>CM077164.1:150411866-151011866 GCA_039583875.1 Platanthera guangdongensis
TGATGAGAGAAAGGACAGAAGATTCATCTCATCTCCCAATATGAGAACTCAAGAAGGGAGAAACTGAGTCAGTGAGAGACATGTACAATAGATTGAGTCTAATTGTCAGTGAATTGAGGACATTAGATAAAGAAATCTCACGACAGAACTCAATGACAAGATCCTATGTGCTTCCCAAGCACTTGGGATTCAAGAATCCTGGCCAATTAAAGATGCCAGAAGCCTAAATGAGATTACCACTGAAGCCTTGTTGGGTAAGCTCAAATCTTATGAGCTACTCATCAAGAACAGAGAAGAAGAACAAAAGGCTGCTTCTCCAGCCACAAGAAAGGAGAAGACTATTGCATTCAAGCAGCTGAGGATCTGCCTGAAGAAAAGGCCACAACAATGATGAACTTCTCAGCCTGTTGGCCAAAAGATTCTATAGATGGCCAGAAAGGACTTCAGAAGAAGATCATACAAGGAGCAAGATAAGCCAAGGTATGACAGTCCACTGGCAATAGCAAAGACATATTTGCTTTGGTTGCAGGAAACCAGGGCATATGGTTCCTGACTGTCCAGAAAACAAGAACAAGGACAGAAGGGACAGAAAAGAAAGAAGAAAGGAGAAGGACTCCAAAAGGCATGGAAGTAACAAACCTTTCCAGCAAAAATAAGCACACAAGGAAAGGATTTGTTGCTGAATCCTGGAGTGAGACTGAAGAGGAGTCACAGGCCTCTTCCAGCTCAAGTGATGATGAGGATGATGCAGAGGAAAAGAATTCGTATGATGGCAATCAATGCCTTCAACACAACTCAGAGGAAGAGGAGTCAGAGTCAGACTCAGAAACTCAACCTGAGAAGAATCAGGTAACAACTCTTTGATTTCACCTCAGAAGATTTAAGCTTGAATTTAAAGCACTATGTTTAGACCTGCTAAAGTCTGAGAAAGAGATCATCTCTCTCAGAAATCAATTCTGAACCAAGTGCTTTAAAATCAGAAAACCTCAAGCTCTCTCAGGAGTTGGAGAACCATAGGGAACAGATAGCTCACTGAAGAGTGAACTCTCTGAGGCCAAGAAGCTTGAAGAATCTCTCAATGGAGAAAGCATCAAGCTGATGGACATCACAAGCACAGTGAACTCAAGATTCAACAGTACACTGGGCTTGGGGTGCTCATCCAGCCAACTATTGTTCTAACAACCCCTATCAAGTTCATTTCTGACAAGGAAAGGAGTTGTAGAGGTTGCCAGGAAAAATTCTGATCTGCCTCAGAAAACTAAAGTCCAGTACAAATCGTCGAACGGAGATCGACGATCGCCGAATAAGATCGACGATCGCCGAAACGCAGCTCGACGATCTCAGGACAAATCGTCGAACGCTGATCGACGATCTAAGCCAAGATCGTCGAACGCTGCTCGACGATCCCATATACCTGACCTCAGCCATAGTCGACCGTCGAACGGAGCTCGACGATCTGACCCAAGATCGTCGAACTCAGCTCCAAGATCGTCGAACAGAGGTCAGAGCAGTGGAAAAATTTTCAATGGCAAGTCAAAATTGAATCCTGAGGGTTCTTCATCCAAACATTTAACCCTTATACTGAATGGATTTTACCTCCAAGGAGATATCATCCTGAAGGATATAAGAGTCAGCCAGGGATGTCTTTTCATTTCTGAATTAAAGGTTATCTCACCTAGGGCCCAAGGTAAACTGGGTCAAAAACAAGTAAATTGCTTAATGTGCAGGTGAAGACCTATCCAACATCTAACCAGCAATGGTATTTGGATAGTGGGTGCTCAAAGCACATGACAGGGAACAAGGACAACCTCAATTCCTTAGAGCCAAGCTTGGACCCAAAGTTATCTTTGGTGACTCCAACTTTGGACAAACTAAAGGATATGGAGCAGTCCAGATTGGTTCTGTAACCTTCAGAAGGTAGCATATGTGGAAGGACTGAAGCACAACCTAATCAGTATCAGTCAGCTATGTGATGAAGGCTACAGGTGATCTTCAGCAAAACTCTATGCAAATCAAGTCAGAGGACAACACCACTGTGTTGAAGGGTAAAAGGAAAGGTAACATCTACCTTGTAGATTTTCTTTCAATTCTAAGATATCTGCTTATTCAATTCAGTTTATAGACCAAATGTTTTATGGCATAAGAGACTAGGACACCTAAACCTTAGAACTATTGCTAGGCTCTCCAAGGACAACCTGTGTAGAGGACTACCTTTGTCCCCTACAAGAAGGAAGGACTCTGCAAGGCTTGTCAATTAGCAAGCAAACTAAAAACAGTTTTAGTCACTTAATAAGAGTGATTCACCTAGGATATTGTATCTGTTACACATGGATCTATTTGGACCCATCACAGTACAAAGCCTAGAGGGAAATCCTACACTTTGGTGATTGTAGATGACTTCTCTAGATTCACTTGGGTGTTTCTTTCTAAGGAAGAAGTCTGATAACTTTAAGTGTCTGACAGAGTTTCTCAAATGTGTAAAGATTGAGTTCAATACTCACATTGCCCTGATCAGAAGTGATCATGGGACAGAGTTTGATTCTCTTCTTATGCAAGAGTTCTGTCAGAGTGAAGGGATCAGGCATACTTTCTCAGCTCCTAGAACTCCTCAACAAAATGGGGTAGCTGAAAGGAAAATAGAACCCTTATTGAATCTGCCACTACATTGTTGTCAGATGCTCATCTACCTCTATCCTTTTGGGCAGAGGCAGTGAACACCTCCAACTATGTGCTGAACAGAAGCCTGATACATAAACTGAAGGGAAAGACTCCCTATGAATTACTCAAAGGGAAGAAACCTAAAGTTGACTATTTCAAAATTTTTGGTTGCATTTGTTATATTCATAATAATGATAAGAAAACATCTAGCAAAATTTCAAGCCAAAGCTGATGAAGGAGTGTTTCTGGGATACTCCATGATCAGCAAGGCCTATAGGGTATATAATAAATCATCATAAAAATTGAGGAATCTGTTCATGTTTCTTTGATGAAATAACATGTCTTTCAAGGAGAAGATTTCTTCTACCATAGAACCTTTGCAGGAACACTCTCTAGTTGAAGATATGAACAAGCTACAGGTTGCTCAAGAGGATGAAAGCAGTTAAGATGAGAGCAATGCTCAACATATTGAAATCAACTGAAGATCCAGTTGTTGTACCACAAGAGGAAACAACAACACAGGTTGGTGAACAATCAACACCCCCTGTTGATTTAGTAACATCAAGAGACCATCCAATTCCCAAATAATTGGAGAACTCTCTCTAGCTGGTGTGCAAACCAGAAATCAGGTCAACCAAAACCTGTTGCACACCTGCTTCCTTTCTCAAATTGAACCTCAGTCCATTCAAGATGCAGAGCAAGATCCACACTGGATCATTGCCATGCAAGAAGAGTTGCATCAATTTGAGAGAACAAAGTATGAGAACTAGTGCCAAAGCCTAAGGATCATTCCATTGTTGGACAAAATGGGTATTCAGAAACAAACTGGATGATCAAGGAGTAATAATAAGGAACAGGCAAGGCTAGTTGCCCAAGGATATTCTCAAGAAGAAGGAATTGACTACGACCAGACCTTTGCACCTGTTGCAAGATTAGAAGCCATCAGGATATTCTTAGCTTATGCAGCTCACAAAGGCTTCAAAGTTTATCAGATGGATGTCAAGAGTGCCTTCTTAAATGGAGACATCAAAGAGGAAGTCTAGTCAGACAACCTCCAGTTTTATCTCTCCAACTCATCCTGATTTTGTTTTTAGATTAAATAAAGCATTGTATGGTCTCAAGCAAGCTCCTAGAGCATGTATGAGACCCTAGCATGCTTTCTCTTGAAAAATGGTTTTATAAGGGGTAGAGTAGACCAAACTCTTTTCATTAGAAACCATAAGTCCCACACCCTACTAGTACAAATTTATGTAGACGATATCATTTTTGGTTCTACTGACTCAAAACTATGCAGAAGGTTTTCTAAATAATGCACTCTAAATTTGAGATGAGTAGCATGGGTGAGCTATCCTTCTTCCTAGGATTGCAAGTCAAACAACATGCTGAAGGCATCCTTATTTCTCAAACCAAATATGCTAATGAGCTGGTTAAGAAATTTGGCATGTCTGAGGCATCTTGTATGAAAACACCCATGCCTACCAATGCTGTATTGGATGCTGATGAACATGGGAAACCTGTGGATCAGACAACATATAGAGCAATGATTGGCTCTTTACTGTATCTACAGCCAGTAGGACCAGATATAATGTTTGCTACATGTATATGTGCTAGATTCCAAGTTAGCCCTAGAGAGTCACACCTCACATTAGTAAAGAGGATTCTCAGGTATGTTAAAAGTTGTCCAAATCTAGGTCTCTGGTATCCAAAAGATTCAGCATTTGAGTTAACTGGATTCTCTGATGCTGATTATGCTGGATGCAGAATTGACAGGAAAAGCACCAGTGGAACTTGTCAGTTCCTTGGGATAGACTTGTCTCTGGTTTGTAAGAAGCAAACATCTGTGTCAACTTCAACTGCTGAAGCTGAATATATGGCTGCAGGCAGTTGTTGTTCACAAATATTGTGGATTCAAAATCAACTCCTAGACTATGGTTACAACTTAGAGAAGTCAAAATATTTTGTGACAATACAAGTGCTATCTCCATAGCTCAAAATCCAGTCCTCCATAGTAGGAAAAAAAATATAGAGATTAAGCATCATTTCTTAAGGGATAATGTTGAAAAGAATAAAATTGAACTGCAGTATATCCAAACTGATTTACAAAGGGGAGATATTTTCACCAAACCTTTGGATGAAAAGAAACAAATTTCTTCCTAAATCAGTTAGGAATGTTAGATGAAGGAAGTCTTAAATAAAACCCAAGATTTGAAAGCTAAAACTGACCAAGACTAGGCAAAATTTCTGCTTTTTCTTAGTATCTATAAATTCTCTGATCTCTGAACTGCGCTCGACGATTTCCCCAAGATCGTCGAACGGAGTTCGACATTCCAGAATCGTCGAACTGAGTTCAGCGCTCCTCAGATAGTATGAACTATCTTCTGGTCAACGATCGTCGAACGGCGCTCGACGATTTTGTTCACTGAACGATCGTCGAACGGAGCTCGACGCCTTTCCAGATCGTCGAACCGAGATCGACGATTTTGGAGTCTCTTCAGATTCCTTTAGAAGCCTCGATCGTCGAACTGAGTTCAACGATCTTTCCTTTTCTGCGTCGAACCCTAATATAAAACTCTTTTTCGCCGTCGTTCTCTCTTGCACTTTCAATTTCTCTGCAACTTTTCTTCCCTCCAAACAGCTCTACACTGGTCGTTTTTTGTTGATGATTTTTTGCAGGTACCATGGCCGTTTCAGTTGCTGGCTCGCTGCAATGAAATTTGATGCGGATTTGACATCGATTTCGATCCTTCAACACAACAGATCAAATCTTCCAAGATATTCTCACCTTTATTCAAAGATCAGCAATAACTGCCTTGATGTCAACCAGAATCAAACTTGAATCTGATGAAATTAAAGAATGGGTTTACACTGCCCACAACTTGACAACAAACACCATAGTTGGCTCCATGTGGCACCCAGGTACCTCTGACTCCAGCAGTATTGACAGAAGTTTGGCTCAGGAATGGTGAAGACTCTGCTGACCTTCTGGAGAAGAGTTTGCTGATGTTCTTGCCAGGATGGGTCATCCTGAGGGAACCCTAGCAAGCTGTTTAAGAGAAACCTGTCTGTGGAATACAGGTTTCTGGCTGATGTAGTTGGCAAGGTTCTCTTGGCCAAGCATTCTGCTCATGACATAATCTCAAGATATCAGCTCTGCCTTATGGGAGCTCTGGTAGATAGCAAAAGCCTGAACTGGGGAGAAGTATTCTTTGATTTTTGAAGAAAAAGATCAACAAGACCTTTGTGAATTGGAAGAATTCTGGGAATATCCTCCAGCTAAGTGCCTGCACTGCTAGTCTCCTCTGGAGTGCACATCAATGCCTCCAAGAGACTCACCTGTGCCCTTTTTGGGAAATGGGACAGGCAAATCTCCAAGCCAGCAGGCCCTCCTTCTTCTGGCCCTTCAGGCACCAGGACTCTAAGAGTCACTCCACCCCGGCCCTGCCCCTGCAGAGGACTTGCTGCTAGTGCTGCTGCTCTCCTCCTCCAGCTCCATCAACCTCTCCAGCCACCTCCACAATTACCATCTCCAGCCCATCTCCAACTTCTATTCCATCCCCAGCAACAATTTCCTCTCCACCAGCAGACCACTTCCTCCCTTATTCTCTTATCCCCCTCCAGCTGTCACCTCATCCCCATCCCTTCCAACTTTCACTCTCCTGGATGAATCCTACATGGATAATTCCCCCTTCTCCTCCAGATTTGCCACCTCCTCCACATCTTCCAAGACCTTCTCCACCAGATTCTTGATCAACCCACCTTCACTCCCTCAATTTCCATCCCTGGCCCCTCTATCTCTACCATACCCTCTCCTGAGCCATCCCTTCCACCCTTAGCCCTCCCCTCCAGCTTCCTCAGCCATCCAATTGCCCTTACCTCTGCTCTATCCTTGAGCATGTAGATCTCCCAGCCTTGCTGATCAGTTGTATGAGCTCCTTGCACTAGGCTCTCCCTTCTCATGAGGCCTCCTTAGCTCCTCTGCAACAATCAGTGGCAGCTCTCTCTGCCAGGCTGTCCTCTTTCCTTACCCCTATAGCAGCACCCCAGCAGTGTGCCTTGATGCACAGGTGTTGCATCCAGGCAGGGGGAGATGCCTTATGAAGCCAGCCTCCATCTGCTGTTGCTGCTGCTGTCCTCCTGCTGTTGTCTCTCATGCACTGCTTGGCTTCTGCTACTGCTGCCATTCCAGTACTTGCCATAGACCTAAGGTCTTTGCTGTCTACTTTTGATACTGCTTACTTCAGCTGCCTTCCGAAGTCTATGCTGTCCAGCCCCCAGAGGTCCTGCTGCCCAGTCAGAAGATTTGTCCAGGGCTTAGTGGCCTTCTCCTGCTGTGACCCCAGAATCATCTCTGATTTTATTCAGTCAGTGACTGCTGCTTATGATGATGCTACTGCTGCTGCTGCTGCTGAAGACATGTGTGCCTACCTCTGGAACTGTGCTCTGAGGAAGAAATGTTTCAATTGCTGCTGAGAGTCATTTCCCAGGATTTTTGATGACAGAGGCTATTGATGTTGAGCCTGCTATAGATGTTGTATTGTTGTCTCTGAACCTGCTACTGCCAAAATTCCGAAGTAATCTCTGTTGTAACATCTGCTGTCCTGTATCAGCTGCTCTACTGCTGCTCCTAGTACTATAGTCACATCTGCTGCTGCTCCTGTTGCTCTCTGCTTCTGTATCTGTTGCCCACCAGCGCTGTTAAACTGAAAGAGGATTGATGAAAAAGCTTGATGCTTTATATGATGCACAAAGTTCTGAATCTGAGGATTATAAACTGCTTCTGATACTCATCTGCCACAATTGCAAGGAAAAGAAAGGCAAGAAGCAAGGCTTGAAGAGAGTTCCTCCTGCCAAAGTCAGAGATGATAATGATGTTCCATATTATATTCTGCACAATTGCCCAATCTCTGAGCATTGGATGCAATTCTCCAGGAACCAGTTAAAGGCAATGAGAAGAAAGAGGAAATTTGATAAAGATTCTCCCAGTCAAGCACCCTCATCCTCCTCCACCACCTCCACCTGATGCAGGTGCAGGTGGCAGCTCTGCAAGATCAGGCCCTGCTAGAAGCCAGGCTCCCTACCAGCCTCATGCAAGAACATATCAAAGGGAAAGCCAATCTAGGGGGTCCTACTCTAGAAGGGGAGGATATAGGGGAAACCAAAGAGAAACTCAGGTTTACTCCAAAGGACACTCCAGGCAGCATCCTTATTCCAGGGGGGGACATGTTTCTTCTGATACATCTTCAGGTCATTCCCTTATAAGCTTAGAGATACGTGACTGCCAGGACCCCTCAAGAAACCACTTCCAACAGGTATGAGCCACTGTTCCATTTGAGGATCCTGAGAAAAATCCTATGGCTTGGACTGCAAGGATGAAAGAACTGGCTGCTTTGGATCAGATAAGGAAAGCAAAAGAACAAGGGCTAGACACTCCAACATATCTACCATGTCAGAGCAAAGGCAAAAAGAGTTAGAAAGATATGCCTCCAGTAAGTTTTTTGATGCAGACAGGTACATGGAGTTGCATCCAGCTGCAGTGGTTCCCAGGCTTCAAAGCAAATCTATTTGGGGTGCAGCTGATGATACAAGATCCAACAGAAGCATTAAATCCTAACAGGGAAATCAAAATGGTAAAAGGCAAAGAAAAGGAATAACTCTGTAAGGTGACAACTTTTGGTTTTTCTAACTGCCTTCTGGATATCATAGATATATCTATCTCTGGTTGGTTCTGTAATGTCTGCTTCTGTTGTTCTGTATTTTTTGTGTTATATGTTGTTTGTTTTTCTATGTCTGTAAATAGTTTTCCTAACCCAAATAGGGGGAGATTGTGGAACACCCTATTACTAATTTGGGTCAGGATCACTATGTCTCTAGGAATTTATGTTTTGACCTTCTGTATAGATTATAGGCAATTAGAATTGAGTCTAAGGGATCAGGAGTCTAGGTTGGAAAGCTGCCCTGAAGACCCAAGTTTTTCTGGAGACTAAGTCCAAATCGTCGAGCTCAGCACGACGTTTCGTCGAACTCCGGTCGACGATCGTCTAGCTCAAATTTTGACAGATCGTCGATCTCCATTCGACGATCGCTGAGCTCAATCTCTCAATATCGTCGAACTCATTCGACGATCGCTGAGCTCAGGTCGACGATTTTGGCTCTGCACTGATCCTTATCTCTGAGCTCAGTTCGACGATCTTTGAGCTCAGATCGATGATTTTCTGCTGCTTACATCTTTCATTTTCGCTGAGCTCAGCTCGACGATAGCAGAGCTCAGTTCGACGATTTCAGTTGACCTTCAGAATTCTAATTCAAAATCAGATAGAAGTTATTCTGCATTTAAGACAGAAGATCTGCATGCCGTTTTCATTTACTTCTGGAGCAAGTTTCAAGGGATTTTCAAGGAACAATCAGTGGACTTTCCTTCAGAGAAATTATACAATTAAGCTGTAATTAATTCAGACCAACGGCTATCTTTGACAGAAGCAATTTTCTATTCAGACTCAGAGAATAAAAGATAGAATGTTCTTGAATCAAAAAAAGAGAAAAAGAACAAGAGAATAGAGAAAGACAAGTAGAGGACACCTCTCTATACACAGAGACTCTCTCAATCTTCTGTAAACAAGAATTCAGAAGAACACTCATCAAAAAGAGATCAAGCTTTCAAACATTCTTCAGATCTCTTCAGCTCTCAAGTGTTCAAGGCCAAAATCATCTCAAGACTCCAGACACTCAACATTTCAGCTTGCTGAAGTCATCCTTTGCTGGAGATCTATCTTGAAGGCTATCACCCTCAGCAAAGCTCATCTTCCTGAAGACTTCAAGGACCAGGGGGAGCTTTGACAACATCACTGAATCACATAGTCTTCTCAGTTGCTTGAGAAAGAGAAGACTCCCATCACTCTCTCACCCCCCTTCTGTAAAGGGTTTTTCAAACTCCCTTCAAAAGTTTGAATCTGGTTTTGAGCACCTTTGTCAAAAGCTCATTGGTGGCAAGACACCTGATCAAAAAATCTGATCTGGTTTTGAGCACCTTATCAAAAGCTCATTGGTGCCCAGGACACCTGATCAACTCATCCTGCAGTGGATCCTACCTAGGGTGGTAGAAGAGTGGATGTACCCAAGTGGGGAACCACTATATTCCTTGTTGTCATCTGGTTGTGCATGTTCTTTTTGTTCGCCTAGATTTTCTTGTGCTTAATATCTGCATAGCTTAATTTTATTTCTGCTTCCCTGCTTACACTCATTACAACAATTGTTGTAAAGCTTTGCAAAAAGTTTTCTTTATGTTTTCAAAAAGCACCATATATCTATTCACCCCCCTTTAGAGTATATCAGATCTAGTTTCCCCTTTCACTAGTCTTTATCTTTTTCTTGTCCTTCTTTGAAGGCTTCTTCTCCTGATACTGGACTTCTTTCCCTTTGGAAAATGAAGATCTGGACCTCCACTGTTTCTTCTTCAGGAATTTCTGAAAATGTCTGGTAAATGCAGCAAAGTCTTCATCACTTTCACTGCTTGTAGACTTTGTGCTAACAGACTCATCTGATTCTGATTCAACTACCTCTGGAGGAGGAGTTGATGACTTAGTCCTGCCCTTTCTAGGTACTTCTGACTTGAAGGCAACTGTCCTTTCCCTGTGCTCTGTCCTTGTTGATTTTTCCTCCTCTTTTCTTACTGACAGCTGCATCTCATAAGACAACAACTTGCCAAACAGTGTGGGAGGAGGAATTTCTCCCAACTTTGCCATTTCTCTGATGGCACAGATCTTGGTGTCCCAATTTTGGTTAGGGACCTTAAGAACTTATCATTTAATTCATAGTTAGTGAACTCTCTTCCATAGGACATGAGTTCATTAACAATTCTATAGAACTTCTTGTAGCATTCAGTGATGCTATCTCCTCTTCCTTGCCTAAAGCTCTCATACTCTTGATTAAGCAAGGACTTCCTATCTTTCCTAACTTCTTCAGAACCTTCCATATAGACAATGAGGGTATCCCACATTTCTTTTGCTGTTTTACAATGAATTAAGTTCTGAAAAGTTGCATCATCAATGGCACTTACTATTATGTTTTGTGCCCTCTTGTCCATAGTGGCTAGGACAATTTCATCCTTGGTCATCTCAGAGAAATCCTTTGGAGTCCTCTGATTTGCATCCAATACTGAGACCTTCATGGGCACATATGGCCCTCTTTGACTGTGATGTAGATTCTAGGGTCAGAGGCCTCCATAAATAGCCTAACCCTTTCTTTCCAGATTCCAAAAATCTCCTTCCTGCATATGGGTAACTTCATTGAACCCAACTCTTTGTGATTCTCATAAGAACCCATGTTTCTTGAAGTTCTTGAATTTCTTGAATCTATTTTCTGACTTAGACTGTTTCTGCCAAACAGGATCTCCTTAGACTGTTAGTCCTTGTTTTGAGGAACCTGGCTCTGATACCACTTGAAAGATATGGTACCTAAACACCTAGAGGGGGGGGGGGTGAATAGGTGACCTAAACCTTTTTTTTAAAACTTGTTGGCAGCAACACAGTTATTTCACAGATTTCTACAGCTAACAGCAATAATAAAATATAAACTGCTAATCCACAGCACAGCACAGCACAGACACACAAATTTATAGTGGTTCCCCAATCTTTGGGTACATCCACTTTTCCCCTTCGCCTATCTAGCAGTGTACTAGATTCGGCCTAACTTCTCCACTATCTCAGAACCCAACTAGGTTCCTACACCTCAGGCCCAAAGCCTTACACTCAGCCACCAAGGCCTACACTCAGCCACCCAGGCCTACACTCAGCCAATCAAGGCCTACACTCAGCCAATTAAGGCCTACACTCAGAGTTCTTCAACTCCTACACTCAGGCAACCAAGCCCTACCCTCAGCCTTTATAAAATAGGCTTACAATTCACTCAGATCCAATGGATCCTACAAGTTAAAATTGAATTACAATAACTAACTCTACAACTCAGAAAATAAGAGAGGAGTTGAGAGTTTCTTGAAGAGTTCTTGGAAGAACTCAGCTAGATCCAAACTGACTTAGCTTCCTTCAAAGCTTCTTGAGTAGAACTGAATTAGTCTGAATCCTCTGCAGTTGATCCTTGACCTCTGCTTCTTGAGATCCAGATGATTCTGAACCTTCTTCTCAGCCTTAGTTCCAAAGACTGAATTCTTGATTGGAGCTCTCTCTCTCCAACTTCTTAGATCTGCTGTTGGACAGCAAGATCTTCTTGTGTTGATACTCTGTGTACCACTTTTCTGATCACTTGAATAATCTGATCTATTACTTCAAATAGCTTCAACAACTGCTTGTGAACTTGTCTTTTTTTTGTAAACAGTCTGTGCCTATTTATAGGCCTTCTTCATGGTAACCGGCTGGTCCGGTTCATAACAGACTTCTGACTTCCCTGACAGTTGCTGTAGACCGGCTGGATCGGCAGCTGTCATGTCAACCAGTCACTTCTTGAATTTCTCTAACTGTCAGATAGTGTCGAGACTTTCTGTTCTTCAGTGTCGACACTTATAGATCAAGTGTCGACACATGTTGTGTAAGTGTCGACACAAGTCTACAAGGTGTCGACACAACTCCTTGTATGTCTCGACACAGATTCTTCTTCAAGTGTCGACACTGAAATTAAGTGTCGACACAAGTACTTGATCTTCTGTAACTTATTGAATTCTTCTAAGTGTCGACACATCTCCTTTGTGTTGACACATCTTCATGTGTTGAAACTGTCAAGTGTCGACACTGCTTCTTGGTGTCGACACAAGTCTTCAATTTTGTTTCTTCAGCTGAGTGTCGACACATTCCCTTAGTGTCGACACTTGTACTTAGAATATTTTGTAAACTTTTCTGTTCTCTGCTAAGTGTCGACACAGCTCCTTGTGTCGACACTTTCTTCAAGTGTAGAGTCTTCAACTAAGTGTCGACACATTGTGCTGGGTGTCGACACTTTCTTCAAGTGTTGACTCTTCTGGTTGTGTGTCGACACATTGTGCTGAGTGTCGACACATACTTCAAGTGTTGACTCTTTGGGTGTGTGTCGACACATTGTGCTGAGTGTCGACACATTCTTCATATGTTAACTCTGCTGATTGAGTGTCGACACATTGTGTTGAGTGTCGACACTTGTCCTTAGTCTCTACAGAATTTGCTGAGTGTCGACACAACACAAGTGTCGACACTTTCTGATGTAGACTCAGCTCTTCTAGGTGTCGACACTTTTGCTAAGTGTCGACACAGCTTTTCTGCATTCTTCTTCACTGAGTGTCGACACAGCTCCAAGTGTCGACACTTTCTGTCTGGTGTCGACTCTTCTTCTCAGGTGTCGACACAATTACTCCAAGTGTCGACACTGCTTGTCTGGGTGTCGACACAAGCTTTCTCAAGTGTCGACACTTTCCCTCTGGGTGTCGACACATGGACTTAGAAACTTTTAGCTTCAGTCCAGTGAATACCTAACCTGCACAAGTAACTCAAACAAACATCAAATACATTATAATGTATATCATTGAGTTAGGTGAGACTTCTTCAAATCAGGTACATTTGACCAATGTACCCAACACTTCCTACCAGGGTATGGGAGTCGTACTGATGCAGAAGGGCCATGTGATTGCATATGCATCTCACCAGTTGAAGAAGCACGAGCAGAACTACCCGGTGCACGACCTTGAGATGGGGGCGGTCGTTTTTGCTTTGAAGGTCTGGCGACATTATCTTTACGGAGTCCACTGCGATATCTATTCCGACCACAAGAACCTGAAATACGTGGACACGCAGAAGGAACTGAACATCAGGCAGAGGCGCTGGGTGGAGTTCCTTGCAGATTATCAGGATGAGATACACTACCATCCAGGGAAGGCAAACGTGGTGGCGGACGCATTGAGTCGGAGAGCTGCCACTACCGCAGCCGGGCCTCAGGTTATGTCTATGGAGTTGGTGAGGAGATTGGAGGATATGCACATCACACTGGTGTCATCCGAGGACCCGAGCTTTACACGGAGTATTTAGCAGCGGTGAGTGCTACAGATGATATCCGGGACAGAGTCAGAGAGGGACAGAGGCGAGATGTCAATCTGGAGCCGATATTCTGGTCCTTGGAGAACGGTACAGCAGGAGATTATACGATGAGGGAAGGCGTGGTATGCTTCAGAGGTCGGACTTATATACCGGGAGGAGGCCAGGTCCTGGAGGATATCATGGCGGAAGCCCACCACAGCAGATACTCGGTGCACCCGGGCATCATGAAGATGACTGCGGATTTGAAGAAGACTATGTACTGGCCTGGCATGAAGAAGGATATTACTCGGTATGTGACCCACTGCGAGGCTTGTCAGCTAGTGAAGGCAGAGTGCAAAAACCATGCGGGGTTATTGCAACCACTCCCGGTACCAGAGTGGAAGTTTGAAGACATCGCGATGGATTTTATTCACGGACTCCCCCGATCACGAACAGGGAATGACTCAATTTGGGTCATCGTCGATCGGTTGACTAAGGTAGCCAGGTTCATTCTGATCAGGAAGGACGACGCTGTGGGAGTATTAGTACGGAGATTTGTGGAGCAGTTAATTCGATATCACGGGGTGCCCAAGACGATCGTGTCAGATCGGGATGGCCGGTTCACCTCCAGGGAGTGGAGATCCGTGCAAGCTTACTTAGGCACGCGATTGACCTTCAGCACTGCATTTCATCCCCAGACGGACGGGCAGACAGAACGCACCAACCGGACGTTGGAAGACCTTTTGAGGCTATGCATTTTGGACCGCGGGGAACCGTGGGAGAAACTCTTACCCCTGGTCAATTTCTCCTATAACAACAGCTACCAGTCCAACATCAGGATGGCGCCTTACGAAGCCTTGTACGGAAGGAGATGCCGGACCCTGCTTTCTTGGGTTCAGGATGAAGATCCGAAGGTGTTGGGATCAGAGTTTGTTGAAGACACCGAGGCTCAGGTGAGGCTGATCAGAGACAGGATGCTAGAGGCGCAGAGCAGACAAGCTAAGTACTATGACGCCCGGCATCGGCAGGTGGAGTTCCAGGTGGTAGACCGTGTGTTTTTGAAGATCCGGCCCATGCATGGAGTCTCGCGGGTGCGTGGTCGGAGGAAGATGCTCAGCCCTAGGTACATGGGCCCTTACAGGATCCTGGAGCGGATCGGACCCCTAGCCTACAGGCTGGAGTTACCACCAGAGCTGGACGCACTGCACGACGTCTTCCATATTTCTTCGCTGAGGAGGGCTCTACTACGCCAGGAGCAGCAGATTTTGACCACCGAAGGGCCGGTAGCTTCAGACCGGTCGGTTCGTTTGGAGCCGGTGAGGATCGACGACCGAGGAGTACGGGTCTTGCGACGCAAGAAGGTCCCACTAGTCAAGGTCCTGTGGAGGAACCACGACCAGGAGGAGCATACCTGAGAGCCGCAGGACCTAATGCGACAAAGATACCCAGAGCTGTTCAGTCAGGTATACCTCACAAACCCCTCAAGATGTTTAATTTATTTTCCTGCTTTAAACTAGTAAGGGTTGCTTTAGGCAGGTAGAGGCTTATCTTTTATTTATTGGGGGCTTATCTTTTGTTTATTGGGATCTTGACTTCAACAATTGGGGTGATTTGAACATATATTTAGGTTTCCCTTTAAACCTAGTTAGCAAACATGGCGTCGTGATGAGATGTTACAAGTTTCCTTCGTCGGTAGAAAATTTCCGTGGGCGTAACCTTGATTTCGGGGATGAAATCTTTGTTTTGTTTATTGGGATTTGTAACATCCCATTTCCAACTAGACCCCTAGGTGTGGCTTTGTCATGACTAGGTCATGACAAACCCTAGGAAGCCAGGAATGGGGCAAGAGGTAGGAGACAAAGTGGGGAAACTCATCATGGTCTGCCAATAGTAGAACTCTGAGCAATGGTTTAGGATGACCATGGGCTACACCTTGACCTCAAGACCCTACCACAACACCCCCTAATACCTTGGTAGGCCCTTTAGAGCCATAAGGACCCAATGGGGTCAACCAAAGAGGCTCAGTTGACCAAGGTCAACCATAGCCCTTAAGGGGTCAAACTAGCCTACTTAGGGTCAATTGACCTACTCCTAGCCTAGAGGACCCCACCTAAGCCCTCCTAACCATAAAGTGAGGTCAGTGGGTCAATAAGGACACATTGGGGCCAGCCCTAGAGGCCAAGTTGACCCAGGTCAACTTAAGCTCCTAATCTGGTCAAAGTACCCTTACTAAGGGTATGTGACCTCCAAAGTGCAGGGTAACCCTACATAACCGTACCTAGACCTTAGGGGAAGCCAATAGGTCACCAGGGACCCATAGGGGTCAACCCAATTGGTCATGTTGACCCAAGTCAACTCTAGCCTTAAAATGGTCAAAGTGCCCTTACCAAGGGACATGTGACCACCAAGATGCCCAACCAACCTTATGCAAGTAATCTTATACCTTAAGGGAGTCCAATGGGCCACTAAAAACCCAATGGGGTCAACCCAGATGGTCAAATTGGCCCAGGTCAACCCTCATTTAGGGCAAGTCAAACCTAGCCCAAAAGGGCTAACCCAAGCCCAAGCCACTTCTTCCTTAGGCTAACCCCATTTCCATGTTCTTCATAACCAAGTGGCCTGCATTTAGCTTATGGGGTTGACCAGTCAATCAGGGGTGACTAGGAGAGAGAAGGAAGCTTCCCTCCATGATAATGGAGGAGAGAGAAGATGGGGGAGAGGAAGGGGAGAGTGGAAAGCCGGCCAAGGAGATCAACAGCCACCATTTATGGCTACAATCAACTCCTCTAGGGAAGAGGAGTTGATTCCAGCCATTTCCCGGCCACCTAGAGGAGGATTCAGCCCCCCCCCCCCCCACTCAACCCGAGCCAAGCCTTCAGGGGCATTAATGGCCATTGATGTTTGGCCTCTCCCCTCCCCAACTGATGATATATACACCATCAGTGACATGAGAGGATCCCTTCCCATCGTTTACCTTAGGAATTCAGGCAACTTGACTGCACACTTGCAGAAATCCGGCCGGCGGCACCACCACCATGGCAACCCGAAGATCGACTCGCATTCAGGCCGCCAGGAAGGTCCTCCTCCACTCCTTCTCTCATGTATATATCATAGCAATCAATAGGTCCAAGGTTCGGGCTCAATTGAGCCTGATCCAATTCGGCATTTTCATGGATTTTCCAAAGAAATCCACTTGTCAGGTTCGCCGGAAAACGGCCCTCCGGCGGCCAAGCCGCCGCCTGGCGACGGCCACCACCTCAACGGAGGTGGTGGTGGCGGTGGCCGGCCGGGGAGGTGGCCGGGTCGCCGGCGGCAGCGTCCGGAAAGTACTCCAGGCGGGATCAATCTGGATCGTCGGCTGGAGGAAGGAGATGACTGGATGCCGTCTATCCATGCGCCAAGATTCGTGCAAGGGATGCATTAAACTATAGGCTTCATATATTCTCATTTGATTTTTGTCACACCTTATATAATTAATGTATTTAATATTTAAAATTGGTTAGAGGCTCTGTATGAGGAAATGATCAACATAGGATTTGTAGCCCCTTGGGTCTATTTTATTTTAAATTTGGTTTGGACCAATTTGGGTGTCTGGTCTGACCAGGGCACCCATTTTGGTGGGGCCTACACATATGGCTAGGCAGAACTTCAATTGGGTTCTCACACTTTATCTTTGATCCAAATGGGCTGAAATTTTGGAAGGGAGTCAATCTAGACCATATCTAGGAGTACACCAAAAATGGGAATTTGTGGGACAATTTTGCTATAGTTTTGGAAATTATTTAATTTCTCTATGATAATTTAATTAGGTGGTCTAATGACCTCCAAACCCTCCCAAATGTTGGTGAGTGGTCCCTGGGCTCATTTTATGTATCTGTATAAAGTTTCACCTAATTTGGATGTGTTTTGAATAGGTATTGACTCAACCCTAACTTTACCTTAATAAGGGTATTTTGGTCAAAAAGTGCTCTTTTGATTTTGAGTGACCAAATCACCTCAACAGAGGCTGAAATTTGGACCACTGACTTGGTATGACACTTATCACCTCCCCATGGAATGTGGGGTAGAGTGGAATTGATTTGCCCTAAGTTCCCAGGCCAAACCGTAAGGAGGGACCTTTGTGTCTTATGAAGGGCATGAGCCCTAAACACCTTGGATGAACATCAAATTTTGTATAGAGGGTCCTAGGATATATAAACCCTCTGGTAAAAATGTTAAATAATTTTAAAAAGGGTAGGGTCCACAAAACCCTAACCCTAGCTTAGGACCTAAAACTTGTAGTGTTAGTTTAGGTTAGCTAAACTTCTTGAAATTTAATCAAATTTGGGTAGTGAGGGAATAAGGATATTTTGAGCCTCTGGTAATTTAGTTGGGAAGTTTTGATCAATATTTGTAGCACTTCATTTGTAACTAATAGGATTACCCTAATTAATAATTTGACTATTGTGATCTCACTGCCCATTGAAAGGGGATGAAACATTGGCAGAGGTAGTTTTAGGCCTTACTGATCCTGTATGATTTTTGATAGAATTTTTGGATACCTAGTTAGGACATCTACTTCACAAGTGCATTACTTCGGTTACATACTAAATAATTCTTGCAAGATCCCAATACTTGTTGAGAAATTATGAAACTTGATACATAGTGTTCCTAGCTCAATATGATCATGTGGGAATTTTTGTGGAAATGTTTGATGGTTAATTAGTATACTTTGTTCATTAACCCATAAACTTGAAATTTCATGAGAAAATCAAGTATAGCCATATTATTAAATGATAAATTATGAAACTTTTTCTAGGGTATTTGTAGGCCATCATAATAATCCATGAATTTTCTATGAATTTTTGGAGGTATTATTGCTGTAAAATCTTTTAAAATGACTTTTATGAGATATCTTTGAAATTAAATTTAAGGGCCTAAACCTTGCTGAAAAATTTGAAGACTTAGGCTTTAGAGTTGATTATGCATTTTGTAATTAACATAAATTTATTGGAATATTATCTTGTCTGAAATTGCTACTTCATGTTCAAACTTGGGCTTTTTGGATACTAGAATAAATAAATTAATTATCTGACAAATTAGGAAAATTATGAATTTCTGGATTTATGCTACAAATGTCATTTTAGCCCTCTAATAATTATCATAGGGGTACTGGATGAGTATTTCATGTACTTCCCTTTTTACGGGTCATGTAGCTTAAGTGGTCTGCATATAGCAAAACTGCAGGAAATCATTTTGGATATGAATTAGAGCACGTGCGATGGGTCTTGTTGGTTTGCTGAAAGGATAAGGAGAATTAGGTGCATCTATGGAAGATAAGTGGGTAGGGAGTTGTTTTGTCTAGGGTTTAGAGGCGTTCGGGTCCGACGAAAGATCGTCCTGCCCAAGGAAAGTTGAAGTCAAATCACCCTAGGATTAGCCTATCGGAACATGAGAAAGTAATGGGGAAGGGAATCAACCAATAACAAAATAAGTACCTTGCGAAAGGGAACGCTGGGCGTAATCCCAACACAGTTCCTAGTGCCCCTTGAGAGCCCTTCACAGGGAATACCGGGGGCAGTCCTGGGTTAACGTAAACTGTTTTAACAAGCTGAAAAGAGTAACTTAGTAATTAGGGTTGCACATTTCACAAACACTGTTGGCACCGGAAATTAGCTGGGAGCTTCGGCTTGGATGGTTAAAAGACGAACTTTGGGTCCCGGGAGCTTCGACTCGATTGTTTGAGACGGACGTGTTGGTCCGGGGAGCTTCGGCTCGGGTTTGATTACGCTAAATTTGCATGTGCATATAAGGAAGGAAAAACTAAGGTGGTGGGTCTTCGGTATTGGAGGGTCGATGCACCGACGCCAATACGATGACTCGGCAAGTGTGGTTAACACTTCGCCAACAGAAGTCCGGTGCGCCAGCCGGCAAGAGTACGCAGGAGTCCGCTTCGTGCACCAAGCGTTGAGGCGTATGATAGGTCTGATCGGTAGTGCTTTACTGGTTTATAGGTGGGCGAGGCCCAACCCACCGCTTCCGTCTGCCACTACGGAGGTATCCTGGTAGGTTACGGCTCCAGAAAGGTGGAACTAAAGGTCTGTGTGCACAGAGTCGGGTGTGTGTGTTGCACTTGCATGATCCATCATACCCACTTGCATGTCATAGCATAATCGTTTCCTTTAACCTTGACACCTAAAGTATAAGTGGAATGGGACGCTTATACTTTAGGACCTGCAAAACGACCCCTTGGTCTATAAGCTTGTGTGGGCAAGTTTATAAATTAAGGTTAATTTATGATATATATATTTACTGCTGTTTGATAACCGACACCCCAACATATAAATTAGTATGAGACTTTTTATACGATGGGAGCCTTGCAGAAGACCCCTTGACTTATGTGTTCTCACATAAGTGAAGGTTACTTTTCATATTTCAGCTTATTGTCTTTACATGCTATAGAATTTGCTAGTATAGGACCGATGTCATCTGCTTTTGATTTTCTCCACCTTCAAGTCCTCCCCTTTCTTCCTCTTCGCTCGGTGCATAGGGGCCGTGGGGGAAGGGGCGGGGGATGATAGGACTTAGTCTTTTAGACTAACGGTTTTAGAACCGCATCATTTAGGGGATCGTGGAGACCAGCATGGAGGAGCAGCCCCAGAGACCGGTGCGCTTGGAGGTGGGGAAGTCTAGCTCCGGAGTTCATACGGCCGGGACCGTGAGTCTCGACCTTGAGTAATTTTTCTGCTTCCGCTTGAGTGATTTTGTAGTGAGGATATGATGTACCGGGCATAAGCCCGTATTTTGCTACTCTGATGTTTTATTCTGTGGACACTCCCTTCGTGGAGTTATGTTTATTATGACATGTGATTCTCTGTGGATTGCAATTTTCATTTACATTATTGTGCTACTTTTTTTGTGATCGAATTGGCCGGCAGAATCAGCGCTTTGTGGTGATGACCCTTCAGGGCGTGAAGGAGTCACCGCAAAACGGCGGTTCTGGGCCTAAGACCCCGGTGTCGATAAGAAGAAAAAAAGGGGGTCTTACAACCTTAGGATTAGCCTATCGCAATATGAGAAGGTAATGAGTAAAGGAAATCAAACAATAATATTAATAAGTATCTTGAGAAAGGGAACGCTGGGCGTAATCCCAATACAGTTCCTAGTGCCCCTTGAGAGCCCTTCACAGGGAATACCGGGGGCAGTCCTGGGATTAACCTTAAATCTCTAAGTATAATAACCTGTAGACAAGAGTAGTCTAATAGGTTAAGACATTTGTTGTACCTTCTCACCCGTGTAGGGTTGGAGAGATTCATGATATATGCTCACCCGTGTAGGGTTTGAGGGAGTTGGTATAAAGGCACTAATGTGCGTTCTCACCCGGGTTGGGTTTGAGGGTTTTCAGGACGGGTTTGGTCCTGCGAGCGGAAGGCTCAGAGTAAAATACTTGCATGTGCATAAATCTAGTGGCGGGGCATGCGGTACTGGCCATTCGTCACACCGATGGCAGTACGGTGCACCAGGCGGTTGTGAGGGTTAGAGGGGCCAGTGGGTTGTTTTACACTGCGGTCTGGAGGACGACCCCGATAACGCACATCCAACCCAATAAGACTGACGGGTTGTCAGCAAAGTACGTACGCAAGACTCTAGAGTGCACCTTGGACGTGCACAGAGGCGTATGAGAGGGGTCTAAGGCTTGGTAGTGTGCATACCGGCCTAGAAGCGGAGACGCCCGCTCCGCTGCTGCCGTAGCCACAGCGGTGGTACCCGAGAGTGATGCTAGCTCTCAAAAAGTGGGAACTAAAGGTCTGTGATCACAGAGTCGTTGTGTGTGTGTTGCACTTGCATGTCCATCATACCCACTTGTATGTCATAGCATAATCGATTCATTTAACCCTGACACCGAAAGTATAAGTGGTATGGGACGCTTATACATTAGGCCCTGCAAAATGACCCCTTGGTCTATAAGCTTGTGTGGGCAAGTTTATAAATTAAAGTTATTTCAATATTTATATGCTGCTTGTGATAACCGACACCCCAACGTATAAAGTGGTATGAGACATTTTATACGATGGGAGCCTTGTAGAAGATCCCTTGGCTTATGTGTATTCACATAAGTGAAGGTTATATTCCTTTCTTACTTTACTTATTATAACCTGATTATAAATTGCTAGCTAGGTCCCCCCTGTCACCTGTTTTGATTTCTCTCCTCTTTCACGTCCTTTCCTTTCTTCCTCCCCACTCGGTGCCTAGGAGCATGGGGGAAGGGGTGGGGGACGATAGGGCTTAGTCTTTTTAGACTAATGGTTTTCGAACCACATCATATTAGGGGATCGTGGAGCCGAGTATGGAGGAGCAGCCCAGGAGACCGGTGCAGTTGGAGATAGGGCAGTCTAGCTCAGGAGTATAACCAGCTGGGACCGTGAATTCCAACTTCTAGTAGTTGCTTTGTTTTGCTTCCGCATGAGGGATCTGTAGTGAGGATATCGATGTACCGGGCTTCAGCCCTTTTATTTCTGTACACTTTATTATTCTGTGGACACTCCCTTCGTGGAGATTTTTATATATATGTGATATGTTGTGGACTTGTCTTCTCTTGTACTGCTACTTTTGCGTCAGCTGCGATCGATTTGGCCGGCAGGATCGGCGTCTTGTAGTGACGACCTTCCCGGGTGCGAAGGTGTCACCGCAAGGCGGCGATTCTGGGCCTAAGACCCCGGGGTTTTAAAAAGAAAAAAAAAGAGGGGGTCTTAAACTATATATCTCATATCATGTGCTATTACGCACACATGCCATCATAACCGTTAGCCACCTGGCCCAACGGTCCGTGCACTCAGGGCACAATCTTGGTGTACTAGCAAATCAGTTGCCCACCACCATATCAGGGTCACAGCCCAACGACAACTCACTTGAGCATTTACTCCATGGCGTGCAACCAGAGTTTTATAGTCTTAGTGAACCGGGATTGACTCGTAGCCCCCCATTGTCTCACGACGCGTAGGCCTAAGACTCTTGATATGCTCTCCAACAGACCGCACCTTCTGGTCTCACGTCGGACGGACATAACGCAGGTCAGATCCTCCACCCCCCATTGCTCAAATCACCTTGCCATCACCGAGCACGGCGTACTTGCGGCTAAATAAAGGGGCGGGTAGGTCTCACCTATCCTGTTATGGCATTCAAGCCTGGGTATTTCTCTTACACCCATTCATATCACAACATCAGCGGGTCTTTCTTGGGCAAACCAGTACTTCCTGCTACTCTCTTCGCAGGTGGACACCGCAAATATCACAAATATCAGGGGTCTTTCCAGGCTACCATGCCAGTACTTCCTGTTACTCGCTTCACAGGTGGACTCCCCATGGACATTAAGCATTACAAAGGGTATTTCCTGGAATTCCAATCCAGTACTTCCTACGACTTCCTTTCACAGGTCGAACCCAATAGCACAAGCAGCACAAGCATTCTACGGGTATTTTCCCGGACTACCACTCCAGTACTTCCTGCTACTTTCTTTCACAGGTCAAACCCGTCGACTCATAAACTACGCGTTTATCATGGAGTTTTATCTAGTTCATATGCAACATCACCAATCTAGACCAACCTGTCCAGATGGGCTTCACACAGCATGCCTATTCTGTACTATCATTTCCGGATCTATATGACAACAAAGGGGATTTCATGAATCCACCCAAAGTCTCCCAAAAGCAGCCACCTTTTGGTGGGGGAATCACATACATATGCCAAAAAGGGAGCCTTCACATGGCTAGGAAGAAAAGTCGTTACCCTTGAAGACCGCTTCGGTGCCATGAGTTCCAAGCTGGCTCAAACGACTCACAAGAGCTTTTCCTCCGCAACGTCGACCTCGGATCTCTCGTCGGTAAACCGCAGTACCACCGGTGATCAGCCCCCTTTCCCCCTCCTCCTTCTTCCTCTCTCTTTCTCTCTATAGAAGTGTAGTAAGAGAAAGTCAAAAGCCAAATTAGTTTCTCCAACCCATTCTCGGCGTTAAGAAGACAGGTAGGCCTCTCAGCCCTTGGATCCAGGCTGAAGGAATGGATGGCCACGATTTCACTACAAATCATAAATTTTACCTGACACAGCCTGTGACACGCCCGTGTTCATGGCCGTGTTCCCTAAGCAATGCTTAACCGACTTATCCAACCCAGTGATACGCCCATGTAACACGCCCGTGTCATGGGCCGTGTACCCGACACGCCTTCAGACATGCCCGTGTTTGTGGCCATGTTCATCAGGCTGAAAAATCTCAAAATCACCCGAGACTCACACGGCCTGTGACACGCCCGTGTTCCAAGCCGTGTGCCCATACACGGCACTTGAAACGTCCCAGCTCAAATTCGTTGGGCTGAGTTCATCTACCGTGCTTACACGCCCTGTGACATGCCCGTGTCACAAGCCGTATCCTAAGCATTCAAGGATCGTTGACCAAATTTTGTCGACCACTCGTCGACTGTTCCTCCCAAAAACTTGACACGCCCTGGTACACGCTCATGTCTCATGTAACACCCCGAAGTCAAGCGGATCAATTTGAGCAAAATCGGGTTCATGCATGGGTGACACGGCCTGGGACACGGGCGTGTCCCAGGGCGTGTCAGGCCTGGGTTGTGTCGAGTCGTGAAGTCGACAAAAGTTGGAGTCGACACAGCGGACACGGCCTGCGACACGGGCGTGTCGCAGGGCGTGTCGGGGCCGTGTCGACGATCGGCCTTGTTATCGACGAATTTTGCTCGATGATCGTCGAGTGTCGAGTGTCGAGTGAGGACACGGCCTGTGACACGGGCGTGTCACAGGGCGTGTCAGTGGTCGTCGAACTCAACTCGACGTTTCGAGCTAGGGCGTGTTTGCGGGACATGGGTGTGTCCAGGTGCACACGGCCATGAACACGGGCGTGTGCCAGGCCATGTGAAGTTTCGGGTTGTTTTCGGATTATTTTCGTTGAGGCACACGGCCTCAGACACGGGCGTGTCTGAGGGCGTGTCGGGAACACGGCACGTGACACGGGCGTGCCATACGGCCGTGTATTAGCTGGATTGAGTCGGTTGTCTGCCGCTTAGAGGGACACGGCCTGTGATACGGGCGTGTCATAGGGCGTGTCAGGCCGTGTTCAAGCTTTTCTGGCCAAATCTGAGCCGTTTGTTTCCCTCTTCCTGGATCCAATGGTTGGGCTCTGTCCAGGTGTTGTGAAGGCCGAGAAAAAGGGGATTTAATCCCTCTTTTCTTCTTCTTCTTCTTCGAGGAAGAAAGGCTAAGGCAAGAGGGAAGGGAGGAGTCTACCAGCTACTGTAGGAGCTGCGTAGTGCGGAGCGAAGATCCGAGAGCGGATTCGTGAAGGCGAAGCCGAGGCGGTGATTTCCATCCGGCTACTTCATGGCGCCGAAGCGGTCTTCAAGGGTAACGATCTCCTTCTTGGACATCGAAGTCCTTCCTTTATGCATGTGCTTGGAATCCTCCACCAAGAGGTGGATTTGCTAGCTTCCTTTATGAAATGAATAAGTGGAATGGCTAGCTTGCTGCTGTTGGCCCTTGAAGGCCATGCGAAGAGTGGTGTTTGGATTTCATGTGTGGCCGGCCTGCGTGCCGATGTACGAAATGAATGTTGTGTAAAAGAGGAACCTGTAAGGCCATAAGGCCAGGGTGTGTGGGTTGTATACATTCCTGGTGTTGTGATATATATAAATGTGGTATTTATATATTGGTAGACATTCTGGTTTGAGTTCATGTTAACAAAAAAATGCTGCGCTAGAATGTATGAGTTAAGGATACGCGTCGATTTTGATTTCCACACGTGATTCCTTCGCTTGTCTGTGAGATATGGCGTGGGGCCTCGGCCGGACCCACCGTTATATGTCATGTGACAGGTGGGGGTGTTACATCTCAGGCCGTGTCACCCCAAAAATGAGCCTGCTGAAAATGGGTTGTTACAACCCTCCCCTCCTACAAGAAATTTCGTCCTCGAAATTCGTACACAGGAAGGCAACCAGCAACCAAAATTGTTTATAACATGAAACGTTTATGTTACAATAACATTTTTACGATGCAATCGCAACAAAAATAGCTTGGGAAACTCCGCTCGCATGGTTTGCTCTCGCTCCCATGTCAGCTCCTCACGGCCACAATTGTCCCATCGGACATTAACCATTCCGACCGTCTTATTCCGCAACTGTTTCTCAGCTCGATCCTCGATCTGAATGGGTCTAACTTTCATTGTTAGCCCATACTCCACCGACACATGATCATTCGTGATCACTTGAGCTGGATCTTTAACGGCCTTCCATAGCACCGAGATGTGAAACACATCATGTAGTCCACCCAAGTCTGCCGAAAGAGCTAGCCGATACGCAGCTTCTCTTATTCGCTCAACCACTTCAAATGGACCCAAATATCTTGGACTCAACTTTTTCAAACGTCGAATCCGGGATACGCCTTTGAAGGGCTTGATCTTCAAGTAGACCCAATCGCCTACCACGAACTCCACGTTCCGGTGCTTGGCGTTGTAGTACTTCTCTTGACGATCTTGGGCTATGAGTAGCTTCTCTCGAATAGCACGAATGGTTGAGTTTGCTTCATTGACTTCATTACGATTATAAACTCTTGCTTCGCCCGCTTCTACCCAAGCCAAGGGAGTACAACACTTCCTTCCATATAGAGCTTCATACAGTGCCATCCCGATGCTCGCCTGATAGTTGTTATTATAAGCAAACTCCACCATGTAGAGATGATCTTCCCATCTCTTTCCAAAGTCGAGGGCGCACATTCAAAGCATGTCCTCCATTGTTCTGTTGGTTCGTTCAGTTTGGCCATCCGTCTGGGGATGAAAGGCCGTACTGAATGTCAACTTTGTGCCCAACAGCTGGTGAACTAATCTCCAATCATTGGACGTGAATCACCCATCTCGATCACTAACGATGCTCCAAGGAACACCGTGAAGCCGCACAATCTGGTCAACATATAATTTTGCCAAACTTTCAACCTAATCATCCCGCCTGTTTGGGAGAAAATGTGCTACTTTTGTTAGTCGGTCGACAATCACCTAGATGGAATCATTCTCTCACTGAAATCTCGGCAACCCGTGCATGAAATCCATGGAAATATCATCAAACTTCCACTATGGAATCGGCAGCGACTTCAAATACCCGCCCGGCTTCTAGCATTCCGCCTTGACCATCACACATGTTTGGCATTTGGCCAAATAAAGAGCCATATCTCTCTTTAGCCCTGGCCACCAGAATAGCTTTTTCATATCCTTGAACATCTTGGTGATCCCTGGGTGGATTGAGTACTTCGTATAATGTGCTTCATACATCAGTTCTTCCCTCAATTTACCCACATTTGGGACGCACAAACGGCCCTCTTTCCGCAAAAGACCGTCATTCCAGGAGAACTTCCCTTCTGGCCCAGCTTTTGCATAGCGTAGGAGATCTTCATCCAACTCCGTTTCTCGTAGAACTCGGTCCGCAAGGTCACATTGCACCTCCGTCCAGTTCAAACATGCATTGACAGTGGCATTCTTGTCAACACAAGAAATCTCGAAGGCTTCCAGCTCCTGGATGAGACGTTCATCATGACTTTACAACCAAGCTGCTCTTGCCGGAGTCCGCTGACTCAAGACATCTGCGACAACATTCCCCTTCCCGGGAGTATAGTAAATCTCAAAGGTATAGTCCCCGAGGAACTCCAACCACCTTCGTTATCGCATATTCAAGTCCTTCTGCTCCAATAGGTACTTCAGGCTCTTGTGATCTGTATAGATCTCCACCTTCACACCATAAAGATAGTGTCGCCATAGCTCTAGTGCAAAGATCACTGCCGCCAACTCAAGATCATGGATGGGATAGTTCCGCTCGTGCACTTTCAGCTGGCGTGAGCCATAAGCAATCATCTTTCCATTTTACAGAAGCACGCAGCCTAAGCCGCTCCCTGAGGCATCACTGTAGATTACAAATCCATCGGTACCACATGGAGATGACAACACAGGCGCCGTGGTCAACCGAATATTCAACTCTTCAAAAGCTCGCGCGCACTCTGGCGACCAAACGAACTTCTGCTCTTTTCGCGTCAGTGTGGTTAGCGGCAAAGCAATCCGCGGGAAGTTTTCAACAAATCTTCGGTAGTAGCCTGCGAGTCCAAGGAAACTCCTGACCTCGGCCACTGAAGATAACACTGGCCACTCTTCTATGGCCCTTATCTTCGCTGGATCCACTGCTATGCCCGCCCCACTCACCACATGACCCAGAAAAGCCACCGACGATAGCCAAAACTCGCACTTCGAGAACTTGTCATAGAGCTGATTCTGCCTCAATGTATTCAACACCAACCACAAATGTTTCTCATGATCGACTTCCGATCTCGAGTACACCAGGATATCATCAACGAACACTATCACGAACAAATCCAGGTACTCACGGAATATTCGGTGCATCAAGTCCATTAATACCGAGGGCGCATTGCACAGTCCAAACGACATGAACTCGTAGTGCCCGTATCGTGTTCCAAATGTGGTTTTGGGAATATCTTCTTCCCGGATTCTCAATTGGTAATAACCAGATTTCAAGTCCAACTTCGAGTAGACAGACGATCCCACTAGCTGATCAAACAGCTCATCAATCCGCAGAATCAGATATTTATTCTTCTCAGTCAGCTTATTCAATTCGCGGTAATCAATACATAACCGCAAGCCACCGTCTTTCTTCTTCCCAAAAAGCACAGGGGCGCTCCAAGGAGACATGCTTGGGCGTATATACCCCTGCTCCATCAATTCCTGCAGTTGGACTTTCAACTTCGCCATTTCTTTGGCGCGACGCGATATGGCGAGCGGGACACAGATTTCGCACCTGACACCAACTCGATCGTGAAATCAATCTCACACTGGGGTGGTAGCCTAGGGAGATCCTTGGGAAACACATCTGAAAATTCCGACACAATCGGAACATCACCCACACTGGCCTTAGGCTCAACAGCCTGAAGCAAGGCGAAGTAGCACTCCGCACCCTTCCGATCAGCCTTCAAGACTTGGAGTGCAGACAACAACGTCCCGCCCACTCCTCGCATACCCGCGAACTTTGTCTCATGTTCGGTATTCTGGCCCAACGTGATTTCTTTGGACTGGCAATCAATCATGGCATGCTGCTCCGTAAGCCAATCCATACCAAATATCACGTCGAATTCCGATATCGGCAATACAGATACAGTCAAACTGAAATCCCGACTTCCTATTTGGACCGCCACATCGCAAGCTTGATCCGCAAGCATCCAACAGCCATTCGGCAACACCACTCTGACGCTATCTGTCTTCACACGACTAGGTATCCCAAGCCGCGCTATAAACTCGCGATACAGAAAAGAATGCGACGCACCCATATCAAACAGTGCTCGCGCCAGCGTGTTCCGATTCAGTACAAAGCCTGTGGTAATCGCATTACACACAAGATATATACACATATGCAATAAACAAAGCAGACAAACAAAATAATACTCAAAACTAAACTCATACATGTGACGACGTCACTTTGTTTAATGGCCTCCTGCAGGCCAAGATTGTAGACCCGAGGCTGCGCCTGAGAGGCAGAGGAGTCCACCACCGCCTTTCCTTTTTCCGCATATGACGCTACCGCCTTCTTTTCACTCTTTGGTGGCACCCGACAATCTCGAGCTATATGCCCCACCCGTCCACAATTGAAGCACGTACGAGTATCCGGCTTGGAGGTGGCCCCCGACGTTGCTCCAGATGCAACTGAAGAGGGATCTTGTCCCGCCGTCTTGGGCCTCTTGCCCCATTTATTCTTATAGAATGACTTCGTCGGTCGGGGCACTTTAAACTCCGGCTATGACACAGCCAATGTCCTCTTCCCTTGCACTCTCTTCATGTCTTTTTCCAGCGCGCTTGCAGTGTCGACCAACGCCTGGAAGCCTTGGTTCACCGAACTAGAAAGCAGGAACCTCAGCTCGTCCCGCAGTCCTTCGTAGAACCGATTTGTCTTCCTCTGCTCATCAGTAAATATTGAACCCGCATACCGCCCTAAGCGTGTAAACTCATGCAGGTAAGCTTCCACACTGCCATCACCTTGCGTCAGCCTTTGGAATTCATTCTCCATGGCAATCCATTGTGTCGCAGGAAGGTGCTTCGCTAGGAAGAGTCGAGAGAATTCTTCCATCGATACTTGTGTTAAGGGACGACCCGCCAAGTGATGCAGCTCCATCTCGTCCCACCACAATCTAGCCTCTCCTTCAAGAAGGAAGGTAGCTAAGGTGACTTTCTGATGCTCCTCCGTTCCAATCGCCGTCATGATCCGCTTGACGCGCGATAACCAATCCTCAGCCTGTGCAGCAGCTCCCACTCCCGAGAACGTCGGCGGGTGAAAACTCATAAACCGCGTCAACTGCTTCTCAGCGGCTCGAGGATTCACAGCCACAACAGGTTCTGGCCTCGCCTCCACCTGTTCTGGCCGCACGGCCGGCTGCTCCTGTCCTTGCACCTGCCCAACCGGATGTCCTTGAACCATTGCAAACAAAGCCTCAGCAATTTGTCGCACAATTTCTGCAGACGGAGGATGTGTAGGCACCTCAGTTGGTGTCGTACTTTCATCCGAACGCTGGGGCTCCGATTGCCCCGCACCACTCCGAGTCACCTAAAGGGACAAGACACACACATTAGAGGCCTTACACAAGCAAAAAGCACAAAATAGGAACGCGCAGGTTCCTCAAACACAAGAATTTGCATTCTTATCATGGACATTCAGGAGTTCAAACATGTTAACGTGGTTTGCACAGACACGTGCTCGCCACCCCACAAAAGAAATCAACCACGACTTCGAGAGGGAAAGACCAAGAGAGCTGATACCAAAAATGTAACAACCCCATCCGTCCATATACTATATACTAGAAGGTCCGGTCGGGGCCCCACAACATATACCACAAAACAGACGATGAAGCTACGGAGTGATACCAGAGTAGCGCAGCGCACCTAACACATTGCATTCTAGCAGAAGCCTCTACACTTGAACTCCTCTCTTGAATGTACAATATATAAAACTCCACATTTTATAGATTATAGGAATGTCTTACAACATGTAAACATCGTTGGCCTTATGGCCTTACATGGCTTTCAAACAGTGGCCCAAACATTGGCACACATGCCGTCCATATCAAAAGAAAACATAACATGTACATTCTCAATAGCCTTCGAGGGCTAGCAGCAGCAACAGCAAAGGCAGTAGGGACTTCAACCCTTATGCGTCCCGCTCGGTTCTCCAACACATGCACATGGACATTACAGCCAAGGGTGGCAAACAGAGGCAACGGTCAGCATTCAGCTGACCAAATTATAACGACCCTACCCCTTTTTCAGGGCAGCGGTAATCTTCCCTGCAGGCATAGCATATCACAAGCATGGCTATATATCTCATATCATGTGCTATCACGCACACATTCCATCACAACCGTTACCCACCCGGCCCAACGGTCCGTGCACTCAGGGCACATTCTTGGTGTACTGGCAAATCAGTTGCCCACCACCGTATCAGGGTCACAGCCCAACGGCAACTCACTTGAGCATTTACTCTATGGCGTGCAGCCGGAGTTTTATAGTCTTAGTGAACCGGGATTGGCCCGTAGCCCCCCATTGTCTCACGGCGTATAGGCCTAAGACTCTTGCTATGCGCTCCAACAGACCGCACCTTCTGGTCTCACGTCGGACGGACGTAATGCAGGTCGGATCCTCCACCCCCCGTTGCTCAAATCGCCTTGCCATCACAGAGCACGGCGTACTCGCGGCTAAATAAAGGCGTGGGTAGGTCTCACCGATCCTGTTCTGGCATTCAAGCCTGGGTATTTCTCTTACACCCATTCATATCACAATATCAGTGGGTCTTTCATGGGCACACCAGTACTTCCTGTTACTCTCTTCGCAGGTGGACACCGCAAATATCATAAATGTCAGGGGTCTTTCCTGGCTACCATGCCAGTACTTCCTGTTACTCGCTTCACATGTGGACTCCCCATGAACATTAAGCATTACATAGGGTATTTCCTGGAATTCCAATCCAGTACTTCCTGCGACTTCCTTTCACAGGTCGAACCCAATAGCATAAGCAGCACAAGCATTCTACGGGTATTTTCCCGGACTACCACTCCAGTACTTCTTGCTACTTTCTTTCACAGGTCCAACCCGTCGACTCCTAAACTACGCGTTTATCACGGAGTCTTCTCCGGTTCGTATGCAACATCACCAATCTAGACCAACCTGTCCAGATGGGTTTCACACAGCATGCCTATTCCGTACTGTCATTTCCGGATCTATATGCCAACAAAGGGGATTTCATGAATCCACCCAAAGACTCCCAAAAGCACCCACCTTTTGGTGGGGGAATCACATACATATGCCAAAAAGGAAGCCTTCACATGTCTAGGAAGAAAAGTCGTTACCCTTGAAGACCGCTTCGGTGCCATGAGTTCCAAGCTGGATCAAACGACTCACAAGAGCTTTTCCACCGCAACGTCGGCCTCAGATCTATCGTCGGTAAACCGCATCACCACCGGTGATCAGCCCCCTTTCCTCCTCCTCCTTCTTCCTCTCTCTTTCTCTCTCTAGAAGTGTAGTAAGAGAAAGTCAAAAGCCAAATGAGTTTCTCCAACCAATTCTCGGCCTTAAGAAGATAGGGAGGCCTCTCAGCCCTTGGATCCAGGCTGAAGGAATGGATGGCCACGATTTCACTAAAAATCATAAATTTTGTCTAACACGGCCTGTGACACGCCCGTGTCCATGGACGTGTTCCCTAAGCGGTGCTCAACCGACTTATCCAACCCAGTGACATGCCCATGTGACACGCCCGTGTCATGGGCCGTGTCACCCGACACGCCTTCAGACATGCCCGTGTCTGTGGTCGTGTTCATCAGGCTGAAAAATCTCAAAATCACCCGAGACTCACACGGCCTGTGACACGCCTGTGTCCCAGGCCGTGTGCCCATACCGGCACTCGACACGTCCCAGCTCAAATTCATCAGGCTGAGTTCGTCGACCGTGCTGACACGCCCTGTGACACGCCCGTGTCACAGGCCGTGTCCTAAGCATTCGACGATTCGTCGACCAAATTTTGTCGACCACTCGTCGACTGTTCCTCCAAAACACTCGACACGCCCTGGGACACGCCCGTGTCCCAGGCCGTGTCACCCCAAAAATGAGCCTGCTGAAAAATGGGTTGTTACATATCAACACTAATTTCTCCCTGAGTTAGACGCTGAAATTCATTCTCCATGGTTATACGCTGAGCCTATGGCAAATGCTTTGCCAAAAACATTCTCGAAAACTCCTCGATCGAGACGTCCGTCAGTTCTCTGCCTTCCAAGTGGTGTAGCTCTATCTCATCCCACCATAGCCGAGCCTCTCCATCCAACCAGAAGGTGGACAAGGTCACTTTCTGTTCTTTCTCTGTCCTTATCGCCGTCAATATTCGCTTGACGCATGAAAACCAATCCTCTGCCTGCGTTAGGGATCCCACCCCCATAAATGTAGGAGGATTGAAGCTCATAAATTGCTTCAACTACCGTTTAGCTACTCGAGGATCAACAACAACCTCAAAAGGTTCTGGCCTCACACCATCCTGTTCTGGCACCACCGCAGGCCGTGCTTGCCCAGTCGGTTGTACTTGGATCATAGCAAATAGTGCCTCAGCAACTAAACGTACTGTCTCCGCAGAAAGAGGAGGTGTAGGCACCTCAGCTGGTGTCGCACTCCCATTAGAATGCTGGGGCTCAAACTGACCCGCACCACTTCGTGTCACCTATACGTGTAAAAACGCACTTTAGCGACTTGGCAAAAGCAACAACAACAATATATGAATGCACAGGTTCCTCAAACAAGTGTATGTTACATTCCTTAGTGGACATTCTTGAGTTCATTTTGAGTTACGGGACGCACATTCACGTGCGCGCCACCTCTCAAAAGAATTCGACAACGAATTCGAAGGAGAAAGTTCTGAACAAGCTGATACCAAATTGTAACACCTCCATCCGTTACATGACATATAATAGAAGGCCCGGCCGGGGTCCCACAGTATATGCCACAAACAGGCGAAGAGGTTATAAGTTAATATCAAAGACCAAACCACGCATCCTAACTCAAAGCATTCTAGCGGAAGCATTAGGGGTTAAGATTGAACTCAACTATCATGAATGTCCATTATACATAAATAACCATATTTATATATCTCCATGTAATGTTTACAAAATATACAAAAAGTTTGGCTTTACGGCTTTACAAGTTTTCTTCATACGTGTGGATTACATACTTCGGCACGCAGGCCAGCCACACATGAAAATCACAAAATATTTCTTTCTTTGGCCTTCAAGGGCCAGCATAGTAGCAGCAGTACCAACAGCAAGGGCTTCAACCCACTATTTTTTGCTCGGCTCACCTCCACTTGCACGGGAACAAACCACCGTAACGGTGGCAAATAAAGCAATGGTCAGCATTCGGTTGACCAATTTATAATGACCATACCTTGTAACGCCCCCGATTTTTCGATGATTTTATTCGTTGGGACAATGTCATATTTATGACGTCGTGGGTTACTTTTAACGTCGAGTTGACGGTGCAATGCCGTTAAGACATTTTTCGCGTCCGTGCGGTCGAGTCGGCCGAATTCTTGTTGTAATGGGAAAATTTTGCATTTGGAATTTAAGTTAAGTAATTTTTGGATTTGCCCATAAAGTTTCGTCGCAATCCGAGCATTTTTGGAGTCTCGTCGCGCGATTGAAGTTTTTGATGTTTTATGTTCACCGTATACTTTGAAGATTAATATTTCGGGAATGACTCGTCGGATTTTGGTTTTGACTTTGTCGTTGTGTTCGTAGCATATGTGTTCACCTACGGCGTGAGTTTTGTTTACTTCAGCGTGCGTTTGGGCCTCCATTTTGATCTCGTAGTTTCCTTATTCAAAATATATAAATATAATATTTTAATATTAAAGTACTATTCAAAAATAAAAAACATTATTCATTGGTATAGTTTGATCAAAAGGTTGTAATTGCAAAGAATTTGTTCATCTTGCAAATATACCCGAGTCCCTGTATCTTTTTCACTCAAGTGATATCAGCTCTACTCGAGTGATATCACTGTTCATGCAAGAACTTTTAACTGCTTACTCGAATAATATTTTTCTGCCTCTCGAGTGCCTGATTATAACTACTCGAGTGATTATTTTTCCTACACGAGTGAATTTTTCTGTACCTACTCGAGTAGTTTTGAACTACTCGAGTAGCCATTTTGAACTACTCGAGTAGTCATTTTGAAATACTCGAGTAGCCATTTTGAACTACTCGAGTAATCATTTTGAACTACTCGAGTAGCCGTTTTCTAGCTCTCGAGTACCCGTAAGCTTGTTCTCGTATAGTCCGTTGCAGTTTACGTTCGGGAGCTTTTTTGAGCATCAAAACAATATCGCATGAAAAAATGGTTAACATGAAATTTGTTTGACTCGACGAGGTCTACAACTTTCATGTTGGACACTTTTCGATTTGAAGCAATTCAAAACCCCTATTTTCATCTTCCGCGCGCCCATTCGTAAAAAAGACCGTTTTTCGACAAAATTTTATATATATATATATATACTCTGATATTTATATAAACCTTTTATATTTTTATATATACTGTGATATATTTATAAACCTTTTATAAACTTTTTTAGAAGAAAACATCATCTTCTCTGATCGTTTTTCCTTCCGAACCACGACGGCGTGAGCGTGAGAGTGAAAATATTTCGTGAACCTTTCGGTGGCCGCCGATGGTGCTCCGGTGCTCGAAATCTTCATCCGAACATAGATCCGGAAAGCTCTCGCCGACAGCTACGGCATCGTGCTAATATCTTCCCCGTTTCTTGAGATTTCTTGTTAGGGTTTTTCGGCCCTAACCTCTTTTTCGGCTGTTCTTGTTCAAATTTCAACTCCTCCCGCATCCTTTTGCCCCGATCTATGACGTGGAGTGATTCAGAGAACTTTTCCGGTTAAACCATGGCAAGTGGTGGTTTCCCCTCGTTTCTCCTTGTCCGATTTGATGGTAACGAATGAGTTTTGTTCCTTTATCTTCTTTCCAAGTTATAGCTATGTCTAATCTTTCGATCACTTGAAAATTTCTAAATCTTGTTTTGTTAACTGAGTCTGGTAACTTCATATAGGTTTGATAAAATGTTTTTAGTATTGCCTTTAATTGCCTTATTTATCATTATCGAATGTATTAGAGTTTATCGAAGATTGTAAATCGTCCGTAAGGGTTGATCAACCGCGTCTTGAATCTAGTAATGTCAAGTAGAATCTAGTAATGTTAATTAGAATCTGACGAGCCAAATCTCGAGATATGTGGTGATTTCTTGGTGGTTTTCTTGATTGCGGGAGTTAGTGGACGATTCCACCTCCGCAGTGTTTGTTTCCTTCTTTGGTGCCCTATGGAAGTCTACCTAGGTTTTTGGTGTCTGCAGTGTATGGTGGAGAGTATGAGACTCCCTCACAGTTAGACGGATTTTATATTCGTGTGGGTGTGCCCAAGAGTGACCATGTCGCCCGTGTTTTTGAGTGGTGTGTCCACGAGTAACCACCTCGCCCGTGTTTATGGGTAGAGTCGACCATATGTGCCTAATAAAGGTTTTATATTTCTTCCTTACGAATTATTCATGTTGTCACCTTATAGCCTCGTGCGCCTGGTGTATAATTGTTGAACGTGATGAATCACGTAAGAGTTCTTCTTTTTTCTCGATGATGACTTATTCCTCTTTTTGTGCTTTATTTCAGTATTGTTGGTCTTGGGTTGGTACCCCTTTGACCTTGTTTATTTTGCCATATTATATTTCTGCCACCATTTGTGCTTTCTTGCTGAGGTGTTCTGTCTTTGGAATGCCTCAGGTTCAGAGCAGTAGCAGATAGCAGATCTAGTTTTGGTGTTTCTGGGCAGCAGTGTTGGCCGTGGTTGTTACCTCGTCTCAACAAGGTAGTTTGTTGTTTATTTAGTTACTGGTTCAGACTTACTTTTCTGTAAGTGGGTTCGTGTCAGTTGTTGGCGCCCACAGAATTATTATTTTTAGATATTTGCTAGCTGCTTATTTCTCTATATGTGGATGCGGATTACTTGCTCTCTGTGAGGATTTATGCTAGGAATGCATGTTAGGTATTTTTAAGAATAAAATCTATTACTATCACTTCATGCACTGCATAATTTAAAAACTCTAACTTATTATATTTTGCGACCGTAAAAGCTATCCTTACTACTATTATAAATATAGAGTCTTGCACAACATGAGTCGTCCTTTGGGGACGTTTACACTCATGTAAGATGTTGGAGTCAATCTAAACAAGTATTTTTCCGCAGCGTATAACTATATTTTGATTCGTGGACTAAATGAGCCACTAAGCCGAGGGATATGGCAAACTATTGCAGTTAACTGATTTTTCTTAAAATAACTTAGAGAATCTTTCTTCATGATTAGGTTAGTGTTTGCCTGAGCATCCACAGTTATCCCCTGCTGACGTGGCATCATGATGCGCATTTTCCCTTACTCTGGTAAGTTTTTATATGCGGTGAAAATGCGGGTTGTGACAGTTGGTATCAAAGCGAGGTTGCTTGACAGTTGGTCGGGCAACCTTCCCTTGTTAGTGTTAGTTGTTTAGTGACATTTCATACACACACTAATGTGTCATAAGTACGTCTTAGCCGAAGCATAGCCACTACACTCATAGCATGATAAGAAGTATACGAGACATATTATGTAGTATGGGATGCATAATGTGTTTGTATACAGATCCACCATAGGTGGCAATATGTAACAGTTATGTAGTATGGGATGCATAACCACCATCACATGGGTGCCCATTAGCACGTTTTATTTTCTCGTTGCATGCGATGTTATGTAGTATGGGATGCATAACATTTCATGTGTACGCCGCTCATAACATGCATTAGGGCCTTTATAGAATGCATAGCACTACATACATTCCATATCATCGCATAAGCACGCGTGCTAAGTTAAGGTTTACATGATGACACATGTACACACTTGATTTTAAACAAGAATAAAGAATACACGCATTCATGTCATAGGCACAAGAGTCAATAGGATGAGAGTATATCATCCTAAGTAGGATATAACATCATTATAAAATCTCAGAGCAGGTTGCAGCATAAGCAAGTGTCTTTTAAGTATGGTCTGAACTAGTCGTATTGCCTTGTTGTAAGCTAGGATTTTGATGAGTTGTCCGTTTGCTTTTTAGTAATACCGCCAAAGCGTCCTGCGATGAGGTTGACCCTCCAGTCGGAGGGTGAGTCATCAGGTGCGCAAAGCGATGCAATTATCGAGAGTCTGCGTCAGAGCAACGAGGCTCTATCAAGGCAATTGGTTGCGATGCAATTGTAAATTGAGTCTTTGTTGTTTGCCGCTCACGTGCAACAACCTTTAGTGCAAGAGCCTGCCTTGGGCCAAGCCGTTCCCGTTACCCCTGCTCCTCTGGTGCCCCCGATGGCGATACCACCAGAAATGAATTTCATATCGCACTTCCAGTGGTTGGGACCTCCGACCTACGACGGGAGTGCCAACTTTAAGGTTTTAGATGATTGGATCATCTCCAACGAGGAGATGTTTTTGTATTCTGGAATTCTAGAAACCCAGAAGGTGATGATTGCAGCCTATCAGTTAAAGAGCCTGACAAAGAGTTGGTGGATACGGGAAAGGGAGAGTCTGAAGGAAGGATGTTCTTGGGAATCTTTTAAGAAGATGTGCTGAAGAAGTTTCTACCCTCGGTCGAGCAGGACCGTCTGATGAATATCTTCCTGCATTTGAAGCAGAGACAGCTCACCGTGAGCGAGTACGAGATTGAGTTTAGCAAACTGAGTAGGTTTGCTCCTGATTTGGTAGCTTTTAAGGAGGGTAGAGTGAATAGTTTCCTTGGAGGACTAAGAAGAGATGTCCAGCAGTTAGCATGCACTTATCGTGTTGAAAGTTATGCTAAAGCAGTGGAAGCCGCTTTGAAAGTGGAGGCGAATGAAAACGCCAAGAATCAAAGTGCTGCGGCGAGGAAAGAGAAAAGAAAAGACGTTGAGGATGGTAGCTCCAGGGCATCTAGCCCTTCTCAGAAGAAGAAAAGTAAGGAAGTGTGTAGCTTCTGTGGTCGTCCTGGCCACCCTTACGAAAGGTGTTTCAAGAGGACTGCCACCCTAAAGAAGCAGGTGCACGCCATCTAAGGTGCACCCAAGGGAGAGCTAGTATGCTTGCTCTATGCAAGGAAGGGTCATGATGTGAGTCGTTGCTGGATGAAAGAAAGGACATGCTTCCAGTGCGGGCAGAAGGGGCACCAGAAGTCTACATGCCCCAAGGCTCAGCCCCCACTGCAGCCTGCCCCGCTTCGAGCTCTGCCGCCACCACCAAACCTGGATAAAGGAAAAGGAAAGTTGAACGTGATGATCAGCGAGGAAGCTCAAACCTCTACGCAAGTGATATCAGGTTAGCCCCAGTTTAATTTATCCTCATTATTTGTCGTTGTTGCCCTAGTTATCGTTCGTTTAGTTATTGTAAGAACCGAACAAAAACAAGCCAAAATGGTTTTAAAGTGAAACTTTATTATCCGAAAAAAGGTATCTATTACAAAGGTATGCCCTCCTTATATAGAATGGAGGAGATATGAGAGAATACAAATAAGAGATGTGAGACTAAAAATTTACAGGACTAAGCGGACTATACAAAATAAACCGCACAAGCCGCGCGGTTAGACAGAAGGGCTAACCGCACGGCTACCACAAGAGAATAAGAGAGATCTCCAGGGAAGACCGCTAGACCGCCCGGTCTCCAAGCCGGCTGAGACAAACCGCCAGACCGCGCGGTCTTCAACCCGCCAAGACAGACCGCCAAACCGCCCGGTCACCAACTTCAACACTCCCCCTCAAGCTGGAGCATATATATCGATCATGCCCAGCTTGTCGCAAACATGAAGAAACGAGGCGGAAACTGGCTTGGTGAAGATGTCAGCCAGCTCTTTATCAGAAGTAACAAAAGGAGTGCAAATTTGTTCCTTTAAGATCTCTTCACGAATGAAATGACAGTCGACCTCAATGTGCTTTGTTCTTTCATGGAAGACCGGATTTTTGGAGATGTATATGGCTGCCTTGTTATCACAGAACATAGGTAGAGGATGGTTGTAGACCTCTCCTAAATCTAGCATGAGAGCCCGTAGCCATTTTAACTCACAAGTGGTCGACGCCATACTGCGATACTCAGCTTCTGCACTGGACCTGGAGACAACAGACTGCTTCTTGCTCTTCCAGCTCACCAGATTTCCCCCAACAAAGGTGCAAAAACCTGAGGTTGACTTGCGATCCCCTTTGTCATCAGCATAACTTGCATCTGAGTAGGCTTCAATCCTCAGATGACCATTCTTCTGAAAAAGTAATCCTTTCCCAGGCGCTGCTTTGACATACTCCAAGATCCGCAAGGCGGACTGTAGATGGAACTCCCTAGGAGCTTGCATGAATTGACTCACCTTGCCCACAGCATAGGAAATGTCGGGCCTGGTCACTGTGAGATATATGAGCTTACCAACCAGACGCCTGTACCGCGAACTATCTGAAAGAGGAGGCGAATAATCTGTCCAGGTTTTGTCTTCTCCAGGTGCCATGGGGCATCGATTAGGTTTTGCTCCAGTCAACCCTGCCTCTTTTAAAAGATCAAAGGCATACTTACGCTGAGAGAGAACTAAGGAGTCGGGCTTCCGAGAGATTTCGATCCCCAGAAAGTACTTTGGAGAGCCCATATCTTTCGTGATCAGATGTTGGCGAAGATGTCGCTTTGTTAGGGCTACCCCTTCCTGGTCATCACCAGTGAGAAGAATATCATCGACGTACACAGCAAGAATAACCAGCCCCGAGGGAGTTTTGCGAATAAAGAGAGAGTGATCAGCAGAGCTTCGCGCAAAACCAACAGCCGCCACGATGCCGCTGAACTTGTCAAACCAAGCTCGAGGGCTCTGCTTGAGGCCATAAATTGCCTTCTGCAGCCGGCATACTCGTGTCTCCCCCTGAGCAACATACCCAGGAGGTTGCTCCATGTAAACTGCCTCGTGAAGATCACCATAAAGGAAGGCATTCTTGACATCCAGCTGAGAAATCGGCCAATCCCGATTGACCGCCACAGAGAGAAGGACACGGATAGTGCTGAGACGAGCCACGGGGGAGAAGGTGTCAAAGTAATCAACCCCATAGGTCTGAGTGAAGCCCTTAGCAACAAGGCGAGCCATATACCGATCCACAGTGCCGTCTGGGCCAAATTTGACCACAAAGACCCAGCGACAACCAACAACATCAGTACGGAAGGGTGGAGGAACAAGAGTCCATGTACCCCGCTCCGTGAGGGTCGCCATTTCCTCATCCATGGCCAGCTTCCAGTGGGGAATAGCAAGGGCCTCCTAATAGGAACGAGGAGTGGCAGTGGCAGAGATATCCAGCGCAAAGGCCCTGCGAGAAGGGGTAAGACGATCATAGGAAACAACAAAAGCAAGAGGGTGTAGGGTACATGTCCGCACCCCTTTGCGAAGAGCCACAGGGAGATCCAGGTCGGCGGCCCCCTCGGGATCCGGAGCGTCCGTGGCAGAGAGAGCTGGCCCGGGAGAAGAGAGCGACGGCGGCGGAGAGGATGGAGACGGAGGTGGAGAAGTGTGAGAGAGAGGTGGAGCGAGAGGAGGGGACGGAGATGGCGGAGGTGTGGATATCTCGGTAGGAGACGTGGGAACGAAGGGAATAACAAGAGATTCAGAAGCCGGGGAAGGAGGAGAGGTAGCGGGGGAAAGAGAGGAGGAGTCAGCCGAGAAGTAGGAGGCATTCTCGAAAAAGGTAACGTTAGCAGAGACGAACTGCTGACGAAGAACATGGTTAAAGCAACAATAGCCTTTCTGAGTGGTGGAGTACCCCAGAAAGACACATTTGGTGGAGCAAGAGGAGAGCTTGTCACGGGTGACAGATGGGGTATGCACAAAAGCAGTGCATCCAAAGATGTGGAGAGGGAGAGGAAAGGGCTCCTTGCCCGGATACAGAATGGAGAAGGGTGTTTTCCCGTAGAGAATGGTGGATGGAATGCGATTGATGAGGTAGCAGGCAAGGAGAACGACATAGCCCCAATACGAGCGAGGGACATGCATCTGGGTCATCAATGTGCGAGCCACATCGAGGAGGTGACGGTTTTTGCGTTCCGCCACCCCATTTTGTTGGGAGGTGTAAACACAGCTAGTCTGATGAATAATGCCATGTTGCACACAAAAAAAATGTAAAAGCATGACTCAGATACTCTTTAGTATTGTCGGAGCGAAATGTTTTAATACAAGCATTGAACTGAGTTTTAATCAACTGATAAAAAGATATCCATACATCGAAAAGTTCAGAGCGATCTCGGAGAAGATACACCCAAGTACATCGAGAAAAATCATCTATAAAAGTTACAAAATAAGAACTACCCCGACCAATGGTGAGGGTAGGAGCAGGTCCCCAGATATCGGAGTGGACAAGATCAAAAGGACGAGTAGAGCCCCATCCATGCTTCGGCGGGAAGGAGGAACAGTGATGCTTGCCGAGTTGACAGGCGTCGCATTGGAGAGGAGTACTAGACGGAGGGAGGTGTGGCAGAAGCTGATGTAGAAGATGTGGTGGAGGGTGACCGAGGCAGAGATGCCACTGGAGAAGATCCGTACAGGAAGAGGAGAAGGCGGACAAGGCGGAAACGTTGTCGAGGAAGTAGAGGCCGCCGCTCTCAGTCCCAGTAGCAATCGTCCGGTGGGAGCTCGGATCCTGAAAAGAACAAGAAGTTGGTGTAAAGGTTACAGAACACTGAAGCTGTTTGCATAAAGAGGTAACAGACATTAGATTGCACAGAAACTTGGGCACATAGAGAGTGTTCGCTAGTCGTAGTGACAGAGTAACATGAACCAATCCCGTCCCATAAACCGGGGAGGGAGAACCATCCGTAACTAGGACCGGGGGCAACCGATCATGTTGTTCGAGTAAAGAGAAGCACTGAGGATTGCCCGTCATATGATTAGTGGCACCAGAGTCGATGAGCCATTTACCTTGAGTCACCATGTGGGCACTACCTGAGGATGTTACAACAGAGGCAGACGTCTTGGAAGAGTCACCGGAGGGGCGAAGATGGGGATGCTTCGTCCAACAACGTTCGAAAGTATGGTCGGTTCAGCCACAATGAGAACAAAGGTAGCGGGAAGAAGCACGGTTGCCGAACTGGTGACTGCGGCTACCAGAGCCACTCCACTGAGTGTGATGAGAATAGTTGTCCGGTGGTGGAGAAGGAGCAGGCAAAAGTGGGCACTGAAGGAGAGAGGTGACAGCAGCGATGCGGGCAGCGGTGGCATCTAAGGTAGGAGATTCAGCCTCACCCAGAATTTGCTGGCGGATCATGTCATAAGTATCAGGAAGCCGGAGCAGATAACACACAACCAGAAGCTCCTGGAAGTGCTTGTGTTGTTGAGCTAAATCCGCAGAAAAGGGGCGATTCTGAAGAATCTCAGCCCCAAGAGCCTGAACCTGTTGGTAGGCAGCAGCAGGAGACAAGGTAGGATGGGCAAAGAGGTCCTCATACAATGTATAGATGCGGGATGTCTGTGCCCCCTTGGAGTACAGAGCGGTAAGATGAAGCCAAGCGGCCTTAACCGTCTCATCATGGCGTATGACGGGAAGGCACTCATCGGAAAGACTGTTCGCGAGGCAAGTACGCACAAGCGCGTCACTTGCATCCCAGTCATCAAAGAGAGGTGAAGTGATAGGAGGTGGGTCATCAACGAGATGGTGGCGTTTGCGTTGTGATCGAAGAAGAAAGGTGAAAGAGACGCTCCAATCCGGGTAGTTGGAGCCAACAAGCTTGGAAACGGTCCCAAGGTTCCCGGAAGGAGTAGGAGGAAGAGGCGGAGCCGTGTTGGTGACAGGGGTGGTGGCAGTAGAGGCATCAGAAAGAGCCATAGGAGCAGTAAAAAGGAAGCCGGGCGGTTAGGAAACAACCCGCACGGATAGGATAAAGACGGGCTGCAGCGGTCACAAGGGTGGGAACCAGCGGCCAGAAAAGCCACGACCAAGCTGCAGACACAAGCAGAGGGGAAGAAGTCGAACGGCTAGAGGAAAGGCCGCGCGAACAGAAGCAGGACAAAACAGGGTGCTGCGAGAAGAGGCGACGACTTAGAAGAGACAAAAAGTCGCGCACACAGAGGGCAGCAATAAGGAGAGGAAGAGGCCGCGCGGACAGGGTGCAAACCGTCACGACAAGCCGCGCGGACAGGAAGATACAGAATCAGGAGGAGTAGATCGAGCCCTCTGATACCATGTAAGAACCGAACAAAAACAAGCTGAAATGGTTTTAAAGTGAAACTTTATTATCCGAAAAAAAGGTATCTATTACAAAGGTATGCCCTCCCTTATATAGAATGGAGGAGAGATGAGAGAATACAAATAAGAGATGTGGGACTAAAAATTTACAGGACTAAGAGGACTATACAAAATAAACCGCACAAGCCGCGCGGTTAGACAGAAGGGCTAACCGCACGGCTACCACAAGAGAAGAAGAGAGATCGCCAGGGAAGACCACTAGACCGCCCGGTCTCCAAGCCGGCTGAGACAAACCGCTAGACTGCGCGGTCTTCAACCCGCCAAGACAGACCGCCAGACCGCCCGGTCACCAACTTCAACAGTTATGTATGCTACGGTTTTAGGGGAGTTTAAGGTGCAGAATAGGTGGGCGCGCGTTCTTTTTGATTCGGGTGCCACCCATTCCTTTGTGGCCCGGAGATTTGTTGATAAACACCGCCTGAATGTGGATCAATTAGGAGACTCCTTCAATGTCAAGCTTCCCTCCGGTGATTCGGTGATGTCTAACCAAGGAGTTCTGAGATGCCCTATTTATCTTGGCAATTTTTTGGCCTTTGCGGATCTGATGATTTTGGATCTGTCTGATTTTGACGTGATTCTGGGCATGGACTGGCTGTCCAGGTATAATGCAGTCATCCAGTGCAGGGCTAAGAGATTGGATTTCAGAATGGACGACGGACAACCTATGAGAGTCTATGGATTTCAGGACAGAGTTTCCCCTGTCATTTCTGCGGTACGTGCTTGTCGTGCTATGGAGTCTGGATGCGAGGCGTTTTTAGTTTCTATTTCTGCTCTAGAGACAGCTTTTGTTATGCCACGTCTTGAGGATGTCTCGGTGGTGCGAGAGTTTTCAGATGTCTTTCCTGATAGTCTTCCAGGACTTCCACCTGAAAGGGAGATAGAGTTTGTGATAGACCTCGAGCCAGGTACTCGTCCTATTGCCAAAACACCGTACCGTATGGCTCCACGTGAGTTGGATGAGTTGCGTGCTCATCTCGATGAGTTGCTGAGGTGTGGTTTTATTAGACCAAGTTCTTCTCCATGGGGTGCTCCTGTTCTGTTCTTCAAGAAGAAAGATGGATCAATGAGGCTTTGCATTGATTATAGGAAATTGAACAAGGTAACCATTAAGAATAAATATCCTCTGCCAAGGATTGATGATCTGTTTGACCAATTGTGTGGTAGCTCGGTATTTTCAAAGATCGATCTTCGCTCAGGCTACCACCAGTTGAGGATTCGTGAGGCAGATATTCCCCGAACCGCTTTCCGTTCACGGCATGGACATTATGAGTTTTTGGTGATGTCTTTTGGTTTAACCAATGCACCATCTACTTTCATGGATTTGATGAATAGGGTGTTTAAGGATTTCTTGGACCGATTCGTTATTATGTTCATAGATGATGTCTTGGTATATTCTCGTAATGTTGATGAGCATATTCAGCATTTGCATTTGGTTTTGTCGACCCTGAGGGAGCATAATCTATATGCGAAGTTGAGCAAGTGTGAGTTCTGGCTATCTCAGGTGTCCTTTCTGGGTCATGTTGTAAGCAAGGACGGTATTTCTGTAGACCCGACCAAGATTTTTGCTGTGATGGAATGGGAGAGACCTTCTACACCTAAGGAGATTAGGAGCTTCTTAAACCTGGCTGGATATTATAGAAGATTTGTGGAAGGGTTTTCGGTGTTGTCTGCTCCTCTAACTAGACTTATTCAGAAGAATACTGCGTTCATTTGGAGTGATAAGTGTGAAGAGGCTTTTCAGGAACTGAAGAAGAGATTATGTATTGCCCCAATTTTAACCTTACCTACTGAAGGAGTTGAGTATGTTGTGTATGTTGATGCATCACACATCAGAGTTGGCTGTGTTTTAATGCAAGATGGTAAGGTGATCGCATATGGATCGAGGCAACTAAAGATTCACGAGAGAAACTATCCTACGCACGATTTGGAGTTTGCTGTTATAATTTATGCGCTGAAGCTTTGGAGACACTTATTGTATGGCGCACTGTGCAAGATCTATACAGACCATAAGAGTTTGAAGTACGTCTTCACTCAGAAAGAACAAATCTGCACCAGCTTGGGTGGTTAGAATATGTGGCGGATTATGAAGTGGAAATTCTTTATCATCCAGGAAAGGTAAATGTAGTAGCTGATGCTTTGAGTAGAAAGACCGCTAAAATTTTTAATTTGTCGGTATAGTCCTTGGTAGAAGAATTTTTGTTGATGGATATTGAGGTTGGGAGTCGTACTGTGCCTACTAGTTTGGAAGCGGAAGAACCCTCTTGGATTTCCCTTACTCGAGCACATCAGAAGGATGATCCTGATTTGTTGCACCTCAGGACTAGAACCGTGAAGGGAGAGCTACCGGATTTCTCCTTGGATGAGTTGGATACCTTGAGGTATTGGGGTAGATTTTGTGTCCCCGCTTTTGACGACATTCAGGCTAAGATGTGTGCTGAAGCTCATGGTTCCAGTGTAGCCTACCACCCTGGTTCCACTAAAATATACAAAGATCTAAAGCAAATTGTTTGGTGGTCGGGGATGAAGAATGATATCGCGAAGTTTGTATCAGAATGTTATACGTGTCAGCGTGTTAAGGCTGATCCTAGAAGGCCTGGTGGTAAGTTGACACCGCTTGATATTCCAAGTTGGAAATGAGAGAGTATTTCAATGGATTTTATCACCGGTCTACCAAAATCTCCCCGTGGGCACCACTCTGTTTGGGTGATAGTCGATAGATTGACAAAGTGTGCTCACTTTGTTCCGTTTAAGATTGGGTATTTGATGAAGAAGATAGCTGAGCTATATCTTGAAGAGGTCATCAGGTTACATGGAGTGTCTGTTAGCATTATATCAGATCGGGACTCTAGATTTATGTCTCACTTTTGGAAGAGTTTACATGAGGGGTTGGGTACTGATTTAAGGTATTCCACTTCCTGTCATCCGCAGACGAATGGTCAGACGGAAAGAGTAAATCTGATCGTAGAAGATATGATCAGGTGCTATATTTTGGATCATGGTGGTGCTTGGGATGAGCGTTTCAGACTCATGGAGTTTGTATAGAATAATAGTTATCAAGAGAGTCTGTAGATGGCCCCGTTTGAGGCCTTATATGGGAGACGTTGTAGAACTCCTTTGTTTTGGGCTGAAGTCGGTGAGAGACCGTTGCTAGGTCCGGAAGCCCTTAAGGAGATGAATTGTGTTGTGACTCATATTCAAGAAAAGCTCCGTGTGACTCAGGAGCGCTATGAGAAGTATGCTAATCAACGAAGGGTCGATCTGGAGTTTACCGTTGGATACTTAGTTTTTCTGAAGGTTTCTCCGATGTCTGGCGTTAAAAGGATTGGAAGGAACCACAAGTTAGACCCCCGGTACGTGGGACATTTCCAAATTCTTGAGTGTATCGGAGTGTCAGCTGATAGGCTGGATTTGCCTGCGACCTTCCCTGGTGTCCATGATGTGTTCCATGTGAGCCAGTTACGGAAGTGTGTTCGTAATGATCGTCAAGTCCTTGACTCGATGACCCAGATTCAGCCCAACCTTACGTATGTGGAAGAACCTGTTCGTATTCTGGATTCTCAAGAGCGTGTGTTACGGAGAAATACCATCCCTATGGTCAAGAGTCTTTGGAGAAATCAAGACGTCGAGAGCGCGACGTGGGAATTGGAATCGGCGATGAGGGAATCTCATCCGCACCTCTTCTCTTAGTTTCGGGTATGTCGTTATGTTTCCAGTTATGTTTGATTTTATCGTTTTGATTTTGTTTTAGAGTTGTGTTAAGTTTCAAGATGAAACTTTTTTTTAGGGGGAGTGACTGTAACACCCCCGATTTTTCGATGATTTTATTCGTTTGGACAACATCATATTTATGATGTCGTGGCGTTACTATTAACGTCGAGTTGACGGCGCAATGCCGTTAAGGCATTTTTCGCGTCCGTGCGGTCGAGTCGGACGAATTCTTGTTGTAATGGGAAAATTATGCATTTGGAATTTAAGTTAAGTAATTTTGGGCTTACTCGTAAAGTTTCGTCGCTATCCGAGCATTTTTGGAGTCTCGGCGCAAGATTGAAGTTTTGGATGGTTTATGTTCACCATATACTTTGAAGATTAATATCTCGAGAATGGTTCGTCGGATTTTGGTTTTGACTTTGTCGTTGTGTTCGTAGCATATATGTTTGCCTACAGCGTGAGTTTCGTTTACTTCGGCGCGCGTTTGGGCCTCCGTTTTGATCTCGTAGTTTCCTTATTCAAAATATATAAATATGAATATTTTAATATTAAAGTACTATTCAAAAATGAAAAACACTATTCATTAGTATAGTTTGATCAAAAGGTTGTAATTGCAAAGAATTTGTTCATCTTGCAAATATACTCGAGTCCCTATTTCTTTTTCACTCGAGTGATATCAGCTCTACTCGAGTGATTGTTGAAATTTGTGAAGTGGAAGTGGTTGATGGGCAGGCCGGGCGGCTTGAGCGGACAGAGTCTACGGACTGGGCGGACTGGGCGGGCTGCTGCTTGCGGCCTGGTGGAAAGGCCTGGTTGGAGCTGGCTGTTCTTCTGAGCGGCCTGTGCGGACTAAGTCCGCGGCTTGGACGGACTGTTGTCTGCGGATAAGGTGTTGGCTGTCTTGATGGCTTAACTGATTAAGAAGCGGCCTGAGCGGATAAGGTCGCGGCGGACTGTAGGCAGTGCTTTGTTCAGTGGTCGTGTTGCAAGTTTGTGTTAACCGGTGGATTGGGTCCTGTCCGCAGGAGGCTTGCGGACTGACGTGTCCGCGGTGTTCGTTGTTGCGTACTGGCCTTAGAGTTTGGTAGTGGCCTTGCCGAGCTCTGGTAGTACAGCATGGATGCTGCTGTGACGGACTGGTGTGTGGAGTTCGGCAGATGGCCGTTGCGTTGGGCAGACGTGCGAGTAGCTTGCGGACTGCCTTTTCTCTGGCGAGGTGTTGGCGGTCTGTGTTTTGGTTGATTAGCGGACAGAGCTATGTCCGCCAAGCTCGCGCTAGGCCCTTTGGTGATTTACTGTACTTGGTCATATTCTGTGACAAGTCCAGTGTGTTCGCTGTATTCGCCAAGTCTGATGTTGACCGGGCGGACTGCCCTTGGTCGTGGACTTGTGGCGGATAGAGGCATCGCTCTAGTGGAGTGCGGGCTGCCTCTTGTGTATGCGGACAGTCACAGAAGGGGGATGTTGCTATTCTGCGGTGTTTGTGGGCTCTGCGGGCTGGTGCCTTGTCCGCATAGCTTGGCGGACTGATGAGCGTTCGCCTAAAGGTGCATCGCTATTGCACCTGGCGGTTTGTTCCTTGGAAACCGGCTAAGTTCTTGTGGACTCAGCGGACGGTGGTTTGCTAGCGCGCGGGCTGGGGCGGTGTCTCTATCCACTAGGGTGGTGACCACACTCCTCACCTCGCCTATAAATAGAACCCCCCCAACAAGTCTATAGTAACTGAGTGAACAATAAGTGAGGGCTTGTCAAAGTGTTGCGGTCTCAGTTTTCTGTCCACGCGGATTGAATCAGAGTTAACTATTTGATGTGTGCAGGTCGCGCGGAAAGCTTCAAGGAGCCAGGAGTTTGGCTTTGACTTCGGTCAAGTACTTGGAAGTGTGTGGTCTCTGCGGTCTCAGCAGGTCGCTCTGCGGCTTGTCAGTTCTCTGCTTTAGCTTTTTCAAAGTTCGAATAACCTGTCCGCCGGTCTTAGGCAGGTAGGCGGTCTGTTCCTCAGTTCATCAGCAGTACGCGAATAACGGAGTGTCCGCGCGGCCTCACGGTCTCACACGGACTCCGTGTTCTATTCGGCGTGTAGCAGCAAGATTTCGGGCAGTTTCTACGACTAGGCGGACTCGGCGGTCTCGGCGGTCTGCAGTTCTGTTCGCTCGGCTTGTTTTGGACTTTCTGTTTTGTAGCTTGTGTATTGGCGAAATCATGTCTCGCCACGTATACCTCGCCTTGTAAAGAAGTTAATGAATAAGATCTGCTTGTTCTTCCATGTGCATGTTGTGTTAAGTGTTGCTCCTTGAGATTTCCGCTTGATCAAAGTGCGAACTGGGTAGTGCCGAGAATATTAATTTGGCTTTGGGCTATCTTGCTGACCACTTTGAGAAAATTTAACATGGTATCAGAGCCAGGTTTAGTTGCTTGAGCGGTGTTCAACCAGTGTTGTTGCTCTGTGCTTGAGTGGTTTTCAACCTGTGTTGGTGCTCTGTACTTCTGAAGACTTAACCAAAGTTTGTTGCTATGGAAGGGAGTTATGCAAGGGGTCTTGGCATTGAACTCTTGACCACGACTAACTACAAGAAGTGGAAGTCGTGTATGAAGAGTTTTTCGATAGGCGAAGAGCTATGAGAGGTCGTCGGTGGTGACGATAGACAAGAAGTGACTGCTTCTTTCGGAACTGCTGAGCTGGTGAGTCTTTGGAGAAAAACCAATGCTAAGGCGGAGTTTGTTCTCAAGAGAGCTGTGTCACCAGAGCTGTTTGATCACATCATTGGATGTGAATCAGCTACTGATATTTGGACAACTATTAATGAGTTGTTCATTAGGAAGAACGTGGCGAGGCTCCAGTTCTTGGAAAATGAGTTGGTAAGGCCAACTCAAGGAGACCTAACCATCTCAAAATTCTTTCTGAAGATGAATAGCTTGTGTGCTGAACTGTCAGCTCTTGATCCTGATGAGCCTATTTCTGAGGCTAAATTGAAGAGGCACATAATCCGCTACTTGTGGAAGGAATATGTTGCTTTTGTTACGTCAGTTCAAGGCTGGACCACTCAGCCATCTTTGCTGGAGCTTGAAAATCTGCTTGCTTCGCAGGAAAGTCTGGCAAGGCAGATGGCTGGAGTCACTGTCTCTGAGGAGAGCAGTGAAGCACTCTTCACGGGCAAGAAGAAGAAGAGATGGGAAGGGAAGAAGAAGCAGGTCGCTGTTGAGAAAGAGCCTTCAACTTCTTATCAGCCAGAGAGGAGCGCTGCTCCAAAGGACTGGAAGAAGAACTTGAAGTGCTACAGGTGTCATCAGTGAGGGCACTTCAAGCGGGACTGCAAGGTCAAACTACAGCCTAGACATGCTGCAGGAAAGGAGGACGCTTGCTCTAAGAGTGAGGAAGCAGAATGGGGCGGAGCTTTCATGACGGGCACTTATTTTCGTGTCGTGTCTACTGAGGACTTCAACGGCGAATGGATCGTGGACTCCGGGTTTGGTCATCACCTCACCGTAGACAAGTCAAAGTTCTCTTCCTTGCAAGCATACTTAGGTAATGAAGTTATTATCACTGTTGATAATACTGTTTATGCAGTAAAGAAAGAGGGGGTTGTGTCTTTGGGTAGTGATCAGGGGCCACTCACATTAAGGAGTGTGTATCACGTACCGGGCATGAAGAAGAACCTCTTCTCTGTGACCAATGCAGTAGATGTTGGTTATCACGTTCCGTTTAGGCCAACAGACGTGAAGTTCCTTCGCAACGTATCAGCGGTTAAGGCTGATGTTGCTCATGTTGGGAGAAGAGTGAAGAACTTGTTTGTTCTTACTACTAACTCTTATGTTGATCGAATGAGAGTCAACGATAGCGCTGCTATCTGGCATGAGAGGCTGGGGCATGTAGGAATGGACAAGCTGAAGGCTTTGGCTAGTAGAAGTTTGGTGAGAGGTTTGCCTAAGTTGTCCTCCTTTGGTGACGGGCATGTTTGCGCGGGATGTCAATACGGTAAGGCATATTGCCTTCCGTTTGATAAATCACAAACAAGGAGAAAGCAACCATTGGAGTGCATTCATGGAAACTTGATGGGACCAACTGTCACTGCCAGCCTTGGTGGAAGCAGATACATGTTTGTCCTGATTGATGACTACTCAAGATATACTTGGGTTTATTTCTTGAAGGAGAAGTCTGAAGCCTTCTGATTGTTTGTGGAGTTCAAGGAGTTGGTGGAGGGCCGACTTGGCTTGCGGATCAAGAAGCTTAGAATATACAGCGGTGGTGAGTTTATCTCCTCCGAGTTTTTTTAACTTCTACAGGAAGCACGAGATACAACGAGAGCTCACTTGTGCTCACACTCCACAACAAAATGGAGTAGCGGAGCGGAAGATCTGTCATTTGACGGAGACTTGCAAATGCTTGCTTCATGCGAAAGACATTCCAAGGTCCTTTTGGGCGGAGGGGATGTCTTGTGTTTCTTATGTCATCAACCGGATGCCGCTCAGCCCGATCAACATGAAGACTCCTATTGAGTTGTTGCTGAAGGAGAAGCCTAGTGTGGGACACCTTCGGGTGTTCGGTTCAACTTGCTATGTGCATGTCCCAGATGCTTCACGGACTAAACTGGACGCAAAGGCAAAGAAGCTTGTCTTTGTTGGCTACGATGAGCGGAAGAAGGGATGAAAATGCATGGACCCTGCGACGAAGAAGTTTGTTGTATCAAGAGATGTTGTCTTTGACGAGCTGACGTCGTATGGAGGTGGCTCGGTTGAGCTAGCCGATAGCAAGGTTGATGAAGAATCGATGGTGGCTGCTGAAGGCCTGGAAGAGGAGCTTGTTGTTTCACCAGCAGCTCCTGTTGCTTCAAACTCTGAGGCTGAGCCCTCTGGCTCAAGAAGTAGGGGGAGAACTGCTCAAAGCTTGCCCCAAGTAGGAGTTAAGCCTGAAGAAGCAACGGAGGTAGTAAGCAAGGAGCGGGTCTTGCGAAGGTCAAAGAGAACTATCAGGCCACCTGCTCGGTACTGTGATGGGAACGCAGTGAGTTTTGTCTCCTGCTTCTTTGCAGGTCCTCTAGATGAGCGAGAGCCTGCATACTTCAATGAGGCCACTGGAGTTAAGGAATGGGAAGATGCCATGAAGGAAGAGATTGCTGCTCTCAAGAAGAATGAAACCCAGGATCTTGTGCCCAAGGTTGATGGCATTACTCCGGTGACTTGCAAGTGGGTGTATAAGTTGAAGAAGAAGGCTGATGGGAGCATTGATAGGTTCAAAGCTCGCCTGGTTGCTCGAGGATTCTCACAGCAGTATGGAGAAGACTATGAGGAGACGTTTATTCCGGTTGCGAAGATGACTTCAGTTAGAGTGGTGATCGCCTTGGCTGCTAGCAAGGGATGGAGGATGTGGCAGCTTGATGTGAAGAATGCTTTTCTTTATGGAGAGATTGACAAGGACATCTTCATGGATCAGCCACTTGGTTTTGTTTCTGAAGAGCATCCGGACTATGTCTGCAAACTCAGGAAAGCTCTCTATGGGTTGAAGCAAGCTCCTAGAGCTTGGTATGGGAAGATTGCAGAATATCTCCAATTCTGCGGATACCTTGCTTCAAATTCAGATTCTAGCTTGTTCATCAAGAAGAAGGGGGAGCTGCAAGTCTTGGTCCTGCTGTATGTGGATGATATGATCATCATAGGAAATTCAGAGGAGGAAGTAGCAAGGCTCAGGGCGGAGCTTGCTATACGCTTCGAGATGAAGGACTTGACAGAGCTTCATCACTTTCTCGGTCTTGAAGTGGAGAGGAAGAAGAGCGGTATACTCATTTGCCAAAGAGGTTATGCAGATCGCATTGTGAAGCGGTTTGGCATGGGCGAAGGGAAGAGTTTCTCTACTCCACTGGAACATGGGCTGAAGCTTCGACGAGATGAGGGAAGGATTCTTCTTGACCCCTTGGTGTTCAGAGCTCTTGTTGGGAGCTTGATCTACCTGATGATTACAAGGCCAGACATTGCTTACGCTGTTGGCCGAGTAAGTCGGTTTATGGCTGAACCAAGGAAGTCTCATCTAGTGGCGGCAAAGAACATTCTGAAGTATGTCAAGTCAACTTCTGACATGGGACTTCTCTATAAAAGGGACTCGGATTTTGCCCTGCTTGGGTACACAGATGCTGACTATGGCAGTGATTCAGATGATCGAAGGTCAACTTCAAGTTATGTGTTCACTTGCAGATCAGCTAGCATCTCGTGGTGTAGCAAGAAGCAGGACTCGGTGTCCGTCTCAACTACAGAGGCAGAGTATAAAGCTTCGGCCTTGGCTGCTCGGGAAGCCATCTGGTTGAGGAGGCTTATAGAGGATGTGTATGAAGAAGTGCAAGGGACAACTTTACTCCGGGGTGACAATGAGAGTGCTCTCAAGCTGGTAAACAATCCAGTGTGTCACGCTAGGACCAAGCATATTGAGATCGATCACCACTTAATAAGGGAGAAGGTGTTGGAGGGATCTCTTCTGGTCGGGCATGTTCAGAGTGAAGATAATCTTGCTGACATCTTCACGAAGCCACTATCGAAGGGGCCTTTTGAGCAGTTGCGCAGCTTGCTGGGCTTGATCACCACTTCTCACTTCAAGGGGGAGTGTTGAAATTTGTGAAGTGGAAGTGGTTGATGGGCAGGTCGGGCGGCCTGAGCGGACAGAGTCTGCGGACTGGGCGGACTGGGCGGGCTGCTGCTTGCGGCCTGGTGGAAAGGCCTTGTTGGAGCTGGCTGTTCTTCTGAGCGGCCTGTGCGGACTGTTGTCTGCAGATAAGTTGTTGGCTGTCTTGATGGCTTAACTGATTAAGAAGCGGCCTGAGCGGATAAAGGTTCGCGGACTGTAGGCAGTGCTTTGTTCAGTGGCCGTGTTGCAAGTTTGTGTTAACCGGCGGATTGGGTCCTGTCCGCGGGAGGCTTGCGGACTGACGTGTCCGCGGTGTTCGCTATTGTGAACTGTCCTTAGAGTTTGGCTGTGGCCTTGCCGAGCTCTGGTAGTACAACAGGGATGCTGCTGTGGCGGATTGGTGTGTGGAGTCCGGCAGATGGACGTTGCGTTGGGCAGACGTACGAGTAGCTTGCGGACTGCCTTTTCTCTGGCGAGGTGTTGGCGGTCTGTGTTTTGGTTGATTGGCGGACGGAGCTATGTCCGCCAAGCTCGCGCTAGGCCCTTTAGTGATTTACTGGACTTGGTCACATTCTGTGACAAGTCCAGTGTGTTCGCTGTATTCGCCAAGTCCGCTGTTGACCAGGCGGACTGCCCTTGGTCGTGGACTTATGGCGGATAGAGACGTTGCTCTGGTGGAGTGCGGACTGCCTCTTGTGTATGCGGGCAATCACTGAAGGGGGATGTTGCTGTTCTGCGGTGTTTGCGGGCTCTGCGGGCTGGTGCCTTGTCCACATAGCTTGGGCGGACTGATGAGCGTTCGCCTAAAGGTGCATCGCAATTGCTCCTGGCGGTTTGTTCCTTGGAAACCGGCTAAGTCCTTGCGGACTCAGCGGACGGTGGTTTGCTAGCGCGCGGGCTGGGGCGGTGTCTCTATCCACTAGGGCGGTGACCACACTCCTCACCTCGCCTATAAATAGAACCCCCCCGGCACGTCTACAGTAACTGAGTGAACAGTAAGTGGGGGCTCGTCAAAGTGCTGCGGTCTCAGTTTTCTGTCCGCGCGGATTGAGTCAGAGTTAACTGTTTGTTGTGTGACGGTCGCGCGACAAGCTTCAAGGAGCCAGGAGTTTCGCTTTAACTTCAGTCAAGTACTTGGAAGTGTGCGGTCTCAGCAGGTCGCTCTGCGGCTTGTCAGTTCTCTGCTTCAGCTTTGTCAAAGTTCCAATAACCTGTCCGCCGGTCTTAGGCGGGTAGGCGGTCTGTTCCTCAGTTCATCAGCAGTACGCGAATAACGGAGTGTCCGCACGGCCTCGCGGTCTCAGGCGGACTCCGTGTTCTATTCGGCGTGTAGTAGCAAGAGTTCGGGCGGTTTCTGTGACTAGGCGGACTCGGCGGTCTGCAGTTCTGTTCGCTCGGCTTGTTTTGGACTTTCTGTTTTGTAGCTTGTGTACTGGCGAAATCATGTCTCGCCACGTATACCACGCATTGTAAAGAAGTTAATGAATAAGATCTGCTTGTTCTTCCATGTGCATGTTGTGTTAAGTGTTACTCCTTGAGATTTCCGCTTCATCAAAGTGCGAACTGGGTAGTGCCGAGAATATTAATTTGGCTTTGGGCTATCTTGCTGACCACATTGAGAAAATTAACAGTGATATGACTGTTCATGCAAGAAATTTTAACTGCTTGCTCGAGTAATATTTTTCTGCCTCTCGAGTGCCTGATTATAACTACTTGAGTGATTATTTTTCCTACACGAGTAAATTTTTCTGGACCTACTCGAGTAGTTTTGAACTACTCGAATAGCCATTTTAAACTACTCGAGTAGTCATTTTGAACTACTCGAGTAACCATTTTGAACTACTCGAGTAGCCATTTTGAACTACTCGAGTAGCCGTTTTCTACCTCTCGAGTACCTGTAAGCTTGTTCTCGTGTAGTCCATTGCAGTTTACGTTAGGGAGACCTTTTGAGCATCAAAACGATGTCGCGTGGAAAAATGGTTTACATAAACTTTGTTCATCTCGATGAGATCTACAACTTTCATGTTGGCCACTTTTCGATTTGAATCCATCCTAAACCCCTATTTTCGTCTCCCGCGCGCTCATTCGTAAAAAAGACCGTTTTTAGACAAAATTTTTTATCAGAGTATATATATATATATATATATACTCTGATATATATATAAACCTTTTATATTTTTATATATACTCTGATATATTTATAAAGCTTTTATAAACTTTTTAAAAGAAAACTTCATCTTCTCCGATCGTTTTTCCTCCTGAACCACGGCGGCGTGAGCGTGAGAGAGAAAATATTTCGTGAACCTTCTGGTAGCCGCCGACGGTGCTCCGGTGCTCGAAATCTTCATCCGAACATAGATCCGGAAAGCTCTCGCCGAGAGCTACGCCATCGTGGTAATATCTTCCCCGTTTCTTGAGATTTCTTGTTAGGGTTTTTCGGCCGTAACCTCTTTTTCGGCCGTTCTTGTTCAGATTTCAACCCCTCCCGCATCATTTTGCCCCGATCTACGATGTGGAGTGATTCAGAGAACTTTTCCGGTTAAATCAAGGCAAGTGGTGGTTTCCCCTCGTTTCTTCTTGTCTGATTTGATGGTAACGAATGAGTTTTGTTCCTTTATCTTCTTTCCAAGTTATAGCTAAGTCTAATCTTTTGATCACTTGAAAATTTCTAAATCTTGTTTTGTTAACTGAATCTGGTAACTTCATATAGATTTGATAAAATATTTTTAGTATTGTCTTCAATTGCCTTATTTATCGTTATCGAATGTATTAGAGTTTATCTAAGATTGTAAATCGTCCGTAAGGGTTGATCAACCGCGTCTTGAATCTAGTAATGTCAAGTAGAATCTGGCGAGCCAAATCTCGAGATATGTGGTGTTTTTATGGTGGTTTTCTTGATTGCGGGAGTTAGTGGACGATTCCACCTCCGCAGTGTCTGTTTCCTTCATTAGTGCCCTGTGGAAGTCTACCTAGGTTTTGGGTGTCTGCGGTGTATGGTGGAGAGTATGAGACTCCCTCACAGTTCGACGGATTTTATATTCGTGTGGGTGTGCCCAAGAGTGACCACGTCGCCTGTGTTTTTGGGTGGTCTGTCCACGAGAGACCACCTTGACCGTTTTTTTGGGTAGAGTCGACCACAGGTGCCTAATAAAGGTTTTGTATTTCTTCCATACGAATTATTCATGTTGTCACCTTATAGCCTCGTACGTCTGGTGTACTATTGTTGAACGTGACGAATCACGTAAGAGTTCTTCTTTTTTCTCGATGATGACTTGTTGCTCTTTTTGTGCTTTATTTCAGTACTGTTGGTCTTGGGTTGGTACCGCTTTGACCTTATTTATTTTGGCTTATTATATTTCTGGCACAATTTGTGCTTTCTTGCTGAGGTATTCTGTCTTTGAAATGCCTCAGGTTCAGAGCAGTAGCAGATAGCAGATCTAGTTTTGGTGTTTCTGGGCAGCAGTGTTGGCCGTGGTTGTTATCTCGTCTCAGCGAGGTAGTTTGTTGTTTATTTAGTTACTGGTTCAGACTTACTTTTCTGTAAGTGGGTTCGTGTCAGTTGTTGGCGCCCATAGAATTGTTATTTTTAGATACTTGCTAGCTGCTTATTTCTCTATATGTTGATGCAGATTACTTGCTCTCTGGGAGGATTTATGCTAGGAATGCATGTTAGGTATTTTTAATAATAAAATCTATTACTATTACTTCATGCACTGCATAATTTAAAAACTCTAACTTGTTATATTTAGCGACCGTAAAAGCTATCCTTACTACTATTATAAATATAGAGTCTTGCACAACATGAGTCGTCCTTTAGGGACGTTTACACTCATGTAGGATGTTGGAGTCAATCTAAACAAGTATTTTTCCGCAGCGTATAACTATATTTTGATTCGTGGACTAAATGAGCCACTAAGCCGAGGGATACGACTAACTATTGCAGTTAACTGATTTTCCTTAAAATAACTTAAATAATCTTTATTCATGATTAGGTTAGTGTCTGCCTGAGCGTCCGCAGTTATCCCCTGCTGACGTGGCATCATGAAGCGCATTTTTCCTTACTCTTATAAGTTTTTATATGCGGTGAAAATGCGGGTTGTGACATACCCCTTACTCGGGGAAGCGATATTCCTTCCTTGCAGCCATAGCATTTCACAAGCAGATATATCATAAGAACGTGCACTAACGCACAATTCAACATATCACAAATGAATGACTCAGCGACCAAACGTTCCGTGCACTAAGGGAACATATTTGGTGTGCCGAAGTATCAGGCCCCACCACCATTTTCAATGGAAACATTGAGCTTTGCGCTCCACGACCTACAGCCGGTGACTTTAGTCTTAATGGCACACATGCCTAAGACTCTCATTATGTGTTACAACGAATGCCCAATAACCCGGGCAACTCAAGTTGACAATTATAACGTGGATACAGATCAGCCCTTACGCGTTACTCAAATCGCCAGTTCAATGTCTAGACTGATGCAGGTTGACATCCCCTTGTCCGTTCAGCAAGAAGCCTTTTCAGAGCTCATAGCTCCCAACAACCACAATGTCCACCAAGGACTGGCTTCATAATCACAGGTTAGCTAGGATCTATCGCCAACGACAATCACTATCTCCTGGCGTTTATCGACAGAACTCTCTTTTCGTCCCCAACCCTAACCATAACTGGACCAACCATCCAAAAATCCCTACAGCCACCTGCAGTGCCAGAAACACTGGACTTTCAAAGCACACAACACATGGACTTTGAGGGTATTTTCCTGGAATTCCACTACAGTACTTCATGCTATACCATTTCACAGGCACAACCCACTAACTTCACAAAATACTCGTTTATATGCGGAGTCTTCTTCGGTGTGAAAAATAAAACATCACCAGTCCAGACCAACCTGTCCAGATTGGCTTCACACAGTATGCCTATTCCGTACTACTTATTTTCGGATCTATATGCAAGACCTCTTGGGGATATCAAGAATCAACCCAATGGAAAATCCCTCAATATTCCACCTTTTGGTGGGGGAAATCCATGCATATGCCAAATAAGGGCTTCACATGTCCAAGGAAGAAAGATCGTTACCCTTGAAGATCTCTTCGGAGCCATGACCATGATCTATGATCCGGATGTAATTGATTGCCACAACTTCCTCTACGCGGATCTAACATCGACTCGTGATTACAATCACAAGCAAATCTTGGATCAACCTCCACACAAGCTCCTGGACATTCCTCCTCTTCCCTTTCTAGAAGTACAGCTGAGAAAGGATATGAGAAGATGAGAATAAAATCTCAAGTCCATCCTTATACAAAAGCTACCGCCGCTCGGTAACTACTACCACCGCGCGGTAACTTAGGCAGTAACTGCTTTGACCAGTCGACACCGCTATCAGAGCTAGCTCCCCACAATAACACTTTAGCGCTTGATGGTAAACCGTTTGAAGTTCGTCGAGTGATTAGCGCGGCGTGGTAACTCCTATCACCTTGCGTTAGCGCACTCGACGATTGTTCAACAGTGTTGAGTGCTCGAAAGCATTGAGTGGTCAAAAGCGTTGATTGGTCGAAGCATTGAGTGGCTATCGCGGCATGCTAGCTTCGCGGTACCCAACCCGAGCGCTATGTATTTTAAATCACTGAGCTACCGCCAGCGATAAGACTATCGCGACGCGTTAGCCCCTAATAAGCACTACGCATTTTTGGGGTGTTACACATGTGGAGAAGGATGACATCAGTCTTAAGTTTGTTCCCATAGACAAGCAAGTGGCTGATATCTTCACTAAGCCATTAGATGAAGTAATGTTCAACACCCTCAAATTGAGTTGGGTATGTTGAACTTGGCATAGCTTCAGGCACTCCCTTTTGTATTATTTTTTTGTGAAGGTATTGTTCATCTTGCTGGACATATAAATTCCCCAGTAGGATCAATTCACTGATGCTTCACTGAGGACGAGTAAGCTACTCTGCATAGAATAAAGACGGACAGCCAATGGGAAGGATAGCCCCCATCTGCCTATTCTGTAGAAGTCAAAAAGTGGAGAGAAGAGAGGAGAGAAGGTCCTAGCTAGGTGGACTCATAGCAAGCGGGAGAGATGACAAAGGGAAAGAAAGTAATGTGGCACTCAAGGAAGGACAAACACCTTGCAACAAAACATGGGGAGTAAGTAAATGAGGTACACTTACTCATAGCTTATCAAAATTTCCATATTTTGTTGTTGTATAGGTTGTGTGTGCCATTGACCAAGGACAGAAATGAGGTTTTGACTTCTTCAAATAGGGGGAGATTATTGGGTCCATTGTTCCCAATGTTCCTGATTTGTGAGAAGTCAAACAGGTCAATGTCACACACATCAACTTTATTTGATGCGCATTTGAGTTCTTGAGTTCAGGTTAGTCCATTTCATATTAATTGGACATGTGGACACAAGAAGTGGATGCTGGACACAACACAAAAATCAACTAAGTCCACAGACATTGAGTGGAGCAAGCTCACTCAACGCCAGAGGTATGGATTCAATAGTATCTAGTAGAAATTTGTTTAAGTACAAAAGCGTTGAGTGTAGTCTACTCACTCAATGTCATATAATATATAGCGTTGAGACTATATCAGCCTAACTGAAAGATAGCCAAAAAGGATTGCTAAGTATAAAAGCATTGAGTGTAGTCTACTCACTCAATGCCATACAACAAAAGGCTGTGAGTCAGGCTGAGTCAGTCTAAGCCTAGAAAAATTGGCTAAACATGTGGCCAAGTCCACAAGCGTTGAGTGTGGGCTACTCACTCAACGCCATACATCTCAAAGCATTGAGTGTTGTTGTGCCATTCAACTCCACAGAAATGTTGATCAAAAACTTGACTAAGTCCACATGCATTGAGTGTAGCTTACTCACTCAACGCCAGATAACAGAAAAATTTTGTTAAGTGGTTTGGGGTTGAGTGGAGCTTACTCTCTCAAAGCCAAGGCAAAAGGCGTTGAGTGTAGCTTACACACTCAATTCCAGAAAATAAAAAATTTTGTTAAGTAGTTTGGCATTGAGTGGAGCTTACTCTCTCAACGCCAAGGCAAAATGAGTTGAGTGTAGCTTACTCTCTCAATGCCAGATAACAGTAATTCTGTTAAGTAGTTTGGCGTTGAGTGTAGCTTACTCTCTCAATGTCAAGGCACAGAAATTTTTGCTAAGGCAAAAAACGTTGAGTGATGCAAGCTCTCTCAACGCTCTCGACACTATCAACACCTTGAAGCAGAATTTTGTCTAAGTCCAAATGCGTGGATAGCTTGGCTTTCGTCGAGCTCAGCTTCGTCGAGCTTAGCTTAATGTTCGTCAAATTGAGCCTGAAGTATGTTGAACAGAGTTTTGCCTTTCGTCGATCTAAGTATAAAGTTTGTCGAACTGTTTTTATGCTCTTGTCGAGCTGAGCTTGTCGTTCGTCGAACGGAGCTCAGCGATCGTCGAGCTCAATACATAGACAGATAGAATGTTGTCTAAGTGTTGTAGCGTTGAGTGATACCTACTCACTCAACTCCTTTGTTACTAATGATTGAATTTTGGCTGAGTCCATAGATGCTGAGTCATGCTGACGTCAACAAAGTCAAAAGTCAACCAAAATTCAAATGTTGCGGAAATGCTGTCAGAGACGTTGGGGGCCAGCTGTTGCTATCTTCTGCAATTAGCAAGGATTATTTTATCATTAAGTGTTAGGGCCCACTCACAAAAAAGAGCCGTTAAATCGAGAATGAATGGAAAGCATGGGCTGATTGGCTAAATCTCGACCATCAATCCTGGTGGTGGGACCCACTGCTCAATCGACCAGAGATATAAAGAATCAGATCATCGAAATCAAGAAGTGAATTCCTTGTCTAGGTTTTTTGAAAACGAAAGTGCGGCTGAACGCCATCTTCTTACTCGCCATTTTCATCGAGCCTGAAGAAGATGTTTTGCACAGAGAACCTTACTGGGAAAGAGATAGCTAAAGCAATCCCCATCTGCATCAGTAAGATCTGAAGCTAGCAGACCTACAAGTTTTATAGGGAAAAAGGTAGTTGTTTGAAGAAAGATTCTACTATCTATATATTGTCTTCAACAGCAATATCTTGGATCTGATATCTGCTCAATCCAAGAAGAAGGAGACACAAAGCTTGATCTAGTGTCTAAACATCATATTCTTTATTTCTATTTTCTGTAAAGATTCTCTGTGAATATGGGGTTTGTAAGCCTGTACTATAAAGGCTGGATCTTAGTGACCTGTGTTTGGCTTTGTGCCAGGTGATTGATCTTTTTGACCTGGTTTTGCTTAGTGCCTAAGTTGTTGCTCTGTGTGACCTATGTGTGGTACTATGGGATCGATACTGTAAGCTATTAAGAAGATGAGTTCTAAAGGGAGAGTCAAATCTAACACACTATTAGATAGGCGCAGAGGGACAGTGGTTGTACCCAAAATTGGGGAACCACTATAAATTTTTTGTGTTGTCTGTGAATGTTCTTGAAAGCTGATCTAATCTAATCAACAGACATAGTAATCTAATAAACAGATTAGAAAACTTAAACAGAGACAAAAACCTATTCACTGCCCCCCTCTAGGTGTAAAACTAGCCTTGAAAACAAGACTTTCACTATACTCTTGTAATTAATGGACCCAAAGTTATCTTTGGTAGTTCAGATAGAGGAGTCACCAAAGTATTTGGTATGATCTCCAATGGCATAGTCACCATTACAAAAGTAGTTTATGCAGAAGGATTGAAACACGGTCTTATAAGCATAAGACAACTATATGATATTGGCAATGCCATCGTCTTTTATAAGGATAAGTGCCTGATCAAAAGGTCAAGTGACCAAGAGATCATTCCGACAGGCACTGAGAGTGGAAATATTTATTATTTAAAATTCCGATGTGTTATTTAAATTTTTCATTGTTCCTTATTGCAATTGATAAAGACTCTAATTGTGTGCAATGGTAAAATAGGCTTGCTCTGTTGAACTATATGGAAATCAGCAAGCTCTTCAATAAAGAGTTGGTCAGAAATAAACCCAATTTGAAATGCACTAAATAAGATATTTGCTTTGATAGCCAAAAGTGTAAACAGATAAAGGACACCTTTAAAAGTATTGGGTCCAAGAATTCTGAGAAGTGTCTATACCTCCTGTATACGAACTTCTTTGCTCCTATGTCAGTTCATAGTTTAGGTAGAAAAGTCCACACTCCTGTGATAGATGCTGACTTTTCAAGATTTACTTAGGTGTTCTTTCATAAGAAAAATTTTGAAACCCTTGATAGCTTTGTGTCATTTGTCGAGCAGATTTAGAATGAAAAGGGTTGTACTATGGTTAAAATCAGAAGTGATCATGACATAGAGTTTTAGTCTGAAGGCATGATGGTGTTCTGTAAAGAACAAGGGATCTTTCAGGAGTTTTCTTCTCCTAGAACACCTCAGTAAAATAAGATTCCTGAGAGGAAAAATAGAACTCTCATAGAAGCTAGTAGGACACTTCTCAGTGACACTTCTCTCCCAGAATTCTTCTGGGTTGAGGCAGTGAACACTGCTTGTCATGTCCAAATAGGGCCTCTATTACAAGTTTCGCAAGAAGACTCCCTATGAGATTATGAAAGGAAGAAAACCAAATCGAGCCTATTTTAGGATCTTTGGAAGCAAGTGCTTTGTGCTAAATAATGAGAAGTCCTACTTGACAAAGTTTCCTTCCAAATCCTATGAGGGACTTTTTGTTAGGTATAAGAAACACTACCAAGATTATGGGATCTATAACTTGAAATATTAAGTTGTAGAAGAGTCTGGTAATGTTCTGTTTGATGAATCTTCTAAGGTTTACAGTGAGCTGCCAAGATCTTCTAGTACTGTAGGTGTAATTATAAGAGTAGACAATCCAAACATAAATGACTCACCTCCTTTTAAACTAGAAAATGAGGAAAGTGTGTTCATTCTAGAAGAAGAAGGTGCAACTGAGATACAAATTGAAAAAGAACATCAGGTTCCTGAAGTTTAAGGTGCTGAAGAAAGATTGCCAGCAGCTATCAGACACTTGAGAGATCATCCAAAAGATCTGATCATTGGGGATGCAAGCTATGGTATTACAACAAGCAGCAAAAATTAGAATATTGCAAAGTATTCTATTTTTTTATCTCAGGTAGATCCATTTTAGATTATGGCTATGCAAGAAGAACTGAACTAGTTCAAGAGATGTAAAGTCTAGAAGATGGTTTCCAAACTAAAAGAACATAACATCATTGGATCCAAATGGATTTATAGAACTAAGCTTGATAAAAATGGTGTTATAATTAAGAATAAGGCTAGACTGGTAGCTAAGGAATACAGACAAGAAGAAGGTATTTATTTTGATCAATCTTTTGCACCAGTAGCTCGACTTGAAGCTATAAGGTTATTCCTTACATATACTGTATATAATGGATTTAAGGTCTACTAGATGGATGTGAAGTCAGTCTTCCTGAATGGTGACATAAAAGAAGAGGTATATGTTGAACAACCATCAAGTTTTATTAATCCAGCTTATCGTGATTATGTTTATTTTTTAAGAAAAATATTTATGTGGGTTGAAATAGGCCCCTATTGCATGGTCTAAAATAATGTATAGCTTTCTCATTGAGAACAAATTCTTAAGGGGAAAAATAAACAAGACATTATTCCTTAGGGAAGTGAAGGATAAGATAATGTTAGTCCAAATTTATATAGATGACATAATATTTGGGTCTACTAATCATGGTCTTTGTAATAAGTTTGTCAAAGTTATGCAAGAATAATTTGAAATGAGCAGTATGGGTGAACTCAAGCATTTCTTGGGCCTCCAAGTTAAACAGTCAGATGATGGATTGTTCATCTTACAGTGTAAGTTCACCAAGGAGTTAATCAATAAGTTTGGAATGGATAGTGCCTCCACCATAAAAACTCCAATGGGTTCAAGCATGCCCTTAGACAAGGATGAGGCTGTGAAACTAGTTGATGATATCTTGTATAGCGACATCATTGGCTCCTTATTATATTTGACTGCTATTAGACCAGACATTATTTTTATTACATGTGTTTGTGTTAGGTACCAGGCTTCCCTAAAAATCTCATTGACCCACTGCCAAGAGAATTTTGTGATATCTCAAGGGTAACCCTGATCTTGCTCTATGATACCCTAGGAATAATGACTTTGAACTAATAGGGTATTCAAATGCAGATTTTGCATGTTGCAAAAAAGATAAGAAAAGCACATCTGGCACCTATCATTTTCTTGGAGAAGGTTAGTTTCATGGATTAATAAGATGAAAACTAGTGTGGCCTTCTCCACTACAGAATCAGGATACATATCAGCTAGAATTTGTTGTGCACAGTTGCTTTGGATTCAACATCAACTACAAGACTATAACATCTAGATAAGTAAAATTCTAATGTTTTGTGATTTATCTAGTGCCATTTTAATAGCTAAGAACCCTATTTCACATAGCAAGACTAAGCATATTGAAATTAGATATCATTTCATTAGCGAGCATGTTGATAAAAATGATATCATCCTTGAGTTTATCCCCACAAACAATCAAGTGGCTGACATCTTAACCAAGCCTCTTGATAAAGTCAAGTTCAACACCTTCAAATTTGAATTGGGTATGTTGAACATGAGATGGCACATGTATTATAATGCTTTTGAATTCTCTATATTTTTGCATTTGGGGTTAACTTTTTGCAGGAACATAAAGAAAAATTTGAGTAACTATTTAGTCATTGAATGTACTGAGTTAAGTCCAAGCATTGAGAGCGTCGCGTGCGTCGAGATAATAAAAAGCATTGAGTGCATCGAGTGCGCTCATAAAATTTATTCTGACGGGTCGAATTACATCAAATTCGCGGGGATTAATGTCAGTCGTTTGTCATTTCATGTAAATCACGATAAGATACACGCGTTTTTATCTTCTCAGATATGGTAAGTATAAATAGAAAGTGTGCCTAGAATAACCCATATTTTTCATTAGCCCTAGTTAACACTATGCGTACCTGCTTCGAATTTCTCGTGCCCTAGTTGTCTTTCTTACTCGATTATCAGTGGTAATGGTGCCAAATGGTGCAGATTTCCTCTTCGAAGGTCCTCAGTTGTTCATTCATTTCCTTCACGCCGCTGACCTAGAATTCTTGCTTTACGAGCCATGTTCTAACTGTAATAGGGAAGTGCTGGAATTATACTCCAATGCAAAGGTCGATTCATCGTCAACAGGGATTAAGACTTCCATCAGTGGGAATAAAATCAAGTTCAATGTCAGAAGTCTAAACAAAGACATAAAGTTAAATAAGTTTGGATCTTCTGAAGAAGAAGAAGACTTATTTCTTGAGGATATAAAAGTAGCTTTGAAATGGTGTTGATTGTCCAAGCACATCACATGTTCAATCATGAGAAAATAAATGTATTTGGAGGGTAAGTTCTTAGCAGATATTTTTGTGAAGGCCCACATCTGAAAGACTGGGTCCCACGATAAGATATCTAGAAAGATGTTTGAGTTAATGTATATGATTATTCTTACCAAGAGGATAGATTGGTGTAAGGTAGTCTTTGACATAATTGTGTAGTGTCTTCCTGAACCCAATCTGGGCAGAATTTATCTGTGTTCCTCCTGAACAAGGCACCGGAGCTATTGAACTTGAGTCCAGGTGCTAAGAGTCATCATATGAGAAAGATGGACATCAGAATGTTTGAAATATAGGGCAAGGTTCTGATCAATCACCCATAGAGTTCTGATAGAAAGAAAAAAGAAGAAGGATGTAGCTGTTCAGGAAGAGAGTTCAAGCAACACATCATGAGAGGACAGTGATCCTGAGCCACATGAGCTACAACTATCAGAGTCCTCTGAGGGGGTCAGGAAAGATGGAAGTGTTGAAGTCTCAGCCACTTCTGAGCTTGTTGCAAAGAATCTACCCAGTAGTGTTTCTCACACTAAAATAGATGATGACACTCCACAAGAACCTGCTCAGGAAATAATCACCAATCTGGTGGATAGGATCTATACTGATGTTGAGGGGGAAGCCCTCAAAGTTGCTTGTCCTATGGAGGGGGAGCCAAATCTATCTCATGTTAATTTATAGGACCAGCTTTATCCCCTCCTAGTAAACCTTAAGGCCAGGATTTACAACATTCTTGTTGAACATCCTTTGCTCACCTACAGTTCAATTGAGGAGTAGTATGTTCTAGTACATGTCCAAGAAGAAGCCATCAGGGTTTTGCGGCATTGCCTCCAATTGAGTTGGCGAGTACTCAAATTGAGGGGGAGACTCATATTGAGCTCCCTGCTCCAGCTACTGATGCAGTTATTAATCTATCTGATGCTGATATTCTAGATGCAGAGCCAACTACTATGATTCCATATCACTCCTCTGAATTTGAATATGCTGACTCAGATCAAGGAGGAAATATTATAATAGAAGCTGCTGAAAATGCTATCCCAGTGAACTCCCAGCCAGCTAAAGAAATGTCTACCTCTTTTTTGGCTCAACTAAGAAGTTTACTAGATGAGCAAAGGAGCAAGATTGAGCTTTTTGTTGATGAATCTATGAGATAATCAAGGAAAGATGTTCATAATGAGATTACCTCCATCAAAATTGAGGTCAATATTTTGAAAGATAATACTATCATATTATTCAATAGAGCTACTCCAACAGTTGACTATACTACCAACAAACTGGATAGCATTGACCAGAAGAAAGGTATTATAATTGAAAATCAGTGCCTCACTACAGAAAACATGCAGATGATGCATAAAGTGCAGCTGGATACCATGGAAGTAAATAAGGTCTTTCTGGAGAAAAAAATGAATGCTTGTACAACTCTTCTGGATAGTCATCTTCTGCAGGTCAAGAACCATTTAACTAAAGGAATATATCTTATAGTTGGCCAGGTGTTTATCTCCAAAGACTCTCTGGTTCAAGCAATACAAGAAGAAGTCATAAAGGTGGAGAATTATATTATCTAGGCTAGTGCAAAAAATTCTATTTGGTCCTTTAATGAAATCAGAATGGCTTTGGGTCAAGATCATATTTACTATGAAGAGCCTGAACCTGTAATCCCTAGTGGAGGTGATGGAGCTAGTTATATTGTTGATTCAATTATTCCTGCTTTTAGCCTTACCATTCAGACATCTTCTCAGGTCAAAGGCAAAGATGTGACTGTATCACAGGAAGAAATCAGACAGAATAAGAAAAGGCATAGAGAAGAGGTAGAAAGCAAGCCTGAATTTGAGCTCTGGAGTCCTCAGTCCAGGTTTATCATTCTCGCTAAATGGGATCAAATAAAGGAGAACAAGACTAATAGAGCAAAGCTATACAACTCCTTGGATTGGGCTAAATTGGAAAGGAATGAAGAGATAAGGAAAAAGTTTAGAAGAGATAAGAAAGCTGGTGTTGTTCAGCTAGATGCCCTAGAACCCTGCAAGTACTTTCCAAAGCCATACAACTATTTTTAAAGGAAAAAAGAAAAGAAAAAGCAAGTTGAGGAGAAGGCGGCAAGGAGGCAAAATATGGAGATTGTGACAAGGAACCTAAAGCTTAATTTTTATTTATGTAATAGGTTTCTTAGGGCCATAGAAAAATTACCTTTTGTTGTAGGCACACTTATATTCTGATATATATATACTATTTATGATTTGTCATGTTATATTTGTGTGTGTCATTTTCTCTTATTCATTCATGGTTTAGTATCTTTTGTGAGATAGTGTATATCATTGACTTAGGTTCCAACATCTTCAATTAGAGAGAGATTATTGGGTCCATTGATTACAATGTCCCTGATTTGAAGAAGGCTACAAGTCAATAGTATACATATGCTTGTATTTGATATTTGTCCAAATTGATTTTTGTAGGGAATATACTGTTCATTGATTAGACAGGTTGTACAAGTCAGTAGTTTGACTGGTCAAGAGTTAGAACACTTAGACAAGCCAAAAAATGTGGCTAAGTACAAAAGCACTGAATGATCTCACATCACTCAACTCCTGAAGACATTATGCATCGAGTACAAAGTATTGTCTTAAAGACTCAGTGTAGAAGGTGTAAATTCTGTCTAAGTACAAAAGTGTTGAGTGATGAAGGTTCACTCAATGCCTGCCAAAGAATACAGCTAAGGTCAAATGCATTGAGTGAAGACAGTTCACTTAACGCCTGTTCAGAAATTTCTATTCAAGTACAAATATGTTGAGTGATGACAGTTCACTCAATGCCTATTCAGATTTGCTGCTAAGTGTAAATGCGTTGTGTGAAGGTTGTTCACTCAACGCCTGTATAAGGAAATTTTTTTAAGCTCAAATGCATTGAGTGAAGCAAATTCACTCAACACCCAGTCAATTTGAAGAGCTAAAGTAAAAAAGCGTTGAGTGTGCTCAACACGCTCAATGCCTCTTCAGCCAGGTAGAATTCAGCTAAGGAAAAATGCGTTGAGTGAAGGTTGTTCCCTCAATGCTTATGGACTTAACAAGTTTTAAGAACCCTAAGTTTTTTGCAAAAGTCAGCTAGCTGAGTTCAAGCTTACAACTGCTTCTTCTTCAGGCCTTCATCTTTGAAAAGAAGATTATTCTCAAGGGTGAAGATAAAAGCAGAGCTCTATAGTAGATTTCATAGAACTACCTAGTTTATTTATAAAGATTGTATTTCAGTTGCTGTAAAGAAGATGACTGGTTTTCTTCATAGTCAAGAAGGAGATTCAAAGCAATTTCTCTGAATTCTCTGTCTCAAACTATTTATTCTAATCTATAAGATCTTTCTTAATTCTGAATTATAAGCCTATTGTTATAAAGGCTGATGTGTAGGGTCCTAGAGTGAATTTGAGGTAGGGTGTTTCTGAAGATCTAAGGTAGGCAATCTGGTTGATCTCTAATTTGTAGGAGTGGGTGCACTTTGAGGTGTAGGGTTGCAGTATTGCTAGGGCCTACGCCACTCACTCATACAAGTGATTCAAGGTCTACCAGATGAATGTGAAGTCAGCCTTCCTGAATGGTGACTTAAAGGAAGAAGTCTATGTTGAGTAGCCTCCAAGTTTTGTTGTTCCTAACTCACATGATTCTGTTTATAGACTTAGGAAAGCTCTATATGGGCTCAAGTAAGCCCCTAGAGCATGGTATGAGACATTGTTTAGCTTCCTCATTGAGAATAAATTCTCAATGGGAAGATAGACAAGACCCTATTACTAAGGGAATCTAAGGGTAAGATCATCCTAATCTAGATATGCGTAGATGACATTATCTTTGGATCTACTGATGACAACCTTTGCAGGAAGTTTGCCAAACTTATGCAAGAGAAATTTGAAATGAGTAGTATGGATGAACTTAAGTTCTTCTTGGGTCTTCAAGTAAGACAGAATGATGATGTCTTGTCCATATCCCAATCGAAGTTTACCAGAGAGTTAATCAAAAAGTTTGGTATGGAGAATGCCTCCACCATGAAAACTCTCATGGGGTCAAGTATGCCTATAAGCAAAGATGAGGCAGGGAAACCTATTGTTGAAACTTTATATAGAGGGATAATTGGCTCCCTTTTCTATCTTACTACAAGTAGGTCAGACATCATGTATGCTACATGTGTTTTTGCTAGGTATCAGACTAGCCCTAAAGAATCTCACTACTCTACAGCAAAGAGGTTTTTGAGGTTTTTAAGGGCACATCAGATCTTGGCCAATGGTACCCTAGAAATGGGGAGTTTGAACTAACACGCTATTTAGATGCAGATTTTATAGGTTGTAAAAAGGATAAGAAGAGCACTTCTGGCACCTATCAGTTCTTGGGAGGAAGACTAGTGTCCTGGAGCAGCAAGAAGAAAACAAGTGTTGCAATCTCAACAGCAGAGTCAGAGTACATCTCAACAGGTAGCTGCTGTGCTCAGTTGTTGTAGATCCAGCATTAGCTTCAGGATTATAACCTCTAGATAAGAAAAAGTCCCTTATATTGTGATTCTACTAGTGCAATATTAATTGCTAGGAATCCTGTCTCTCATAGCAGGACTAAGCACATTGAGATTAGATATCATTTCATTATGGAAGATATCAGTCTTGAGTTTGTCCCTATAGACAATCAAGTGGCTGGCAACTTCACTAATCAACTAGATGAAGCAAAGTTCAACGCCATCAAGTTTTAGATGGGTATATTGAACTTGGTATAGCTTCAGTTGCTCCTCATGTTGTTTCTTTGTTGCAGATTAAACTATTTCTTGTAGTTGGAAAAGTCCATTAATGGGATGAAGATTTTTAAAATGGTATACCTTCACTGATATAAAGTTTATCATGTGGTTCAAGTGCTCTCCAGTCTGGATTACACTCAAGTGTCTACCAGGAAGTATGGTAGATGAAAGTGAAAGGATATATCTAACTTTACTCTAGAGGGGGAGGGGGGTGAATAGAGTATTTTAAAAACTTTAGTTTTATTTTTATAGCGGTTTTAAAAATTAGTGATGTATATATATATATAATATACACAACACACAAATAGAAAGTAACAATCACAGTCGACATAAAGATTTTATAGTAGTTCCCCAATAAATCTGGGTACGTTTACTCTTCTACCACCCCGATACGAATCCACTACAGGTTTTTGCTCAAGTGCCCTGTCACCAGAAGATCTATTTTCTAAGGGAGATCTAGCAACCTTTTGGGCTTTTGACTAAGTACCTAAAAACCAAACTTAAGTCTTTTGATCAGGTGATTTATGAACCAAGTGTAAACTTTTGAAGGGCATTAGAACCCTGTACACAGTTTAAGAATAAGCAAAAAGAGTTAGATGTTATTTTCTCTATCAAGTATCTTTGAGAAGACTTACTGGATGATGTTGTAAAAAGCTCCCCTAGTTTGAATAGAGATTATGATCAAGAGAGGAGACTTTTCTTCAGGGTGTAGGACTTCTTGTATGCTTTTACTCTCCAATAGATGTTTTAGACAGATATGTATTAGGATGTCTGTCAGATTGAAGATATGTCTCAAGAAGAGTTTGAAGCAGAATGTGTATGTATTTCTGTGTGTCTATCTCTGGTGAAGAAGCAATCTTCTCTATATATAGACTGTCAGGGAAGAATTCAATATTTGAAATAAATGATTCTTGAAACGTCTGAAGAATCCCTTGAGAATTGTAACTGCTTTGGAATTAATTAAATTTTAAACCTCTCTGATAAATCCATATTTAATTCTGTCTTAAACGACTATATTTGTTAGAATATTTTGCATTAAATATCAGAGTTTTATGTGACAGTTATCAAGCATTTGAAAATATTCTGCCTTCTGTAATATAGAAATTGTTTGATCGTCAAACTCAACAAGGATTTCGTCGAACTAAGCTTGGATTTCGTCGAACTGAGCTTTTATGAACTGAGCTTTTACTTTCATCGAGATGATCACTGAGTTTGTCAAACTGAGCTCTGAGTTCGTCGAACTAAGCTCAGAGTTGAGATCAGAGTTTGTCGAACTGAGTTCTGAGTTCGACGAACTAGGCATCTCTAGAATACCTTCTGAAACAACTTTGGAAATAAAATATGACCCTAGTCTATACAAGTTGGATCGAAATAAAAATCCTAATCAAAGAATAGTACTCCTAGACCAAATCAGTAATAAGGAGTTCAAACAATCTCCCCCTATTTTGATGAGGATACTATTAAACAAGAAAAACATAAAGCATAGATAATTATCTAGCAGAAATATAAATTTTTAGCAGATATATAAAAAGTTTTGGGAAAGTTATAACAATAAGGTTCAAAGACATAATCAAAATTGGGAATCCTTCTAAGGTGCATCAGATGAAGGATCTGAAGAAGACTTGGTAAAAATCAGTTGCCTTGTTAGATCATCAGATTTCCTTTTGCTCAGCTTTAGATCTTGAGAACCAATAATCATCTGGGAAGAGATTGTAGGAACAACAGCTTCTGGATGCAAGCTCATATATTCATCAATATTAAACAAGCTTCTCTTATAAAATTTGTCAAATTCTCATTGCCTGTAAGAAGACATAGTAGTAAACTGAGAGGTATCCTTACCTTCAATTCTTGCCTTCTTTATCTATGAAAGTGCAATTTGTTCCTTGAACCTAGCCATTTTGTATACAGGATCTAACTATGGTTCAATCACACGAGAGGCTGGGCTGTCTTTGCTAGAATATAACTGACTGCTCTGACTGTCATAAGTCTCAGACCTTGTAGGTGTTGAATTCTGTGAAGTGAAAGTGGGTGAATGGAAGGCTTGGGAAACCTATCCGCGCGGACTACGCGGACAGGGTTGGCGGACTGCTAGGTCGTCAGGGATGTTGCAGGCGGTTTGCTCTGTGGCGGCCTGGGCGGTCTGTTCGCGCGGACTACGCGGACAGCAGCAGCGGTCTGACAGGCCAGTGTATGCTCAGCAGGCGGTTGACTCCCAGGAAGTAACCGGGCGGATAGAAATGTTATCCGCGGAGTCCGGCTTGAAGCGGACTGAAGAACTGGAGCTCGGCAGACCGGTTTGGCAGTTGCCTTGGTCTTGCTCTAGTGAAGCGGCAAGTGGAAGCCGCGGAGACCGCCGGTCAGCGCGGACAGAAACTAGAGGTCGCCCGGTATGGCGGGCTAGATCCAGTGTCCGCCAGTAAGTGCGGACTGGCCCTTGTGGCCAGCGGACTGGACTTGGTGTGATCTGAACCAAGTCCAGGATGGCTCAGTCCGGGGAGATCGCGCAGTGGAGCGCGGGCTGGTTTCTCAGTCCGCCAAGCGTAGTAGAAGTGCTGTTGCCTTGTTTGCTAGCTTGGGGAAATGCGGACTGGAGAATTGCTTGTGCAGGAGCGTGCGGACTGGAGCCAGAGTCCGCTGAGTCCGGTTTAGCCTTGTAACGAGGTTATGGACTCAGGATTTGCGGACTGGAGTCTGATGTTAGCGGACTGGATTGGCGTGTCCTCTAAGTCCGGAGGTGTCTTGGCAATGAGGCAATGGACTTGGGATATGCGGACGGAAGCCGGGTGTCCGCTGAGTCCGGCAGGTGCCTTGATGGCGAGGCTGCGGGCTCGGGTTTTGCGGGCTGATGCCTTGTCCGCAGAATGGCGGACACGGCTGTTGTGGAGTCCGGCTATGGTGGTCCTGGCTTCGTTTCTGGCGGCAAGGCGGGATGGATATTGGAGTCCGGCCTTGGAGAAGCTGGGGCGGACTGGCTATCTGCACAGGAGCGGCGAACTGGAATATGTGTCCGCGGGCTGGCGGACACACTTGTTCTAGCTGCGGGTTGTGGCGGTGATCCTATCGGCTAGGGCGGTGACCATACTCATCGTCGTGCCTATAAATAGGACCCAGGTCACATCAGGAAACGAGTGAGGAACCGAGACCGAAGTAAGTGAACAGTAATTGAGCTCGCGTAAGTTGCTGCGGTCTGGACCTTGGTGTCCGCGCGGATTGAGAGTTGACCCGGTTGTGCTGTGCAGGTTGTGCGAATAGTGCTGGAAAGCCAGGACTTGGCTCTGATTGCGGTCAGGGACAGTGCGGACTCTACGGTTAAGCAACAGGCGGTAAACAGCAGGTCGCGGATAGCGACCAGGCAGTCTTCTCTTTGGTGACTTGGTTCGGGGTTCAGGAAGTCGCCTGCTTCAGGCGGACTGTTCCATTCGGTGACGCAGCTTGTGCGGTCTGGCGGCGTGCAGATCGGCGGTGAAGAGATAAGCATTGGAATAAGGGGTGAGTCCGCGCGGCTTGGGTTGCGGTCTGGCGACCTGGAGGACTGAGCGAACTCCACAGCAGTAGGTCGGCAGCTTGTTGATTGAGTCCGCGCGGCTTGTTTTTTGTTCTTGTCTTTGTAACTGTCTCTGCTCTCCCGGTGTTGGGTTTTGGTGAAGCATGTCTCGCCATGTATGTCTCGCCTTGTAAAGAAGTTTGCTCTTGATCAATAAAGAAGCTTGTGCTGCATGTGTTGCTGGTTGTTACTGCTTTGTTGAGATAACCCCTGCTAACTCCACGATCCGGGAAAACTTTCAACATTATAAGTGGGCGTATTCTCCTTCGGTTTGTTGAGTTTTCAACAGGGTATCCAAGGGGGCGTCTGCAGTTTGTTGAATTTTAACATGGTATCAAAGCGAGGTTGTTGGAGTGGTCAAGCAGTGCTCAATGGAAGTAGTTGCTCTTCTGAAGAGGAAACCAGTGGTAGAACCATGGCAGTGGAGGATGCAAGTTGTCTTGGAATTGATCTCCTTACAGAGACGAACTGTGAATGGTGGAAGTCCTGTATGAAGAGCTTTCTTCTTGGCGAGGACCTTTGGGAGGTTGTATGCGGAGCAGGAAGACAAGAGGATACTGCTGGCAATGCTGAGGCGAAGAGAGCTTGGAAGGAGGCAAATGCGAAAGCGGAGTCTATTCTCAAGCAGGTGATCTCATCAGAGCTCTTGGACCACATCAGTGGATGTCGGTCAGCTGCGGAGGTTTGGACTTCCCTTGATGGGTTGTTCAGGAAGAAGGTGAAGATTGCTGCGGAAGATGGTCCCTCTACTTCGTATCAGGAAGAAAGGAGTGTTTCTCCTATGCGTGATAGGAAGAGGAAGGAAGGACCAAGGTGCTATAAATGCAAGCAGCAAGGTCATCTTCAGAAGGAGTGCAAGGTTGTCTTGCTCTCGGTGAACGTTGCTCAGGTAGGGAGGAAGGAGAAGAACGTAGTTGGGATATCAACTAGTTCTGGAGTTGATCGGAGGAATGCCAGTGATAGTGCAGCTATCTGGCATGAAAGACTGGGGCATGTAGGGATGGACAAGCTGAAAGTAATGGCGGAAAGAAGACTCGTAAGAGGCTTGCCTAGATTGTCATCCTATGACGATGGTCGGGGGTGTGCGGGATGTCAGGAAAGTGGAGCCTATCGCTTCATGGTTGACAAAGCACAATCCAGATGTAATGCACCATTGGCGGTTGTCCATTGTGCTCTGGTGGGACCGACCGTCACGGCCAGTCTTGGAGGCAGCAGGTTCATGCTGATATTGGTTGATGATTATTCTAGGTATACTTGGGTATACTTTATGAAGAAGAAGTCCAACATGGTACGCTTGTTTGTGGAGTTCAAGAAGCTTGTGGAAGGCCAGCTTGGCCGGAGGATCAAGGTGTTGAGGACAAGTATCGGTGGTGAGTTTGGCTCAACCGAGTTCTCACGCTTTTGCAGGAAGCAAGGGATTCAGATGGAGCTTTCTTGTGGACATACTTCACAACAGGGTAGTATTGCAGCTCGGATGATCCGTTGGTTAACGGAGACCTGCAAGTGTTGGCTTCAGAGTAAAGGCGTTCTGAAGGCTCTTTGGGCGGAGGGAATTGCCTGTGCTGCTCATGTCATCAACCGGATGCCTCTTAGTCCGATCATAATGAAGACTCCTTATGAGCTGATGTTCGGAGTGAAGCCCTCAGTGAAGCACCTTCGGGTGTTTGGATCTACCTGCTATTTACACTCTCCGGGTGCTCTCAAGACAAAGCTAGTCTTTGTTGGGTATGATGAGCAGAGAAGAAGATGGAGGTGTATGGATCCTGCGACGAAGAAACTCATAGTGTCGAGAGACATTGTTTTTGATGAGTTGACGCCGTATTGGGGTAGCTCTTATGTGGAGCTAGAGATAAGCAGGTCAGATGGTCGGCTGAAGGAGGCTGCTGCTAAGGAAGTGGAGTTGCCTGAGTCACCAGGTGCTCCAGGTTGTTCTAGCTCCGGGGCAAAGGCGTCAGAGTCGGGAAGAAGGGGGAGCGATCCTCCAGGTTCTTCTGGCTCGAAGGCGGAGGCTTCTGGTTCAGGAAGCAAGGGGAGCGATGTTCCAGGCAGTTCTTGTTCAAGAGGGGAGTCTTCTGGTTCAGGTAGCAGGGGGAGCGTTGCTCCAGATGCTTTTGGTTCCAGTAAGGAGGCGTCTTGTTCAGGGAGAAAAGGGAGCATTATTTCGGGTTTGCCCAGGAACGGAGCTGGTTCAATAGCAGCGGAGGTGGTTAGCCATGATCAGGTTCTTCGGAGATCGAAGAGGATCAGTAAGCCACCAGCTCGATATAGTGAAGGGAACACGGCGAACTTGGTCCAGTGTTTCCTTATTAGCCCTCAGGTCGAGCAAGGTACTTCTGGCTGTGATGACCCCACTAGAACCAAGGAGGTGGTTGACACCAAGTCTGAAGAGGTGACTTCTCTCAGAGGCAACGAGGCTTGGACTTCAGTGTCCAAGGAAGTTGGTGATACTCCTGTGATGCATGAGTGGAGGTTGAAGCTGAAGAAGGCAGAGGGAAGCATGACTCCTTTTTGGAGATGCTGGAGGGATCCCTCATGGTCCATGATATGCGGGGCGAGGACTATGTCTTGAACATCCCTTCGTAAATGCTATCGGAAGGACCAGGTGCAAGGTTACGGGAGCTGCTGGAGTTATTCACCACTTCTCACTTCAAGGGGGAGTGTTGAATTCTGTGAAGTGAAAGTGGGTGAATGGAAGGCTTGGGAAACCTATCCGCGTGGACTACGCGGACAGGGTTGGCGGACTGCTAGGTCGGCAGGGATGTTGCAGGCGGTTTTCTCTGTGGCGGCCTGGGCGGTCTGTTCGCGCGGACTACGCGGACAGCAGCAGCGGTCTGACAGGCCAGTGTATGCTCAGCAGGCGGTTGACTCCCAGGAAGTAACCGGGCGGATAGAAATGTTATCCGCGGAGTCCGGCTTGAAGCGGACTGAAGAACTGGAGCTCGGCAGACCGGTTTGGCAGTTGCCTTGGTCTTGCTCTAGTGAAGCGGCAAGTGGAAGCCGCGGAGACCGCCGGTCAGCGCGGAAAGAAACTGGAGGTCGCCCGGTATGGCGGGCTAGATCCAGTGTCCGCCAGTAAGTGCGGACTGGCCCTTGTGGCCAGCGGACTGGACTTGGTGTGATCTGAACCAAGTCCAGGATGGCTCAGTCCAGGGAGTTCACGCAGTGGAGCGCGGGCTGGTTTCTCAGTCCGCCAAGCGTAGTAGAAGTGATGTTGCCTTGTTTTCTAGCTTGGGGAAATGCGGACTGGAGAATTGCTTGTGCAGGAGCGTGCGGACTGGAGCCAGAGTCCGCTGAGTCCGGTTTAGCCTTGTAACGAGGTTATGGACTCAGGAGTTGTGGACTGGAGTTTGCTGTTAGCGGACTGGATTGGCGTGTCCGCTAAGTACGGAGGTGCCTTGGCAATGAGGCAATGGACTTGGGATATGCGGACGGAAGCCGGGTGTCCGCTGAGTCCGGCAGGTGCCTTGATGGCGAGGCTGCGGGCTCGGGTTTTGCGGGCTGATGCCTTGTCCGCAGAATGGCGGACACGGCTGTTGTGGAGTCTGGCTGTGGTGGTCCTGGCTTGGTTTCTGGCGGCAAGGCGGGCTGGATATTGGAGTCCAGCCTTGGAGAAGCTGGGGCGGACTGGCTATCTGCACAGGAGCGGCGAACTGAAATGTGTGTCCGCGGGCTGGCGGACACACTTGTTCTAGCTGCGGGTTGTGGCGGTGATCCTATCGGCTAGGGCGGTGACCATACTCATCGTCGTGCCTATAAATAGGACCCAGGTCACATCAGGAAACGAGTGTGGAATCGAGACCGAAGTAAGTGAACAGTAATTGAGCTCGCATAAGTTGCTGCGGTCTGGACCTTGGTGTCCGCACGGATTGAGAGTTGACCCGGTTGTGCTGTGCAGGTTGTGCGGATAGCGCTGGAAAGCCAGGACTTGGCTTTGATTGCGGTCAGGGACATTGCGGACTCTGCGGTTAAGCAACAGGCGGTAAACAGCAGGTCGCGGATAGCGACCAGGCAGTCTTCTCTTTGGCGACTTGGTTCGGGGTTCAGGAAGTCGCCTGCTTCAGGCGGACTGTTCCATTCGGTGATGCAGCTTGTGCGGTCTGGCGGCGTGTAGATCGACGGTGAAGAGCTAAGCATTGGAATAAGGGGTGAGTCCGCGCGGCTTGGGTTGCGGTCTGGCGACCTGGCGGACTAAGCGGACTCCACAGCAGTAGGTCGGCGGCTTGTTGATTGAGTCTGTGCGGCTTGTTTTTGTTCTTGTCTTTGTAACTGTCACCGCTCTCCCGGTGTTGGGTTTTGGTGAAGCATGTCTCGCCATGTATGTCTCGCCTTGTAAAGAAGTTTGCTCTTGATCAATAAAGAAGCTTGTGCTGCATGTGTTGCTGGTTGTTACTGCTTTGTTGAGATAACCCCTGCTAACTCCACGATCTGGGAAAACTTTCAACATTATAAGTGGGCGTATTCTCCTTCGGTTTGTTGAGTTTTCAACAGGGTATCCAAGGGGGCGTCTGCGGTTTGTTGAATTTTAACAGTAGGTATATTTTGCCTTGAAGATCTATCTTGCCTGAACTGAGTTGTTCTAAAATAATGAGAGATAGGCCTCTAAGAAAAGGTAAAATACGTGCAGATCCTCCTGCTGGAGGAGGAGGAGGAGCTCTCCAAGTCTTTGGATGTGAATGAAACCTTTTCAATCTCTTCCTTCTTTTCTGCTCATTCTTAGAACACCTCATCCAATTTGGATGGTCTGGAGTAAGAGTTATCCCATGCAAAATACAGTATAGGATATTAGCAGTAGAAGATAGTTGAGGAGTAACCCTGGGTTAAGCCTTTTCCTGGTTTTCCTTTTCTTAGAAGTAGAGTTTTCTGAGTCATCAGAATCTGTATGATCATCAGACTGAACCTTTGGGTGTTCATATAATTCATCAATTTGCTTATATAGTTTATCTACCTCTTCCATATCTTTATTAAGCAGATCATCAAAATTAGGCATGGGAGATTCATCCCATAAAGGAGGAGAATGAGCCTGCTCAAAATTATTCATTATATCATTTATCATAATAGTCTGTGGGACTTGATCAAAACTGGTAGAAACATCTCTGAAAAGTTGTTCTAAAGCTGAGGCATCAATAGGAGCAAAGTAACAAATAATTGCTCTAGAGAGATCCTCTCCAAAATCTGGTAAGCTAGTAATATGACTGTGCAGTAAATCAAAATCTAATAGCAAAGAATATATTTTAACCGTGGGATTAATGATGAAACTACCAACAGTAATAACCTCTGGAGGATCTGAAAACTCATCCCCAACTGTCACAAAATTTCAACAGTGAGGTAGACCACTTAACACTGAGATGATTTCAGTCATTTCGGAATCAGGAACTTCATCAAAATCGGCTGCTACAACTGGAGCTTCTTCATTAGAGCTTCTTCATCAAGCATCCCCCCTGCCTAGATCCAGGGAAAACTAAATCTAGGATCCCAAAAGAAGGGATTGAATGGAAAGAGGCAATTCTAGAAGAGAGTTCTGAGATAGAAGACAAATTAGGAGCCAAAGATTAATCCAAGAGCTTCTTGAGTGTAGGAGAGAGGAAATCAAAAATTTGATTGGCAATAGAGGAGAAATCTAGATACATAAACTCAGGTGGATTCTGAGTAGATGCAGAGGATGGATTCAAAGAAGAGGGAGTTGATCTGTTAGCACAGTTCATACAGAGAAAGGAAGACTGTGGCATAGATGGAGGATTGATGACAGGGGGAATGTCAGTAGGAATTATCTCCTGGATTGGTGAGTGTGGTGGAGATAAGTTAGGTGGAGATAAGTGAGGTGGAGGTAAGTGATGTGGAGATAAGTGAGGTGGAGATAAGTGAGGTGACTGATGAGCTGGAGAATCTGCATGGAATGCTGAGGATGGAAGTTCTACAGACAAAGTAGGCTATAATGAAGTTAGTGTGGAAGGACTAGGGGAATTATGTGGAGATTGTGGAGTGGAAGAAACCATGGTAGAATCTTCTTCTAGAGTAGGAAGAGTAGCTGAGACAACTCTAGTACTTTCAGAAGCTTCCCTAGAGGATTCAACCCTAGGAAGCTTAGGAATCACCCTCTCCCATTTACCAAATAGAGCAGAGGTGATCCTCTTGGATGCATTAATATGTATAGTCTGAGAGACCAAAACCTCTGGACAATTGGCATGGAGAAAATTCCCAAAATTCTTCCATAACACACATTCGTTATATTAATCTTCTTCTTAATAGAATCAAACAACACTGTCTCCCAATTAATGTTTTTCTGATCAACTAGTGCACTCATCAATAGAAACTGGTGCCTGGTGACATGGTCATAGGCTGAATGTTTGCCCAGAAGAACATTGCCAACTACATCGGCTGGAAACTTATATTCCACAGAAAAGTTCTTTTTCAATAAATGTGTAGGGTTTCCTTGTGAGTGACCCATTCTATCTAGCATAATATCAAATTATGTACTAGATAATTCTAAATCATCTTCTCCATTGACTAAACCAAAAATTTTGGATAGAATCACAGGGGTGAGGGAAACCTGATGACTTGAGATGGATCCAGTAATGGTTGTAAGATCATGAACCTTTCTATTGTGAACCTATTCCCTTATCTCTGTGACTAAGAGATTTATTCAGGTGGACATAAGATTGCACAGATGCTGTGCCTCAAAAAGTTGCAAAATGTCTTGGAAGATTTGATCCAAATGACAGAAAGAATCCATGTTGATATCAAATCCAGCATCAAACTTCATCGCAGTGAGAATCGCTTGCAGCACCGCCATTATCCTGCAAAATAAAGAGATCAAGTGCAAGAGAAATGGAGAATTTGTGGAACGGAGTTCTGTGAAAACCTAAAAATATTATTTTTCAGAAGTTGAAGGGACGATAAGTAGTCCGTCGATCTCCGTTTGATGAAAGGTTCACATAAGGAATTAATTTAATAACTCGCCATCAATTATTCCTAAACGATTTAAAAATAAAATATGTTTCTTTTCATCCAATGGTGTTGTGAAAATATCTGCTCTTTGTAACTCAGTAGGAATATATTTTAGGCTAATTTTATTCTTATCCACATTATCCCTGTTAAAGTGGTGCCTTATTTCTATATGTTTAGTCCTACTATGGAGGACTGGATTCTATGCAATTGAAATTGCATTAGTTTTGTCACATCATATAATTGAATTATTTAAGTTGTATCCATAATCTAGTACTTGATTTTGAATCCACAAAATCTGTGAACAACAAATACTTGCTGCTATATATTCAGCTTCAGCAGTTGAAGTAGAAACAGATGTTTGCTTCTTGCAAAACCATGCCACAAGCATATCACTAAGAAACAGACAAGTTCCTGATGTGCTTTTTCTCTCAACTCTGCATCCAGCATAGTCAGCATCTGTGAATCCATTTAATTCAAATCCTGACTCAATAGGATACCAGAGTCCTATATTTGGACAACCCTTTATAGATCTGAAAATTCTTTTTACTAAAATAAGGTGAGATTCTTTAGGGTTGACTTGAAACCTAGCACAAATACAGGTTGCAAACATAATATCTGTTCTAATTACTGTTAAAAATAATAGAGACCCAATGGTTGTTCTATATGTTTTCTGATCAACAGATTTGCCCTGCTCAACATTTTCAACTACAACATTAGTGGGCATGGTTGTTTTCATAGGGGAGGCATCTGACATCCCAAATCTTTTAATTAGCTCTTTAGCATATTTAGTTTGAGATATGAAGATGCCATCTGATGTTAGCTTTAATTGTAAACCAAGCAAATAAGATAATTGACACATGCTACTCATTTCAAACTTTGAATGCATTAGGTCAAAAAATCTTTTGCAAAGATTGGAATCAGTAGATTCAAAAATTATATCATCAACATATATTTGAACTAGTATAATTTTAGTTTTATGATATCTAAAAAATAAAGTTTTGTCTATCTTGCCTCTACAAAATTTATTCTCCAATAGAAAATTAGCAAGGGTCTCATACCAAGCTCTTGTAGATTATGTAAGACCATAAGGAGCTTTATTAAGCTTAAATACATGAGATGAGTGAGTTGAAGAAATAAAACCTAGAGGTTGTTCTACATAGACTTCCTCTTTGATTTCTCCATTCAGTAATGCACTCTTTACATCCATCTGGTAAACTTTGAATTTCTTGAATGTAATAAAAGCAAGAAATATACTGATAGCTTCTAATCTTGCAACAAGAGCAAATGTTTGATCATAATCTATTCCTTTTTCTTATGAATATCCTTGAGCTACCAATCTGGCTTTATTTCTCACTATAACTCCTTGAGCATCCAATTTATTCCTGAAGACCCATTTGGTTCCAATTACTGGATAGTCTTTAGGTCTTGGAACTAAGTCCCACACTCTACTTCTCTTAAACTGATTGAGTTCCTATTGCATTGTAATGATCGAATGAGGATCTTGTTCTACATCTTTTATTAATTGAGGTTCAATCTGAGATAGAAAACATGTATGCATCCGATCTTGATTGTGTTGATGCCTTTTTGCACACCAACTTATATGTCTCCAATCACTTGAGATCTAGGATGATCTTTAAGAGTGACAAAATCTATAGTTGGAGTTGGTTCTTCAATGATTTATGGTATTGATTCCTCTTGTAGAATTTCATTAGCTAAAACTTGTTCAACATAAACTTCAGGATTATCTTTATCACTGTCTTCAACAATCTGTTGAGAAGGATGCAATGCATCCTCTTGCTTTAGGATTAATTCATCTATTTTGTCACACAGAATTGATTCCTGAAAAGAATTTATGGTAGAGGTTTTCCTCTCCTTATAAACCATGTTAGATTCATCAAATGATACATATATGGATTCTTCTATTTTAAAGGTAGATTTATTATAAACTCTATAAGCCTTACTGATAAGAGAAATTCCAAGAAATATTCCATCTGCAACTTTGACTTTAAATTTTCATAAATGCTTCTTGTCATTATTATGAATATAACATTTACACCCAAATTTTTTAAAATAATTTACTTTAGGTTTCTTATTTTTAAGAAATTCATAGGGATGCGTTTATTAATGAGAGTTCTATTAAGAACATAATTTGCTGTGCTTACTGCCTCTACCCAAAAAGATATGGATAAGTGAGCATCTGCATGTAATGTTCTAGCAGATTCAATTAGGGTTCTATTTTTCCTTTCTACCACCCCATTTTGTTGAGGAGTTCTAGGAGCAGAGAAACACTGTCTGATTCCTTCTTGCTCAAAGAATTATCCCATTAGAAGAGATTCAAACTCAGTGCCATGATCACCTCTGATCAATATAATCTGAGTAGAATACTCAATCTTGATGTTCCTAAGAAAGTCTGTAAGAATTTTGAAGTTATCAGACTTGTTCCTAAGAAAGAACACCAAAGTGAATCTAGAGAAATCATCAACAATTACTAAAGTGTATAAATTTCCTCCCAAACTTTGTATTACAATAGGTCCAAAAAGGTTCATATGTAGTAAATACAAAATTCTGGGTGAATCACTTTTAGATATGGATTTAAAATTATTTTTAGTTTGTTACCTAATTGACAAGCCCTACAAAGTCTTTCCATCTTGTAAGATCCAGAAGGTAGTCCTCTGATAATGTTGTCCTTAGACAATTTAGCAATAGTTCTAAGGTTTATATGCCCTAATCTTTTATGCCATAGTTCAGTTGATTTACTTATCTGATTAAAAAAACATATTTCAGTTTTATCAAAAATAAAATTGACTAAATAGATGTTACACTGTCTAACCCCAGATAAAACAATTTTGTTTTCATTAGATGTAATAAAGCATAATGACTTATTAAATGATACATGATAACCATCATCACATAGTTGACTGCTACTAATAAGGTTATGCTTAAGACATCTCACATAAGCTACCTTTCTAAAGGTAACTACTCCAACTTTGATATTGCCATAGCCCTCTGTATGGCCATAGTTGGAGTCTCCAAATATGACTTTTGGTCCAAGCTTTGATTTGAAGTCACTTAAATTAGCTTTTCTTCCTGTCATATGATTAGAGCACCCACTATTCAAATACTACTCTTCCTCCATGGTATAATAGTTCTTTTCCTGTATTAAAAACAAGTTAGGTGTTTTTGACCCAAATTACCATGGGTTAGGAATTTTTTGTCATAATCAGAAGAAATATAAGAATATTCAGGTTGATTTTTATATCCAAGTGGATGATATTTCCTGGGAGAAATGATCCACTCAGTAAAAGGATTTATCAACTTTTGGGTTTGATTATTCTTTTGAAAAGAAGTAAATTTTCTGTTTGAAAAATTTAAGTTTGACAAATTATTCTGATTTCGTTGAGCCACGTTCGATGAAAAATAGTGATTTTGTCGAGCACCATTCACTGAGTAGTTATTCCCATTTCCTGTGTTCAACATTCATTTATCTCTATTCGACGAATAACTTCCATAGCAAACAATTTCCTTAGTAGGTGTTTTGTCATACCTTGGTTTTTCTAAGTTTCTGAAAAATCTTCTTATGAAGTCTTTCCTGGTCATTTTGTAAAATCTTTTTTCCAATAGACTCATGAGTTCTTCATTTTCTAGTAGTTTTTCTTCCTCTTAAGTTTCTTGGAAAGCAATACTCTTGTCCTTCCTCATTGCGTATACAGTCATTTGTTCGGCCTCTCTTGTTTTGATGAGCTGATCATATGATTTGGGCTTGCCCAACAAAGTTTTTGTTGTAATTTCATTCATACTTTTGGCTTCTTTAATTGACCAAATTCTTGAATGCCATGTGCTAGGAAAATACATGAGAATTTTGTCATTTACTTCTGTCAATGTAATGTCTTTCTCCAAAGTTTTCAGTTCATTGATTACGAGATTGAGTCTTGTATACATATCAACAACAGATTCAATTTCTCCTTTTTTGAAATTCTCATATTGAGAAATCATGTGATATCTTCTATCTTTTCTTTCATCTGCTAATCCAACTACCATTGCAGTGAGGGAGTCCCAGATAACGTTTACTGAGGTGCATTCTGGAACTTTCTGAAAAATATCATCAAACACTGTTTGAACTAATATATTCATGGCCTTTGCATCAACAGTTCTCCATTTTTTCTGAGCCTCTGTCCATTCTAGAGGTGATGTAGCACTGGTGCTTGTTGCTGCCGGTGGTGGAGGTGGACCTGTCAAAATTGAATTATAGATATCCTCAACAATAGAATTCATATATAATCTAATCCTTGCCTGCCATAGTGCAAACTTATCAAGATTGCAAATAGGAGGTCTAGTGCTTGCATACTCCTTATTTTGTGCCATGAAAATTTATCAGTGATCTAAAAACAAACTCCTGGGTAAAATAAGGTCTACCAGATCTATTGGTTCAGGTGTTAGCCTGTAATACCACAACTTTACCTCCCTCTGATATAAATTGAAAGTGAAAGGGAAAGATCTAACTTTACTCTAGAGTGGGGGGGGGGGTGAATAGAGTATTTTAAAAACTTTAATTTTTATTTTTATAGCGATTTTAAAAATTAGTGATATATATATAGATAATATACACAACACACAAATAGAAAGTAACAATCACAATCCACACAGGGATTTTATAATAGTTCCCCAATAAATCTGGGCACGTCTACTCTTCTATCACCCTGGTAGGAATCCACTACAGGTTTTTGCTGAGGTGCCCTGCCACCAGAAGATCTATTTTCTAAGGGAGATCTAGCAACCCTTTGGGCTTTTGACCAGGTACCCAAAAACCATACTTAAGTCTTTTGATCAGGTGACTTATGAACCAAGTGTAGACTTTTGAAGGGAGTTAGAACCTTGACGCAGTTTAAGAATAAACTAAAAGACTTAGATGTTGTCTTCTCTGTCAAGTATATCTGAGAAGACATAGTGGATGATGTTGTAAAAAGCTCCCCCAGATTTGAATAGAGATTGTGATCAAGAGAGGAGACCTTTCTTCAGGGTGTAGGCCTTCTTGTATGCTTTTACTCTCCAGTAGATGTTTTAGACAGATGTGTATTAGGATGTCTATCAGATTGAAGATATATCTCAAGAAGAGGCTGAAGCAGAATGTGTATGTATTTCTGTGCATCTATCTCTAGTGAAGCAACAATCTTCTAAATATAAACTGTCAGGGAAGAATTCAATATTTGAAATAAAAGATTCTTGAAATGTGTGAAAAATCCCTTGAGAATTATAATTGCCTTGGAATTAATTAGATTTAAAACCTCTATGATAAATCTATATATAATTCTGCCTTAAACGACTATATTTGTTAGAATATTTAGCGTTAAATATCAGAGTTTTAACTGACAATTATCAAGCATTTGAAAACATTCTGCCTTCTATTATATATAAACTGTCTGATCATCGAACTCAGCAATGTAAGACCCCTCCACGATCTGGGGAGTTCCCGGGTCCTATGCCTAGAACCGCCGCCTTACGGTGACACAAACCACTGAGTTGGTTGCCATCGCATGATGCTGATCCTGCCAGCTAGAACGATCATATCATCAGAGGCCAATTTTATAATCTTAAGCAACAAGTCTACACCACAGCATAGATTTATATTAAAAAAGGATAGAGATAGTCCACAATGAGTATAAAGAAATGTAGAGAGTAAATAAGGTCTTATGCCCATTATATGCCAAATACCAAATCTCTCTCTCTCAACAACTAAGCAGAAGCAAACACAAAACTCACAACAACCTGATGCCAGGTAGTAGTAGTACTACGCGGCAACTGCTCCTCATGCTCTGCCTCCTCGAGCAACTGGTGCGTCTCCTCGTGCAACAGGTGCATCTCCTCGAACTCCTGCGGTCACAACCGACCGTTAGTCATAAAGACTAAGCTATTTTATCCTCGCCTCACCCCCGCGACTCCTAGGCACCGAGCGGGAGGACGAAAGCGGAGGACAACAAGGCAGTAGCAAAAGTATAGCAGGTGATAGTGGAACTATTCTAGCAATCATATATATATATGAAATTATAAAATCTAAATTAGTAGTCTATAAAACTAGAGCAGTAAAAAGGACAGTAAGTATAAGCAGTGCAGTAAAAATTTAAAGAAAAGCAGCTATACTATCATCACAAAATGTACCTTAACTTATATGAATGCCCATACAAACTTATAAGTTAAGGTTTCCAAGGAACTCATCATATAAAAGAGCCCATACTAATTTATATGATGGGGGTCTACAATTATAAACTAAGTTACATTAATCTATGAATGTCATGTTATGCGATCCAATGCAATGTTTGTAATGCAACTCACCTACCCGACTCTGTGTACACAGACCTTTACTTTCCCCATTTTTGGAGGTAGCTAGCCTCTCAGGTTCCGACCATCGTGGCCACGGTGGCAGTGGAGCGGGACAACCTCCACTCCTAGGCAGGCATGCACACTACCAGGACTAAACCTTACGTACGCCTCAACGCTAAGAACATAATAGCGGAGCTCCTGCGTACTCTTGCTGGCAACTACCAGTCTTTATGGTCGGGTGTGCGCTCAGGGTATAGTCCTCCAGACCTCAGCATAAACCACTACTACTCTCACCCAAGATCTGTACTCCTCATCATAGTCTACGTACTTCCGTCAGTGTGCCGACTGGAACAGCACCGAAAGACCCACCACAATAGCACATCCAGGTATATAAAGAACTAACCGAGCATCCAGCTCGCAAAACTAACCCGTCCTGAATATTATAATCTCCCGAGCCTTCGGCTCGGAGGACTAACTTGTCCTGAAATCTTGTACCCCACCGAGCCTTCAGCTCGCAGGACTAACAAGTCCTCAAACACTCCAACCCATACATAGGTGAAATCGCTATCTTATTCATGCACCCTATTAGACTACTTTTGTCTTACTTCAGGTTTTACATAGCAATTTATGGTTAATCCTCGACTTCCCGAGGTCTACCCAGTGAAGGGCTCGCAGCGGTACTAGGAGAAACGATGGGATGAAGCCCAAATTTCCCTTTCTCAGGATATTTAATAGTGTTGGTGACTACCACTTGCTTAAAATCTTCTCGTGTTACTCTTAATTATATAAGTGGTTTGAAGTTCTCAAGGAGAATGACGATCTTTTGTCGAACTCCGCACTAGCTACACCTCCAAATAACTGTGATCTATGCGAAGTGACTTCCAATTCTCTTGACCAAAGTTTTCCAAATTCGTATCACAGATTCAGCATGAGATAAATTGTGAAATATCAGGAGATTATAATTTTTTTTACTTATTTTTGTCCATAATTAAAATTCTTTAACTATGTGACCCACATCACCTTATACATGAGCTACTATATCCAGAGGTCCACCAAAACTAAATATTTTATCCGGTGTTTATATTGGTATAATAAATCAGTGGACATAATTTCATAATTTTTCCAATTGATTTGCTCATGATTTCTATTTATGAATATTAATCCAATGTAACCACTTTCCAAATGAAGTACCAATTATATTCAGCCAAAAATTCTAAGAAAATTCTCACATGATCATACTGTTAGAAAAATGGTCAACGCAAATTTTCATGAACATCTACATTGATTTGACTCATGGTTTCACAATTAGATGTTATTACAAAAATTCCATTATTTCATTAAAAATCAGAATATATGCACAAAATTCTAAGAAAATTTACAGTAGTCCAAAGTGTTAAAACAATGATCTAGTAATAATTTCATAATTTTCCAAACCTTAGAATTCTATATTTTGATCAAAACCTCTAAGGGCATATTTGTAAATTGGACTATTCTCCATATGACTTAAATTCCAAAAATTCCTATAAAATTTCCAGAGCTATAAAATGATATTTAAAGTCTAGTGGCAGAGATCAAACATTTTCTAAGTTATATTACCCACATTTCCTATTTTTACATAAAAAGTGCTATAATTAAAATAATTTGAAACTCTAGGGTTTTTAGCTCCAAAAATCCTAATTTCACCATGGATGATGTATCTCATTTTCATAAACCCCTATCCAGAGTTTTATTAACATGCAATGAGTCAAATGACTGAATTTCCCATTTTTCACTCGTTTTGTTAATGGCACACCAATTACAATTATACCTTCATCTTGCAAATTGAATACTTCAATATGCAGAGGTACAAATGACTCTAAATTTTTACTAGGGTCCTAATATGATATAATGGGCATGCAAACCCAAATTTGGGGTCATTAGGAGTTGTCAAACTCTCTAAATCACCATAATTAGATAAATTAAATTAGGAACAAAGCTTGGTCTAGGGCACATACATGCATGGTTCAAATTTCATCCCTTTGGATGTACCATCTAGGAGATATAGCCATTCTAATATCTGTCCTATCCCAGGATCAGCCCTAGGAAAAATGACCTACAGGGAGCTACGTTGCTCCAAATTACTTGATTAAGGTGCCAAAGTAAAGGTAAGCCAAAGGGCTATAGTTTTCATGTTGCCGACTTTTTCTGAATCTGCCCCTAAAGGGCCTAATATTGGCATGCAAGTTACTGCTCAAAATTAAACAGATTTTAATTTAACTATGCATTTATATGGTCTGCAGATAGCTGATCTATATGAATAAAATGAATGGCATCCGGTTATCTCCTACCTCCAGCCAACGGCTGGGATGAGCCCGACCTGGAACAACTTGATCTCCCATTTCCGGCCACTTGGGCCACCACCACCGCCGGGTCTTATCACCACCACCTCCGCGGAGGTGGTGGCTTGCGTTTCCTGGCGACTAGGCGACCGGAGGTGGCAGTTTACGGTGAACCCAAGCTCCATTAAAACCACGACTTTTCTCACACACCTCACATGGATCCAAGCTCAATTAAGCTCGAAATCTCTCCTAAATGATCTAGGAAGCTAGCATAGAGGGAGAGGAGGAGAAATGGACCTCCAAGCGAGCTTGGTGGCGGGTTTTGTGGTGGTGCGCCATTGCCGGCGAACCACTCCAAATTCTTTATTCTCCACCGATTTCCTTGATCCAAGATACTAATTCGACTGCTCTCAGGCTTCTAAAGGTGATGAATGAGTCCGATTTCCACGAGGTGGAGTGTAAATGGCTGGTTCAAGAAGGGGGTGGTTGGTTTTGAGCCTTGGATGCTCATCCTAAGCTCCAAATGTCCTCCAGCCCAGGAAAATAGCTGTTGAAGCCTTGTGGAGCTTAGATGGGTTCTTGGGAAAAGAGGAGAGAGGCCACATGGTTGTCTCTCCCTCTTTTTCCTTTTCTATCTCCTAAACATGTGGAAAATTCCAATTTTACCCCTCATGCATCTCACTATCCTCCAAAACTAGTTGGCAGGGGCTGTAATTGACTCATGGGGCCTGTTAGATGGGCTTAGGTTGGTCCTTGACCCATTGACATTGGGCTTGGAACCTTAATTCCCCATTTAGCATTAATGTTGACCTAGGTTGACTTGCGTAATATTGGGGTGCTTATAACAATTTCCTAGGTCCAAGCAAACCCAGGGTCAAACCTTGATCACTACTCACCACTCGAGTCTACCCCTAACCTAAGGGGGTCTCGAATTAAACGAGATGTTACAAATCATAATAAACAAAAAAATAATTTCGTCCCCGAAATTCAAGTTCGGGTCTACGGGGTTCTAAACATAGAGTAATTAAGGAACTTGCAGGGATGTTTAAGTTGTACCTGAGGCAAAGAGTTCCTGATGTCACTGCTGCATGAGGTCCATGGGCTCCCATATGTGCTCCTCCTGCCGATGATTTGACCAAAGCACTTTGACCAAAGGAACACTCTTCTTCCGCAATACTCAGACCGTTGTATCATCTATCCAGATCGGCTTTAAACGAACTAACCGATCAGATGCTACTGGGCCCGATGTAGATGTGATGTGCTGCTCCGGTCGAAGTAAGGCTCTCTGAAGTGAAGAAATGTGGAAGAAGTCGTGCAGGTTCTCTAAATATGGTGGTAGCTCCAGCCGGTATGCCATGGGTCCGATCCTCTCCAGGATGGTGTAAGGCCCCATATACCGAGGGCTGAGCTTCTTGTGCCTCCGCACCGACGAAACTCCGTGCATCAGACGTATCTTCAAGAAAACTTTGTCCCACACCTGGAACTCCACCTTACGATGTCTCGCATCATAATGCTTCTCCTGTTAGCTCTGAGCCTCTAGCATCCTCTCCCTGATCAAACAAATGTGCGCGTCTGTGTCTTCAATATAGTCTGATCCAAGTGCCCTTGGATCCTGGTCCTGAACCCAAGATAATGGTGCACGACATTTCCTCCCATAAAGAGCCTCGTAGGGAGGCATCCCAATGCTTTCTTGGTGGCTGTTGTTGTACGAGAACTCTATTAGCGGCAACAGCCGCTCCCAAGGCCTCCCCGTATCAAGAATGCATAAATGAAGCAAATCCTCCATAGTCCTATTTGTCCACTCTGTCTATCCGTCGGTCTGTGGATGGAAGGAGGTGCTGAAAGAAAGCCGCGACCCCAAGTAAGCCTACACCACCTTCCACTCCCTAGAAGTAAAGCTACAATCCCTGTCTGAAATGATGGTCCTAGGCACGTCGTGGTATCGCACGAACTGTTCCACAAACAGTCTAACCAACACCGCAACTGGAGCATCCTTCTGGACCGGAATGAACCTTGCCACCTTGGTCAATCTGTCCACTATGACCTAGATGGAATCGTGCCCGGAGTGGGAGCGAGGCAACCCATGTATGAAATCCATGGAAATGTCCTCGAACTTCCACTATGGGACCGACAATGACTGTAATATTCGTCCTGGGCTCTTGAACTCGGCCTTCACCCACCGGTAAGCCTCGCAGTGTGTCACAAAGTAAGTGATGTCCCTCTTGATACCCGGCCAAAACATAACGCTTCGTAGGTCTGCTATCATCTTGGTGATCCCAGGGTGCACCTAATATCGGGTACAATGTGCCTCTTTGAGTATGTCCTCCCGCATCCCACCTCCTGCTGGTATGTAGACTCGGCCCTGGAAATGAGCGAGATCATCACGCAGTGTGTAGTCTTCGGACTTGCCCTCCTCCAGGGCTCTAAAAACTGACTCTAAAGTTGTATCCTGCCTCTGCTCAGCCCTGACACGATCTCTGATGTCACACTCAATGCTTAATGAGTCCAGGTACTCCGCATAAATCTTTGGATTAGCTCTGGTAACCATAGTGATACGTAAGTCCTCCAACATCTGAACTAACTCTATAGCCATCATCTGGGGCTCTGGTCAAGTAGTGCTGTCTCTTCTGCACAAAGCATTCGCTGCGGTGTTCGCCTTCCCCGAAAGATAGTCCATCGTGTAATCATAGTCACAGAGGAACTCTAGCCATCGCCTCTGGTGTAGGTTCAGATCCTTTTGGGTGTCAATATACTTGAGGTTCTTGTGGTCTGAAAAGATCTCACACTGAACCCCATAAAGATAATGCCTTCAGATCTTCAACGCAATGACTATTGCCCCAAGCTCCAAGTCATGCACTAGATAGCTCTGCTCGTGCTTCTTCAACTGTCTTGAAACATAAGCTATTACGTGTCCGTGCTGTATGAGTACCACACCCATCCCTTGATAGGACGCATCCGTGTAGATCTGGAATCCCTCCTTCCCAGATGGAAGGGCAAGGATGGGAGCTGAGGTAAGCCTGTCTTTCAGCTCCTGAAATACAGCCTCACACTGTTCTATCCAAGTGAAGGGTGCATCCTTCTTTGTTAGAGATGTGAGGGGAAGCGCTATCCTCGAAAATCATTGCACAAACTTGCGGTAGTAGCCCGCTAATCCCAAGAAACTATGAATATCTCAGGCTGATTTTGGATGCGGCCACTCCCGAACTGCCTGTACTTTGGTCGGGTCGACTGCCAACCCAGTCCCACTGATGGTATGTCTAAGAAATGCCACCTCTCGCAGCCAAAATTGACACTTCGTGAATTTCGCATACAGCTGGTGCTCCCGTAACTTTCCCAAGACATATGTTAAGTGTCTAGTGTGATCCACCTTAGTTTTGGAGTAGACCAATATATCATCAATAAATACAATCACGAAATCGTCCAAGAAAGGCTGGAACACCGGGTTCATCAAACTCATAAACGCAGAGGGGGCATTCGTGAGCCCAAAGGGCATCACAGTGAACTCGTACGATCCATAGCGTGAGTTGAATGCTGTCTTCGGAATGTCCTCCTCTTGAATCTGTAACTGGTAGTACCCTGACCTCAGATCAAGCTTGGAGAACCAGTGTACTCCCTCCAGCTGGATCTGGAAGTCAACCTTTCTATGTGGGGGCAGTTCGGGCAACTCCTCCGAGAATACGTCGGAGAAGTCTCGAACCACCGGAATATCACAAATGGAGGCCTTCGCCTCCGCCATCTCGTAGCAGATTAGGTACACCTCGTCCTCCTGCTCATAGGCTTTGACACCCTGCACAGATGACAAAAAGGAATGGGAGACGAGTCTAATACCTCCGATGACCACCTTTGAGTCCCCACATCGCAGCATGATCCTTCTCATCAGGCAATCAATCCGGGCACGGTGCCTGTGCAGCCAGGTCATGCCCCGGATCAAATCGAAGCCCGGAAGTCTCAAGATCATCGCTGGAGTGTCGAAGAGCTTCCCTCCTATCTCTGCCTCCAAGAAGCACTTGGCAGAGTAGAGCATCTCCGATCCATCGGGTAGCCGTACTCTACTCATGGTGCCCGTAAATCTTTGCACATCATTTAGATCCTCCAAGAAGTCCTCTGACATGAATGTGTACGAGGCACCCGTGTCAAACAGGGTGTGGGCGGGTTTACTGCTAACGAATACTATGCCTGAAGTTTTAGTTATTAACAAGTTATCAAGATCAGCTACTTATTTAGAGGTATAGGATTCTGAAGTACTAAAATGATAAGAGTACCTGTAATGACCTCCTCGGCATCTCTAGGCTGGGCTAGGTCTAACACATACATCTGTTCCTACCGTCGGGCACCACTACGATGTCCTTGTCCACAGCCTTGTCCTCGACCTCTACCCGGTTGTGCTAGAGGGGATGCAGGATGTGGAGGAGGAGGTGGGAGAAGCCGCTGGGGGCAATGAGACCTGAAATGACCCGGCTGGTGACAGTGGTAGCATACCACTGGAGGGCGTCCTTTGTCATCCTGTCCCCCATGCTCCTGAGCTTGGAAAGGCGGGGGAGCTACTAGCGCAACTAGCCACTGCTCCTGCCTGACATTTGGACGAGGACGTCCTCCGCCTCTCCTATGCCTGATGTACTTGCCCCGTTGAGGTATTCTACCTCTATTCCCATCTCCAGCTCCCATGGCATCTGTTGATCTCTTCCCCCTCTCCTGCACCATCAGATGATCGGCCTCCCACTTCTTGGCTGTCTCAATGATTTTTGCCATGCTGGCATCTGATACAAATAGTAAATCCTGCCTCAGCAGTTCCTGCAATCCTTTGTAATCTCATATCCAGAAAAGGTGGTGTCCATAAGGGACTTCCACCACCTCTTGGCATGGGATGCCAAAATGGTAGCGGTCAAAGACACGGCCTCAGTAGTCAAGAATTAGATACCTGCTAGCATCACCTGAATGGTATCCAGCCATTCCTCTGTCCTGACTGCACTCTCTGTCCCGTGGTACACTGGTGGAGCAAGACCCTTGAAAGTACATAACCAATTAGAGCTCGGGTTCGGCTGAGGAGTCGGAACTTGTTGAGCTTGTAAGACATCAAGAATGGCCGTGAGGGTCTGGCCTAGCTCCGTCTGTTGGAACAGTGTAGCAACTGATGGAGGAACATTGGCCTGCGGGGCGATGTTCCTTCGGGGCTACAAGAAAAGGTTAAGTTAATGTTAGAATTGGCCTAACTCATTGATTAATGGACTATTTTCTGTTATTTTTACACATGGTCACACCATTGCTTCTGCTGCATAGTTTGTCCGCAAACTAAGCCTCGAGCGGGGTGACCTAGTGTTGTGGACTTTTGTTTCATGATCATTATTTTATCAAGTGATACCAGTTTGTAAGACCCCTCCCCGATCTGGGGAGTTCCCGGGTCCTATTCCCCGAACCGCCGCCTTACGGTGGCACCAACCACTGAGTTGTCGTCACCGCATGACGCCGATCCTACCGGCTAGAACGATCATATCATCAGAGGCCAATATTATAATTTTAAGTAACAAGTCCACACCACAACACAGATTTATATAAAAAAAGAACAAAGATAGTCCACAATGAGTATAAAGAAATGAAGAGAGTAAATAAGGGCTTATGCCCATTACATGCCAAATATCAATTCTCTCTCTCTCTCTCTCTCAACAAATAAGCGGAAGCTAACACAAAACTCGCAACAACCTGACGTCGGGTAGTAGTAGTACTGTGTGGTAACTGCTCCTCATGTCCTGCCTCCTCGAGCGACTGGTGCGTCTCCTCGTGCAACTGGTGCGTCTCCTCAAACTCCTGCGGTCACAACCGAGTGTTAGTCACAAAGACTAAGCCATTTTGTCCTCGCCTCACCCCCGCGACTCCTAGGCACTGAGCGGGAGGACGAAAGCGGAGGACAACAAGGCAGTAGAAAAAGTATAGTAGGTGATAGTGGAACTATTCTAGCAATCATATATATATGAAATTATAACATCTAAATTAGCAGTTCTATAAAACTAGAGCAGTAAAAAGGACAGTAAGTATAAGCAGCGCAGTAAAAAAGGTAAAGAAAAGCAGTTATACTATCATCACAAAATGTACCTTAACTTATATGAATGCCCATACAAACTTATAAGTTAAGGTTTCCAAGAAACTCATCATATAAAGGAGCCCATACTAATTTATATGATGGTGGTCTAGAATTATAAACTAAGTTACATTAATCTATGAATGTCATGCAACTTATATGCAGTGCAATGTTCGTAATGCAACTCACCCACCCGACTCTATGTACACAGACCTTTACTTTCCCCATTTTTGGAGGTAGCTAGCCTCTCAAGTACCGACCGTCGTGGCCACGGTGGCAGTGGAGTGGCACAACCTCCACTCCTAGGTGGGCATGCACACTACCAGGCCTAGACCTTACGTACGCCTCAATTCTAAGAACACAATAGTGGAGCTCCTGCGTACTCTTGCTGGCAACTACCAGTCTTTATGGTCGTGTGTGCGCTCCGGGGATAGTCCTCCAGACCTCAGCATAAACAACTACTGGTCTCCCCCAAGACCTACACTCCTCACCAGAGTCTATGTACTTTCGTTGGTGTGCCGACTAGAACAGTACCGAAAGACCCACCACAATAGCACATCCAGGTATATAAAGACCTAACCGAGCTTCCAGCTCGCAAAACTAACCCGTCCTGAATATTATAATCTCCCGAGCGTTCGGTTCGCAGGAATAACTTGTCCTGAAATCTTGTACCCCACCGAGCCTTCAGCTCGCAGGACTAACAAGTCCTCAAACACTCCAACCCATACATAGGTGAGATCGCTATCTTATTCATGCACCCTACTAGACTACTTTTTTCTAACTTCTGGTTTTACATAGCGATTTATGGTTAATCCCGGACTTCCTGAGGTCTACCCGGTGAAGGGCTCGCAGCGGTACTAGGAGATACGATGGGATGAAGCCCAAATTTCCCTTTCTCAGGATATTTAATAGTGTTGGTGACTACCACTTGCTTAAAATCTTCTAGTGTTACTCTTAATTATATAAGTGGTTTGAAGTTCTCAAGGAGAATGACGATCTTTCATCGGACTCCGCACTAGCTACACCTCCAAATAACTGTGATCTATGCGAAGTGACTTCCAATTCTCTTGACCAAATGTTTCCAAATTCGTATCACAGGTTTAGCATGAGATAAATAGTGAAATATTAGGAGATTGTAATATTCTACTTATTTTTGGCCATAATTAAAATTCTTTAACTATGTGACCCACGTCACCTTATACATGAGCTACTATATCCAGAGGTCCACCAAAATTAAATATTTTATCTGGTGTTCATATTGGTATAATAAATCAGTGGACATAATTTCATAATTTTTCCAATTGATTTGCTCATGATTTCTATTTATGAATATTAATCCAACGTAACCACTTTCCAAATGAAGTACCAATAATATTCAACCAAAAATTCTAAGAAAATTCTCACATGATCATACTATTAGAAAAATGGTCAATACAAATTTTCAAGAACATCTACATTGATTTGACTTATGGTTTCACAATTAGATTTTATTACAAAAATGCCATTATTTTATGAAAAATCAGAATATATGCAAAAAATTCTAAGAAAATTTACAGTAGTCCAAAGTGTTAAAACAATGATCTAGTAATAATTTCATAATTTTCCAAGCATTAGAATTCTATATTTTGATCAAAACCTCTAAGGGCATATTTGTAAATTGTACTATTCTCCATATGTCATAAATTCCAAAAATTCCAATAAAATTTGCAGAGATATAAAATGATATTTCAATGCTAGTGGCAGAGATCTAACATTTTCTAAGTTATATTACCCACATTTTTTATGTTTACATAAAAAGTGCTATAATTAAAATAATTTGAAACCCTAGGGTTTTTATCTCCAAAAATCCTAATTTCACCATGGATGATGTATCTCATTTCCATAAACCCCTATCCAGAGTTTTATTGATATGCAATGAGTCAAATGACAGAATTTCTCATTTTCACCCGTTTTGTTAATGGCACACCAATTACAATTATACCTTCATCTTGCAAATTGAATACTTCAATACGCAGACATACAAATGACTCTAAATTTTTTACTAGGTTTCTAATATGATATAATGGGCATGCAAACCCAAATTTGGGGTCATTAGGAGTTGTCAAACTCTCTAAATCACCATAATTAGATAAAACAAGTTATGAACAAAACAATAGAAAAACATTTTCCACAAATCCTCATTTTTGGACATAAGCTAGGTCTAGGGCACATACATGTCTTGCCCAAATTTCATCTCATTTGGATGTACCATCTAGGAGATATAGCCATTCTAATATCTGTCCTAACCCAAGACCAGCCCTAGGAAAAATGACCTACAAGGAGCTACAATGCTCCAAATGACTAGATTAAGGTGCCAAAGTAAAGGTAAGACAAAGAGCTACAGTTTTCATGTTGGCGAGTTTTTCTGAGTCTGCACTTAAAGGGCCTAATTTTGGCATGCAGTTTACTGCTCAAAATGTAATAGATTTTAATTTAACTATTCAATTATATGGTCTGCAGATAGCTGATCTATATGAATAAAATGAACGACATCCGGTTATCTCCTACCTCAGCCAACGGCTGGGATAAGCTTGACCTGGAAAAACTTGATCTCCCATTTCTGGCCAGTTGTGCCACTACCACCGCCAGATCTCATCACCACCACCTCCGTGGAGGTGGGTGCTTGTGTTTCCCGGCGACTATGCGGCCGGAGGTAGCGGTGTAAGGTCCCTAGCCGATCCAACGTGACAGCATCACGGCTCCGCTCTAGGCGACCCTACCGGGCTGCAGCCCAAGCACCCCAACCCCTCTCCCTCCACAGGCGGGTTATTGATGGCCCCAGCCTCCCTTTGATGAGCGAACTCGACAGTTAAGCTGGGCCGTAAGGGGACTTCCCAGGAGGTCACCCATCCCAGTACTACTCTCGCCCAAGCACGCTCAATTGGAAGTCCCCGTACGGCCCAGCTTAACTGTCGAGTTCGCTCATCAAAGGGAGACTAGGGCCACCAACAACCCGCCTGTGGAGGGAGAGGGGTTGGGGTGCTTGGGCTACAGCCCGGTAGGGTCGCCTAGAGCGGAGCCGTGACGCTGTCACGTTGGATCAGCTAGGGGCCTTACAATAAAAGTGCACGTTTTATTGTAAAGCCCCTAGACGATACAACGTGACAGCATCACGGCTCCGCTCTAGGCGACGCTACCGGGTTGCAGCCCAAGCACCCCAACCCCTCTCCCTCCACAGGCAGGTTGTTGGTGGCCGCAGCCTCCCTTTGATGAGTGAACTCGACAGTTAAGTTGGGTCGTACGGAGACTTCCCAGGAGGTCACCCATCCCAGTACTACTCTCGCCCAAGCACGCTTAACTATGGAGTTCCTTCACTTCCCATCACCAGTTGACCTGCAGCTCAATTGGTGATGAAAAGTGAAGGAACTCCATAGTTAAGCGTGCTTGGGCGAGAGTAGTACTGGGATGGGTGACCTCCTAGGAAGTCCCCGTACGGCCCAGCTTAACTGTCGAGTTCGCTCATCAAAGGGAGGCTGCAGCCACCAACAACCCACCTGTGGAGGGAGAGGGGTTGGAGTGCTTGGGCTGCAGCCCAGTAGCGTCGCCTAGAGCGGAGCCGTGACGCTATCACGTTGTATCGGCTAGGGGCGTTACAAGCGGTTTCTCGCAAACCCGAGCTCCATTAAAACCACGACTTTTCTCCCGCACCTCACATAGATGCAAGCTAAATTGAGCTTGAAATACCTCCCAAATGATCTAGGAAGCTAGCACAAAGGGAGAGGAGGAGAAATGGACCTGCAAGAGGGCTTGGCGGCGGGTTTTGTGGTGGTGCGCCATTGCTGACGACTCCTCCGGCGAGCTACTCCAATTTATTGATTCTCCACCGATTTCATTGATCCAAGATACTAATTCGACTGCTCTCAGGCTTCTAAAGTTGATGAATGAGTCCGATTTCTACGAGGTGGAGTGTATATGGCTGGTTCAATAAGGGGGTGGTTGGTTTTGAGCCTTGGATGCTCCTCCTGAGCTCCAAATGTCCTCCAGCCCAGGAAAACAGTTACTGAAGCTTTGTGGTGCTCAAATGGGTGCTTGGGAAAAGAGGAGAGAGACCGCATGGTTGTCTCTCCCTCTTTTTCCTTTTATCTCTCGTAAACTTGTGGAAAATTCCAATTTTACCCCTCATGCATGTCACTATCCTCCAAAACTAGTGGGTAGGGGCTGTAATTGACTCATGGGGCCTGTTAGATGGGCTTAGGTTGGGCCTTGACCCATTGGCATTGGTCTTGGAACCTTAATTCCCCTTTTAGGTTTAATGTTGACCAAGGTTGACTTGCGCACTATTGGGGTGCTTATAACAATTTCCTAGGTCCAAGCTAGCCCAGGGTCAAAACTTGATCTCTACTCACCACTCGAGTCTACCCCTAACCTAAGGGGGTCTAGAAGGAATCGAGATGTTACATGTAAGGATTTCATCGAACTGAGCTTGGATTTCGTCAAACTGAGCTTGGATTTCGTCAAACTGAGATTTTATGAATTGAGCTTTTACATTCATAGAGCTGAGCTCCGAGTTTGTCTAACTGAGCTATGAGTTCGTCGAACTAAGCTCAGAGTTGAGATCTGAGTTTGTCGAATTGAGTTCTGAGTTCATCGAAGTGAGCATCTCTGGAATACCTTCCGAAACAACTCTGGAAATAAAATATGACCCAAGTTCATACAAATTGGGTCAAAATAAAAATCCTAATCAAAGAATCGTAATCCTAGCCCAAATAAGTAATAAGGAGTTCTAACAGTAGAGGATGCTTCAGTTGAGGGGGAGCAAGTCCATCACGTGAAGAGATAGATAGAAATGATATCCTATAGAGAGGGAGCAGCACACATCCAACACTCTCAAGTGGTTCAACTGCTGCAAAAGTTTCTTATCTGTACTGACAAAGGGGTAGCAGATAATCAGAGCCTCCCTGAATATTTACAGAAGTCAAAAAGGGGGTGGATAAGGATATGAAGTGATATCAGAGGATAGGAGGAGGAGGAGGAGAAGGATACACGTTGTATCAGATACAAGTGGTATCAGATCTATGAGAAGGATATAAGAAAGAAATGATCTGAGAAGGAAATGATCAAAATGATCAAGACCATGTAGCAACAATTCAAGTTGTATCAATGGATATGAAGTGATATCAGAGGATAGGAGGATACAAGTGGTATCAGATCTATGAGAAGGATATGAGAAGGAAATGATCTGAGAAGGAACTGGTCAAAATAATCAAGACCATGTAGCAGCAAATCCGGGGGGGGGTGTAATGATGATCACCCTATAGACAAGGAAGGATGGTAACCTATAACTTGTTATCTTATTATATGTCTTCATATTTAATGTTTTATTGTTGCATTTGTTAGTGTATATCGTTGACTCAGGATTTTGATTAAGGGTTTTGACTTTTTTAAATAGGGAGAGATTGTTGGGTCCATTGCCCACAATGTCCCAGACTTGTAGAAGTCAGATTTGTTGAAGTCAAACAAGTTAATGAAATACACAAGATTGTATTTGATGTATATTCAAGTTCATGCATACAGGTTAGTCCTTGTAACATTGATAGGACATATATTCCAAGTGGTGTGACAGGTGGTCATAAAGTAAAGATGTGGAGAGATAGAAATCTGTCTAAGTCCATAGGCGTTGAGTGGTGACAGTTCACTCAAAGCCAGATGCCATGGAATGTTAGTAGAGAGGCTGAAAATTGCCTAAGTCCACAAGCGTTAAGTTTAGCCAGTTCACTCAATGCTAGATGCCAAAAGCACTGAATGAAGCAGTAGACAATCAAAGCTATGCAGTCTGCAAAGCTATTCTACTACTAAGTCCATAGACGTTGAGTGATTACAGTTTACTCAATGCCATATATCAAGAATCGTCGAATAAAGCTGAATCTGTCAAAGCCACAGGTTTGGCACGATAAAATTCAATAAGTCCACATGCATCGTGTGGTTATAGCTCTCGATACCATATACCATGCAGTGTTGAGACAAGATCAATCAGTTGGAGATTCTCTCAAGGAAAATTTGGCAAAGTCCATAATCATCGAGTAAGGACATCTCACTCAACGCCAAAGCCAAAGGCGTCGTTTGATGTCAACGCACTCAACACCAGATAACAAAAGCATTGAGTCATGTTGCTGGAATCAAATCCTAAGAAGAAAGAAGACAAAAAGAGGCCAAGTACAAAAATGTTGAGTGATGAAAATTCACTCAATGCTCTCAACGCCTAGCAAATAAAAAGTTTCAACTAAGCCTACGGGCGTTGAGTGAAGTCAGTTCACTCAACGCTCTCAACGCCTAATGGTGCAGAGAATGTTTTTTAAGTCCGGATTTGTCTAGTTAAGGCCATTCACTCAACATACTCAATTCCTAGAGTGGATCTGAGAAATTGGCTAAGTCTATAACTGATGACGTCATCCAAAGTCGACAAAGTTAATAGATTTCAAATTAAGTGCGGGAAAGCTACAGAACACGACAAATATCACTAGAGGTCTACTATACGTCTTCTTCTGTTAAAGTAAGTTGCAGCTGTCGACTGTAGGTGGTCTCCACTTCTTCTTAGAGTCGTTAATCAACAGAAGATAAAAGGGACAGGATCAGACGAAGCAACTTAACTTTTATGGTTTTATTTTCTTTTCAAAAAGTGAGGCTGGACTTCATCTTCCTCGCCATTACTGTCGAGCCAAAAGCTTGAAGTCAATCTAGCTGAACTAAAAGTCCATTCCAGATAGTAGTAGCAATTTCTTCTGCTACAACAAGTTTAGATTAGCTTCTGATAAAGAAAGAGAAGAAGAGCCTTCAGTTTTCTACAGGTTCAAGTTAGCTGTTAGAAGAACTCAAGATCAGTCAAGTCTTCAGTCTTCTTCAGTAAGTTCAGAAACACATTTCTGAGATACTTCTAGCAGAGGCAGTCATTTACTAAAGATCATTTTCTTACTGCTGTGAAGATTATTAGGGCTGAGATAACTCAGTGCAGAAAGCAGACACAGAGAAATATCTCTATGTCAAATTAATTCAAATCAATTTCATTTCTGTAAGATCCTTTTGGATCTGAGTTGTAAGGCCTTTGTGCCTGAGGTACGACAGATTTGCCTGATTGTAGTATCCAATTTTTGGATCTGAGTGTAGGATAATTAGGTTTTAGGTAGGATCCTTTTAGATCTGAGTTGTAAGGCCATTATGCCTGAGGTAGGGCAGATTTTCTTGAGTATAGGATCAAGTGTTTGGATCTAAGTGTTGGAACTTTGGGTCGGAGGTAGGATCCTTTTGGATTTGAGATTTAGGGCTTCTGAGCCTGATGTAGGGTAGTTTTTCTGAGCTGTTGGAGAGACATCCTCTCTTAGTATAGGACCTTTGGGTCTACATGTAGGATCTAGATTTGGATCTGAGGTAGGGCCTTGTGCTTGAGCTGTAGGAGAGTCATTATCTCTGAGGTAGGGCTATCCTCCATAGCCCAAGCTGTACCACTTGGATTCAAGTCTGTTATAGTTGATCATTTGATCACTGAGTTGTAGGAGCAAGTTTTCTCTAAGGTAGGGCTTTGTGCCTGAGATGTAAGTATTGGAGGAGACTGAGATATCCTACAGGATCTGAGGTGTAAGCTCTTTGGAGCTGTGTTTCTGGAGAAGTTCCTTATCTAACTGGAAGTTAGAAAGGTGGGAGGAGAGTGGATGTTCCCATAATCTGGGGAACCACTATAAATTATGTGTGTGCTTTTATAGTATGTCTTGAAAGCTTTAATCTACTAACTACACACTTAGTTAATAATGCTAATAAAAAACTAGAAATACTATTCAACCCCCTTTAGGTTGTTAGCTACCTTGAAAACAAAAACTTTCAACTACCTCTGGCCAAAGCCCTACAACTCAGAGTAAATATTACTCATACAGCTCAGTGATCCTCTGATCACCTACCTCATACTTAATCAAAAGTCGTACACCTCAGGCTAAGATGATAGCCCTACACTTAGAGAGATTAACTCTCCTATAGCTAAGATCAAGAATAATCCTACCACAAGCACACAGGCCTTACCTCAAATCCACCGCATGATCCTACAACTTTGCCTTTATAATTTTGGCTTACAGCTTAGATCAAGACTGATCCTACAGAATAAGTGAAGTTGTTGTTGTTGATTCACTCCAAAGAAAGTGTCCTCTGAGCCCGCCTTCTGAACTAAGTAAACTTAGCCCTATCTTCTTCATAGCACCAAAAATAGATATTCAGTGTTATTCTTCTTGTGTTGAGAAGTAACAGCAGAGCACTGCTAATTCAAGCCTAGATTGTAGTACAGTTTAGAGCTTAGGCCTTTAAAATGAGAAGCAACTGTAAGCTTGCGCTGCTTCTCCTTCTATAGAAAAGAATTTCTGATCTGTTGTTGAAGACTAGTTGAATCTTCAGTAATTAATTTCTTCAAAAGCTCACTCTCATCTGTGGTTCACAGACTTTCAGTGAGAGCTTCTGCTAGGCAATCTTCCACTTCGTTGAGAGGAAGAAGATGACAAAAAAGCTCTATCTCCAAACACTTGTTTCTTCTTTCTCGAGACTATACTTTTGTATCCCTTCGTCCAACGACTCTTTGTGCAGTATGGACCACCAGAGTTGGTAACTATAATACTTCTTTTCAATTTAATGTTGTACTAAAGGCAAGCGGCGCCTTTTGACATGTAGCGTGCAAAACCCGCTACATTTAAATTCATGATGACATCAGCATGACTTAGAGCTTTTGGACTTAGCAAATTTCAGATAATCTGCATAGGTATTGAGTGGAGTCTTGTCACTAACGCAAAAGCACTTAGCAGATTTTTGTACCTTGAGGTGTCGAGTGAATTTTCAACACTCAATGCTTTTATACTTGATATTTTAAATCCAGTCGAGTAGGTACTGAGTGAACTGACTTCACTCAAATCTACTGTCCTTAGAAAGATTCCTTAGATTGCAATACACAAGATTTGACTACATGAAGTTCTATCAACGCTTTTGCTTCTTGGCATTCGGTGAACTGTCTTCACTCGATGCTTCTAGACTTATATAGATTTCCTGTCAACACCACCGAGTCTTTGGCTGCTTGAGCTTCTGTAAATGCCTTTAGCCTCTTGGCGTTGAGTGAATTGCCTCCACTCGATGCTTTTGGACTTAGCCATATTTCTTGACAGCAACACTGAGGCTTTGACTGCTTGAGCTTTTGACAACACTTTTAGCCTCTAGGCATTGAGTCAACTGTCTTCACTCAATGCTTTTGGACATAGCTAGATTTCTTCTTTGACAGCTTCCTGTCTTGAGTCCATCTATTATTGTGACTCAGACTACCTTTGAAATCAGTGCAACAGAAAACAACCTGCATACATTGAACATTGAGCATGCATCAGATATAATCATGTATATACCATTATCTTTCGGTCCTACTTCAAATCTTGGACATTGTGATCAATGGACCCAACAATCTCCCCCTTTTTGAAGAAGTCAGAACCCTAGACAATGATATACACTGCCATAAAAAGAAAACACATACTCAATACATAGGAGCAGGATTTGACAGTTAATCAAAAATGTAATTTTCCTTTAAGGAGTTAATTACAACTAGACAGTGTGCTTAAAATAATTTATAGTCCTACAACCCTTAAGGAGTACAAAAAACATTTTTATGTTTCAGGTACGATAATGACTATTCCCCTGCTGGGTTTCTTTGCTGCATTTTCTTGATCTTCATTCCTCTTCTCCCTTTTTCTCTCAAAATAGCTATAGGGCTTAGGAAAGTACTTGTTGCGCTCAACATCGTCTGGTGGCAATGCACCTGATTTTTTCTCTTTTGAATTTCCTCGTGGCCTCTTAATTTCTCTCTAACTTGGCCCATTCTTAGGAGCTATAAAACTTTCCCCTACTTAGTTTTCTAATCTTTTATCTGATCCCAAGCAGATAAGATGATGGTCATTGATTGAGGACTCCACTTCTCAAAGTTTGGACTGGTCTTCATCTCTTCTTTGTACCCTTTCTTGCTGACCTTGAGCTCTTCTTCTTCAGCAATAGAATTTCTTCTAGCTATGGACATCTAGTCAGCAGTGGGGCTAAATGTAGGAATTACAGCGGTAATAGATGGTTCAGCCAACGGAGCACCTCCTTGATCTTTATATTGATCACCATACTGAGCATTATATTGACCTTCTGGAATAGGGACAGGAATATTTTCATCATATGAACACCTGGTGGACTTGATTTCTATGAAAATATCCCTTCTTACTTCCTTGATGGAATTATCAATGTAGTGCTCCAACTGTCTTCTTTGATCATCAAGCAGACCCTTCAATTGAGCTAGGAATATAGGTGATATTTGTTCAGCTTGATGAGATGTACCTTGTTCACAGACATCTTCATCCCTTTCCCTTGCCACTTCTCTTCCTTCAGAGTCAGCCATCACATACTCAGAGGAATGAGCATCATCATTTGCATCTGCAGTAACAGTACCATTTTTAGGCTCAGATGAGTATATGTTATATATTGTCTCTAGATTAGGGATTTCAGAGTGAATCTCCCCCTCAACCTCAGCATTTTCCTTAGGGACAATCTATTCTTCTGTAGTAATATTATGCACATCTTCTTCCACTATTGCAAGAGCTTGTTCATCCTCAATAGATGTACTAGAAACCCGCCACACTAGCTCATCAGAAATCTGATCTATTCTGTCCTATAGATTCTCTAAAAAAGAGTCAATCTTGTCCTACATATCAGACTGAACTTGCTCCCGCTCAATAGGAGCATCTATCTTATCTGTCTCCCCCTCAATATTTACACAAAAGTTTTCCACTACCTACCCAGTCAGAATTTCTAGGGCTTCAGCTGGAATTTCTTCAGACTGTGATCCAATCTCTTGATTTCTTGCTACAGGTTCATAGGAAATTGAAACCTGAGCACTCATGTCTCTTCTTGTTTCCTCAAAGGATTCAGTCAGTTGAGGATCTTGTGGCTCATCCTCACTACTTTCAGAATAACTGCTCTCTATGCTCTCTGTAGTGACCAGGACTATTTTTTTTTATTATCCTCCTTTGTTTGTAGATGTGGTAGCAGTACTCTGCACCATCTATCAAACAACTTGGAATTCATCCTCCTTATGTGATGGATTTTAGTTCTAGCATCACATTGAGGAACCATGGAATATACACATGGAGTTATAGAGATAGAATTCTCACCAAGTTTGGTTCAGCCATGTATTCCACTATTCTGTCAAAGATAACTTTGCGCCAATTAGTCCTTTTAGAATGAATGTCTCTTGTCATGAGATCAAACATTTTTCAGGATATTTTATCATGAGTCCCTGTCTTGCAGAGTAGTGACTTCCCAATCACATCAGCAAGAAATTTTCCCTTGAGAATCATCTCCTTTCTTAGCACTGATCCAGTGGTGTGCTTTGAAAGCCCACACCACTTGATGGCAGCCTTTACATCATCCTGATAAAGTTCCTCCTCTTCATCCAACGCTTTGATCTTTGGTATATGCAATGCCTTGCCCAGTCATCTCGAAAAGATGTGACGTTGTGCCCATTGACGGATTACTTGATTTTGGTTGAGGAAGTGTCGACAATGGCAGTCGAGTACAATTTAAGTACTTCTCTTCCATTTCAAGCTTGGCTCAGACAGAACGAACTATAGGTCTGTGACCTATAGTAAGTGTAGAACCAGATGAACTTCCTCTAGAGCATCCTTAAAACCATTTTGCACTAGTTCAGATCCCTAGAAAATGAAATCCATTCCTTTCAATTCCATTGAAAGTGTTTGAGTCTCTGGAGTTTTGGACGATCTTTTGGTACAGTGAGGCAGAAAGTCGCATAGGGCTAGGAATAATGTCTTTATTCTAAGCACACACCCTTCTATTTATAGTTACCTCTGATTTGAGAAAGTGGAGAGGCACGTACCTGTCTTGATAATCATGAAGAGATCAATGACTGGGATTAACCCCATTGGATAGCCCCAATTTGAAGTCTCGGACATTATGCGTTGAGTGAATTCAACACACTCGATGCACTTGATTCCTAAAGTATTCTGAGCGCACTCAACGCTTAGACACTTGAACTCAGCACACTCGAAGCATGATGTTGTCTTAGCGTATTCGATGCCCGAGTACTTAGACTCATATCTTCTTTGTTATCCTGCAATGATTAATACTACCTACAACTAAAATGCATGAAGAGATATTGAAGCTATACTAAGTTCATCATACCTAATTCAAATTTGAAGGAGTTGAACTTGGCTTCATCTAGTGGCTTCGTGAAATATCAGCCACTTGCTTGTTTGTAGGGATAAATTCAAGACTGATGTCCTCACTTTCCACATGCTCTCTAATGAAATGATACCTAATCTCTATGTGCTTAGTCCTGCTATGAGATATAGGATTCCTAGCAATAGTGATTGTACTAGTAGAATCCCAAAATATTAGAGTTCTACTAATCTTGAGATTGTAGTCATGGAGCTGATGTTGGATCCACAGTAACCGTGCATAACAATTTCTAGTTGAGATATACTCTGATTCAACTATTGAGATTGCAACACTTGTTTGCTTCTTGCTGCTCCAAGATACAAACCTTCTTCCTGGGAATTGACAGGAGCCAGAGGTGTTTTTCATATCTTCTCTACAACCTACAAAATCTGCATTTTAATACCCAGTTAATTTAAAGTCATTATTTGTTAGGTACCACAGGCCAAGATCAGGTGTGCCCTTAAAATATCTTAGAATTCTTTTTGATGTAGAATAATGAGACTTCTAAGGGCAAGTATGGTATCTAGCATAAACACGTGTAGCATACATAATATCTTGCCTACTAACAGTTAGGCAGAGGAAGGAGCCAATTATGCCTCTATACAAGGTTTCATCAACAGGTTTCCTAGTCTCATCCTTGTCTAATGACACATTTGACCCTATAAGAGTTTTCATTATGGAGGCACTCTCCATTCCAAATTTTCTAATTAACTCCTTAGTGAACTTAAACTGAGAGATGGATAATCCATTCTCAGACTGTCTTACTTGGAGGCCCAAGAAGTACTTGAATTCACCCATACTGCTAATATCAAATTTTCCTTGCATAAGTTTAGCAAACTTTTTGCAAAGTCCATCATAAGTAGACCCAAAATTTATGTCATCTACATAAATTTGGACTAGGATGATCTTACCCTTGACTTCCCTTAGGAATAATGTCTTGTCTATCTTTCCCCTTGAGAATTTGTTCTCAATGAGAAAGCTAGATAGAGTTTCATACCATGCCCTAGGTGTATAACCTGTAATTCTTCGAGATCAGAAGTACCCCAGCGGATGACTATTCATAGACAATTCGGCGAGCAGATGCGAGCTTGGGCTAGCAGAGGCGAGTTGTAGCGAGCATGGGCGAGCTTGGCTGAGCAACTCGCGAGTATGGGCGAGTATCCATTGGAACTCGCTGGGAAAAGCTGGATACTCTCCTATACCCCCCAGGATTTCTCTATAAATAGCCCTCCAGGGGTACTGGAAATGACACTTTAGGAAGAGGCGTGGTCCCCCCAAGTGGATACTCACCCAGTCCATGCCTTCCTAGTACCTTGCCCAGTCTTTTGGTTGTGAAGGGGAAGTTTCTCCCAAACTTCCGGGTACGTGGTGGGATCTCCCTGCTGGAGCACTTGGGGTGTGCTTATAGATAGTTTCCCCTCTCTCTTGCTAGCCATTTAAATTATGATGTTGGGTCGTAGAATCAGTAACCTTAGGCTGCCTTGATCCTTTTTCCAAGTTTAAGAATTTTCCTGGCTTCAATACTTGGGGCTTGCTTCAACCCATATAAAGCCTTTCTAAGCTTAAAAACAAAATTAGGAAATTTAGAGTTAACAAAACCTTAGGGTTTCTCAACATAGACCTCTTATTTTAGGTCACCATCTAGGAAAGCTGACTTTATATCCATTTTGTAGACTTTGAATCCTTTATGTGCATCATATGCAAGGAACAGTCTTATAGCTTTCGATCAAGCTACAAGTGCCAAGGTTTTATCAAAATAAATACCTTCCTCTTACCTGTATCCCTTGGCCACCAGTCTAGCTTTATTCCTGACTATAACACCATTTTCATCGTGTTTATTTCTATATATCCACTTGGTTCCAATGATGTTATGTCTTTGTGGTCTGGGAACCAGCTTCCAGACCTTGCATCCCTTGAACTAGTTCAGTTCTTCTTGCCTAGCCACAATCTAAAAGGAGTCAATGTTGGCATCTTTAAACCTTTTAGGTACAATCTGAGACAAGAAGCTGGTGTACATAGTAATGTTGAGGCGTTTGTTCCTTATTGTAACCCATTGGATAACATCACCAATGATTTGATATCTTGGATGATCCCTTAAATACCTGATAGCTGCATCTTGACCTTCAAAGGATGGATCATGCAGGTCTTCATCCATGTCATGTGTGCATTGTTCTTCTTCAGGAATGCACACAACATCTTCTTCCTTTTGGGCAGTAGGAGGGTTTTTAATGGTCAGATTTTCCATCTCCAACTCTATACAAGCATATCTAGAGGAGCTAGGCAGCTCACTATTAATCATTGATGATTCAACAAACACAACATTAATAGACTCTTCTACAACTTGAATTTTCAAGTTGTAGACTATATGCTATTTTATTATTGCTATACCCAACAAAGATTCCTTCATAGGATTTGGTAGCAAACTTAGTCAAGTTTGACTTCCCATTATTGAGCACAAAACACTTACTCCAAAAGATCCTGAGATAGGTTAGATTTTGTTTTTTTCCTTTCATAATCTTTTAGGAAGTCTTCTTTTGATACTTGTTGATAGAAGCTCTATGAGCCCTGAAGTATTCTGGGAGAGATGTGTCACTGAGTAGTGTCTTGCCAGCTTCTATAAAAGTTCTATTTTTCATCTCAATCATCCCATTTTGCCGGGGTGTTCTTGGAGAAGAAAACTCCTGATGAATCCCTTATTTTTCACCAAACTTTATCATGCCTTCAGAATGAAATTCAAAATCTTGGTCACTTCTAATTTTGGTCACAGAACTGTCCTTTTCATTTTAAACTTGCCTAATAAAGGTCACAAAGATGTTAAGGGTTTCAGAATTTTTCTTCAGAAAGAGTACACAAATGAATCTAGAAAAGTCATCAACTATCATAAGTGTATAAAATTTCCTACCTAGACTGTAAACTAGCATAAGACCAAACAATTTCATATACAAGAGGTACAAACACCTCTTAAAATCCTTGGCCCTAATGCTCTAAAAGTATGCTTTGGTCTGCTTGCCCTTTTGACATGCATAGCAAATGTCCTTCTTTGTGCATCTTTTATTGGGTCCATTTCTGACTAGCCCTTCACTGAAGAGCTTGTTAATTGTCTTGTAGTTCAAGTGAGCAAGCCTCTTATGCCATTGCACATAATAAGAGACTTTCTCATTTTCTACCAGACATGCTGGTGAGTCTATACTTAAACATAAAAAAGTTTAAACACTACATATTTTCTCTCCTAATATCTGTCAAAATAACCTTATGGTCACTTGATCTTTTAATCAGACACTCATCCTTGTGGAAGATAATGACATAGTCCATATCATACATTTGACTTATACTGATCAGATTGTGTTGCAATCCTTCCACATAAGCTACTTTTATGATGGAGACTATGCTATTGATGATCATACCATAACACCTGGTGACTCCTCTGTCTGAATCTCCAAAGATCACCTTAGGTCCATTCTTCACAGGAGTATAATCCTTCAGGTGGCACCTTATTCTAGTCATGCATCTGGAACATTCACTATCCAAGTACCATATAGGTGCATGGGTTCTTGGAATATCCTGCAAACACAATTTAGTTTGCCTTAGGACCTTTAAAGGGATTGGGTCCTTGGTTCTTGTTAGCCTGAAAATGAACATGTCCACTTACAACTCTTTTGACATGAAGACTCACACTTGCGCTTGACACACTAGGGTTGTGCCAACAATCTATGGAAAAATGACCCACTTTAAAACAACACAAACATTCATGAATATTGTATCTTCTCTTCTGAACAACCCTTGTGGAGTGCAAGTTGTTAACAACTGTCTGTTCAAAAGGGAGAGCAGTAGATTTCTTCTTTCTTCTTTCAGCAGGAATCTGACTGAAGGAGAGTCTGCCATTATATGTACTAGGCTTACTTTGAGTTTCATCAACAATAGTCTTTTTTATAGTTAACATGATGTTAATGGCCTCAGAGATAGCCAAGTCAGTCTTACTGATTGAATTTCTCTTGGTCTGGGTTTTTGTTGGAAGAGCCCGAGGATATGCTACTACCTTATCCTTGAGTGTGAGGGCTAGAGAACCAAACAAAAATGGTCCATAATGGGCAATCTGGATGTGTTGGGTACATTGGTTTAAATGTACCTGATTTGAAGAAGCCTCACCCAACTCAATGATATACATCAAAATGTATTTGATGTGTTTTGAGTTTACTTGTGCAGGTTAAGTATTTGCAGGAAAGAAGAAAAAGTTTCTAAGTCCATGTGTCGACACCCAGAGGGATAGTGTCGACACTTAAGAAGACTTGTGTCGACACCAAGGCAAGCAGTGTCGACACTTGGAGTCATTGTGTCGACACCAGGGATGCTGAGTCGACACCAGACAGAAAGTGTCGACACAAGGAGCTGTGTCGACACTCAGTGAAGAAAAGTGCAGTGAAGCAGTGTCGACACTTAACAGCAGTGTCGACACCTAGAAGAACTGTGTCTACATAAGAAAGTGTCGACATAAGGAGTTGTATCGACACTCAGCAAAAGTCAGTAGAAACTAAGTACAAGTGTCGACACCCAGAACAATGTGTCGACACACTGAAGAAGAGTCAACACTTGAAGAAAGTGTCGACACAAGAAAGAATGTGTCGACACTTAGCTGAAGACTCAACACTTGAAGAAAGTATTGACACAAGGAGCTGTGTCGACACTTAGCAAAGTTCAGCAAAATTCTAAGTACAAGTGTCGACACTAAGGAGATGTGTCGACACTTAGCAAATGTCTCAACAGAAGAAGTATGTGTCGACACAAGGAGCTGTGTCGACACTCAGCAAGTATCAACACTGAAGATATGTGTCGACACCAAGAAGCTGTGTCGACACTTAATAGATTCAACACATGAAGATGTGTCGACACAAAGGTGTTGTGTCGACACTTAGAAGAATTCAGCAAAATACTGAAGTACAAGTACTTGTGTCGACACTCAATTTCAGTGTCGACACATGAAGAAGAAGCAGTGTCGAGATATAAAATCTACAACACAAGGAGTTTTGTCGACACCTTGTAGGCTAGTGTCGACACTAAGACAACATGTATCGACACTTGGTCTATAAGTGTCGACACTTAAAGACAGAAAGTCTTGACACTTTCAGACAGTTACAGAATTTTCAAGAACTGACTGGATGACTTGACAGCTGCCATTCCATCCGGTCTACTGCACCTGTCAGAGTTGTCAGAATTCAGTTATGAACCGGACCAGCCGGTTACCATGAAGAAGGCCTATAAATAGGCCTATGCTGTCTACAGAAAGTGGTTGTCAAAGTTCAGATTATTGATCAAGTGGTTGTTGAAGTAATTAAAAGAAGATCTAGCTATCTAGTGAATATCTAAGAAGTTGGAGAGAGAGAGCTTCATCCAAGAAATCAGCTATTGGAACCAGGCTGAGAAGAAGGGTTCAGATTTATTCTGAATCTTAAGTAGTAGAGATCAAGGATCAAATGCAGAAGGGGTCAATCTTATTGAGTTCTACATTCAAGAAGCTTTGAAGAAAGCCAAGTCAGATTGATTTCAGCTGAGTTCTTCCAAGAACTCATCAAGAAACTCACAACTCTCCTCTCTTGTCTCTGAGTTGCTGAGTTAATATTATTATATTCATATATTCTTGTAGGATCCTTTGGATCTGAGTCTTGTAAGCCTGTAATTATAAAGGCTGAGTGTAGGAGATTTAAATCTCTGAGTGTAGGCCTTGGTGGCTGAGTGTAGGCCTTGGTGGCTGAGTGTAGGCCTTGGTGGCTGAGTGTAGGATTTGTGAAGAAGCTGAGTTGTAGGGCCTTGGGCCTGAGGTGTAGGAACCTGTTTTGGGTTCTGAGATAGTGGAGGAGTTTGGCCGAATCTAGTACACTGCTAGATAGGCGAAGGGGGAAAGTGGATGTACCCAAACCTTGGGGAACCACTATAAAACTGTGTGTCTACTGTGTGCTGTGAATTGCTGTGATTGCTGAAAGTGTGTTGTGATAAAGTAGCTAGAATTCTCTGTTAGATTCTGTTTTCTGCCATAAATAAGAAAAAGATTCAAGTCACCTATTCACCCCCCCCCCCCTCTAGGTGTTTAGGTACAATATCTTTCAAGTGGTATCAGAGAGAGGTTACTCAAAAAAGGACATAACTGTCTGAGTAGATCCTGTTGGCAGATTCAGTCTAAGTCAATTACAGAATCAAGAAAATCAAGAACTATGGGTTCCACTGAGAATCACAAGGAATTGGGATCCATGAAGTTACCCATATGTAGAAAAGAGATTTTTGGTATCTGGAAGGAAAGGGTGAGACTTTTTATGGAAGCCTCAGACTCTAGGATTTATATCACAGTAAAGGAAGGGCCATATGTGCCCATGAAGGTGTCAGTCTTAGATGCAAATCAGAGAACACCTAAGGATTTCTCTGAAATGACAAAGGATGAAATAGTTCTAGCCACTATGGATAAGAGGGCTCAGAACATCATAGTGAGTGCCATAGATGATGCAACTTTTCGGAATCTGATACACTGTAATACAGCTAAAGAAATGTGGGATACTCTTATTGTGTATATGGAGGGTTCTGAAGAAGTAAGGCAAGACAGAAAATCCTTGCTAAATCAAGAATATGAAAGTTTTAGACAAGGTAAGGCTGATAGCATAACTGAATGCTATAAGAAGTTCTACAGGATTGTGAATGAGCTCATGTCCTATGGCAGAGAGTTCAGTAATTATGAACTCAATGATAAGTTTCTAAGGTCCCTAACAAAAGATTGGGACACCAAGATCTGTGCCATTAGGGAAATGGCAAAGTTGGCAGAAATTCCTCCACCAACACTGTTTGGCAAATTGCTGTCCTATGAAATGCAGTTAATGGTGAGGAAAGAAGAGGAGAAATCAACAAGAAGTGAACACAAAGAAAGTACAGTGGCCTTCAAGACAGAAGCCCCCAGAAAGTATAGAAGTAAGTCACCTTCTCCACCACCAAAAGTAGCTGAAACTGAATCAGATGAGTCAGCAAGTAGAAAGTCTGAAAGCAGTGAAAGTGATGAGAACTTTGCTGCCTTTACAAGACATTTCCAGAAATTCTTAAAGAAGAAACAGTGGAGGACAAGGCCATCTACTTCACAGGGAAAAGAAGACTATTATCAGAATAAAAAGTCTTCAAAGAAAGACAGGAAAAAGACTAAGTCTAGCAAGGCAACTCTTTCAAAAATAGTATGCTATTGCTGTAATAGACAAGGACATGTCATTGCAGACTGTCCAGAAAAAAGGAAGGAGTCTAGTGACAAGAAAAGGACTCAATACAAGGGCAAGAAAGAAAAGTCTTTTGTTGCCAAAAAGGACAAGAGCCTGTCAGATATTTCCTCATCAGAAACTGAGTCAGATGCTGAGGCATATATAGGACTGTTTGGTGAAGAAGAAGAAGAAGAAGAAGAAGAGTTTATTCAGATCATGAACTCTATTTATGAACAAGAGGACAGTCAGTGCCAAGGACTAATGGCATTGACAGAAAGTGACATAATCCTGGAGCAGTCAGGACATAGTAAGGTACAAAGTTCAACTTTAAGTTCAGTTTCTTGTGCCAGTACAGAATTAGATTCATCATCATCAAATGATGAGAGTGCATCTGAGTCTGAAGAAGATATTCATCAGTTGATAGATGAATATCAAGTTCTGTTGCAAGCTTATAAGAAGAGCAAGTCCCTAGCCAAAAGTCAGGCTAAGGAAATTGCTAATCTCAAAGCTGCTGCAACTGATTTTGAGAAGTTGTTTGATCAAAAGCTTAATGAGATAGCCAGATTGAAGCACATAACTGTGATTCAAATGGGGACTATATCATTTAAGAATGATCAAATCAAGAGTCTGGAGATTAATCTTCAGAAGGAGAAAGACTTAGTTGCTAGGTTTTCAAAACCTAAGTCAGTTCTACCCTTAATTGATGAATTTGTTCATCACAAAGGTAAAGCTGGACTTGGATTTAATAGACCTGCAAGGACTGTTCAGTCCAAGTCAAAGTCCAAGGGCAAAGCCCCAACTCTCAACAAGTCTGCTGTAGATAAAACAGCAAAGACAGTACCTAAGCAAAGGTACAATAAGTTTGAGTGTTGGTGCTGTGGCAAGGTATGCCACTATGTAATGGACTGTTGGCACAATGCTAGTGCCAAAGTGAGTAGCAAACTGCCTGTTGGAAAACCTGCAGGTAGCTTTGTTAGGATGCAAACTAACCAGTACCAAGGACCCAAGAATTCTTTGGGTTCTAAGGTTCACTAATCTATTTTGCAGGTGAGTCTAAGTGGCCATGCCCCAATATGGTACTTGGATAGTGGATGTTCCAGACATATGACTGGAATAAGGGAATTACTAAAGGACTACACACCAATAAAGGATGGTCCAAAAGTCACCTTTTGTGGTTCTGAAAAAGTAATCATCAAAGGGTTTGGTAACATTTCTAGTAACTTAGTTACCATTACTCAAGTGGCTTATGTTAAAGGTTTGAAACACAACCTAATTAGTATAAGTCAATTAAGTGATGTAGGATATGACATATCATTTGTTAAGGATGGTTGTCATATCAAGAGATCAAATGATCAAGAGATCATCTTGACAGGTTATAGGAAGAGGAATGTCTACTGCCTAGACATTATGTGTGAGACCAATGGTTCTCAAGTGTGTCTTGTAGCTGATGAGACAGTCTCTCATTGTGTCAAATGGCACAAGAGGCTAGCCCATCTAAACTACAAGACAATTGGCAAACTCTTTAGTAAAGAGTTAGTGAGGAATGGTCCTCAAGTTAAGTGTGTTAAAGATGGTATTTGCTCAGCTTGTCAAAAGGGCAAGCAGACTAGATCCACCTTTAGAAGCATTGAAAACAAAGATGCTGTGAGGTGCTTATACCTCTTGCATATGGATCTCTTTGGTCCAATGCCAGTTCACAGCTTAGGTAGGAAGGTCTATACCTTTGTAGTTGTAGATGACTACTCAAGGTTTTCCTGGGTGTTCTTCCTTAGACAGAAATCTGAAACACCCAATGTCTTCTATAGCTTTGTCAAAAAGATTCAGAATGAACTAAATAGTACAGTGGTCAAAATAAGAAGTGACCATGGTACTGAGTTTCAGTATGATAGCATGACAAAACTATGTGAAGAATTTGGGATATTTCAAGAGTTTTCTTCACCAAGAACACCTCAGCAAAATGGCATTGCTGAGAGGAAGAATGGAACCTTGATTGAGGCTGGTAGGACCCTATTAAGTGATACATCTCTACCAGAATACTTCTGGGCTGAGGCAGTGAATACTGCATGCCATGTTATTAATAGGGCTACCATTACTAAAAGCCTCAACAAGACCCCCTATGAGGTTGTGAAAGGCAGGAAACCAAATCTATCCTACTTCATGATCTTTGGTTGTAAGTGCTTTATACTTAATAATGGAAAGTCTTACTTGACTAAGTTTGTTGCCAAGTCCAAAGAGGGAATTTTTGTTGGGTACAACAATAATAGTAAGGCTTATAGAGTCTACAACCTGTCTACTCAAGTTGTAGAAGAGACTATACATATAGTATTTGATGAAACTAGGCTTATTAACAATGAGTTGTATAGTAGTGTATGCAGCCCCACAGGTTTAACAAAGAAGATGGACAAGCTCACTATAGAAGAAGAACATACTGCAAGACAGCAAGTAGAAGACAATGGCTGTTGTCCAGGGGGAGTACTACATGTACCAAATGCAGATGAAGTACAAGGAGTACAGCATGATGAAGATGTTGAAGAAGTTCAACCTGAAGCCAGGATGCCTCCAGCCAATAGGCATCTTAGAGATCATCCAGCTGAGAAAATCATTGTTGATCCAAGACAAGGGGTACAGACAAGGAGCAGAAACCTGAATGCAGCAATCTACTCCAGCTTTCTATCCCAAGTTGAACCAAAGAAGTTTAAAGAAGCCATCCTAGACCCTCATTGGATTGAGGCAATGCAAGAAGAGTTGAATCAGTTCAAGAGGTGCAAGGTATGGGAGCTTATTCCTAAACCAAAAGACCACAATATAATTGGGACAAAGTGGATCTTTAGGAACAAAATGGATGAACATGGAGTCATCATTAAGAACAAAGCAAGATTGGTTAACCTTTGCTCCAGTAGCCAGACTAGAAGCCATAAGGATGTTCCTGGCCTATGCAACCTTTCAAGGATTTAAAGTTTACCAAATGGATGTCAAGTCAGCATTTCTGAATGGTAATCTTAAAGAGGAAGTCTATGTGGAACAACCATCAGGTTTTGTTGATTCAACTCTACCTAATCATGTCTATAGACTTAGGAAAGCTTTATATGGGTTAAAGCAAGCCCCTAGGGCTTGGTATGAAACCCTGTCTAGTTTCCTCATTGAGAATAAGTTCACAAGGGGGAAAATAGACAAGACTCTATTCCTTAGGGAATCTAGAGGCAAAGTAATACTAGTCCAAATATATGTAGATGACATTATATTTGGGTCTACTGAAAGTAGCCTTTGCAAAAAGTTTGCAAAACTAATGCAAGGTCAATTTGAGATGAGTAGTATGAGAGAGCTTAAGTTCTTCTTGGGTCTCCAAGTAAGACAGACTGAGAATGGTTTATCCATATGCCAGTCTAAGTTCACCCTAGAACTCATAAGGAAGTATGGTATGGATACATCCAGTACCATGAAGACTCCTATGGGGTCAAGTATGTCTCTTAGCAAGGATGATGCAAGGAAACCTGTAGATGAGTCTTTGTATAGAGGGATAGTTGGCTCCCTATTATATTTGAGTGCAAGTAGACCAGATATCATGTATGCTACATGTGTCTGTGCAAGGTATCAAGCATGCCCTAAGGAATCTCATTTGACAGCAGTCAAGAGGATATTGAGATATCTAAAGGGCACTCCTTATCTAGGCCTCTGGTACCCTAATAATGGGGATTTTGAACTAACAGGTTATTCAGATGCAGACTTTGCAGGATGCAAAGAAGACAGAAAAAGCACAACTGGAACTGTCAATTCCTAGGTGGGAGACTGATTTCATGGAGTAGCAAAAAGCAAACAAGCGTGCCTATCTCCACTGCAGAATCAGAATATGTGGCTGCAGGAAGTTGCTGTGCTCAACTTCTATGGATACAACATCAGCTTGAGGACTATGGAATTCAGGTAAGTAGAACTCCACTCTTTTGTGATTCTACAAGTGCTATATCAATTGCACATAATCCTGTTTCCCATAGTAGAACTAAACATATTGAGATAAAATATCATTTTCTTAGGGAGCATGTAGAGAAAGAAGATATTTTACTAGAATATGTTAAAACAGAAAATCAATTAGCTGATATGTATACTAAGCCCTTAGAAGAAACTAAGTTCAATAGGTTTAAAATTGAACTAGGAATGATAAACTTAGAATAAGTTCATGGAAATGGCTAAGTCAAAAGGTGTCGACACATCTAGGAAATTGGTGTCGACACTTCAGAAAATTAGTGTCGACACATGTCAAGTAGGTGTCGACACATCCAAGGTGGTGTCGACACTTAGGTTTTACTCAGAATTATCTAAGTAAAGACTCGACTATGTGTCGAGCTATGTGGTGTCGACACATAAACAAGTGTCGACACATATAATCTGTTAACTAAACTTGTGTCGACACATATGTGTCGAGACATTATAAGTCAGTGTCGACACTTATCGACAGTGTCGACACAATTTAAGTTAGCTGCCCGCTTTTTCATCTTCAAACCTAGAAAGGTATAAATAGGATTTTGCCTTAGTATGTCGACACGCTTTCAAAAGTTTCGAGACCAAAACTTGTGTGTCGACACCTCTCTTCTCTCCAGTCAAATTCTTCAAACCCTAATGGCACCAAAGCTTGAGGAGAACGTCAACGAAGGCTACGCACTGGTGCACAATGCTTTTGGTGATGCAGACCCGAAGATCAAGAACGTGATAACCCTAGTTGCAGACTCAGGGTTGGAATTTCTTGTTTTGAGCCCACAAAGATCTGGAAGAAGGAAGTCTTGGAATTCCTCAATGGAGATAAGGTAGACGACACTGGATTCAAGATTAAGTCCAGGTCCATGGTGAGAAGGTTAAGGTCTCTTCAAAACGTCTGAGAAAAATACTTCAGTTGCCTAGAACTAAAGAAGAAGATGAAGTTACTGCTTCAAAGACCAGAGAAGCTCTAACTTGGTGTGGACTAGATTCTAAAATGAAAATTGGATCTGTTTTCAATAGAAAAGGCATGAATAACCAAGGGAAATTCATGTCAGAAATTGTTGGCAAAGTGATTTTAAGCAAACCTGGAGGGCATGATAGGGTATCTGCCCATATGTTTAGTATTATGATAAGGATAATCTTCAATCTGAAAACTGACTGGTCTATAGTAATTTTTGAAAAGATCAAGGAAAGCATGAAGAAGCCCAACTTGGGCAGGATCTTAAGTCTCTACCTTGCTGGAAGTATTCCAGAGGTAATGCGTCAAGCTACTGGAACAAAAATAAATCATATGAGGAAAATGGATATGAGGATATTCTCTAGATGGGACAGGGTGTTATCTAAAGATATGCCAACCCCTGAGAAGATTACTCCTGATAAGGAAACTCCACTGAAGAAGAAGAAGAAGTCTGCCCCAGTGGCACAGGATCCAACTAGCAGCTCTGATAGTGAAGAGCAAGTTGTTTTCTCACCTGATGAGAATGAAGAAGAGACTGTTGAGATGTCTACAGCTCAACAAGCAGTTGCTGAGAAGCAGGGGGAGCTACCACCAGCTAGCCCCTTACACCAGGATCAAGTCCAGGGGGAGCCTCTAGTTGTAGAAGAACCCACTCCTCTTGAGAATGAGCAAGCAACAAACATCATCCTTGAGGTAATCACTGAGCTTAATGCTTTAGATTTCCCTATAATGGATAATGTATTGTCTGATTCCCTAAATTATGATAATCAGCAAACTCAGATTCATAGTCAAGTTCCAGATGTTGTCATGGAAGACACTTCTGTTACAGCACAAGTTGTTTCTGATCCAGTGGTAGATGAGCCAAGGATTTCTCCAGCTCATTCTCCACAAGAATTTACAATGGAAGATTTATTTCTAAATCTGGATCAAACTGATTTTGACAAAGAAACTACTGGTGAAGAGGAGAATGCTCCAATTGAGGGGGAGCAAGTACCAATTCTTTGAAGAGCCTGCAAGGCAAGAACCTGAGAAGCCCAAAGAAGTTGTGGAGCTACCTAAGGAGAGGGTAGAGATAGCTAGCACCTCAGCTTCTGAAGATGAGGAGACAATAAGGGCTAAGAAAAAAAAGTTTCAAGTATTCAGAAGAAGAAGCTAGAGTTACAAAAAGGCTTTGCAAACTATTGCACCACAGCCTATATCCCAGCCAGCACCTACTGTTGATTATAGTGCTCTAATGGTTGCAATGCAAATTAAACTTGATGAGCACAGGCAGGCCATTGAGAAATATGTGGATGAAGGGCAGAAATCATTGCAGTTTGATCTGGCCCAGGATATAAAGTCAATAAGATTTGAGATGAATCTTAATAAGAAGGAGATGACAGACTGCTTCCACAAGGGAGGGAATGCAGTGGTGTACTTGGCTACACATCCGGAGAAGATAAAGGCTCAAGTAGATGACATTGCACAGAAGCAAGGGTATGTACTGGAAAATCAGATCAGAATGAATGATAACTTAACTGCTTCTCATAATGCAATTGTCACAGAAATGAAAAACATAGCTGCTGGACTGACAACCTCTACTGCTACTGCTAAGGCAGATTTTGATAAAGCACTGCAAGAGAGCTTAACTGATATTACAACTGCTATTCAAGACTCTCAGAAGCTGATCTCTGAAAAACTCCAAAGGTTAAGACCTTTCTACAGGGATGGAGTCAATTATCTAAATGCCCAAATCAGATTTCAAAAAGATGATTTAAGGGATCACATAGAAAGAGAAGTCATAAAGGGGGAGAGGGTCTTAGTCAAAGCTGGCTCTGACCATGCAAAATGGGTTTCTAATTCCATCAGAGCCACTCTTGGTTATCCTCCTCTTTGTGATGATGATAATGTAGCAGAATCTGGAATTCACCCTGCCTATCTTGGAGGTGAGCAACCAGAAGTAGCTCAAGTGATCTATCCTCCACCAGATTTTGATATGGTTCATGCTGGTATTCAGTCCATGTACAGTCCACCTGATGGTACTCAGAAGGTTATTCTAGAAAAGGTGGTTCAGCCTGTCTCTGAAGCTTTACAGGAAGCTATCTTGAAAGAGCAAGCTGAAGAAGAAACCAGATTGTCTAAGAAGAGGTTCAGGGAGCAAGCTGAACAAAGACCTGACTTTGAGCAGTGGAGCCCCAACTCTAGGAACATTATTTTGACTGCATGGAAAGCTGTAAAAGATAACATTCAAGACATGAACAAGTGGTTCTCCGAGGCTGAATGGAGAAAGCATGAGACAAGGCAGGAGGCTATAGTCCAATACAGAAGAAAGGCCAAGATGGGAAAGCTACCTCCTACTGCCCAGGAGCCTAGCAAGTACTTTCCCAAGCCATATCATTATTTTGAGAGGCAAAAGATTAAAGCAGAAGAGCTAAAGAAGAAAGATCTGAAAGACAAGAAGCCTGCTGATGCTGAAGTTGCTGAAGCTCCTATTCAAGCCAAAGTACAAGCTGGAAAAGGAATAGTGATCAAGGAGCCTGAATAGAAATAGAATTAGAATTTTCTTAAAGTTTACTATGTAATCTTTTTGATGTAAAACATTCTGTAAACTTTTGAAAATGAATATGACAGATATTAGGACAATGTGTTATATTTTAAATCTATTTCATATTTGTTCTGTGATGGTGTCTATGTATACATGTTTGATTGATACATGTTTATGATTGCCCTGCTATATATAATCCTGCTTTACATCATTTTGTAATTTTATTATGAATGGTGTATATCATTGACTAAGGGTTATGACTTCTCCAAATAGGGGGAGATTGTTGGGTACATTGGTTTAAATGTACCTAATTTGAAGAAGCCTCACCCAACTCAATGATATCCATCAAAATGTATTTGATGTGCTTTGAGTTTACTTGTGCAGGTTAAGTATTTGCAGGAAAGAAGAAAAAGTTTCTAAGTCCATGTGTCGACACCCAGAGGGATAGTGTCGACACTTAAGAAGACTTATGTCGACACCCAGGCAAGCAGTGTCGACACTTGGAGTCATTGTGTCGACACCAGGGATGCTGAGTCGACACCAGACAGAAAGTGTCGACACAAGAAGCTGTGTCGACACTCAGTGAAGAAAAGTGCAGTGAAGCAGTGTCGACTCTTAACAGCAATGTCGACACCTAGAAGAACTGTGTCTACATAAGAAAGTGTCGACACAAGGAGCTGTGTCGACACTCAGCAAAAGTCAGTAGAAACTAAGTACAAGTGTCGACACCCAGAACAATGTGTCGACACACTGAAGAAGAGTCAACACTTGAATAAAGTGTCGACACAAGAAAGAATGTGTCGACACTTAGCTGAAGACTCAACACTTGAAGAAAGTGTCGACACAAGGAGCTGTGTCGACACTTAGCAAAGTTCAGCAAAATTCTAAGTACAAGTGTCGACACTAAGGAGATGTGTCGACACTTAGCAAATGTCTCAACAGAAGAAGTATGTGTCGACACAAGGAGCTGTGTCGACACTCAGCAAGTATCAACACTGAAGACATGTGTCGACACTAAGAAGCTGTGTCGACACTTAATAGATTCAACACATTAAGATGTGTCGACACAAAGGTGTTGTGTCGACACTTAGAAGAATTCAGCAAAATACTGAAGTACAAGTACTTGTGTCGACACTCAATTTCAGTGTCGACACATGAAGAAGAAGCAGTGTCGAGATATAAAATCTACAACACAAGGAGTTGTGTCGACACCTTGTAGGCTGGTGTCGACACTAAGAAAACATGTGTCGACACTTGGTCTATAAGTGTCGACACTTAAAGACAGAAAGTCTCGACACTTTCAGACAGTTACAGAATTTTCAAGAACTGACTGGATGACTTGACAACTGCCATTCCAGTCGGTCTACTGCACCTGTCAGAGTTGTCAGAATTCAGTTATGAACCGGACCAGCCAGTTACCATGAAGAAGGCCTATAAATAGGCATATGCTGTCTACAGAAAGTGGTTGTTAAAGTTCAGATTATTGATCAAGTGGTTGTTGAAGTAATTAAAAGAAGATCTAGCTATCTAGTGAAGATCTAAGAAGTTGGAGAGAGAGAGCTCCATCCAAGAAATCAGCTATTGGAACCAGGCTGAGAAGAAGGGTTCAGATTTATTCTGAATCTTAAGTAGCAGAGATCAAGGATCAACTGCAGAAGGGGTCAATCTTATTGGGTTCTACATTCAAGAAGCTTTGAAGAAATCCAAGTCAGATTGATTTCAGCTGAGTTCTTCCAAGAACTCATCAAGAAACTCACAACTCTCCTCTCTTGTCTCTGAATTGCTGAGTTAATATTATTGTATTCATATATTCTTGTAGGATCCTTTGGATCTGAGTCTTGTAAGCCTGTAATTATAAAGGCTGAGTGTAGGAGATTTAAATCTCTGAGTGTAGGCCTTGGTGGCTGAGTGTAGGCCTTGGTGGCTGAGTGTAGGCCTTGGTGGCTGAGTGTAGGCCTTGGTGGCTGAGTGTAGGCTTTGTGAAGAAGCTGAGTTGTAGGGCCTTGGGTCTGAGGTGTAGGAACCTATTTTGTGTTCTGAGATAGTGGAGGAGTTTGGCCGAATCTAGTACACTGCTAGATAGGCGAAGGGGGAAAGTGGATGTACGCAAACCTTGGGGAACCACTATAAAACTGTGTGTCTACTGTGTGCTATGAATTGCTGTGATTACTGAAAGTGTGTTGTGATAAAGTAGCTAGAATTCTGTGTTAGATTCTGTTTTCTGCCATAAACAAGAAAAAGATTCAAGTCACCTATTCACCCCCCCCCCCTCTAGGTGTTTAGGTACAATATCTTTCAGGATGTCCTCATGGTGAGCCTTCAATGCACTCTCACCCATGTCCTATCTCCCTCCAATGTATGATACCTTTGTATTCTTACAAGAAGAGTTCTCATTCTTCAAGTGACCATACATGATGTCCTTGTCACACCTATTAGAAGGGAGGATTACCTTGTGAAAGGTGGTATGAGACGCTATAGGAGCCTTGCCTTTCCCTTTGGAATGGGAGGCTCCTAAATTCCACTTGAATCCCAAGCCTCTCTTATTCTTTTGAGATGTAAAGGAGTCTATTAGTGGTAGCACTATTTTTGGCTTTGAGTATCCAGCCACTAACATTTTCTCCTTAAGGAGCTACTCATCAAGATCCATAATGAACTTGTTCTTCTAGCTGAGGGTCCCAATTTGGAAGATTGAGATTGTCTTCAGTTGGCTGGCTTCCCTCCTCATCTGAGCTAGCAAGGGATCTGACTCAGACTACAGTGAAGCAGCTTGCTGTAGTGAGACAATCTCCACAGCTTGTCTCTTGACAAGCCTTTTGCTCCTCTTCAGAGCACCCAGAATTGCACCATATTTGTTAATTAATTTATTGACATCATTTTCAGAATCTGAACCATCATCCTCACTAGAGGAAGGGGATACTTCAGCGTCTGAGTCAGACTCATAGATAGATGGAGTGCAAGGGATGGAATGTGCGTCCTCAGGAATAACAATATCCTAATTTTCTTCTGATAGAGCCATGAGACTGAATTTCTCATCCAGTTCCCAATCACTATTAACAGAGGACAGTGGGGCCCTTATTCCAGATGGGGCAGCAAGATGATCATCCCCTTCTTCAATGGACATGAGACCAATGAAGTCCTCCTCTCCTCTGATTTTGAAGACTCAGAATCACTGTCTGATAGGCTTACTTTCTTCTTGGCCAAGAAGCTCTTTTCAGTCTTCTTGTCCATATGATGCTTTTTGCCTTCAAACTATATTTTCCCCTTCCTCTTAACTGGACAGTCAGTGATGACATGTCCACTCCTGTTGCAATAGTAACAAACAACATTAGTCTTAACATATTTGTTCTGTTTAGAGTCATACCTTTCCCAAGAGGGGTCATTTCTAGATTTGTCCTTGCTGGAGTAGGGCTTCATTGAGGTGGAGCTAGAAGAGCCTTTGTTCTTCTATGGTATCCTCTGTAATGCCCCAAATTCCATAAGGCGGAAGATGCTTCTCTGGGGGTTACCGCTGGCCGTAAATGTTACCGCGCGGTGCTAGCCCAACGGTTTTGATCGAGCTTTTGAAAGAACGTCGAGCTCTCGAGAAATGATATACCACGTGGCAAAAAGTTGTTAACGTGCGCTGGTAACCAGGGATTTAATCTGGCGGAGCTCTCGGGAAGCTATCACCCAGGGATAGTGTTACCGCTGGCGATAGCAGCCATAACTGACACTCTCTATTGCTCGACATTAACGTTCTATCATACGACGGTAGCATTTCCGAAACGATGTGGCCACGTGTCGGCCTATGATTGGAGGGTTTATACGGTTTCTCTCGAAACGAGGCATTGAATTAAGATACCGCGTGGAGGTAGCTAGTTACCTCGCCGCGGTAGCTTGGTATATATGCCTATTTGGTTGTTTTAACTTCATTTTCTTTTTGATTTGGTGTTGGCTTGTTCTTCTTGGAGGAGAAGCGACTGCGCTGGAGAGTGATCTTGCCGTCGTTGAAGTTATGAAGCTCTGTTTCTCAAGCCGAGTCCAGATCTGTGGAGGCAAGGTCGCTACTGTAGCGTTCATCCATCTAGATCTTTGGCTTGGCACCAAATAGATCGCAAAGGGTAACAATTCTCAACTTGGACATGTGAAGTCCTCTTACTTATGCATAGGAAACTGTCTCCTGCAATTGTGCGGTGAGTGTGAGGTTTTCCTTCAGATAGATATGGTATATCCCCATAGTTTTTGTATGTAGAGTTCGGAATCGAAGTACGAACATAGGCATGATGTGTGAAGCCCATCTGATAGGTTGTTCTGAATTGGTGATGTTTCATTATGCTTGTATTGGCCTGAGAAGACTCCGTGATGTTTGTTTTTTCGGTTTTTATACGGTAGATTGCAGCAGGGAACCTTGGGGACTAACCCTAAGGAGCACACGGAAAACTGGGCAGAATCATATTTCTGCCAGATAACGCGCGACGGTTGTGATACCGCATGCGGTAGCTGCTTGGGAGCAGTGATTGCGACTTGTGTCGTGGAGACACTTGGGGCCAGATTGTGGCCTATGTCGTAGAGACACCTGGGGCCTGAGATTTGGTGTTGAGAGCTTTTAGAGCCATATTGCTGGCCTGAGAGCCATTTGGATAACATAACGGGGTTATGTAATGATTCTAGAAATGGGAATGCGGAGGACGACCTGTGTCGTGGTATATTGTGCCCGGCGATGTGAGCAACATGAAAGGTCTGAACCTACCCAGTAGCTATGCCGAGCATCCGTGGGTAGTGTTACCTGTCACTGCCATATTTACGGGTCTTAGGCCTTGTGCATGCCGTAAAGACTACCAAAATTCTCATGATGTCGTTGTATGGAGAATGGTGGTGCGTCCCTGGTTATTGTCCGGACATCGAGAATGTACCTTGAGTGCACTGGGTGTATGTCCATTGTGCCTACACCTGTGGTGAAGTGTGCTTAAATTGCACTTTCATTGCTATGTTTGGCTTTACTAATACTTTGTAGGGAAGGAGCTCCGCCGCCCCGAGAGAGGGGCGGGTCATTATAATTTGGTCATCCATAGCTGACCGTTGACTTCTTTTCCCACCGCTCGGTGGATTGTTCTTGTAGGAACAGGTGAACCTAGAGGCAAGTAGCGGGCCAAAGCCCTAGATGCTGTGCTGACCCTTGAAGGCCCAAGCAAAGTGTTTACTTTTACTATTTTCATGAATGGCCGACCTACGTGCCGAAATATGTAAAACACTTATTATTTAAAGAAACTTTGTAAGGCCATAATGCCAAGACTCTTTGTGTATTTGATATTTCATTCCCGCCTTGGGTTATAGTGGACATTTATGTTCTGTGATAGGTTCTTATAACATATTTAAAATCTTCTGCTAGAATGTTCTGTGTTAGGTATCAAAATTTTGTAATTGTATTTTTGTATTAATATGTAACTCCGCTGAATGTCCGTGGAATATGGCGTGGGGTCCCTGCCGGACCTTCTATTATAACCCATATGGTAGATGGGGGTGTTATAATTTGGTATCAGACTACGGTTTAGATCTATCTTAGGAGAATTTGTGGATGAATTATTTTTAAGAGTTGGTGAGCACAGTCATGTGCGTCATCGTTATAACATGAAAAGAACCCATTGAAAGTCCACCTAGTGTCGGCTATGTGCACCTATGGGGGGGGGGGGGGGAATAGGTGACGTGTGGTTCTTTTGCGGAATTTACAGATGTACCTGCACAATAAAAACAACAAACACAGCACACAGAAAACACAGCAAATTTATAGTGGTTCCCCGACTTGGGTACATCCCCTTTCCCCCTTCGACCTATCTCCCCAACAAGGGACGACTCGGTCACTTCACCAACGGGATTGAAATCCAATCCCTGCACTAACGGAAGGAGCCCTTCCACACGTGAGAGTCAACACTCTCACAAATCGGGTTGCACCCAACCCTTACAATACGGAACAAAAGTTCCTTTACAATACAATAAAAGTAGAATGTACACGTGATACAAACTTCTCTTGGAGACTCCGGTGTTCCTCTTTGTTCGACGACGTGTTCTTGAAGTCGATGAAGAGTCTACGACCTTGGTCTCTCTTGGAGAGGATTTCCCCGGAACCGGCGGCGGCTAGCTTCGGGATCGGTGGCTACGATGAAGAGCAGCTGCTGAACTTGGAGATCCAAACTTCGTTGCGAAGCAAGCTCGGTCTACCAACGGTCACACGAGGATCGGTCGTCTCGATCGATTCGGATGGGAAGTGTTTCCGATCAACAAATCGAGAGACAAAGGATCTCTGGATAGACGCGTGAGACTCAAGCCTTGCTAAGCTACTGTCGCCGGAGATCGGGAAGAAGATCTATCGGTGGCGGCGACGGACTTGCGCGAGCGGCGACGGAGGCGGCGGAAGGATTTCGCGATCTTAGGGTTTCCGTGAGCTCGGCGTGTTTTTTCTGTTCAAAAGTACCTGAGTATAAATACTGTAGGATTCTCAAATATGACCGTTTGTGGGACCCACAAATGAAATCCCCAAAATCCGGTTCAAACAAATCCAGAAGCAGAATCCGGTTCAGCAGCATTCTGAGAAAACGCCAAGTAAAAATCGGTGAGAATCGCAGACGATTCTCGACGAATCGGCGAGAATCACTAAGTGATTCTCGACGATTCGTCGAGAATCGTTTGTGATTCTCGTCGAATCACTTGTCGATTCTCAACGATTTGGACTTTGTATTCATGGGCTGCTTGACCACTGGTTCGGCGGGAATTACAAGTAATTCTCGTCGAATCTTACTTGGCACCCTATTGAGATGGCCAGAAGGAGTCGGCGAGAATCACTGATGATTCTCGTCGATTCGGCGAGAATCACCAAGTGATTCTCGCCGATTCGGCGAGAATCACTTGGTGATTCTCGTCGAATTTGCCTTGGACGATTTTTCGTCTTCCACCTAGGAGCTGCTCCTTGATCCTCCATGCTCCTTGGCTTCTCTTGCATATGAGCGGCCCTGTACTTGAAAGTAAGTGCACTCCAATAGAGAGAGTACACATAGGCCAACACACTGATCTGCTCAACGAGGGATTACGTCGTGCAGACCCGTGTATATTGACCTACTGCACCCTGACATTGGTGTGCACTTAGCGTGGAGAGACTGCAAGTACAACTTGAAAGAGTTTATCAAATACATTGTGAATTCATCTTAGCTTGACAGGTGGCTTCCTCAAATCTAGGTAATCGTGGATACAATACCCAACAATCTCCCCCTATTTGACGAAGCCAAAACCCTACTAGCTAAGATGAATAACACCTATCAAATAATAATTATAGCATTTTAAAAAAATAAATAAATATGCAACTCAAGGGAATATATGTAATTAGAACAGGACTTGAATCATTCACACATTCAAGAGAATATATATATATACCAAGAGAAATAAATTCACATATAATTCAGAACTGTTCGTACGACAGTAATAATTAATAAATGTTCTTAATACACAGTGACCAGCTATAAAATAATGACTATTTGTCCTTAGCTACGTCACCCTTAAGAGTTTGCGCCAAGTACTTTTTGCTCTGCCTTTCCATGTATTCCTTGGGCTTCGGATAGTACCTAGGAGGAGCAACTTTGTCTGGATCCTTGTTGTTTCTGAAGAAAATGTTGCGCTTCGCTTCAAATGCTTTGTGCGTCTCCCATTCATACTGGCTATATGCTTCATTTCGATTTATCTCTCCTCTTTCTTGCAGCCGGAAGGTGTCTAAGATGATGTTTCTTGAAACTGGGCTCCACCTTTCGTTTCTTACATCCTCCTCACTTAGTCTGATCCTCTTTTGAGTTGGTGTCTCCTTTGATGTCCCTTCCTGAACTTTCCTCTTTCCCCTTGCTTTAGCTAAGGCCTCCTGGTCAAACATACTTCTCAGCTTAGATTTGGAGATGGCCCTAGCGTCAGCTTCATCAGTGAAAATATCAGCAGCACTTGTACTTACATCCTCAGCAATATGTACTTCCTCAGCAGCCTTAGAAGTCTCAGGAACCTGAACACCGGCAGGTTGGTCAGGTAGGACGACGCCTAACGTGCCCAGTGCCTGTTGTAGCATCCACCAGCAACTCTCATAGACGTATTTGCTTGATTGGGCAAAGTTTGCATCCATGCTTTCTTGGAGCTCGGCCAGCTTAGCGATATACTCCTTCTCCCCCTTTTTGGCTTCGTCAGCTATGCAATTGGCATATGAGTGCAAGGAGTCATCAATATGCTTAGTTGTCTTGCTGAATTCAGTGATTAGGGCCTGCTGATTTGCATTTAAAGTGACCATGTTACCATCAAATTTCTGAATATTGTTGGCCACAACGTGTGCGTTCTGATTGACAACAGCCAGAGTATCAGTAGCCTTTTTCAAGCCGGCCATTAACAGTGTGACAGCTTCGCCGGCCGCGTTATATTTTTCTTCGAATTTCTTCTCCATTACGTCTAGCTTATGGTTGATTGCCACCATATTCTTCAGCATGAGATCTTCAGAAGTCTTAATCTCTTGCAGCATTGTTTTCTGAGCTTTATCAAAAGAGGTTTTAAGCTCATTCACGATGCCCTGAATTATATGGATAGTGTGAATGGCTTGGTCATCTCGTAATGGGATACCTGGAGGCACTTCTTGGCCTTGCTCTGGCTCGGCAGCAGACGCATCAGTAGAGCTGGATACCATCACAGTCTCTATGGGAGGGATGTTGGTGGCCTTATTTACCTCCCCCTCCACTGGTGCAGACTTATCAGTAGGAGGTTCATCAGTATCCGGAGACTCAAACACTTCATGGCCCTCATTCACAGCGTCCTCTCCGTCCGCATCCAAAAATTCATCCACATCAGCAGCTTCTTCCTCTTCGTGATCAGCAGACTCCAGTGTTTCAGCTTCAGTTCCTTGAGTGTGTCTGTTCAGGACCTCCTCATCCTCCAACCCAGGTTCACTTTCTTCATTAACTTCGGCCACCGCATCCCTGGCCACCTGGGCGATGTCAGATATTATATCCATATGAGAGGGTAGAGTCTCCCCCTCGATTCCTGCAGTCAGGGTATCAGGAATTTCACGGGGGGAGGCTGCGGGAGATACTTCCTCATGCTCTTCTACAGCAGGCTGTCCGATGCGCCGCTCCCATCGATCAAACACAGTAGCATCCATCTTTTTCAAGTAATGGAGAGGGACTCCTTTGCTCATGTCGAATTTGTCTCCGTTGAGCTGGTTGAGATATAGACTGATGATGCGGCCGAAGCTTGGAGTGCCCAGAGTGTCCTTGATCTTTTGAAACAGCAACTCTCCCCAGTTGAACCTCTTTCTACAGACCACAGCTATGAGGATTTTGAACATATCTCCGGAGATATGATCATGGGAGCCTGGCTTGCAGATGAGTACTTTTCCTATGATGTCAGATAGTAGCTTCCCTTCTTCATTCATCTCTTTTCACTTTACTGATCGAGTGCCTCTGGGTAGACCGCAGAACAGGAGGGTTCTGGCTTTGTCCTCGTCCTCCAAATAGTCTTCCTGCTCCGCACTTGAAAGCTGCAGGTAGCGTGTTAGCTTACTGGCAGACATCTTTACCTTAGTCCCAGCCACCTTGCTCTTGATGATGGAGTCTCTGTCTCGAAGCCTTGCGGTAGAGAAGAACTCCAACACTTCTTTATCTAAAACTTTGCACGGATGCTCCAATACGAAGGTTAGTCCGGCTTCTTCCAGCATGAGAATGATGTTCCGGAACTCGTCAGAGGCATGAGCAAAACCAGTGCGAACCAGCTCGCAACCAGAAATCAAGCCTGCAGTCGTCCTTGGGGCCATTGAGGATCTAGAAAGAAGCCCGACTCTATACATTAGTGAACATTCAAAAGGAGAACATCACTTGGGGTTCGGCCTTGGAGCCATTGAGGAGGAGGTTACCTAAGGGCTTACTCGCAGGTGAGTTGACGAGCTTCGGGAAGATCCTCGGTGGAGAGAAGAGTATCCCGTGGGGTGCGGCCTTGCTAGTACCTTGCGGAGAGAAGATGGTCACACACAGCAGCGATTCGACGGCATCGACAAGAGCATCGGAGGGCTGCGGGTGTCGGCGAGTTCGCGGAAGTGCCCGTGCGCGAGTCTTGGGGAGTTCTCTTGCGCGAGGGTCGTCGGGTGTGCTCTTGCGCGAGTCGTGAGGAAGGCGAACGGGCGACGGCTGTGAGAGGGATTCGGTTTCGGCGGGATTTATATCAGTCGTCGGGATTCTTAAGGAAGCCGAGCGGTCGGCAAGCTCCTTCGGCGGGATTCGACGGGATTTGTCTAATTTGGTGAGATATAAAATGGGTCGGCGGGATTTGGAGTATATATTGATGTTTGTCTTGAAACTTTGGGAAGCATTGCACAATTTTCAGATTCTTCGAGTGTCATGTTAACACAAGATTAATAAATACATGTTTATTATAGCGACAATCTATTTGGATTTGAGCGAGGCTTCTCCAGACACTTTTTGATGTCAATTGTGATTTGTCGAAATTCGCAATGACATATCTTGGTTAACCTTTTATTGATGTGTAATGATTTGCATGCCTCGAGGTAATCTCTCCTTAAAGGTGCACACATATATGATGAGCATAAGTATACTTATACACAAGGATAACAGTATATATATATATATTTAATTTGAATGAAGATGCATCATGACACAAGTCCTTGAACTGATCAAAGTTACCTGGGATTTGGAGAGTTATCGTTTTAGTCCCACAGATGGAACATATTAGTAGCTTGAAGTGAGTATGCTCAACAGGTAGCACATCTGTTATTGCAGACGCTTGTTCCAAATAAGCCTTGAGCCACCTACTGTCCAGATCCCATCGTATTTAAGGGGACCTAGACTACCCTGCAAAACAGAATTACTTTACCTTAGGAACCCAAATCATATTGGGTCCTAGGTTTCTATTAGCATGAGCACGCAACTGCCTTCCTTCAGAAAACCTGTCCGGAAGACTACCCCTGTCCCTAGAACATGGATAACCCCTTGCTGTGGGCACAGAGGGATTGTGCCAACAGTCAATCGCAAAGTGTCCCACTTTGCCGCAGCACCAGCAAGAGTGAATGTTGTATCGCCGTTTTCGACCTGAACTAGTGACTGATGTAGTCACGGTCCTAGGTCTAAAAGGGATAGGGCATGTTCTTGTCGCACAAATTCCTCTTCCATCGAGGCATGAGGAAGGGTGAAATGAATGCATGATGTGGGCGTTATGAGGCCGAGAAGGTGGTGCCATTCTTTCAGACATCTTCCTTGTTGGGGCTCCATGAAGCCTGACATCCTGACTTCTATTCTCCCTATCCCGTGTCCTCGAATGGAGAGAATTCCTCTGTGGACTACGACATGCAGATCCACACTTTGTTGTGGCAGTGGCCGTGAATACAAAGGGCTCAGAATGAGCCTTAGGTATTTCCTCATGGGTTGCCATGACGCCTCTTGCACTATGGACGTTTCCACATGGGGACAATTCACCCTTGCAGTGACCACGATTATTCCTGTGGTCATACCTGAAGGCATGATGAGTTGCCTTCCCGCTTGGAGTGGGAGGTCGGAACACCGTTTCCCCATTTCTCCATCCCTGGATAATCCGGGAGATCCACCCGGTTTCTTGTTTTCTCTTTATAGCATCAACTTTGGAAAAGTTAGATACTATACGTTTCTCATTTTCTAGACTATTCTCTAGAGCTGAGATCTTAGAGTCCTTGACCTTGTTGGACGCCAATTGGAGAACCAACAAGATCTTCAGTCGAGCAATCTCTCGAGCTTGCTCCTCAGCAAGTAGATTGCTTTCCTGAAGGGCTCTCCTCAGGGAATCAGTATTTTCTGGAGGGGAGCAGTTTCTGTCTTCAGAAAAGTCAAAAGATGTGGGACAGGATGAAGATGATACCTGCTCATCTGGGTTATTGTCATTAGAATCAGTGACCAATGTTTCGTCCTCGTCGGAGTTGCTTTCCTCACTATCTTCTTCAGTCTCTGACAAGGATACTGGAGCTCTGATGCAATCCGAAGGATCCTTGCATTCATCTTCAGAGGTGAGGACTCCCACATACGCTTCATCCTCTGATTGGCAGCATATTTCAGCATTCTCTGACCCCCCATCAGCTCTGAGATCGTCATCCACAGAGATTTAGCCGTTTTACATTTTTCCAACCTGGAGTGAGAGGCTCCAGACCAGACATCCATAATAATTTGTCGAATCCTCTGGTCCAGTTGGAAAAGTGAGAGTTCCATCTCTGTCATCTCAGCAATGCACATGGGCACTTGGATCCCGAGTCAGAGGTCTTCATGGGGATAAACGGACCCTCTTCCAGGATGAGGGATGCTCGTGGATCGATGGCATCCAGGTGAAATAATACTCTCATCCTCCAGATGGGATAATAATCCTTTGAGCATGCAGGGAGTTTGAGTGGCAATACGTCATAATCCAGATCCATGCTTCTGACACTGGTGGCAGGATTCTGCTCAAGGTGTTAACCTTTTTGAAGAGCAACCTGGCTCTGATACCACTTGAAAGTCCACCTAGTGTCGGCTATGTGCACCTATGGGGGGGGGGGAATAGGTGACGTGTGGTTCTTTTGCGGAATTTACAGATGTACCTGCACAATAAAAACAACAAACACAGCACACAGAAAACACAGCAAATTTATAGTGGTTCCCCGACTTGGGTACATCCACTTTCCCCCTTCGACCTATCTCCCCAACAAGGGACGACTCGGTCACTTCACCAACGGGATTGAAATCCAATCCCTGCACTAACGGAAGGAGCCCTTCCACACGTGAGAGTCAACACTCTCACAAATCGGGTTGCACCCAACCCTTACAATACGGAACAAAAGTTCCTTTACAATAAAATAAAAGTAGAATGTACACGTGATACAAACTTCTCTTGGAGACTCCGGTGTTCCTCTTTGTTCGACGACGTGTTCTTGAAGTCGATGAAGAGTCTACGACCTTGGTCTCTCTTGGAGAGGATTTCCCCGGAACCGGCGGCGGCACACGAGCGGCGGCTAGCTTCGGGATCGGCGGCTACGATGAAGAGCAGCTGCTGAACTTGGAGATCCAAACTTCGTTGCGAAGCAAGCTCGGTCTACCAACGGTCACACGAGGATCGGTCGTCTCGATCGATTCGGATGGGAAGTGTTTCCGATCAACAAATCGAGAGACAAAGGATCTCTGGATAGACGCGTGAGACTCAAGCCTTGCTAAGCTACTGTCGCCGGAGATCGGGAAGAAGATCTATCGGTGGCAGCGACGGACTTGCGCGAGCGGCGACGGAGGCGGCGGAAGGATTTCGCGATCTTAGGGTTTCCGTGAGCTCGGCGTGTTTTTTCTGTTCAAAAGTACCTGAGTATAAATACTGTAGGATTCTCAAATATGACCGTTTGTGGGACCCACAAATGAAATCCCCAAAATCCGGTTCAAACAAATCCAGAAGCAGAATCCGGTTCAGCAGCATTCTGAGAAAACGCCAAGTAAAAATCGGTGAGAATCGCAGACGATTCTCGACGAATCGGCGAGAATCACTAAGTGATTCTCGACGATTCGTCGAGAATCGTTTGTGATTCTCGTCGAATCACTTGTCGATTCTCAACGATTTGGACTTTGTATTCATGGGCTGCTTGACCACTGGTTCGGCGGGAATTACAAGTAATTCTCGTCGAATCTTACTTGGCACCCTATTGAGATGGCCAGAAGGAGTCGGCGAGAATCACTGATGATTCTCGTCGATTCGGCGAGAATCACCAAGTGATTCTCGCCGATTCGGCGAGAATCACTTGGTGATTCTCGTCGAATTTGCCTTGGACGATTTTTCGTCTTCCACCTAGGAGCTGCTCCTTGATCCTCCATGCTCCTTGGCTTCTCTTGCATATGAGCGGCCCTGTACTTGAAAGTAAGTGCACTCCAATAGAGAGAGTACACATAGGCCAACACACTGATCTGCTCAACGAGGGATTACGTCGTGCAGACCCGTGTATATTGACCTACTGCACCCTGACATTGGTGTGCACTTAGCGTGGAGAGACTGCAAGTACAACTTGAAAGAGTTTATCAAATACATTGTGAATTCATCTTAGCTTGACAGGTGGCTTCCTCAAATCTAGGTAATCGTGGATACAATACCCAACAATCTCCCCCTATTTGACGAAGCCAAAACCCTACTAGCTAAGATGAATAACACCTATCAAATAATAATTATAGCATTTAAAAAAAAAAATTAAATATGCAACTCAAGGGAATATATGTAATTAGAACAGGACTTGAATCATTCACACATTCAAGAGAATATATATATATATACCAAGAGAAATAAATTCACATATAATTCAGAACTGTTCGTACGACAGTAATAATTAATAAATGTTCTTAATACACCGTGACCAGCTATAAAATAATGACTATTTGTCCTTAGCTACGTCACCCTTAAGAGTTTGCGCCAAGTACTTTTTGCTCTGCCTTTCCATGTATTCCTTGGGCTTCGGATAGTACCTAGGAGGAGCAACTTTGTCTGGATCCTTGTTGTTTCTGAAGAAAATGTTGCGCTTCGCTTCAAATGCTTTGTGCGTCTCCCATTCATACTGGCTATATGCTTCATTTCGATTTATCTCTCCTCTTTCTTGCAGCCGGAAGGTGTCTAAGATGATGTTTCTTGAAACTGGGCTCCACCTTTCGTTTCTTACATCCTCCTCACTTAGTCTGATCCTCTTTTGAGTTGGTGTCTCCTTTGATGTCCCTTCCTGAACTTTCCTCTTTCCCTTGCTTTAGCTAAGGCCTCCTGGTCAAACATACTTCTCAGCTTAGATTTGGAGATGGCCCTAGCGTCAGCTTCATCAGTGAAAATATCAGCAACACTTGTACTTACATCCTCAGCAATATGTACTTCCTCAGCAGCCTTAGAAGTCTCAGGAACCTGAACACCGGCAGGTTGGTCAGGTAGGACGACGCCTAACGTGCCCAGTGCCTGTTGTAGCATCCACCAGCAACTCTCATAGACGTATTTGCTTGATTGGGCAAAGTTTGCATCCATGCTTTCTTGGAGCTCGGCCAGCTTAGCGATATACTCCTTCTCCCCCTTTTTGGCTTCGTCAGCTATGCAATTGGCATATGAGTGCAAGGAGTCATCAATATGCTTAGTTGTCTTGCTGAATTCAGTGATTAGGGCCTGCTGATTTGCATTTAAAGTGACCATGTTACCATCAAATTTCTGAATATTGTTGGCCACAACGTGTGCGTTCTGATTGACAACAGCCAGAGTATCAGTAGCCTTTTTCAAGCCGTCCATTAACAGTGTGACAGCTTCGCCGGCCGCGTTATATTTTTCTTCGAATTTCTTCTCCATTACGTCTAGCTTATGGTTGATTGCCACCATATTCTTCAGCATGAGATCTTCAGAAGTCTTAATCTCTTGCAGCATTGTTTTCTGAGCTTTATCAAAAGAGGTTTTAAGCTCATTAACGATGCCCTGAATTATATGGACATTGTGAATGGCTAGGTCATCTCGTAATGGGATACCTGGAGGCACTTCTTGGCCTTGCTCTGGCTCGGCAACAGACGCATCAGTAGAGCTGGATACCATCACAGTCTCTATGGGAGGGATGTTGGTGGCCTTATTTACCTCCCCCTCCACTGGTGCAGACTTATCAGTAGGAGGTTCATCAGTATCCGGAGACTCAAACACTTCATGGCCCTCATTCACAGCGTCCTCTCCGTCCACATCCAAAAATTCATCCACATCAGCAGCTTCTTCCTCTTCGTGATCAGCAGACTCCAGTGTTTCAGCTTCAGTTCCTTGAGTGTGTCTGTTCAGGACCTCCTCATCCTCCAACCCAGGTTCACTTTCTTCATTAACTTCGGCCACCGCATCCCTGGCCACCTGGGCGATGTCAGATATTATATCCATATGAGAGGGTAGAGTCTCCCCCTCGATTCCTGCAGTCAGGGTATCAGGAATTTCACGGGGGGAGGCTGCGGGAGATACTTCCTCATGCTCTTCTACAGCAGGCTGTCCGATGCGCCGCTCCCATCGATCAAACACAGTAGCATCCATCTTTTTCAAGTAATGGAGAGGGACTCCTTTGCTCATGTCGAATTTGTCTCCGTTGAGCTGGTTGAGATATAGACTGATGATGCGGCCGAAGCTTGGAGTGCCCAGAGTGTCCTTGATCTTTTGAAACAGCAACTCTCCCCAGTTGAACCTCTTTCTGCAGACCACAGCTATGAGGATTTTGAACATATCTCCGGAGATATGATCATGGGAGCCTGGCTTGCAGATGAGTACTTTTCCTATGATGTCAGATAGTAGCTTCCCTTCTTCATTCATCTCTTTTCGCTTTACTGATCGAGTGCCTCTGGGTAGACCGCAGAACAGGAGGGTTCTGGCTTTGTCCTCGTCCTCCAAATAGTCTTCCTGCTCCGCACTTGAAAGCTGCAGGTAGCGTGTTAGCTTACTGGCAGACATCTTTACCTTAGTCCCAGCCACCTTGCTCTTGATGATGGAGTCTCTGTCTCGAAGCCTTGCGGTAGAGAAGAACTCCAGCACTTCTTTATCTAAAACTTTGCACGGATGCTCCAATACGAAGGTTAGTCCGGCTTCTTCCAGCATGAGAATGATGTTCCGGAACTCGTCAGAGGCATGAGCAAAACCAGTGCGAACCAGCTCGCAACCAGAAATCAAGCCTGCAGTCGTCCTTGGGGCCATTGAGGATCTAGAAAGAAGCCCGACTCTATACATTAGTGAACATTCAAAAGGAGAACATCACTTGGGGTTCGGCCTTGGAGCCATTGAGGAGGAGGTTACCTAAGGGCTTACTCGCAGGTGAGTTGACGAGCTTCGGGAAGATCCTCGGTGGAGAGAAGAGTATCCCGTGGGGTGCGGCCTTGCTAGTACCTTGCGGAGAGAAGATGGTCACACACAGCAGCGATTCGACGGCGTCGACAAGAGCGTCGGAGGGCTGCGGGTGTCGGCGAGTTCGCGGAAGTGCCCGTGCGAGAGTCTTGGGGAGTTCTCTTGCGCGAGGGTCGTCGGGTGTGCTCTTGCGCGAGTCGTGAGGAAGGCGAACGGGCGACGGCTGTGAGAGGGATTCGGTTTCGGCGGGATTTATATCAGTCGTCGGGATTCTTAAGGAAGCCGAGCGGTCGGCAAGCTCCTTCGGCGGGATTCGACGGGATTTGTCTAATTTGGTGAGATATAAAATGGGTCGGCGGGATTTGGAGTATGTATTGATGTTTGTCTTGAAACTTTGGGAAGCATTGCACAATTTTCAAATTCTTCGAGTGTCATGTTAACACAAGATTAATAAATACATGTTTATTATAGCGACAATCTATTTGGATTTGAGCGAGGCTTCTCCAGACACTTTTTGATGTCAATTGTGATTTGTCGAAATTCGCAATGACATATCTTGGTTAACCTTTTATTGATGTGTAATGATTTGCATGCCTCGAGGTAATCTCTCCTTAAAGGTGCACACATATATGATGAGCATAAGTATACTTATACACAAGGATAACAGTATATATATATATATATATTTAATTTGAATGAAGATGCATCATGACACAAGTCCTTGAACTGATCAAAGTTACCTGGGATTTGGAGAGTTATCGTTTTAGTCCCACAGATGGAACATATTAGTAGCTTGAAGTGAGTATGCTCAACAGGTAGCACATCTGTTATTGCAGACGCTTGTTCCAAATAAGCCTTGAGCCACATACTGTCCAGATCCCATCGTATTTAAGGGGACCTAGACTACCCTGCAAAACAGAATTACTTTACCTTAGGAACCCAAATCATATTGGGTCCTAGGTTTCTATTAGCATGAGCACGCAACTGCCTTCCTTCAGAAAACCTGTCCGGAAGACTACCCCTGTCCCTAGAACATGGATAACCCCTTGCTGTGGGCACAGAGGGATTGTGCCAACAGTCAATCGCAAAGTGTCCCACTTTGCCGCAGCACCAGCAAGAGTGAATGTTGTATCGCCGTTTTCGACCTGAACTAGTGACTGATGTAGTCACGGTCCTAGGTCTAAAAGGGATAGGGCATGTTCTTGTCGCACAAATTCCTCTTCCATCGAGGCATGAGGAAGGGTGAAATGAATGCATGATGTGGGCGTTATGAGGCCGAGAAGGTGGTGCCATTCTTTCAGACATCTTCCTTGCTGGGGCTCCATGAAGCCTGACATCCTGACTTCTATTCTCCCTATCCCGTGTCCTCGAATGGAGAGAATTCCTCTGTGGACTACGACATGCAGATCCACACTTTGTTGTGGCAGTGGCCGTGAATACAAAGGGCTCAGAATGAGCCTTAGGTATTTCCTCATGGGTTGCCATGACGCCTCTTGCACTATGGACGTTTCCACATGGGGACAATTCACCCTTGCAGTGACCACGATTATTCTTGTGGTCATACCTGAAGGCATGATGAGTTGCCTTCCCGCTTGGAGTGGGAGGTCGGAACACCGTTTCCCCATTTCTCCATCCCTGGATAATCCGGGAGATCCACCCGGTTTCTTGTTTTCTCTTTATAGCATCAACTTTGGAAAAGTTAGATACTATACGTTTCTCATTTTCTAGACTATTCTCTAGAGCTGAGATCTTAGAGTCCTTGACCTTGTTGGACGCCAATTGGAGAACCAACAAGATCTTCAGTCGAGCAATCTCTCGAGCTTGCTCCTCAGCAAGTAGATTGCTTTCCTGAAGGGCTCTCCTCAGGGAATCAGTATTTTCTGGAGGGGAGCAGTTTCTGTCTTCAGAAAAGTCAAAAGATGTGGGACAGGATGAAGATGATACCTGCTCATCTGGGTTATTGTCATTAGAATCAGTGACCAATGTTTCGTCCTCGTCGGAGTTGCTTTCCTCACTATCTTCTTCAGTCTCTGACAAGGATACTGGAGCTCTGATGCAATCCGAAGGATCCTTGCATTCATCTTCAGAGGTGAGGACTCCCACATACGCTTCATCCTCTGATTGGCAGCATATTTCAGCATTCTCTGACCCCCCCATCAGCTCTGAGATCGTCATCCACAGAGATTTAGCCGTTTTATATTTTTCCAACCTGGAGTGAGAGGCTCCAGACCAGACATCCATAATAATTTGTCGAATCCTCTGGTCCAGTTGGAAAAGTGAGAGTTCCATCTCTGTCATCTCAGCAATGCACATGGGCACTTGGATCCCCGAGTCGGAGGTCTTCATGGGGATAAACGGACCCTCTTCCAGGATGAGGGATGCTCGTGGATCGATGGCATCCAGGTGAAATAATACTCTCATCCTCCAGATGGGATAATAATCCTTTGAGCATGCAGGGAGTTTGAGTGGCAATACGTCATAATCCAGATCCATGCTTCTGACACTGGTGGCAGGATTCTGCTCAAGGTGTTAACCTTTTTGAAGAGCAACCTGGCTCTGATACCACTTGAAAGTCCACCTAGTGTCGGCTATGTGCACCTATGGGGGGGGGGGGGAATAGGTGACGTGTGGTTCTTTTGCGGAATTTACAGATGTACCTGCACAATAAAAACAACAAACACAGCACACAGAAAACACAGCAAATTTATAGTGGTTCCCCGACTTGGGTACATCCACTTTCCCCCTTCGACCTATCTCCCCAACAAGGGACGACTCGGTCACTTCACCAACGGGATTGAAATCCAATCCCTGCACTAACGGAAGGAGCCCTTCCACACGTGAGAGTCAACACTCTCACAAATCGGGTTGCACCCAACCCTTACAATACGGAACAAAAGTTCCTTTACAATAAAATAAAAGTAGAATGTACACGTGATACAAACTTCTCTTGGAGACTCCGGTGTTCCTCTTTGTTCGACGACGTGTTCTTGAAGTCGATGAAGAGTCTACGACCTTGGTCTCTCTTGGAGAGGATTTCCCCGGAACCGGCGGCGGCACACGAGCGGCGGCTAGCTTCGGGATCGGCGGCTACGATGAAGAGCAGCTGCTGAACTTGGAGATCCAAACTTCGTTGCGAAGCAAGCTCGGTCTACCAACGGTCACACGAGGATCGGTCGTCTCGATCGATTCGGATGGGAAGTGTTTCCGATCAACAAATCGAGAGACAAAGGATCTCTGGATAGACGCGTGAGACTCAAGCCTTGCTAAGCTACTATCGCCGGAGATCGGGAAGAAGATCTATCGGTGGCGGCGACGGACTTGCGCGAGCGGCGACGGAGGCGGCGGAAGGATTTCGCGATCTTAGGGTTTCCGTGAGCTCGGCGTGTTTTTTCTGTTCAAAAGTACCTGAGTATAAATACTGTAGGATTCTCAAATATGACCGTTTGTGGGACCCACAAATGAAATCCCCAAAATCCGGTTCAAACAAATCCAGAAGCAGAATCCGGTTCAGCAGCATTCTGAGAAAACGCCAAGTAAAAATCGGTGAGAATCGCAGACGATTCTCGACGAATCGGCGAGAATCACTAAGTGATTCTCGACGATTCGTCGAGAATCGTTTGTGATTCTCGTCGAATCACTTGTCGATTCTCAACGATTTGGACTTTGTATTCATGGGCTGCTTGACCACTGGTTCGGCGGGAATTACAAGTAATTCTCGTCGAATCTTACTTGGCACCCTATTGAGATGGCCAGAAGGAGTCGGCGAGAATCACTGATGATTCTCGTCGATTCGGCGAGAATCACCAAGTGATTCTCGCCGATTCGGCGAGAATCACTTGGTGATTCTCGTCGAATTTGCCTTGGACGATTTTTCGTCTTCCACCTAGGAGCTGCTCCTTGATCCTCCATGCTCCTTGGCTTCTCTTGCATATGAGCGGCCCTGTACTTGAAAGTAAGTGCACTCCAATAGAGAGAGTACACATAGGCCAACACACTGATTTGCTCAACGAGGGATTACGTCGTGCAGACCCGTGTATATTGACCTACTGCACCCTGACATTGGTGTGCACTTAGCGTGGAGAGACTGCAAGTACAACTTGAAAGAGTTTATCAAATACATTGTGAATTCATCTTAGCTTGACAGGTGGCTTCCTCAAATCTAGGTAATCGTGGATACAATACCCAACACCCATGAATGTCCACTTAGGAATGGAAAATACTCCTGGTTGAGGAACCTGCGTGTTCCTATGCTTGCTTTTTTCAATGTTGTTTGGTCACTTATTGGTGTGTACTGCAATAATAGATGACCAGGAGTGGTGCTGGACAATCGGAACATCCGCACTCTGTGAAAAGCAATGTACCTAATGATGCGCCTGCAACCACACCTTCTACAGAGACGATAAGATTTGTTGATGTGGTGGTGTTTGCGTTGATAAAAGCCCATCTAGGGAGGCAAGCACAACCTCCTACCCCTATTGTGGAGAAGGCGCCGCTTCGTGCAGCAGAGACTGGAGTGGTGGAAAGAGTGGCTGTATAACCTTTGGCGCAAAGAAGAGTGTTGGAACACCCTATTACTAATTTGGGTCAGGATCACTATGTCTCTAGGAATCTGTGTTTGACCTTCTGTATAGCTTAATAGGTCAAATAGAATTGAGTCTAAGGGTCAGAAGTCTAGGATTGGAAGCTGCCCTGAAGACCAAGTTTTTCTGTAGACCAAGTCTAATCGTCGAGCTCAGCACGATGATTCGTCGAACTCCGGTCGACGATCGTCTAGCTCAACTTCGATAGATCGTCGAGCTCCATTCGACGATCGCTGAGCTCAACCTCATAATATCGTCGAGCTCCACTCGACGATCGCTGAGCTCAACTTCGCAATATCGTCGAACTCCATTCGACGATCGGTGAGCTCAGGTCGACGATTTTGACTCTGCATTGGATCCTTATCTCTGAGCTCAGTTCGACAATCTTTGAGCTCAGATCGACGATTATCTTGCTACTTAGATTTTCCAGTTCGCTGAGCTCAGCTCGACGATAGCAGAGCTCAGTTCGACGTTTTCAGTTATCTTTCAGAATTCAAATTCAAATCAGATAGAAGTTATTCTGCATTTAATTCAGAAGATCTGCCAGCCGTTTTCATTTACTTCTGGAGCAAGTTTCAAGGGATTTTTCAAGGAATAATTCAGTGGACTTTCCTTCAGAAGAAATTATGCAATTAAGGCTGTAATTAATGCAGACCAACGGCTATCTTTGACAGAGTGATATTCTATTCTGGCACAGAGAATAAAAGACAGAATGTTTTTGAATGAAACAGAGAAGAAATACAGAGATTGACAAGTAGAGGACACACAACTCAGAATACAGAGACTCTTTTCAAAATTTCTGTCAACAAGAATTCTGAAGAACACTCATCAGAGAGATCAAGCTTTCAAAAATCTTCAGATCTCTTCAGCTCTCAAAGTGTTCAAGGCCAATATCACTTCAAGACTCCAGACACTCAACATTTCAGCTTGCTGAAATCATCTTTTGTTGGAGATCAATCTTTGAAGGCCTATCACCCTCAGCAAAGCTCATCTTCCTGAAGATCAAGGACTCAGGGGGAGCTTTGACATCAATCCACTTAGTCTTCTCAGTTGATTGAGAAAGAGAAGACTGCCATCACTCTCTCACCCACACTCTGTAAAGGGTTTTTCAAACTCCCTTCAAAAGTTTGAATCTGGTTTTTGAGCACCTTGTCAAAAGCTCATTGGTGGCAAGACACCTGATCAAAAAATCTGATCTGGTTTTTGAGCACCTTATCAAAAGCTCATTGGTGCCCAGGACACCTGATCAACTTATCCTGCAGTGGATTCCTACCTAGGGTGGTAGAAGAGTGGATGTACCCAAGTTTGGGGAACCACTATAATTCCTTGTGTCATCTGGTTCTGCATATTTTCTTTTTGTTTCTGGCCTTGATTTGTCTGTGCTTAGCTTTTGCATAGTTTAGTTCTGTGATAGATTTATATTTGCTTCCCTGCTCACACTCATTACAACAATTGTTGTAAAGCTTTGCAAAAGTTTTCTTTGTGTTTTAAAAGCACCATATACTCTATTCACCCCCCCTCTAGAGTATATCAGATCTAGTTTCCCCTTTCAATTGGTATCAGAGGGAGGTTGGTTAAACATACCTTATCTGTTTGGTTGTACAGGCTAACACCTGAACCCCAAGATCCCAAACTAGATCCTTCTGTTATATTTTATTATTAGATTTAGTTTGCACAAATCATGGCCCAAAACAAAGATTATGCTAGCACCAGACCTCCAGTGTGCAATCTATCAAAGTTTGCACTTTGGAAAGCAAGGATTAGACTCTACATGAATTCTATTGACGAAGATATTTTTAATTCTGTTTTGACAGTGTGTCCAAGACCCCCAGAAAGCATAAGCACAAATGCTGTTCCACCTCCATCAGGAACAGATGCTGACATCAAAAAGTGGAAAGTAGCTGATGCCAAGGCAATGAACATTCTAGCTCAGACAATGTCAGATGACATTTTTCAAAAGGTAGCTGAATGTAATTCAGCCAAGGAAATTTGGGACAGGCTCTCAGAAATTGTCTCTGGCTCAGCTGATGAGAGAAAGGACAGAAGATCCCATCTCATCTCTCAATATGAGAACTTCAAGAAGGGAGAGACTGAGTCAGTGGGAGATATGTACAACAGACTGAGTCTAATTGTCAGTGAACTGAGGACATTAGACAAAGAGATCTCACTGACAGAACTTAATGACAGCAGAAATCGTCGAACGAAGCTCGACGATCACCGAATGAAGATCGACGATCGCCGAACGCAGCTCGACGATCTCAGGGAAAATCGTCGAATGCTGGTCGACGATCTCAACCAAAGTCGTCGAACGAAGCTCGACGATCTCATGTACCTGACCTCACCCATAGTCGACCGTCGAACGGAGCTCGACGATCTGACCCAAGATCGTCGAACTCAGCTCCAAGATCGTCGAACAGAGGTCAGAGCTCTGGACAATTTCTCAAAGGCAAATCAAAATTGAATCCTGAGGTTTCTTCATCCCAAACCTTCAACCCTTATACTGAATGGATTTTACCTCCAAGGAGATATCATCCTGAAGGATATAAGAGTCAGCCAGGGATGTCTTTCATTTCTGAATTTAGAGGTTATCAACCTAGGCCCAAGGTAAACTGGGTCAAAAACAAGTAAATTGTTTCATGTGCAGGTGAAGACCTATCCAACATCTAACCAGCAATGGTATTTGGATAGTGGGTGCTCTAAGCACATGACAGGGAACAAGGACAACCTCAATTCCTTTAGAGCCAAGCTTGGACCCAAAGTTATCTTTGGTGATTCCAACTTTGGACAAACTAAAGGATATGGTGCAGTCCAGATTGGTTCAGTAACCTTCAAGAAGGTAGCATATGTGGAAGGACTGAAGCACAACCTAATCAGCATCAGTCAGCTATGTGATGAAGGCTACCAGGTGACCTTCAGCAAAACCTTATGCAAAATCAAGTCAGAGAACAACACAACTGTGTTGACAGGTAAAAGGAAAGGTAACATCTACCTAGTAGATTTTCTTTCAACTACTATAGATATCTGCTTGTTTAATTCAGTATGTAGACCAAATGTGTTATGGCATAAGAGACTAGGACACCTAAACCTTAGAACTATTGCTAGGCTCTCCAAGGACAATCTTGTTAGAGGACTACCTTCTGCCCCCTACAAGAAGGAAGGACTCTGCAAGGCTTGTCAATTAGGCAAGCAAACTAAAAACAGTTTTAAGTCACTTAATAAGAGTGATTCACCTAGGATATTGTATCTGTTACACATGGATCTATTTGGACCCATCACAGTACAAAGCCTAGGAGGGAAATCCTACACCTTAGTAATTGTAGATGACTTCTCTAGATTCACTTGGGTGTTCTTTCTAAGGAAGAAGTCTGATAACTTTAAGTGTCTGACAGAGTTTCTCAAATGTATACAGATTGAGTTCAATACTCACATTGCCCTGATCAGAAGTGATCATGGGACAGAGTTTGATTCTCTTCTTATGCAAGAGTTCTGTCAGAGTGAAGGGATCAGGCATACTTTCTCAGCTCCTAGAACTCCTCAACAAAATGGGGTAGCTGAAAGGAAAAATAGAACCCTTATTGAATCTGCCACTACATTGTTGTCAGATGCTCATCTACCTCTATCCTTTTGGGCAGAGGCAGTGAACACCTCCAACTATGTGCTGAACAGAAGTCTAATACATAAACTAAAGGGAAAGACTCCCTATGAATTACTCAAAGGGAAGAAACCTAAAGTTGACTATTTCAGAATTTTTGGTTGCATTTGCTATATTCACAATAATGATAAGAAATATTTAGCAAAATTTCAAGCCAAAGCTGATGAAGGAGTGTTTCTGGGATACTCCATGATCAGCAAGGCCTATAGGGTCTACAATAAATCATCATTGAAAATTGAGGAATCTGTTCATGTTTCTTTTGATGAAACTAACATGTCTTTCAAGGAGAAGATTTCTTCTACCATAGAACCTTTGCAGGAACACTCTCTAGTTGAAGATATGAACAAGTTACAGGTTGCTCAAGAGGATGAAAGCAGTGAAGATGAAAGCAATGCTCAACATATTGAACCATCACTTGAAGAGCCAGTTGTTGTACCACAAGAGGAAACAACAACACAGGTTGGTGAACAATCAACACCCCCTGTTGATTTAGTAACATCAAGAGACCATCCAATTACCCAAATAATTGGAGAACTCTCAGCTGGTGTGCAAACCAGAAATCAGGTCAACCAAAACCTGTTGCACACCTGCTTCCTTTCTCAAATTGAACCTCAGTCCATTCAAGATGCAGAGCAAGATCCACACTGGATCATTGCAATGCAAGAGGAGTTGCATCAATTTGAGAGGAACAAAGTATGGGAACTAGTGCCAAAGCCAAAGGATCATTCCATTGTTGGAACAAAATGGGTATTCAGGAATAAACTGGATGATCAAGGAGTAATAATAAGGAACAAGGCAAGGCTAGTTGCCCAAGGATATTCTCAAGAAGAAGGAATTGACTACGACCAGACCTTTGCACCTGTTGCAAGATTGGAAGCCATCAGAATATTTCTAGCTTATGCAGCTCACAAAGGCTTCAAGGTTTATCAGATGGATGTCAAGAGTGCCTTCTTAAATGGAGACATCAAAGAGGAAGTCTATGTCAGACAACCTCCAGGTTTTATCTCTCCAACTTATCCTGATTATGTTTTTAGATTAAATAAAGCATTATATGGTCTCAAGCAAGCTCCTAGAGCATGGTATGAGACCCTAGCATGCTTTCTCTTGGAAAATGGTTTTATCAGGGGTAGAGTAGACCAAACTCTTTTTATTAGAACCCATAAGTCTCATACCCTACTAGTACAAATTTATGTAGACGATATCATTTTTGGTTCTACTGACTCACAATTGTGCAGAAGGTTTTCTAACCTAATGCATTCTAAATTTGAGATGAGTAGCATGGGTGAGCTATCCTTCTTCCTAGGATTGCAAGTCAAACAACATGCTGAAGGCATCTTTATTTCTCAAACCAAATATGTCAATGAGTTGGTTAAGAAATTTGGTATGTCTGAGGCATCTTGTATGAAAACACCCATGCCTACCAATGCTGTATTGGATGCTGATGAACATGGGAAACCTATTGATCAGACAACATATAGAGCAATGATTGGCTCTTTACTGTATCTTACAGCTAGTAGACCAGATATAATGTTTGCTACATGTATATGTGCTAGGTTCCAAGTAAGCCCTAGAGAGTCACACCTCACATTAGTAAAAGGATTCTCAGGTATGTTAAAAGTTGTCCAAATCTAGGTCTCTGGTATCCAAAAGATTCAGCATTTGAGTTAACTGGATTCTCTGATGCTGATTATGCTGGATGCAGAATTGACAGGAAAAGCACCAGTGGAACTTGTCAGTTCCTTGGTGATAGACTTGTCTCTTGGTTTTGTAAGAAACAAACATCTGTGTCAACTTCAACTGCTGAAGCTGAATATATGGCTGCAGGCAGTTGTTGTTCACAAATATTGTGGATTCAAAATCAACTCCTAGACTATGGTTACAACTTCGAGAAGTCAAAAATCTTTTGTGACAATACAAGTGCTATTTCCATAGCTCAAAATCCAGTCCTCCATAGTAGGACAAAACACATAGAGATTAGGCATCACTTCTTAAGGGACAATGTTGAAAAGAATAAAATTGAACTGCAATATATCCCAACTGATTTACAAAGGGGAGATATTTTCACCAAGCCTTTGGATGAAAAGAAACACACTTTCTTCCTAAATCAGTTAGGAATGTTAGATGGAGGAAGTCTTAATTAATACCCAAGATTTTGAAAGCCAAAAATTGACCAAGACTAGGCAAAATTCTGATTTTTCTTAATGTCTAGGATTTTCTGATCTCTGAACTGCGCTCGACGATTTCCCCAAAGATCGTTGAACGGAGTTCGACGATTTCCAGAATCGTCGAACTGAGTTAAGCGCCCCTCAGATAGTATGAACTATCTCTTCCGGTCAACGATCGTCGAACGGCGCTCGACGATTTTGTTCCCTGAACGATCGTCGAACGGAGCTCGACGCTTTCCAAGATCGTCGAACGGAGATCGACGATGTTGGAGTCTCTTCAGATTCCTTTAGAAGCCTAGATCGTCGAACTGAGTTCAACGATCTTTCCAATTCTGCGTCGAACCCTAATATAAAACTCATTTTTCGCCGTCGTTCTCTCTTGCGCTTTCAATTTCTCTGCAAGAATTTTCTTCCCTCCAAACAGTTCTACGCTTGTTCGGTTTGTTTGTTAAGTTTTTGCAGGTACCATGGCCGTCTCAGTTGCTGTCCTCGCCGCAATGAAGTTTGATGCAGGATTTGACATTGATCTGGACTCCTTCAACACCACTGATCAAATCTTCCAGGACATCCTGAGTTTATTCAAGGATCAGCATTTGTCTGCCCTCATTACCACAAGAATCAAACTTGCCTCAGATGAAATAAAAGAATGGGTCTATACTGCTCACAATCTAGACAATAACACCATAGTTGGATCTATTGCTGGAACCCAGGTACCTCTGACCCCAACAGTTTTAACAGAGGTTTTTGGCTTGAGAAATGGTGAAGACACTGCTGAACTATCTGGAGAGGAATTTTCTGATATACTTGCCAGGATGGGTCATCCAGAGGGAAACCCTAGCAAGTTGTTTAAGAGGAACTTGTCAGTTGAATACAGGTTTCTAGCTGATGTTATAGGCAAGGTGCTGTTGGCAAAACATTCTGCACATGATACCATCTCCAGACATCAGCTCTGCCTCATGGGAGCTCTGGTAGATAGGAAAAGCTTAAACTGGGGAGAGGTCTTCTTTGACCTGATAAAGAAGAAGATTAATAAAAGCTTTGTAAATTTTGGAAGAATTCTTGGAGTTTTCCTTCAGGCAAGGTGCCCTGCTCTGCTGGTCTCCTCTGGAGTGCACATCAATGCCTCCAAGAGACTCACCTGTGCCCTATTTGGGAAGTGGGATAGGCAAATTAGCAAGCCCAGCAGGCCCTCTTCAACTGCTCCTTCAGGCACCAGGACTCAAAGAGTCACTCCCCCTCAGGTTTCTGCTGCTGCAGAAGACCTGGCTGTTGCTGGTGCTGCTTCCTCTCCTCCTCCAAGTTCAACCCTACCTCCAGCTCCATCCACCACTCCAGCTCCATCCACCACTCCAGTTCCATCCACCATTACAATCTCCAGCCCATCTCCAACATCTATTCCATCTCCAGCAACAATTTCATCACCTCCAGTAGACCAATTCCACCCATTATTCTCATATCCACCACCAGATGTCACCTCATCTCCATCCATACCATCATTCACCCTTCTGGATGAATCCTACATGGATGATTCCCCCTCTTCTCCTCAAGAATTACCCTCCTCCTCAACATCTTTCCAAGATCTCCTCCACCACATCCTTGACCAACCATCATTCACTCCATCCATATCCATACCCTTGTCCTTCATCTCCACAATCCCCACACCTCAGCCATCCATCCCTCCACCATCCAGCCCTCCACTTCCAGCATCCTCAGCCATCCCAATACCCTCTACCTCTGCTCCTGCCATTGAGCATGTAGATCTGCCAGCCTTAGCTGACAAGTTGTATGAGCTACTTGCCCCCAGGCTCTCTCTTCTCATGGAGGCCTCCTTAGCTCCTCTGCAACAGTCAGTGGCAGCCCTGCCTGCCAGGCTTTCCTCCCTCATTCCTCAGGCAGCACCTCCAGCAGTTTGCCTTGATACAGAGGTATCTGCATCCAGGCAGGGGGAGATGCCCTATGAAGCCAGCCTTCATGCTGCTGTTGCTGCTGCTTCTGCTCCTGCTGCTGCTGTTTTTGAATCTGCTGTTCTTGTTGCTGCTGCTCCAGTTCAGGCTCCTACTCCAGTCTTAGCAATAGACCTAAGGTCTCTGCTCTCTGCATTTGATACTGCATATTACAGCTATCTCCCATAGCCACATGCTGTCCAGCCCCCAGAAGATCTGTCCAAGGCTCTGGTGCCTCTCTCTGGCTGTGACCCCAACATTCTTTCCTCTTTTGTACTCTCAGTGATGACTGCTGCTGCTGCTGATGAAGAAAAGGCTGTATCTGCTTCTGAAACTGACTTTGCTGCTGCTGAAGAAAATGTTCCAACTATTGCTGAAATTCAAATTGTTTCTGATGAGCCCACATCCCAGGATTTTCTGATGACAGAGGCTGCTGTTTTTGAGCCTGCTGAAGATTTTGTTGTTGTTTCTGAAGCTGTTGCTGCCATCTCTCCTAAAGTTACTAGTGTTGTTTCTGATGTTGCTTCTGTATCTGCTGCCCCATCTGCTGTTGTTCCTGTATCTGTTGCTGTATCTGCTGCTATTCCTGCTGCTGCCCCTTCTGCTTCTGCCTCATCTGCTGTAATGCAACTGAAGAAAGATCTTATGAAGAAGATTGATGCTATATATGATGACCAGAGTTCTGACTCTGATGAGTTCAAGACAGACTCTGATGACTCTGCTGCCACTATTGCCATGAAGAGGAAGGCTAGAAGCAAGGCTATGAGAAGGGTTCCACCTGCCAAAGTAAAAGATGATAATGATGTTCCTTATTATATTCTGCACAACTGCCCAATTACTGAACATTGGATGCAGTATTCCAAAAATCAGTTAAAAGCAATGAAGAAGAAAAGGAAGTATGAGAAGGGCTCCTCCCAGTTCAAGCACCCTCATCCTCCTCCACCACCTCCACCTGATGCAGGTGCAGGTGGCAGCTCTGCAAGCCAAGCTCCATCTAGAAGCCAGGCTCCCTACCAACCCCATGCTAGAACCTATCAAAGGGAAAGCCAGTCTAGGGGTTCTTACTCTAGGAGAGGAGGATATAGGGGAAATCAAAGAGAGACTCAAGTTTATTCTAAAGGGCATTCCAGGCAGCACCCTTATTCCAGGGGAGGACATGCTTCATCTGATACTTCTTCTGGTCCATTCCCCTATAAGCTCAAAGAAACTGTGACTGCCAGGACTCCTCAAGATACTTCTTCCAACAGGTATGAGCCACCTGTACCATTTGAGGACCCTGAGAAGAATCCTGTTGCTTGGACTGCTAGGATGAAGGAGTTGGCTGCATTAGACCAGATAAAGAAAGCCAAAGAATAAGGCCTAGACACCTCCAATATTTCTACTATGTCAGAACAAAGACAGAAGGAATTAGAGAGATATGCTTCCAGCAAATTTTTTGATGCAGAAAGATACATGGAGTTGCATCCTGCTGCTGTGGTTCCCAGGGCTACTAAGAAAATTTATTTGGGTGCAGCAGATGACACCAGATCCAAACAAGAAGCCCTGAATCCTAACAGAGAAATCAAAATGGTAAAAGGCAAAGAGAAAAAGTAACTCTGTAAGGTGACAATCCTTGGTTTTTCTGACTGCTGTCTGGATATCATGTTATATATATATCTCTGTGATGTTTCTGCATTGTGTCTAGCTGCTATTGTTTTCATGTTTTTCTGATTGTATGATGTTATTTGATTTTTCCAAAGTCTGTAAATAGTAATCCTAACCCAAATAGGGGGAGATTGTTGGAACACCGTATTACTAATTTAGGTCAGGATCACTATGTCTCTAGGAATCTGTGTTTGACCTTCTGTATAGCTTAATAGGTCAAATAGAATTGAGTCTAAGGGTCAGAAGTCTAGGATTGGAAGCTGCCCTGAAGACCAAGTTTTTCTGTAGACCAAGTCTAATCGTCGAGCTCAGCACGACGATTCGTCGAACTCCGGTCGACGATCGTCTAGCTCAACTTCGATAGATCGTCGAGCTCCATTCGACGATCGCTGAGCTCAACCTCATAATATCGTCGAGCTCCACTCGACGATCGCTGAGCTCAACTTCGCAATATCGTCGAACTCCATTCGACGATCGGTGAGCTCAGGTCGACGATTTTGACTCTGCATTGGATCCTTATCTCTGAGCTCAGTTCGATGATCTTTGAGTTCAGATCAACGATTATCTTGCTACTTGGATTTTCCATTTCGCTGAGCTCAGCTCGATGATAGCAGAGCTCAGTTCGACGTTTTCAGTTATCTTTCAGAATTCAAATTCAAATCAGATAGAAGTTATTCTGCATTTAATTCAGAAGATCTGCCAGCCGTTTTCATTTACTTCTGGAGCAAGTTTCAAGGGATTTTTCAAGGAACAATTCAGTGGACTTTCCTTCAGAAGAAATTATGCAATTAAGGCTGTAATCAATGCAGACCAACGGCTATCTTTGACAGAGTGATATTCTATTCTGGCACAGAGAATAAAAGACAGAATGTTTTTGAATGAAACAGAGAAGAAATACAAAGATTGACAAGTAGAGGACACACAACTCAGAATACAGAGACTCTTTTCAAAATTTCTGTCAACAAGAATTCTGAAGAACACTCATCAGAGAGATCAAGCTTTCAAAAATCTTCAGATCTCTTCAGCTCTCAAAGTGTTCAAGGCCAATATCACTTCAAGACTCCAGACACTCAACATTTCAGCTTGCTGAAATCATCTTTTGCTGGAGATCAATCTTTGAAGGCCTATCACCCTCAGCAAAGCTCATCTTCCTGAAGATCAAGGACTCAGGGGGAGCTTTGACATCAATCCACTTAGTCTTCTCAGTTGATTGAGAAAGAGAAGACTGCCATCACTCTCTCACCCCCACTCTGTAAAGGGTTTTTCAAACTCCCTTCAAAAGTTTGAATCTGGTTTTTGAGCACCTTGTCAAAAGCTCATTGGTGGCAAGACACCTGATCAAAAAATCTGATCTGGTTTTTGAGCACCTTATCAAAAGCTCATTGGTGCCCAGGACACCTGATCAACTCATCCTGCAATGGATTCCTACCTAGGGTGGTAGAAGAGTGGATGTACCCAAGTTTGGGGAACCACTATAATTCCTTGTGTCATCTGGTTCTGCATGTTTTCTTTTTGTTTCTGGCCTTGATTTGTCTGTGCTTAGCTTTTGCATAGTTTAGTTCTGTGATAGATTTATATTTGCTTCCCTGCTCACACTCATTACAACAATTGTTGTAAAGCTTTGCAAAAGTTATCTTTGTGTTTTAAAAGCATCATATACTCTATTCACCCCCCTCTAGAGTATATCAGATCTAGTTTCCCCTTTCAAAGAGCGATAGAAAGGCATCTCAAACATGTGACGAGCTTTATTCCTCCAGTATTTACTGGGACTGGAACCCCAACCCAGTCTGAGGATTGGCTCTCTCATGTTAAGAGAGTCATGACAGTGACTGAAATAGAGGAATGACAGAAGTCAACCATAGCCACTTTCCTCTTGGATGGAGAGGCGCGACTGTGGTTGGAAGAGCTGGAATTGCATCTTTTTTGGTAGACAACTCACCGATGTTTCGATGGATGATTTCTTGAGGTTATTCCTGGCTAGATACCTCCCCTCAGCGCATAGGATCGACATGGAGAATCAGTTCGAGAGACTGACACGGGGAGATAGTAGCATTGATGAGTATCTACACGAGTTCACAAGGTTGGGTCGTTATGATAGCGTTACATTTGCTGACAAGGAGGGTAAAACCAATCGGTTTTATGAGGGTCTGCGTGATGAACTAAGGCTACTTCTCTCAGGTTCGATGACGCAAGGATTCCTAACTCTGGTTAATACCGCCCGATCTCTGGAGAAGGATATGAAGAGAGTTCAAGAAAAGAAGAACTCAAGCTCGAAGAAGTCAGAATTTAAGGTTTCGAGCTTGTCAAAGTCTGAGTTTCGTAAGTGGAACAAGAAGGCTCAGACTTCGGGTACAGCCACATCATCGAGTGCATTTGGAGTTACTATAGTGCGAAGACCGATTACTTGCTTTAATTGTGTCAAGCAGGGAGACATTGCCCGAGACTGTTGGAGTGGGTGCCCGAAGTCAGAGAAGAAGCATGGAGCATCTTATACGAAGAAGGGAAAGGTGGTGGAGTCAACAGTATCACATAACGCTCCAGCCCAGCATAGAGTTTACAACCTTGGCCAGAAGGAGGCCATAAAGCATACTGATGTGGTGACAGATATGATTTCATGAACATCACATTTAGCAGTACATACTTGTTTTCTTATGCACGTTAGCATGTTACTTTTTATGATAGACTTTGTTTTGATCTTAAATTTTCCAGCGAGAGCACTGTTTGATACAGGAGCTCCGCACTCACTTTTGTCTGAGGAATTTGTATCGTGCATCGGAGTGCCTTCTTTGATGGTAATGGATAAATTGGATGTGTTGTTGCCTAATCGATGTTCTATGCGTGTGGATAGAGTTTGCTGCCCGAAGGTGCAGATTGGTAGTCAAGATTTTGACTTGCAAGCGTCGCTATTACCAATAGTGGAGTTTGATGTAATATTTGGCATGTACTGGCTCTCGGAGCAGCATGCGTACATTGATTGCAATCGCAAGGTGGTCAGATTGGGTGTGGATACGCAGCGGTATACGACATTCTCTGGCATGGAGGGATCAAGACAGACTTTGATGTCTGCTATCCAGGTGGTTAAGGCTGTTCATAGTGGTGCAGAGCTATTCTTCACTTTAGTGGAGTCTTCGAAGCCCAAGTCAGCTCTGGATAATATTCCGGTTGTTTCATTATTTCCTGATATTTTTGCTGAAAATCTCCCCGAAGCCCCACCTCAGTGTGAGATCGACTTCACCATCGAGCTAATACAAGGTGTCAAGCCTATGTCATGCTCCGCATTCCCCTTAGCACCTAAGGAGATGGCGGAATTAAAGGTACAACTGCAAGAGCTATTAGTTCAAGGGTACGTGCATCCATGTTCGTCGCCTTGGAGCACGCCAATCCTTTTTGTCAAGAAGATGGACAGAAGCTTATGGTTATGTACTGATTAACGAGAGTTGAATAAGCTGACGGAGAAGAATAGATATCTGATCACTAGGATTGATGATCTATTCGATCAACTGGTCAGGTCGATTGTGTACTCGAAGCTAGATTTGAAATTCGGGTACTATCAATTAAGAATAAGGGAAAGTGACATTCCCAAGGCAGCTTTCAGCACACGTTATGGGCATTATGAATTCACCATCATGCCATTTGGGCTGACGAATGTGCCATCCGTGTTTATGGATTTGATGAGCCGGACGTTCAGAGAGTACTTGAACCAGTTCGTGATAGTCTTCATCGATGATATACTGGTGTACTCATAATGCGAGGAGGATCATTTCAAGCATCTTCATATGCTTTTTAGAGACAGTGAGGAGGAATCAACTGTATGCCAAATTCTCTAAATGTGAGTTTTGGCTGTCCTCAGTAGAGTTCTTTGGTCATGTGGTTAGTGGTGAGGGGATTGCAGTAGATCCGGTGAAGGTAGATGCGATATGCGAGTGGTTTGTGATGTCTACTATGTCGGATGTCCAGATATTTCAGGTGCTTGCCGGCTATTACAGGCTTTTCGTGGAGAACTTCTCGTGGATAGCACTGCCCCTCACTACCCTGATAAGGAAGGATCACAAGTTTGTTTTGTCGTCAGAGTGCGCACAAGCTTTTGAAGAACTAAAGTCTCGTTTGACCATGACACCTGTCTTATATTTGCCTTGTGGTTCAGAGGGCATTGAGATTTACAATGACGCCTCTTGGAGTGGATTAGGCTGTGTTCTGCTTCAGCACGAGAAGGTGATAACCTATGGATTGTGTTAGTTGAAGGTGCATGAAAGGAACTTCCCGGTCCATGATTTGGTGTTGGCGGCCGTGGTATTCGCTCTTAAACTTTGGATGCATTATCTATATGAGGTTAAGGTCGATAACTATTCAGATCACAAGAGCCTGAAGTATTTGATAGATCAGAACGATCTGAACACGCAACAGAGTAGGTGGATGGAGTTCCTTGGGGATTACACCTACAAAATTCATTATATCCCTAGGAAGGGGAATGTTGTGGCAAATGCTTTGAGTCGTAGGTCCCCTGCGTGGGCCAACTAGTTACAGTTGCTTGATGAGCGGCTTATTCAGAATCTGGAGGCCTTAGAAATCTTTTATGTTGACAAGGGCATTTGTCCAAACGCATGTTTGAGTTGGACGGAGGTTCAATACGACCTCACAGACAGGATTCGGCGTGCCTTGGAGTTGGACGTGATCTCGAAACATCACAGAGCGGATACTGTTGATGGGTCTAACGACCAGTTCTCTATCGACAATGACCTCTTGTGGAAAGGGGGCCTATGGTGCATCCCCAATGTAGGGAAGTTGCGAGAAGAATTGATGTATGAGGCGCACTTTACGAAGTACTCGATTCACCCCAGGAGCACAAAGATGTTAAATAAAATGTAGAAATTATTCTGGTGGCCGGTTCTGAAGAAATATGTAGTGTTGTATGTTGCGAAATGTCATACTTGTGCCTTGGTAAAGGCCAAATGCCAGAGTCTTGGTGGATTCCTGAAGTCCTTGCATATACCGATGTGGACATTTTATGACATCTTGATGGATTTCGTGCATGGTTTGCCGAGATCGCACAAGGAGAACGATGCCATTTGGGTGATCGTGGATTGTTTAACGAAGGTGTCACACTTCATACCCAATATGAAGGATGATTCAGTGGTGAAATAGGAGAAGTTTATGTTGATAGCATAGTCCGTTTGGAAGGCGTACCCCGGAGCATCGTTAGTGACTGAGATGGTCGGTTCACATCTAGCGATTTGAGGCTCATTCATCAGTTGTTGGGTACCAAGTTGAACTTCATTACGGCCTTTCACCCACATATATATGGTCAGACTAAAAGGGTGAACAGGACGTTGGAAGATATGCTTTGTATGTGTGTTATAGATTTTGGGAAAAGGTAGGAGGACCATCTTTTTATAATTGAATTTGCGTACAATAACAGTTACCAAGGCAGCATACAGATGGCGCCATTTGAGGCTATATACGAAAGGAGTTGTCATATGTTGTTGGCTTGGGTAGAAATGGGAGAAACGAAGCTATACAAGCGAAGGGATGTTGAAGATGCTAGTTCAACGATACAGTTGATTCGAGAACGGCTACTGAATGCTCAAGATAGACAGGACAAGTACTACAATTCCAAGCACCTGAACATGGAGTTTGTGGTGGGCGATTGGGTGTACCTCAAGATAAAATCGTTTAAGGGCGTACCAAGGATTTGACACTTAAAGAAGCTTAGCCTGAGGTATGTTGTCCCTTTTGAGATCTTTAAACAGGTTGGTGAAGCCGCCAATCGTTTAGCTCTCTCGGTGGAGTTGAGCGGTTTGCATGATTTGTTTCACATCTCAGTGTTATGAAAGGCAATTCAAGAGCCACACAAGTGATTGCTGCGAATCAAGTACGGGTCGATACTGGGTTGACAATGAAGGTCAAGCCCATGCGAATCGAGGCCGTAGAGGTCAGGCAGCTGCGGAACAAGTTCATTAGAATGGCGAAGGTACTTTGGGACAACTATGGCCGAGAGGAGCTATCTTGAGAGCACGAACAAACTATGACGGAGGAGTTCCCTGAGCTGTTTCTCTAGGTAATCAGATTCACTGTTTATTTTTTGTATATTTTCCTGTAACATCAAATTTCGGGATGAAATTTCATTACGTGGAGGATATTTGTAATGCCCTAAATTCCATAAGGCGGAAGATGCTTCTCTGGGGATTACCGCTCAGCGGTAACTGTTACTGCGCGACGCTAGCCCCAAAGTTTTCGTCGAGCTCTCGAAAGAAAGTCGAGCTCTCAAGAAAAGATGTACCATGCGGCGGAAAGTTAATACCGAGCGGCGGTAGCCAGGGATTTAATCTATCGAACCTCTCGGGAAGCTATCGCCCAACGATAGTGTTACTACTGGCAATAGCAGCCGTAACCGACACTCTCAATCGCTCGGCGTTAGCATTCTATCGTGCGGCAGTAGCATTTAAGAAACCACATGACCATGTGTCGGCCTGTGATTGGAGGGTTTGGACAGTTTCACTCAAAACGAGGCGTTAAATTAAGGTACCGCGCGATGGTAGCTAGTTACCGTGATGTAGTAGCCTTGAATATATGCCTATTTGGCCGTTTTCACTTTAATTTTCATTTGGATTTGGAGTCGGCTTGTTCTTCTTAGAGGATAAGCAGCAGTGCCAAAGAGTGATCTCTCCTCCATTGAAGTTCTGAAGCTCCGTTTCGCAAGCCGAGTCCGGATTTGTGGAGGCAAGGTCGTTGCGATCACGTTCATCCGTATAGATCTTTGGCATGACACTAAAGAGAGCACAAAGGGTAACGATTCTCAACATGTAAATGTGAAGTCCTCTTCCTTTTGCATAGGAAACCTTCTCCCGCGAGTTTGCGGTGAGTGTGAGGTCTTCCTTTGGGCAGATACGGTATATCCCCGTAGTTTTTGTATGTAGAGTTCAGAATCGAAGTACGAACATAGTCATGGTGTGTGAAGCCCATCTGGACAGGTTGGTCTGGATTGGTGATGTTTCATTATGCTTGTATTGGCCGGAGAAGACTCCGTGATGTTTATTTTTTTGGGTTTCTACACGATAGATTACAGTATTGTACCTTGAGTACTAACCCCAAGGAGCACCCATAAAACTGGGCAGAATCATATTTCTGCCAGATACCGCGTGGCGGTAGTGATACTGCAGGTGGTAGCTCCTTGGGAGCAGTGATTGCAGCCTGTGTCATGGAGACACCTGGGGCCAGTGATTGTGGCCTGTGTCGTGGAGACACCTGAGTCCATTGATTGTGGCCTGTGTCGTGGAGACACCTGGGGCATGAGATTTGGTGTTGAGAGATTTGAGAACCCATCTTGCTGGCCTGAGAGCCATTTGGATAGCATAACGGGGTTATGTAATGAATGTAGAAATGGGAATGTGGAGGTCGACCCGCATCGTGGTATATTTTGCCCGGCAATGTGGGCAACGGGAAAGGGCTGAACCTACCCAGTAGCTATGTTGAGCGTCTGTGGGTAGTGTTACCTGTCACTGCCATATTTACGGGTCTTAGGCCTTGCGCCGGCTGTAAAGACTACCAAAATTCTCATGATGTTGTTTTCTAGGGAATGGTGGCGCGTCCTTGGTTATTGTCCGGACTTCGAGAATGTGCCCTGAGTCCACATGGTGTGTGGCCGTCATGCCTACACCTGTGGTGAAGTGTGCTTAAATCGCACTTTCATTGCTATATTTGGCTTTACTAATACTTTGCAAGTAACAAGCTCCATTGCCCGAGAGAGGGGCGGGGTTGTTATAATTTGTTCAGCCTTAGCTGACTGTTGCCTTGTTTTGCCATCGCTCGGTGTATTGTTCTTGCAAGAACAAGTGAGCCTAGTGGCAAGTAGCGGGCTAAATCCCTTGATGTCGTGCAAGCCATTGAAGGCCCAAGCGAAGTGTTTACTTTTACAATTTTCATGTATGGCCGGCTTGCGTGCCGAAGTATGTAAAACACTTATTGTTTAAAGAAACATTGTGAGGCCATAAGGCCAAGACTCTTTGTGTATTTGATAATTCATTCTTGCCTTGGATTATAGTTGACATTCATGTTCTGTGATGGGTTCTTATAACATATTTAAAAGATTCTGGTAGAATGCTCTGTGTTAGGTCTCGAAATTTTGAAATAGTATTTTGGTATTAATATGTAACTCCACCGACTGTCCGTGGAATAAGGCATGGGGCCCCAGCCGGACCTTCTGTTATATCCTATGTGACTGATGGGGCTGTTACATCCTCCAACTCAGCAACTTCTTGAACTTCTTGGAGAATATTACTAGTTCTCCATCTGGTAGTTCATTCCCAGAGGAGCTGGGTTCTGAGCATTCTAACTCAGCAAATCTCCTTGGAGGAGGAGTACTTTCCCTGCTTCTTCTTCTGGCTTCAGCTCTGAAGGCCAAAAAATTCTCTTTGCTGAGAGATCTGACTGCATCCTCTTCAGCCTTCCTGGTGTTCAACTGCATCTCATGGTATGACAGCTTCCCAAACAAGTTCTGAAGTAGAGTGTTGACCAGGTTGCCAACTTCTCTGATGACATAGATCTTGATATCACATTCCTTATTTAGGGATCTCAAGAACTTGTCATTTGACTCAGAATTAGTGATCTGTCTACCATAGGTGATCATACTATTCACTATCTTGAAGAACTTTCCATAGCATTCTGCTATAGAGCGCTTCTTGCTTTGTTCGAAGGCCTCATTTTGCTGATTTATGGGGGATTTACTATCATCCCTCACTTCTTCTGTTCCTTCCATTTATATAATGCGTTAGTCCCATATTTCTTTGGCTATCTTACAGTGGACAAGGTTCTAGAAGGTGGAGTCATCTAGTCCACCTTGGGTATCTAGTCCATGACTACCAGGATGACCTCATCCTTGGGTATCTTAGAGTACTTCTTGGGAGTTTGGACATTTTCATCCAGGACAAATATCTTTATGGGAATGAAGGGTCCCTCTTAGACTGTGATTAAAATCCTTGGATCTGAGGCTTCCATGAATAGCCTGACCTTCTCTTTCTAAATCCCAAAATTTTCCTTTCTGTAGATAGGGGGCTTTATGGAGCTCAATTCCTTGTAGTTCTCACCTGAACCCATGGAGCAAATCTTCAGCTACTCTTGAATATCTCTTCATACTGTTAAGTTATTTTGAACAACCTCGCTCTAATACAACTTGAAGGTCTTTATTTCACGTGTAGCTAAACTAAACACCTAGAGAGAGGGGAGGGGGGAATAGGTTTCTTAGTCTTTAAGACTATCTTTTTATTTAGTCGTGTTGAGTGCTTAGTTATTTTAGTTAGCTTTCAAGATAGAGACACAATACACAAGTATTTATAGTGGTTCCCTAAGGTATGGTACATCCACTGTCCCTCCTACCTTTCTAATAGTGTGTTAGACAAGGCAAAGTTCTCGAATCTCTGCTCCAAGTGCTAACAATACAGATAACTCAGGATCTCACAAACTTCCTCCAAGTCTTACCTCAGGCCAAATCTCAATAACTAAGAGTTAATATTACTCCTATAGCTCAGTGATGCTCTGATCACCTACCTCAGACTTAATCAAAATTCCTACACCTCAGGCTAGGAGGATAGCCCTACCCTCATAGAGATTAACTCTCCTACAACTCTTATCAAGAATAATCCTACCTCAGGTACACATGCCCTAACTCGGATCCACCACAGGATCCTACAACTCAGCCTTTATAATTTAGGCTTAGAACTCAGATCATGACTGATCCTATAGAATAAGTGAAGTGGTTTTTGTTGATTACCTCCAGAGAAAGTGTCCTCTGAGCCTACCTTCAGAACTGGGTAAAGTCTGCCCTATCTTTTTAACAGCACCAAGAATAAATCTTTAGTGTTGTTCTGATTGTCCTGAGAAGTAACTGCAGAGCACTGCTTCTTCAAGCCTAGATTGTAGTAGAGTTTAAATCTAAGGCCTTGAAGATGAGCAGCAGCTGTAAGCTTGCTCTGCTTCTTCTTCTTTAGAAAAGAATTTCTGATCTATTGTTGAAGACTAGTTGAACATTTAGTGATTAATTTCTTTAATAGCTTACTCTTATCTGTGGTTCACAGACTTTCAGTGAGAGCTTCTGATAGACAATCCTCCACTTCGTCGAGAGGAAGAAGATGACCAGAAAATTTCTGTCTCCAAAAACTTCATTCTTCTTTCTCAGGACTCCACTTTTGTATCCCACCGTCCAATGACTCTTTATGCAGTATGGACCACCATAGATGGTAACTGCAACACTCCTTTTGCATTTAATGTTGTACTAAAGGCAAGCGACGTCATTTCTCATCTAGCTTGCAAAACCCGCCACATTCGAATTCATGATGACGTCAAAAAGACTTAGAGCTTCTGGACTTAGCAAATTTCAGATAATCTGCCTTGGAATTAAGTGGAGCCTTGTCACTCAACGCAAAAACACTTTGTAGATTTCTATACATTGAGGCGTCGAGTGAATCTTCAACACTCAATGCTTTTATACTTGACCTTTTAAATCCAGTCGAATAGGCGTTGAGTGAACTGACTTCAGTTAACGCTTCTGTCCTTAGACAGATTCCTTAGATTCCAACACACTATCTTTGACTACATAAAGTTCTGTCAATGTTTTTGCTTCTTGGCATTGAGTGAACTGTCTTCACTCGATGCTTCTGGACTTAGACAGATTTCCTGTCAGCACCAATGAGGCTTTGACTACTTGGGTTTTTGTGAACACATTTAGCCTCTTGGCGTTGAGTGAATTGCCTTCACTCGATGCTTCTGGACTTAGACAGATTTCTTGACAACAATACTAAGGCTTTGACAGCTTGAGCTTCTGTCAATGCCTTTAGTAGGGTGTAACTCGGATCGGTTCGGTTCAGTTCCACTCAAAACCAAGAACCGACCCGTAAAGGTTCAGTTCCAAATTTTTGGAACCGGAACCAAACCAAAATATCAGTTCGGTTCTAGTTCGGTTCTCGATTCCGTAGATTTAGTATGTAAATATGTTGCACTAGAAAAAATTAAATGCAAAACCAATGTTTATAAATCGAAGAAACTAAGAGAACTTAAGCTTGCATGACTCAGAAATCATCAAGGTTTTTTAGAATACTAAATATATTTAATAATCTCATCATACAATATTTCGTATTCAAAGATTCTAACAATTAAGGAAAAATTCAATATTGTCAAAACATGAGTAAAATATTTATAAAATTATACATGAAATATCTCTATCAAGCTAATATTTCATCAATCTCTTTCAAAAGCCTTTGCTCACCACAAGTATATTTTTGACACATAAATTCAATAACTTGACTCTCGGGTCAGTTCTTGGGTCGGTTCTGGGTACCCAAGTGCAAGAATCAAGAACTGAACCAAGTAGTCGGTTCAGAAAATTTTGGAACCAGAACCGAACAGAGACACATAAGAACCGACCCTAACCGTTAGGTTCGGTTCAGTTTCGGTCTGATTCTCGATTATTCAATTACTTTTGCACACCCCTGTCCTTTGGGCTATAGGCATTGAGTGAACTATCTTCACTAAATGCTTCTGCACTTAGCCAGATTTTTGCTTTGCCAGCATCCTGTCTTGAGTGCATCTGTCATTGTGACTCAGACTACATGTTAAATCAGTGCAACAAAAAACAACTTGTATATATTGAACTTGGAGCATGGATGAGATATAATCATGTGTATATCTTTATCTTGTGGGCCTTCTTCAAATATAGGACATTGTGATCAGTGGACCCAACAGGAAGCTGGGCTAGCACAGTTTGCACGATCTTGAGTTTGCAATGGGTGTATGGAAGTGGTCGCGGCTCACTTGACATGATCTAGAGACTGCTACTTGCCTCTTGATGCACACAGAGGAGTCTGAAGTGGCACACTTTCAGTGGAGGGTTGTGTGCAAAGTGCATTATGTACGAAGTGGATAAGGTGAAATGAGCATGGCTAAATGTGCGCAGATTGCACAAGCATAAAGCATAAGGTGCGCATGGAGGTGTGATGTCGCCGCCCCGCTACCTCGACTTGATGACGATCCAGTTGCCGAGACGCTACAACATAAAGACCTTTGGAGCCATGACGACGCTAATGAAAGACAATGCTACAACCTCCGCCCGCGGCGTGTTAAACCCATTTGAAGACTATTTTAATTAATATATCATGCTTTAATTACTTTTATTTTTGTGAGAATATAAAATTATTCTAAGCTTGGTTAATAATTTTATATTCATTTTGGGACTTTGTAATATTTATTTCCTGCATTTTAACAAACATTTGGTGTCTATTTGGCCTCCCGGATGGATGAGAATTCATCTCCATCTTGGATGGCTTGATGCGTGTTGTAACTCCTATATAAGGAGCCCCTTTTATGAGAATGAGATTTAGAGAAAAAAAAAGAAACCCTACTCCTCTTGTGAGAGTTTCGGCCAAGGGAGATCCCTAGCCGCCACCCATGGTGTGAAGCCACCGGCCCCCCTTGCTCCCTCCTCCCTACTTCGGTCCGACTCAGGCGTGGTTTCCTTCGATGCTACTCCAAGGAAGAAGGTTGCAGCCCCATTCGGTGTGACATCAGTGGATCCATGGAGAGAGTGATTCTCCCACCTTATCTAGTGTGTTCATGAAAACGGGTTGGGTAACTTCTCTTAACTCATCTTTGTGATTTTCTTGCTTACTGTTGTGTGGAGGTTGAGCAACCATTGTTTCCGTGATTTTGAATACGATCGCTTGACATTTCTGAAATTGATTTCATCGTTGATAAGCTTCTATAATCCGGATCGGGTAGATCCTATTTTCTTGAGTGGATCTTGGCCTCTAGCCAAGGTTTTACTCTCTAAAAGGAGTGGCAACCATTATGTTGATTTGGGGAATCATCTGACTCTATTTCTTGATCGTTATTTTATAGTCGATCACTCCTCCGTGTGTTCTTATGTGCTGCGTTTGAGCCGAACCGTGATAAGACGATAGATGCTTGTGTAGGTCCGGTAGGACAAAAGCGTGTTGGGTATAGTTGGTCTACTTTGTGTTCCTGTCGCTCTCCGAATGACAGACTCCCGCTACGTCAATTTGGTATCAGAGGCAGTCATCGCAACTTCTTAGTTGACACGTCCTCTGTAACATCCCTCAAACAACTAGACCCCCAGGAGTGGTTTTGTCATGACTAGGTCATGACAAAACCATTGGAAGCTCAAGAAGGCCAAGTGAACCTAGGAATGTTGGTGAGACCACTATGGTCTACAAATAGTAGATTTCTTAACCCTAGTTTAAGATGATCATGGGGCTACACCAAGACTTCAAGACCCCACCATGGTCTCACCAATCCATTGTAAGGTCCATTAGAGCCCTAAGGGTCCATTAGAGTCGAACAGGGTGGCCAAGTTGACCTAGAACCACTCTAGGCCTAAATTGGGCAAGGTGCCCTAACTAAGGGCAGTGTGCCCTAGTAAAGCCCAACTAACCCTACCAGGGTCTTCCTAGACCTAAATTGGGGTCAATGGGTCACTAAGGATCCATGGAGGACAGTCAAAGTGGTTAAGTTGACCAAAGTCAACTCTAACCCTAAATGAGTCAAACTAGCCTACTTAGGGTCAATTGACAATCCCCTAGCCAAGTGGACTCCACCCATGCCCTCCTAACCATAAAGTAAGGTCAATGGATCACCTAGGACCCATTGGGGTCAACTCTATAGCCTAAGTTGACCCAAGTCAACCTTAGCCCTAAAAAGGTCAAAGTGCCCTAACTCAGGGGCAATTGACCTACAGTGTGCAAGTTAACCCTACACAAGTACTTCTATACTTTAGGGGAGGCCCATGGGTCACCAAGGACCCATTGGGGTCAGCCCTAGTGGCTAATTTGACCAAAGTCAACCCTTGGGTCAAAGTGTTCAAACTAGCCTAAATGGCTAGCTCAAGCCCAATCCAAGTGGGCTAGGCCTAGGCAAGAGGGGCCCATTGGTGTAGGAGGTGGTGAGACACATTTTGGTACCACCAAATTTATAAATGGGTGTCTAGGCGAGAGAAAGAGGGAGTTACCCAAACTTGGAGGAGAGAGAAAGAGGTGCTTAATGGCCATCATGGCCCTGGAGGCCCCATAACTCCCTCTTTTGATGGGGCTTTAGCTCCTTAAAGCAGGGGAGGAGTTTTTCAGAAGGTGGCCGGCCAGTGGGGTGGCTCAACCCTTCAAATTTGGTGAAACTGAAATTGCCCATTATGGCCATTCATGGACATTGGAGTTACACCCTTCCCCTTCCACAATTGAGAATCTTAAAAGCATCACCAGGCAGAGGGGAGAAGGTTACAACCTTCACCTGGAGGATTCAAGGCGTTTGACTATGCTGTTGCAGAAACCCGATCGCCGCCACCACCACCATGGCAACCCGGAGATCAGCTCGCCTCCAGCCCTCCCAACAGGTCCTCCTCCACTCGTTCTTCCATGGGTAGATCATAACAATCCTTAAGGCCAAGGTTCGGGCTCAATTCTGCCCGATCGGGAGAGCTTTTTCTCTAGTTTTTTCGCAAAAATTTACAAATCATGTTCGCCAGAATGGGCCCCTCCGGCAGCTGTGCCGCCGCCTGGCGACAGCCACCACCTCAACGGAGGTGGTGGTGGGGGTGGCTGGCCAGGGAGGTGGCTGGGTGGCCGGCGGCAAACTTTGTAGTGCTAGAATAGGTTAGTAAAACTCCTTGAACAATAATGAAACTTGACATTAATTTTAGTACTTTCTTTATAAATGCATGAGTTAGCCCGACTCATTTATCTGGATTTTATGATCCTACTGCCCATTGGAAGGTCATGAAAATTAGGCAGAGGGAGTTTTAGACCTTATTGCTTATGTATGAATTTTATTAGAATTTTTGAATACATATTTGCAGTACCTACTTCACAAGCTTATTAACTTGAAAAATTATTCAATAAATTGTTTAGAGCTCATTACTTGCTAATAAATTATGAAACTTGACCTAGAGTATTTATGTCCTTACAATCATACTTGAATTTTCTCAGAATATTTGGAAATATTTTTGCCGCACTTGCCTCTTAAAATTGATAAAAATAGGTTATATTCAAAATTATAATTAGAGGCTAAACCTTGCTGAAAAATTGGGAGACTTTGGATTTTATGTTAAATAGTAATATTGAATTTATCATAAATTTTGTGGAGCATTTGCCTGTAAAAAATTGGTACTTCATGTTCAACTTGGGTTTTTTTGGATTACTAGAATAATTAAATAAATTACCAGATAAATTAGGAAAATTAGGAAATTCTGGTTTTAGACTAAAAAGATCATGACAACCATCCAGTAATTATTATAGGGGTAATGGGTGATATTTTAAGCACCTCTCATTTTACACTTCATATAGCTTAGGTTGGTCTGTATTTAGTAAAACTACAGAAATTATGTCGGAATATGAATTTCGGCACATGAGTTGGGGTTAGAGATTTTGCTGGTTTGTATAAATAAAAATGATTTCATCATTGGAAGATAGGATGAGTAGAGTGTTGGATTGGCTAGTGTTAGGTGGTGCTCGGGATCAACGAAAGATCATCTTTCCCAAGGGGAGGAAGTGTCAAATACTCTAGGGTTATATCCAGTACAACAAGTAAGGGTTTGAGGAAATTTGATAGCAACCAATAATAGTAAGTGTCTTACTAAAGAGAGCTTTGGGCTTAATCCCATCATAGTTCCTAGTGCTTTCGAGAGCCCTTCACGGGGTATACCTTGGGCAGTCCTGGGCTAACCTAAACAGTAGGAATAATAAACTGAATTGCAAGAGTAACTAGTAAAACTAGGATATCACCTTCACTCACCTCGATGTACCCGGGGTGTTAGGTTGGGTCACTCGGGTTGTAGGCTCAGTGGATTTGATGACGGGCAGGTTGGCCCGGCGAGCTTTGGCTCGGTTATTGTTTATGATGGGCAGGTTGGCCCGACGAGCTTTCGCTCGGTTATTGTTTGAGACGGACGGGTTGGTCTGAGGGGCTTTAGCTCGGTGGTGATACATTAAGGTTGCATGTGCATAAAGTAAAAGGTGGTGGGTCTTCGGTATTAGAGGGTCGATGCACCGACGCCAATACGTTGACTCGGCAAGTGTGGTTTAGCACTTGGCCAAATAAAGTCCGGTGCGCCAGCCGACAAGAGTACACAGGAGCTCCTCTTAGTGAACCAGTGTCGAGGCATATGATAGGTCTGACTTGTAGTGCAATTACTGGTTTATAGGTGGGCGAGGCCCAACCCACCTCTTCCGTTTGCCACTACGGAGGTATCCTGAGAGGTTCGGCTCCAGAAAGGGGGAACTAAAGATCTGTGTACACAGAGTCGAGTGGGTGAGTTGCACTTGCATGTTTACATCATGGCATAAAAGTATTTCATAGCATAATCATTGCATATAACCCGACACCTACTGTATAAGTGGTATGGGACGCTTATACAATAGGTCCTGCAAAACGACCCCTTGATTTATAAGTTCGTGCGAGCGTGCTTATAAGTTAAGGTTTTATTTCAGTAAATATAAATATAGGATTGCTAGAAAACCGACACCCTATCATATAAATTGGTATGAGACTTTTTATATGATAGGAGCCCTGCAAAAGATCTCTTGCTTATGTATTTTCATATAAGTTAAGGTCACTTTTCTTCTTCAGTCTTATTACCTTCGTTCTACCTTTTATACTATAGATCTGCTAATTTAGTTCCGCCGCCATCTGCTTATTTGTTATTCTCCACTTTCATGTCCTCTCCTTTCCTTCTCCCTGCTCGGTGCCTAGGAGCCATGGGGGAAGGGGTGGGGGATGATAGGTCTTAGTCTTTTAGACTAACGGTTTTCGAACCACATCATTTTAGGGGACCGTAGAGCCCAGCATGGAGGAGCAGCCCCGGAGGTCAGCACGCTTGGAGATGGGGCAGTCTAGTACCGGAGTTCAGACGTTAAGGACTGTGATTCCTGGTCTCTAGTAGTTATTTTGGCTTTGCTTCTACATCGAGTGATATGTAGTGAGGTCTTGATGTACTGGGCATGAGCCCAAGATTTGGTATTTTCATTATTTCTGTGGACACTCCCTTCGTGGAGTTTATTTACAATATCTATAATTTGCGTGGACTTGCTTTATTATTTTGCTATAGTTGTGATCGATTTGGCCGGCAGGATCGGCGTTTTGTAGTGATGACCTTCCCGGGCGTGAAGGTGTCACCGCGAAGTGGCAGTTCTTGGCCTAAGACCCCGATGTTTCAAAAAAGGGGGGGGGGGGGGGGGTCTTACAAGTGGTATCAGAGCCAGGTTTCGATCCTGGGACCTGTGGGTTATGGGCTGTAACGCCCCTAGCCGATCGCAGCATCACGGCTCCGCTCGGCGACGCTACCGGGCTGCAGCCCAAGCACCCCAACCCCTCTCCATCCACAGGCGGGTTGTTGGTGGCCACAGCCTCCCTTTCATGAGGTAAACTCGATAGGCCCGCACCACGGGGACTTCCCAGCCCCATCCCAGTACTACTCCAGCCCGAGCACGCTTAACTATGGAGTTCTTTCAACTCTCATCACCAATTGCTGTTACAATAAAAAAGTGCACTTTTTATTGTAAGGCCCCTAGCCGATCCAACGTGACAGCACGGCTCCGCTCTAGGCGACCCTACCGGGCTGCAGCCCAAGCACCCCAACCCCTCTCCCTCCACAGGCGGGTTGTTGGTGGCCGCAGCCTCCCTTTGATGAAAACTCGATAGTCAAGCCCGCACTACGGGACAGGAGGTCACCCATCCCAGTACTACTGCCCGAGCACGCTGGGGTTCTTTCAACTCTCATCACCAATTGAGCTGCAGCTCAATTGGTGATGAGAGTTGAAAGAACTGTTAGCGTGCTCGGGATGGAGTAGTACTGGGATGGGTGACCTCCTGTCTAGTGCGGGCTTGACTATCGAGTTTGCCTCATCAAAGGGAGGCTGCGGCCACCAACAACCCGCCTGTGGAGGGAGAGGGGTTGCCAGAGCGGAGCCGTGACGCTGTCACGTTGGATCGGCTACGTTAGTGCACTTTTTTTGTAACAACCCTAGCCGATCCAACGTGACAGCGTCACGGCTCCGCTCTAGGCGACGCTACCGGGCTGCAGCCCAAGCACCCCAACCCCTCTCCCTCCACAGGCGGGTTGTTGGTGGGCACAGCCTCCCTTTGATGAGGCAAACTCGATAGTCAAGCCCGCACTACGGGGACTTCCCAGGAGGTCACCCATCCCAGTACTACTCCATCCCGAGCACGCTTAACTATGGAGTTCTTTCAACTCTCATCACCAATTGATCTGCAGATCAATTGATGAGCTCCATAGGTGTGCTCGGGCTGGAGTAGTACTGGGATGGGTGACCTCCTGGGAAGTCCCCGTAGTGCGGGCTTGACTATCGAGTTTACCTCATCAAAGGGAGGCTGTGGCCACCAACAACCCGCCCGTGGAGGGAGAGGGGTTGGGGTGCTTGGGCTGCAGCCCGGTAACGACGCCTAGAGCGGAGCCGTGACGCTGTCACGTTGGAGGCTAGGGTCGTTACATGACCACGCTGGCGTGGGAGGAGCAGAGTCCCATGCCAAGAGGTGGTGGAAGACTTCACTGGACAAGACGTTTGCTGATAGAGAGGTTGCTGAGATTGCTAATTCATGGCCACACTATTGGAACATTTTGTTCCGCCGTAGAGATGAGCTGGAAGATAGATTTCTACAGTTGAGATAGGGTAGCAAGACGGTGGTGGAGTATTATGGGGAGTTCAACCACCTAGCCAGGTTTGCGAATTCTTGTCAGTTGGATGAGTCAGGTTACACTAAGAGGTTCTATAAGGGCCTGCGGGAGGATCGACACGCTTGGCGGTGTGCCCATATGGGGGATCACATGTAAATTGTCCACTGTTAATTAGGTTTGAGTCGATTACTTACTAATGGCTTTTGTTACGCAGCCCCAAACACATCCTACACCACAGGGCAGAGTCCAGAAGACTCTGAATGTTGCACCACCTCCCCCTGTCCCCACTCTGTTCCTATAGTCAGAGATGGGGCAGACTCTGACAGCTATCCTGGAGGCTTTTAGGGCGCAACAGGTTCCGGCTCCGCAGCCAAACCCGGGGGCCAACTGGCTGAGTATATTCCGAGGACTTTCTCCCCCATCCTACTTAGGGACAAAGTCGGCAGTACGGACGGAGGAGTGGCTGGACATCATATATGAGATGTTGACTGGGATACGGTGCCCGTGGGAGGAGAGGGTGCCCTTGGTTATCTCTTCCAGAGAGTCCCATGCTAAGAGGTGGTGGAAGACTTCGCTGGACACGACGTTTGCTTACAGAGAGGTTGCTGAGATTGCTTGGGGGGAATTCAGGGACGCACTGTTGGAACATTTTGTTCCACAGTCTGCCAGAGATGAGCTGGAAGATAGATTTCTATAGTTGAGACAGGTAGCAAGACGGTGGTGGAGTATCATCGGGAGTTCAACCACCTAGCCCGATTTGTGGATTCTAATCAGTTGGATGAGTCAGGTTACACTTAGAGGTTCTATAAGGGCCTGCGGGAGGATCTGAGGGAGGCTCTGTTGTTCGTGTCTGACGGGCTTATTCCTCAAATATTGGAGATGGTGAAATGGATCGAGGCAGATTGGCATACTACCCGAGGCCGGAAGTGGCCAACTAAGGACCAGGGTCGGGGAGCCAGAAATGATCAGCGATGGGGCCGCATCACAGATGGGAGAAGAGCAGAAGACCCGCCTCATCAGGAGGTGAGACAGGAGCAGAGGAAACCAGTATTGGTGGCCCTCAGCCACCCTAGATGCGGGAGGTGCAGAGACCCGGGGGTATGGCATATCCCCCACCAGAGTGCCTCAACTATCATAAGGTGGGGCATATCCTGAGGAACTGCCCCATGAGGGGGGCACCACCACCAGCACCACCGGCTGTCCTACCAACTCAGTATTTTGGAGGCCGAGGTCGTGGATACCAGGGCAGAGACCGCAGGCAGGTGAGAGAGCAAGTATATGCACTGGATCTGACTCAATAACGGAATCTAGAGTAGGTGATCACAGGTACGCCGGTTAATTTCAAGTTTTCTCTTTCCTAGATAATTAAAGTCATGGATATAGAACTGATAAACTAGGAAAGAAAACCATAATTAGATTTCTAAGACTTTAAACTACCCCAGACATAGTCTTCATCAGCGGCAAGCCCGCCTATACACTGTTTGATACGGGTGCTTCGCACTCATTCATGTCGGAGGCCTTCGTGGAAGGCTGGAGGGTGTGGAGCGATTCACAGGCCTGATGATGAAGATACGTCTACCGGATGGATCAGAGTTATTCACCACCGCTCGCTGCAACATGGAGGCGGAGATCGGCGGGAAGACATTTGAAGCACCAGCAATGATCCTGAAGATGCCAGTCTTTGACTTGATCCTGGGCATGACATGGTTGCATTGGAACCATGCTCAGATCGATTGCCTATCAAAGAGGATCACTGTGAGGCATGGGGATTCCTACATCATCATCGAAGGTATTAGACCTATTCCCCCTCTCTTGTTGTAATCCGTGCAGGCCGTCAAGGCCAACTTTCAGGGGGAGGAAGTCTATGAAGTGTTCTTTGAAATGGCTGAGGCCAAGGGTTCCATCTCAGATATCCCGGTGGTGCGAGATTTTGCCGACGTATTTCAAAAGAAGCTGTCAGGGCTACCCCAACACCTAGAGTAGGATTTCCAGATACAGCTGGTGTCGGGGGCTAAGCCGGCATCTAGAGCCCCTTACCGGATGGCCCCAAAGGAGTTAATAGAGTTTCGAAGCCAGCTGCAGGAACTAGTGGAGGCCGGATTTCTCCGGCCAAGCTATTCACCATGCGGAGCCCCGTTGTTGTTCGTTAAGAAGAAGGACGGGACACTTAGATTGTGCATCGACTACCGGGCACTGAACCGACTGACAGTCCGGAATACCTATCCATTGCCAAGGATAGATGAGTTGTTTGACTAGCTGGATGGCGCATATTTCTTTTCAAAATTGGATTTGAGGTCGGGCTACTATCAGCTGCAGATCCAGGAGGAGGACATTCCGAAGACTGCCTTCAGTAGCAGATATGGGCTGTTCAAGTTCACCGTGATGCCCTTCGGGCTCACGAATGCACCGTCGGCGTTCATGAGCCTCATGAACCGGTTGTTCGAGGCATATCTGGATGTGTTCGTCATTGTTTTTATTGATGACATCCTCATCTACTAGAGGACAGAGCAGGAGCACAGACGACATCTGATGCTGACCCTAGAGAGACTGCGGGAGCACCAGCTTTATGCGAAGTTCAGCAAATGCCAGTTCTGGTTGAGGGAGGTGGCTTTCCTAGGCCATATCATCAGTGATGTTGGGTTGGCAGTGGACCCAGCAAAGATTCAGGCAGTTCGGGATTGGCCGCAGTTGAAGTCGGCCACAGATGTGTGGATGTTTTTAGGACTTGCCGGTTACTACCGGAAGTTCGTGGAGGGATTTTATCGTATTGCCCTTCCACTTACATCCCTGACGAGGAAGGATGTGCCCTTTGTCTGGACCACGCAGTGCGAGGTGGATTTTCAGGAGCTGAAGGATCGACTCACCTCAGCTCCTATACTTGCCCTCCCTTCAGGGAAAGAAGGATTCCAGGTCTACACTGACGCTTCCTACCAGGGCATGGGTGCGGTGCTGATGCAGAATCGTCATGTGATAGAATACGCTTCTCGGCAGCTGAAGAAGCAAGAGTAGAACTACCCAGTTCATGACTTAGAGATAGGAGCGGTCATATTTTCTCTGAAAGTCTGGCGACACAATCTGTACGGTGTCCACTGCAACATATACTCCGATCACAAAAACTTGAGGTATGTGGACACGCAGAAGGATCTAAATATCAGGCAGAGGTGATGGGTGGAGTTTCTAGCAGATTACCAGTACGAGATGCAGTACCACCTAGGGAAGGCGAATGTGGTGGCAGATGCGCTGAGCCGAAAGGCCACAAACTCTGGAGCAGGAACGCAGTTGATTGCCTTGGAGTTAGTCCAGATGCTAGAAAAGATGCAGATATCCTTGGTGTCCGAGGATCATCCTGAACTGTACCGGGAGTACCTAGCATTATTGGTTGCCCCAGATGACATTCGCGACCGAGCCAGAGATGGGCAGAGGCAGGATGCCCAGCTAAAGCCGATATTCCGGGCCTTAGAAGCAGTCACTGCTGGAGATTACTCGCTGAGGGATGGTCTAGTGTGTTTCAGAGGACATATTTACATACCAGAGGGAGGCCAGGTTCGGGAAGATATCATGACGGAGGCTCATTGCACTCGGTATTCAGTACACCTGGGAGTTATGAAGATGACTGCGGACCTAAAGAAGACCATGTAATGGCCAGACATGAAGAAGGATGGGAGACTTAGATTGTGCATCGACTAGTGGAAGCCGGATTTGTCCGGCCAAGCTCTTCCCCATGGGGAGCCCAGGTGTTGTTCGTGAAGAAGAAGGACGGGACACTTAGATTGTGCATCTACTACCGAGCACTAAACCGACTGACAGTCCGGGATACCTATCCATTGCCAAGGATATATGAGCTGTTTGATCAGCTGGAGGGGGGGGGCACTTCTTTTCAAAATTGGATTTAAGGTCAGGCTAGTACCATCTGCGGATCCAGGAGGAGGACATTCCGAATATTGCCTTCAGTAGCAGATATAGGCTGTTCGAGTTTACCGTGATGCCCTTCGGGCTCACGAATGCACCATCGGCGTTCATGAGCCTCATGAATCAAGTTTTCGAGGCATATCTGGATGTGTTCGTCATTGTGTTTATTGACGACATCCTCATCTACTCTAGGATAGAGGAGGAGCACACACGATATCTAACGTTGACCCTAGAGAGACTGCGGGAGCATCAGCTTTATGCGAAGTTCAGCAAATGCCAGTTCTGGTTGAGGGAGGTGGCTTTCCTAGGCCATATCATCAGTGGTGCTGGGCTGGCAGTGGACCCGACCAAGATCCAGGCAGTTAGAGATTGGCCGCAGCTGAAGTCGGCCACAGACGTGCGGAGTTTTCTAAGACTTGCTGGTTACTACCAGAAGTTTGTGGAGTGATTTTCTTGCATTGCCCTTCCACTCATATCCCTGACGAGGAAAGATATGCCCTTTGTCTGCACCCCACAGTGCAAGGTGGCTTTCCCGGAGCTGAAGGATCAACTGACCTCGGCTCCTATACTTTCCCTTCCTTCGGGGAAAGAAGGATTCCAGGTCTACACCGACGCTTCCTACCAGGGCATGGGTGCAGTGCTGATGCAGAATGGTCATGTGATAGTGTACGCTTCATGGAAGCTAAAGAAGCATGAGCAGAACTACCCTGTTCATGACTCAGAGATTAAAGCGGTCATATTTGCTCTGAAAGTCTGGCGGCACTATCTGTACGGTGTCCACTGCGACATATACTCCGACCACAAAAATTTGAGGTATGTGGACATGCAGAAGAAGCTGAGTATCAGGCAGAGACGATGGGTGTAGTTTCTAGCAGATTACCAGTACGAGATGCACTACCACCCAGGGAATGCGATTGTGGTGGCAGATGCGCTGAGCCGGAAGGCGACCATCTTTGGAGCAGGACCGTAGTTGATGGCCTTCGAGTTGGTCTAGATGTTAGAAAAGATGCAGATATCCTTGGTGTCCGAGGATCACCCAGAGCTGTACCGGGAGTACCTCTCATCGTTGGTTGCCACATATGACATTTGAGACTGAGTCAGAGATGGGCAGAGGCAGGATGCCAAGCTAGAGTCGATATTTCGGGCCTTAGAAGCAGGCACTGCTGGAGATTACACACTGAGGGATGGCCTAGTGTGCTTCAAAGGACAGGTTTACATAACAGAGGGAGGCCAGGTCCGGGAGGATATCATGACGAAGGCTCACAGCAGTCAGTATTCAGTACACCCGGGAGTTACGAAGATGACTGCGGATCTGAAGAGGACCATGTACTGGCCAGGAATGAAAAAGGATATTACATACTTCGTGACCCATTGCGAGGCATGCCGGCTGGTGAAGGCAGAGTGCAGAAACCCCGCAAGATTGTTGTAGCCACTCCCAGTGCCGGAGTGGAAGTTCGATGATATCGCGATGGACTTCATACATGGGCTTCCCCAATCGCGGACGGGAAACAATTCAATCTGGGTGATCGTCGACCGGCTAACGAAGGTAGCCAGATTTATTCCGATCAGAAAGGATGACTCGGTTGGTGTGCTGGTTTGGAAATTCGTGGAGCAGTTTGTCCGTTATCATGGCGTACCCAGGTCGATTGTATCGGATCGGTATGGACGGTTTACCACCAAGGAGTGGAGATCATTGCAGACTTACATGGGCACTCGGTTAACATTCAGTACAGCTTTTCAACCCCAGACTGATGGGCAGATGGAACACACTAATCGAACCTTGGAAGATCTGCTGCGGCTTTGCAAATTGGATCGCGGTGAGCCCTGGTAGAAGTTGTTGACACTGATCGAGTTCTCATATAATAACAACTACCAGTCCAGCATAGGGATGACACCTTATGAGGCCATGTACGGACGGAGGTGTAGAACTTCGCTGTCATGGATACATGACCAGGATCCGAAGGATTTGGGTTTAGAGTTTGTTGAGGACACCGAGGATCAGGTGAGGATGATATGGGATAGGATGATAGAGACACAGAGCCGACAAGCTAAGTATTACGACGCTCAGCATCGTCAGGTGGAGTTCCAGGTGGGGGACCAGGTGTTGTTGAAGATCCGACCAATGCATGGGGTTTCATGGGTACACGGTCGGAAGAAGAAGCTCAGCCCAAGATATATGGGGCCTTATAGGATCCGAGAGCGGATCGGTCCCTTGGCTTATAGGCTGGAGCTGGCACCGGAGCTGGCGAGCCTGCACGACGTGTTCCATGTATTCCCTCTTAGGATGGCTCTACTATGCCAGGAGTAGCATATTACGGCCACGGATGGGTGTTAAATTTTCTCAAGGTGGTCAGCAAGATAGCCTAAAGCCAAATTAATATTCTCAAAACTATCCAGTTAACACCTTGATCAAGCGGAAGCCCAAGAGCAAGCTTAACACCAAACACAAATGGAAGCACAAGCAGGTCTTATATTCATTCACACTTTTTTACAAGGCAAGGCATACATAGAGAGACATGATTTCGCTAGTATAAAAGCTACAAACAGAAAGACAAAAATAAGCCAGGCGGACAGCACTGGAGACCGCCAAGACCGCCCAGTCCGGCATGGTCGCCGAAGCCGCCCGATCTGAAGCTGCTACACGCCGAATATCACACGGAGCCCGCTGAGACCATGAGGTCGCGCGGACACACCGTTATTCACTTCCTGCTGATGAACTGAAGAACAGACCGCCTACTCGTCTGAGACCGGCAGACAGGTAATTGGAACTTGGAAAAGCTGAAGCAGAGAACCACTGACAAGCCGTAGAAGCGACCAACTGAGACCTCAGAGACCGCACACTTCAATGCCAAACTCCTGGCTCCTTGAAGCTAGCCGCGCGACCTGCACACAGCACACCGTCAGTTCTACTCAACCCGCGCGGGCAGAAAAACTCAGACCGCAACAATCGCCCAAGCCGCACTTACTGTTCACTCAGTTACTGTAGACGTGCCGAGCGGGTCTATTTATCGGCGAGGTGAGGAGTGTCGTCACCGCCCTAGTGAATAGAGTCACCACCCCAGCTCGCGCACTAGCAAAACACCCGTCCGCTGAGTCCGCAAGGACTTAGACGGATTTCCAAGAAAATCTCCATGAGCAAGACACATAATCACAACTAGGCGGACATGCCTCAGACTATGTGGACAAGGTAAAGTCCGCACAGTCCGCACAATCCGCACAGTCCGCAACATCATCACACATGGACAGCCATAACCCCTTCAGCAACAGTCCGCACACGAAAGAGGCACTTCGCATAGTACAAGACCAAAGCCTCCATCAACCACAAGTTCATGACCAAAGGCAGTTCGCCTGGTCAACTGCGGACTTGGCGGATACTGCAGACACACTGGACTTGTCATAGAATGTGACCAAGTCCAGTAAATCACCAAAGGCATAGCACGTGCTCGGCGGACAAGGCCCAGTCTGCCAACACCCAAAGCAGATCGCCAATTCCACCAATGTAAGGCAGTCGGCAAAATATACTTGCACAGTTGCCCAAACGGCCAACTGCCGGACTCCGACACCAGTCCGCGCAGTCCTCCACAGCAGCTAACACCCGCTGCAGCACCGGAGAGCTCGGCAAGGGCCACAGCCGATCTCCAAGGCCAGCCCGCAACAGCGGACACCGCAGACTCGCCAGTACGCAAAGCCTCCTGCGGATTCAATCTCCAACCCTCCTGGTTACACAAGAGCTTGCAAAAACACAAGGCCGCTGATCAACAAGCACAGCCAACAGCCCGCAAACCGCAATCCGCTCAGTTCGCTTCACAAGCCCACCATCCTAGGTCATAGACCAACCAGGCCGCACAGCAGACCACTCAGACCGCACACCAGGCCGCTCAGGCCGCACAGGCTGCTCAACAGCCAAGATACCAAGACAGCCAACATCCAGGCTACAACCAGCAGTCCGCCCAGGCCGCGGACTCAGTTTGCACAGGCCGCTCAGTCCGCCCGGCCTGTCCATCACCCACTTCCACTTCACAAATTTCAACACTCCACCTTGAAGTGAGAAGTGGTGATCAAGCCCAACAAGCTCCGTAACCGCTGAAAAGGCCCCTTCGACAACAGCTTCGTGAAGATGTCAACAAGATTATCTTCACCCGAACATGCCCGACCAGAAGAGATCCCTCCAACACCTTCTCCCTTATGAAGTGGTGCTCAATCTCAATATGCTTGGTCTTTGCGTGACACACTGGATTGTTTACCAGTTTGAGAGCACTCTCATTGTCACCCCGGAGTAAAGTAGGCACTTGCACTTCTCCATGAACATCCTCTACAAGCCTCCATAGCCAGATGGTTTCCCGAGCAGCCAAGGCCGAAGCCTTATACTCAGCTTCCGTAGTAGACACAGACACAGAATCCTGCTTCTTGTTACACCACGAAATGCAAGCTGATCCACAAGTGAACACATAACCCGAAGTTGATCTCCGATCATCCGAGTCACCACCATAATCAGCATCCGTCTACCTAAGCAAAGCAAAGTCTGCATCCCTACTATAGAGGAGTCTCATATCAAAAGTTGTCTTGACATACTTCAAGATGTACTTTGCCGCTACCAGATGATACTTCCTTGGTTCAGCCATAAACTGACTAACTCAGCCAACAACATAAGCAATGTCTGGCCTTGTAATCGTTAGGTAGATCAAGCTCCCTACAAGATCTCTGAACACCAAAGGATCAGGAAGAATCCTTCCTTCATGTCGTCGAAGCTTCAGCCCATGTTCTAGTGGAGTAGAACAACTCTTCCCTTCACCCATACCAATCGACTTATAATGTGATCTGCATATCCCTTCTGGCAAATGAGAATCCCGCACTCCTTCCTCTCCACTTCAAGACCAAGAAAGTGATGAAGCTCTCCCAAGTCTTTCATCTCGAAGCGTATAGCAAGCTCAGCCCTGAGCCTTGCTACTTCCTCCTCTGAATTCCCTGTGATGATCATATCATCCACATACAGAAGGACCAAGACTTGAAGCTCCCCCTTCTCCTTGAAGAACAAGCTAGAATCCGAGTTGGAAGTAAGATAACCGCAGAATTGCAAATACTCTGCTATCTTCCCATACCAAGTTCTAGGAGCTTGCTTCAACCCGTAGAGAGCCTTCCTGAGCTTGCAGACATAGTCCGGATGTTCTTTAGAAACAAATCCAAGTGGCTGATCCATGAAGATGTCCTTGTCAATTTCTCTATAAAGAAAAGCGTTCTTTACATCAAGCTGCCACATCCTCCATCCCTTGCATGCAGCTAGGGCGATCACCACTCTAACTGAAGTCATCTTTGCAACCGGACTAAATGTCTCCTCATAGTCTTCTTCATACTGCTGTGAGAATCCTTAAGCAACCAGGCGAGCTTTGTATCTATCAATGCTCCCATCAGCCTTCTTCTTAAACTTAAACACCCACTTGCAAGTCACTGGAGTAATGCTATCAACCTTGGGCACAAGGTCTCAGGTTTCATTCTTCTTGAGAGCAGCAATCTCTTCCTTCATGGCATCATCCCACTCCTTGACTCCAGTGGCCTCATTGAAGTTTGCAGGCTCTCGCTCATCCAGAGGACCTACAAAGAAGTAGGATACAAAGCTCACTGCATTCCCATCACAGTACCGAGCTGGTGGCTTCACAACCCTCTTTGATCTCTGAAGAGGTTGTTCCTTGTGTAATGACCCTAGCCGATACAACGTGATAGCATCACGACTCCGTTCTAGGCGTCGCTACCGGGCTGCAGCCCAAGCACCCCAACCCCTCTCCAACCCACTGGTGGGTTGTTGGTGGCCACAGCCTCCCTTTGATGAGCAAACTCGACAGTTAAGTTGGGCCGTACGGCGTCTTCTCATCACCAATTGATCTGCAGCTCTATTGGTGATGAGAAGTGAAGGAACTCCATAGTTAAGCGTGCTTGGGCGAGAGTAGTACTGGGATGGGTGACCTCCTGGGAAGTCCCCGTACGGCCCAACTTAACTATCGAGTTTGCTCATCAAAGGGAGGCTGTGGCCACCAACAACCCACCAGTGGGCTTGAGAGGGGTTGGGGTGCTTGGGCTGTAGCCCGGTAGCGACGCCTAGAGTGGAGTTGTGACACTGTCACGTTGTATCGGCTAGGGTCGTTACACAAAAGTGCACTTTTTATTGTAACGCCCCTAGCCGATCCAACGTGACAGCGTCACGCCTCTGCTCTAGGCGACGCTACCGGGTTGCAGCCCAAGCACCCCAAGCTCTCTCCCTCCACAGGCGGGTTGTTGGTGGCCACAGCCTCCCTTTGATGAGCGAACTCGACAGTTAAGTTGGGCCGTACGGGGTCTTCCCAGTAGGTCACCCATCCTAGTACTACTCTAACCCAAGCACGCTTAACTATGGAGTTCCTTCACTTCTCATCACCAATTGAGCTGTTGTAACACCCCCTATCCGTCGAATAGCATATAGCAGTAGGTCCGGCCGGGGCCCGACGCCATATACCATAGACAGACCGGGTGGTTACTCAATGGAAACCATCCAACCAATCCAACGTCCTACACAGAGTCATTCTAGCAGAAGCAATTTAAAAGTTGCATTAATAAAGAACCCAACACTAGCTTGAATGTCCACTACAAAGTCAACAGGAATGAAGTACAAATACACAAGTACTGGCATTATGGCCTTACAATTATTTTTCTCAAATACGTGTTTTTTTCAAACCATGGCACGCAGGCGGGTCATACATGAATAAAACAGGTAAACACTCCAATTAGGCCTTCGAGGGTCGGCTCAGCAATTTGGGTTTTGGCCCACTATTTACCGCTCGGTCCTGCAGTACCTGCAATCAACAATCCACCGCAACGGTGGCAAACAAAGGCAATGGTCAGCTATGCTGACCAAATTATAACGATCCCGCCCCCAAACTCGGGGTGGCGATGCTCCTTCCCTGCACCTCATTAGCATAATCAAGCAGTAGAGTAATAACATTACATCACAGGCGTAGGCACACATGGCCACACGCCCCGTGCTATCAGGGCACATTCTCGGTGATCACGGTCTAAGTCCGCCGACTCACCACCGCCCCCAGGACGGAAATATCTCGTGAGCATCTGGTCTTTCTGGCCACTGCCTAAGACCCTCCATCTATGCCAACGGTAAGTGCCAAGTAACTTTAGGTCTCTTTAACAGAATGACATAGATCGGGAACGGTTCCACCTGACCCGTTGCTCACACCGCAACGTCAATTAAATCGTCTGCGCGGATCAAGCTTCCCCGAGTCCCGTATCTCCCACACATATCACATAACCCAGTTATGTTCAGGTTGGCTCCCAGGCCACCAAGTTGGCAGAATCATGCATCTGCCCGGTTTTCCAGGTGCACCTTGGGGTTAATCCCCAAGGCTACCTATTGCAATCTACCACGTAGAAAACCCAAAAAACAGACATTCGCACGGAGTCTTCTCCGGCCATTTATGCAATGCAACATCACCAATCCAGACCAACTTGTCTGGGTAGGCTTAACACATCATGCTTATATCCGTTCTTGATTACGGACTCTACATGTACACAATGGGGACTATTCATGTCTACCCGAAGGAATGCCTCAAACTCACCGCCAACTCGCGAGAGCAGGCTTCCCTATGCAAAATAAGTAGAGCTTCACATGCTCAGGTAGAGAATCGTTACCCTAGCATTCTTCCTTGGTGCCATGGAAAAGTATACGGATGAAAAGCACTGCCCTCTCCTTGCCTCCGTAGATCCGAAGTCGGTTCGCGATTTGGAGCTCCGAAGCTCCGCCGGTGACCGGATCTAGACTTCTTCTTCCTCGTTGCTCTCCCTTCTATCTAGAACTTAGATAGAGAACCAACGAACAGAAGATGAGGGTTTTGAATCCCTACACTCGGGTATATCCCAATAGGAATAACCTCTAGCCGTCGGATCCCAACATAAAGAAATGTACGGCTACGATCCGGGTCTGACATGGAAAAACTAGGCCGAACACCGCACGGTTCACAAACCGAAGCAGGACACATCCGCGATAAACTCAAACTGTGCCAGGATATTTAGCCGAGACCCTGCCAAAACCCCTGTGTCGACACTCTGTGTCGACACTCTGTGTCGACACTTTATGTCTACACAGCATAACCTGTGTTGACACAACACACCCTGGTTGTGTCGACACAACACACCCTGGTTGTGTCGACACAGCAGGCCTAGTGTCGACACACCAGGCCCAGTGTCGACACACCAGGCCCAGTGTCGACACAGCAGGCCCTGTGTCGACACAGCAGGCCCTGTGTCGACACAGCAGGCCCTGTGTCGACACAGCAGGCCCTGTGTCGACACAGCAGGCCCTGTGTCGACACAGCAGGCCCTGTGTCGACACAGCAGGCCCTGTGTCGACACAGCAGGCCCTGTGTCGACACAGCAGGCCCTGTGTCGACACAGCAGGCCCTGTGTCGACACAGCAGGCCCTGTGTCGACACAGCAGGCCCTGTGTCGACACAGCAGGCCCTGTGTCGACACAGCAGGCCCTGTGTCGACACAACAGGCTCTGTGTCAAACATGCCATAACCCGCCAAGGACACGACCTTTGACACGCCCGTATCCTAGTCCGTGTGACCCCTGCCAAATTCCAAACTTGGCTAAAAATGACTCCCGTCGCTCTTTTGAGTTTCGGGGCGTTACAACTCTCCCCCTCTTAAAAGAATTTCGACCCCGAAATTTCATAAAGGAAAGATAAGCATAAAACTTAAACGGTACCTGAGTGAAACAACTCCGGGTACTCCTCAAGCATGGTTTGCTGTCGCTCCCAAGAGAGCTCCTCGCGACTACAATTATCCCAACGGACCTTGACCATCCTGATATCTTTATTGCGTAGCCGCTTGACCTCCGAGTCCTTAATACATATGGGCTTGACCTTCGTCATCAACCCATTGTCCCCCGACACTTGATCCACCGCGATCACATGCAAAGGCTCTTGCACCGCCTTCCGTAGCACTGATATATGGAATACATCGTGTAGACCACTAAGCTCCACTGATAGCTTCAGCCGATAAGCTGCTTCACCAATCCGCTCCAGAACCTCAAACGGTCCAAGGTACCTCGGGCTTAGCTTCTTTAAGCGCCGCACCCGCGAGACACCCCTGAACGACTTGATCTTCAAGTACACCCAGTCTCCAACAGCAAACTCCACGTTCCTATGCTTGACATTATAGTACTTCGCTTGACGGTCCTGAGCAATTAGCAACCTCTCACGAATGGTTCGAACCAATGAGGTAGCATCTTCCACCTCTTATCGCTTGTACAACTTTGACTCACCCGTTTCCAAGCAGGACAACGGCGTGCGAGATCTTCTACCATAAAGGGCCTTGAAGGGCGCCATTTGTATGCTTGCATGGTAGCTATTGTTGTACGTGAACTCCACCAAGTATAGGTGATCTTCCAATTGCTTTCCAAAGTCCAGGACACACATGCGAAGCATGTCTTCCATTGTCCTATTGACCCTCTCATTCTGACCATCCGCCTGCGGATGGAAGGCAGTGCTAAAACTCAGCTTTGTTCCCAACATCTGCTGCACCAGCCTCCAATCATTGGACGTGAACCACCCATCATGGTCACTCACGATCCTGCGGGGCACACCATGAAGCCGCACAATATTGTCTATATATGATGAGTCCAAATTTTACACTGATTTTTGGACTCATCTGGGCCAGTTTTATCGTCTTAGCACTACACTTGAGAGCCATTACTGCTTATATTTGCTTACGTGCCTATTTCACGATTAAGTGCACTATAGGCCCGTTTCTGTGTGCTTTATTTGTTTTTGTGTTTTTGTTGTTCTTTAGCCTTGTCTTGGGAATGTGGTGTGCACGTTTGGTGGACTATCTGCCTCTTCTGCTGGTGCAGGGTTCGTGTGCGTGCTCCGGAACCGCTCGGGAGACACCGACGATGCAGGAATACTGCGCACGACCACTAGACTTATTGCGCACGACCACTGGTCGTGCGCCACCGGTCGTGCGCATTACAATCGTCGATCTCCGTTCGACGAATTTCTCAAGAACTTTTCTCTGTTCGTCGATCTTTTTGCGCACGACCAATGGACTTATTGCGCACGACCACTGGTCGTTCGCCACCGATCGTGCGCATTACATTCTCATTTTTCCTAATTCTGCCCGGGTAATCGCACGAGCACTGGCCGTAGTGCGCACGTCCACTGGTCGTGCGCCATTGCTCGTGCGCGTTTGCCCCTTGCTTTCGGCAATTCTGTCCCTGCCAATCGCATGATCAGTGGATTTAGTGCGCACGACCACTGGTCGTGCGCCACTGATCGTGCACATATTTGCTGATGTTTCTATCCAGGTTGCAGGTCTAATTGGAAATGGCGCACGATCATCGACCGACAGTGCGCACGACCACTGGTCGTGCGCCACTGATCGTGCGCTCTGCTTTTGCTGCCTCCATATTTAAGGCCTTGCTCCGCGATTTAGGTCAACGCCCGTCATTTGCTGCGATCGGGGAGTTCGCGGGAAGCGCCATTTTACTTCTCCAACTACTCTATCACCTCCACCTTCATCGGGAGTCCATAGCCGGCTATTCCAAAGCTTTTCAAACTCTCCGGCGAGCTTCCGGCCATTGAAGACTTCAACTCCATGCTTTCCACCAGAGTTGGTGAAGAAGACAACCTAGAGAACGGACTGAAAGGCCTTCGAGGTGACAGCTCGTTGGTACCGGAAGCCTCCTCGGACTGAGCCCGGAAGCGGATTGACAACTCGCTATTCCGGCCATGACCTGCGGTGGATCTTCAATCTCTTTTGGTTTACTCCTCTTCCCCTTCCTCTGTAGTATGGAATGGTTTAACATTGTAATGAACATCAAGTTTTATTCTATATCTAATGGGATGTTTGTAGTTTTCTTATGCTTGTGAGTAGTGCTTGTGAATGCGCCTTGCTCACTCCACATCCACTCCATACTCGTGTCTCACCCGATTGCACTCCACACAAGAACACTTCCATCCATTAGCTTTCCGTCCACTCGCCCAACCAAAGTTCGGCATCGCGGCCGAAACACTCACTTCACCTTGCGAAGCGGTGCCTTCAACGCGCATAGCTTTTATTAGTTATTAGATCAAACAACCACAATCTCTGAAGTCCCCTTTTTACTCTTTTTCTAAGTATAACCCTCATAACAATATTTTCTGAACTGTTGCCGCTCTATGCTAATTGCATTCCTCAAGAGACCGACACTCGGGGATTTATTCCCAAACTTTATTACTTGTGCGACCGGTGTGCTTGCCGATTTACACGCATCAAGTTTTTGGCGCCGTTGCTGGGGAATACAACTGTAGAGCGACTCAGGATGACTGAAAATATTGTTATAAGAGTTAGTGTTTTTTGACTGCTGTTTCCTTCTATTATGTTTGCCGCAGTGAATGCAGGGCCGAGCTACAAGAGATTTTGTCGCCTACGACCCAGAGATCGAACATACTATCCTAGCGCGAAGACGCGCCGCAGCCATCACTTTAGCCCCAATGGGAGAACAGCTGAATATTGATGCAGGAAACCGAGTTGGAGGGATACCTCATGGCGACAGAAATGGCGACGAAAATGAAGTGAACCCTCCCCAGGTCCGCACCATGAGGGATTATACTACACCTACTGTCGGGAGCATATACCCTGGTTTCGGACCTGCTATCACCAACCCACAATTCGAGATTAAACCAGCTATTTTGAATATTATTCGGAACAATGCTCAGTTCTCCGGAACGGCCACTAAAGACGCCCATCTTCACCTTACAGAATTCTCCGAAATCTGCGCCACGTTCCGCTACGCTGGAATCCCAGACGAAACAGTCAAGCTCCGCCTCTTCCCTTTTTCATTAAGGGACAAAGCCAAGACATGGCTTCACTCCCTCCCACCTGGAACAGCAACCACCTAGAAGGATTTGACCACAAAAATCCTAGCTAAGTTCCATCTGGTAGATCGGATCGTGAGCATGAGTCGCGCAATAGCCAACTTCCGGCAAGCCGATCAAGAAAGTTTAGCCGAAGTTTGGGAGCGTTTCAACGAGCTGCTAAAGAAGTGCCATAATCATGGATTCCAAACGTGGAACCTCGTCGAAAGTTTCTACGTCGCTATTGATCCCCACCACCGAGCCATGATCGATGCCGCCTCTGGAGGAACAATCATGAATCTTGCTCCAGATGATGCTCTGAGAGTCTTACGAGACACCACCACCCACAGCGCTTACTGGACTGCTGGAAGAAACATCCCACGAAGCACAAGTGGAGTATTTGCCGTGGATATCCCCAAGCCTGCTGCTGCTGCTCCAGTGATGGCAATCTCATGCCAAGGGTGCGGAAGCACCAACCACCACAGCTTCGAATGCTTAGGAGTTGAGGTACTAGACGAATCTTCGTTTATGAATGAGTCAGTTAATTTTGTAGCCAATCAAAATAGGGGAGTGCCTTACGGGAACACATACAACCCGGGGGTGAGAAACCACCCCAACTTTTCTTGGAATCCTAACACATCTGGCCAAAGATGACAACCGGGGCAGCATCAAAACGATGCTTATGCCTCCGGAAGCCAACCGCGGCCGCCTTAACCGAATTATTCCCAAGGGCCCCCCGTCGTAAAAAAAAGTTCTTTGGAAGAGATGTTCGAGAAATTCGTTGAAATTTCCCAAACCAACATGACAAATCAAGTCGCCTCGATGCGCAAACTGGAGGCACAATTGGCCCAATTGGCCCAAGTGGTTTCTGAGCACACCCAAGGCACCTTACCTTGTAACACCGAAAAGAACCCCCATGAACAAGGTAAAAGCCTTGGGGAGGAAAATTTGGGAAACTGCAACGAACTCGTCATCAATTGTAAAATAAACAACATCGAAACCCCAGCATTATGCAATTCCGAGGCGTCCAGCAACATCCTCACTTTGCAAGATGTTGCGAAGATGCACCTACAAGTCGACATTGAAAATCGAAAGTCGCTTATCTTAGCGAATGGCAATTTGGTTGACACCGAGGGAGGTGTTCAGGACGTTGAAATCGAGGTTAACGGAAAAAGTATAACCACTGACTTCCAGGTTTTGGGACCAAGGGAAAATAACTCTATTACTATATTAGGAGTCCCATTCCTGATAGCCAGTGGCGCATCCCTCGAATTTTCCAAAGGCCGTATCACTTGGTCGACCGAAGATTCCACCCTCGATAACACATCCATACATTCCTCTGCCATCCAAAATAATAATTTTCTGAGTGTCACAGATACCACAATAGATTCAGGTCTCCCAACATTGGAAGAAGCACATCTGGAAGAGAAGACAAAGAAAGGACTCTCCCAGGAGGTAGATGCGAATCAAGAGCTATTGGTCAAAGAAGAGATCGAGTGCACCAAAGCCACGGCTGCCTTTCTACTTCCAGCCAACTATGTTGTTGAGCATGGCGAACCAAGTTTTATTCGGGAGAAATCCCTAAACACTTATTTGTATAACACTGCTGATAACTCTGTTAAGCGATCTGTAGCTTGGGCAGATCCGGTCGCCGTCATGGTGCCGGACAGGACGCCACAAACCACGACACCAGGAAACCCCACAACCTACACCCATTGGAAGTCTCCCACGGTGGAGAAACTGAAAGAGGCAAAGCGTTTACGCGAATAGCGCTACGCTGCCTTCCGACGCAAGAAAGAGTGCAATCGAAGTACAGGGAAAATGCCTACCCCCAATGCAAAAAGACAATCTGCTGTCCTCTCGCATCCCACGGGAGAGACTTACCACAAATCTGTTTTTAGCTGATTGCACCACCATCATTCCGCTTTCCCTCCTCTTTCTATTTTCTCACTGCTTTTTGAACGCTGGGTTGCCCTACTTTTATTTTTTCCTTTTTCTACTGCAAATAACTCTTTATTATAACTGCTAATACAGGTATTTGGTCCACCTTAAGGACGGTAAACAAAAGGGCTTTCGGGAGACAACCCAAGTTGGACCGTTTGGTCTTATGCTGTGTTTTGAGTTCTTTTTATATATTTATATATATAAGTCTCCATATTTTGTTTGGCGTGCATATTTCAATCGCAGGTGCAGGAATTTTTAAGGCGCGACAACTTGGCCGCACTTGAACATCTCATTGCACGACTGGTATGCTCAATTTTGAGCATAGGTACTTCCTACCCTAGCTATTTATCCCATTTGGAATGCTTATTTTTACTAGTTGTCGAATTTAAGTCTGGGGAGGGGGGAGAACATGTCTGTGGTCACTACACAACACATTCTGTTGCATACCAGTTTCTTGTTTAGTTATTTCTTGATCTCTGTTGCACACACTGAGTCACTCACACGAGTGCGCTCTTTTCCACGCGCACAGCTCGAGTCAAATGTATTGTTTTTGTGTAAACTTTAAAATAGTGGTGTTGTCTTAGGATTTCAGGATTGAGTAGTTCGAAACTCATGCAGTGCTCCTAATCGAGTACTCATGGTTTGTGTAGAACTAGTATAGATTTAATTTTTCTTTATGCTTGTAGATTTATATTTTTCTACAGATGTAAATAATGTTTGTACTACTCAAAATCTGAATCTGGAGTAATCGAACGATAATGAAGGAATGTGTGTAGCCGCCGCTAGACTCGTATTGCTCGAGTCGGGAGGAAGGATCCTCTTTCTCGGTGGCTAAGAACTTGCCCTAAGCTACTCTCGAAGCATTGGTGCCCGGTTAGTCAAGCGTGAGCATGACGTAGGCCCTCATTTTGGCTAGTTTGAGCCTTGTTTAGCCTTTCCTACCCGTTAACCGTTGCATGCCAAATTTGTGCCTACCCCTTCTTTGATCCAGCTCCACTCACATTCACCAAGGCCTGAAGCTAAACCCACCATCGCAATCAAATGCTTGAGCTTGTTTGTATTTACTATTTTGCCAAGGTTGTGATATGTGAAAATCGTTTAATGTGGTGCTGAATTCATAAATGTTTTGATTGCTATGTTTGGGGATTGCAAGCGCAGAAAAGAAAAAGAAGAAAGCGAAAAAGAAAAAGAGAAAAAAAAAAGAAAAAAAGAAAAATCTGAAATAATTGCTTTGAGAATTCTATCCCCATCCTATTTCTTGATTTTGGTCGGGTTAGACCGTGTACACACCCAGTTTTCAAGCTAAGTCTGGGGTTGTGTTACCCATACATTTCTAAGTGGCTGTATTGGTTTAGGTTTTTTTTCGCTCGCTTTGGTTGCGTATAGCCTTCCTGTTTATCATTGACTACCAAACCTTAGCCTAAGCCCCATTTTCTCCTACAAGTCGTACTGATTCACGCTTGAGTCTAACCCGCACTATGGAGAGAGTGTGAACGTGCAAGCGTATGGTCCCCGATATTGGTGGATTCCTTTGGAGGTGATCCTGAGCCCCGATCTTTGGCAATGCTCACCTTAGTGGCCTGCCTACTTTCTTCCTACACATGATCGCAAGATTCTCCAGAATTCTAATTTTGAGCAAATACAATATTTATTTACGTCTGTCGAATAGTTTAAACTACGTCATATAATTAAAAAGTTTTTCTATTATATCTTCTATACCCATGATGTATTTGATTTCTCGTCTTACTTCTTTTTGAAATTTCTGAGCCAGCTAGCTATTTTCTAGTCCACGGAGTGATGATCTGCTCGGGACGTTCAAATGGTTAAGTCTGGGGGTGTGATGAGTCCAAATTTTACACTGATTTTTGGACTCATGTGGGCCAGTTTTATCGTCTTAGCACTACACTTGAGAGCCATTACTGCTTATATTTGCTTACGTGCCTATTTCACGATTAAGTGCACTATAGGCCCGTTTCTGTGTGCTTTATTTGTTTCTGTGTTTCTGTTGCTCTTTAGCCTTGTCTTGGGAATGTGGTGTGCATGTTTGGTGGCCTATCTGCCTCTTCTACTGGTGTAGGGTTCATGTGCGTGCTCCGGAATAGCTCGGGAGACCTCGACGATGCAGTAATACTGCGCACGACCACTGGACTTATTGCGCACGACCATTGGTCGTCTGCCACCGGTCGTGCGCATTACAATCGTCGATCTCCGTTCGACGAATTTCTCAAGAACTTTTCTCTGTTCGTCGAACTTTTTGCGCACGACCAATGGACTTATTGCGCACGACCACTGTGTTGGAACACCCTATTACTAATTTGGGTCAGGATCACTATGTCCCTAGGAATCTGTGTTTTGACCTTCTGTATAGCTTAATAGGTCAATTAGAATTGAGTCTAAGGGTCAGTAGTCTAGGATTGGAAGCTGCTCTGAAGACCCAAGTTTTTCTGGAGACTAAGTCCAAATCGTCGAGCTCAGCATGACGTTTCGTCGAACTCCGGTCGACGATCGTCTAGCTCAACTATTGACAGATCGTCGAGCTCCATTCGACGATCGCTGAGCTCAACCCTCATAATATCGTCGAGCACTGGTCGACGATTGCTGAGCTCAACTTCTCAATATCGTCGAACTCCATTCGACGATCGCTGAGCTCAGGCCGACGATTTTGACTCTGCACTGGATCCTTATCTCTGAGCTCAGTTCGACGATCTTTGAGCTCAGATCGACGATTTCTTTGCTGCTTGCTTTTTCCAATTCGCTGAGCTCAGCTCGACGATAGCAGAGCTCAGTTCGACGATTTCAGTTATCTTTCAGAATTCAAATTCAAATCAGATAGAAGTTATTCTGCATTTAATTCAGAAGATCTGCCAGCCATTTTCATTTACTTCTGGAGCAAGTTTCAAGGGATTTTTCAAGGAACAAATCAGTGGACTTTCCTTCAGAACATATTATGCAATTAAGGCTGTAATCAATTCAGACCAACGGCTATCTTTGACAGAGCAATTTTCTATTCAGACTCAGAGAATAAAAGATAGAATGTTTTTGAATCAGACAGAGCATAGACAAGAAAAAAGAGAATAGAGATTGACAAGTAGAGCACACACAACTCAATACACAGAGACTCTCTCAATCTTCTGTCAACAAGAATTCTGAAGAACACTCATCAGAGAGATCAAGCTTTCAACATTCTTCAGATCTCTTCAGCTCTCAAGTGTTCAAGGCCAACATCATTTCAAGACTCCAGACAATCAACATTTCAGCTTGCTGAAATCATCTTTTGCTGGAGATCTATCTTTGAAGGCCTATCACCCTCAGCAAAGCTCATCTTCCTGAAGATTTCAAGGACTCAGGGGGAGCTTTGGCAACATCACTGAATCCACATAGTCTTCTCAGTTGCTTGAGAAAGAGAAGACTGCCATCACTCTCTCACCCCCATTCTGTAAAGGGTTTTTCAAACTCCCTTCAAAAGTTTGAATCTGGTTTTTGAGCACCTTGTCAAAAGCTCATTGGTGGCAAGACACCTGATCAAAAAATCTGATTTGGTTTTTGAGCACCTTATCAAAAGCTCATTGGTGCCCAGGACACCTGATCAACTCATCCTGTAGTGGATTCCTACCTAGGGTGGTAGAAGAGTGGATGTACCTAAGTTGGGGAACCACTATATTTCCTTGTGTCATCTGGTTCTGCATGTTTTCTTTTTATTTCTGGCCTAGATTTTCTTGTGCTTAATTTCTGCATAGCTTAGTTTTATTTCTGCTTCCCTGCTCACACTCATTACAACACTTGTTGTAAAGCTTTGCAAAAGTTTTTATTTGTGTTTTAAAAAGCACCATATACTCTATTCACCCCCCCCCCCCTTTAGAGTATATCAGATCTAGTTTCCCCTTTCAATTGGTATCAGAGCCAGGTTGGTTAAACATACCATATCTGTTTGGTTGTACAGGCTAACACCTGAACCCCAAAGATCCCAAACTAGATCCTTCTTTTTATATTTTATTATTAAATTTAGTTTGCACAAGTCATGGCCCAAAACAAAGATTATGCAAGCACCAGACCTCCAGTGTGCAATCTGTCAAAGTTTGCACTTTGGAAAGCAAGGATTAAACTCTACATGAATTCTATTGACGAGGACATTTTTAATTCTGTTTTGACAGTGTGTCCCAGACCCCCAGAAAGTACAAGCACAAATGCTGTTCCACCTCCATCAGGAACAGATGCTGACATCAAAAGGTGGAAGGTAGCTGATGCCAAGGCAATGAACATTCTAGCTCAGACAATGTCAGATGACATTTTTCAAAAGGTAGCTGAATGCAATTCAGCCAAGGAGATTTGGGACAGGCTTTCAGAAATTGTCTCTGGCTCAGCTGATGAGAGAAAGGACAGAAGATCTCATCTCATCTCCCAATATGAGAACTTCAAGAAGGGAGAAACTGAGACAGTGGGAGACATGTACAACAGACTGAGTCTAATTGTCAGTGAACTGAGGACATTAGACAAAGAGATCTCACTGACAGAACTTAATGATAAGATCCTAATGTGCTTCCCCAGCACTTGGGATTCAAGAATCTGGCCAATTAAAGATGCCAGAAGTCTGAATGAGATCACAACTGAAGCTTTGTTGGGTAAGCTCAAATCTTATGAGCTACTCATCAAGAACAGAGAGGAAGAACAGAAGGCTGCTTCACCAGCCACAAGGAAAGAGAAGACTATAGCATTTAAGGCAGCTGAGGATCTGCCTGAAGAAAAAGGTACAGGCAATGATGAACTTCTCAGCCTGTTGGCCAAAAGATTCTACAAGATGGCCAGAAAGGACTTCAGAAGAAGATCATACAAGGAGCAAGACAAGCCAAGGTATGACAAGTCCATTGGCAATAGCAAAGACATTATTTGCTTTGGTTGCAGGAAACCAGGGCATATGGTTCCTGACTGTCCAGAGAACAAGAACAAGGACAGAAGGGACAGAAAAGAAAGAAGAAAGGAGAAGGACTCCAAAAGGAATGGAAATAGCAAACCTTCCTCCAGCAGAAATAAGCACACAAGGAAAGGATTTGTTGCTGAATCCTGGAGTGAGACTGAAGAGGAGTCAGAAGCCCTCTTCCAGCTCAAGTGATGATGAGGATGATGCAGAGGAAAAGGAGTTCTGCATGATGGCAATCAATGCCTCACAACACAACTCAGAGGAAGAGGAGTCAGAGTCAGACTCAGAGACTCAACCTGAAGAAGATCAGGTAATCAGCTCTTTTGATTTTACTTCATAAGATTTTAAACTTGAATTTAAAGCACTATGTTTAGACCTGCTAAAGTCTGAGAAAGAGATCATCTCTCTCAGAAATCAATTATCTGAACAAAGTGGTTTAAAATCAGAAAACCTCAAGCTCTCTCAGGAGTTGGAGAACCATAGGGAACAGATAGCTTCACTGAAGAGTGAACTCTCTGAGGCCAAGAAGCTTGAAGAATCTCTCAATGGGAGAAGAATCAAGCTGATGGACATCACAAGCACAGTGAACTCAAGATTCAACAGTACACTGGGCTTGGGTGCCTCATCCAGCCAACCTATTGTTCTAACAACCCCTATCAAGTTCATTTCTGACAAGGGAAAGGGAGTTGTAGAGGTTGCCAGGAAAAATTCTGATCTGCCTCAGAAATTCAAGTCCCAATAGAAATCGTCGAACGAAGCTCGACGATCGCCGAATGAAGATCGACGATCGCCGAACGCAGCTCGACGATCTCAGGACAAATCGTCGAACGCTGATCGACGATCTAAGCCAAGATCGTCGAACGCTGGTCGACGATCCCATATACCTGACCTCAGCCATAGTCGACCGTCGAACAGAGGTCAGAGCTCTGGAAATTTCATCTCCTTTGAAGATGTTTTGATTAGGTTTTATCCAACCCCAGGTTGACCCTTCTAGGGTTAATTAGGTCAAAGCACCCCTTGGGGTTTTGAGTGGTCAAATCACCTCAACAGAGGCTGATATTTTGTCCACTGACTCTATATGGTATGACACACCCTCCAATGTAATTTGGGGTGGTTAAGAGTAGGGTAGACCTAGAACCCTATGGTAGGTCCCTTAATGGGTATTTTTAGGGTTTGAAGGTCATGTGGTCAAATGACCTTGGAATAACTTAAAATTTGGTGGAGAGGACCATAAGGTTAGTATAGTACTCTGGTTAAAATTTTATGGAATTTGGAAGCCTTAAACCCCCTCAAAACTAACCCTAGTTTAGGGCACCAAACCTAATTTGGAGTATTAGGCTACCAAATCACTTTAATCACTTGAAATTGGGCAGGGGCAGTTCTATGGTAGAAATATTCCTAAATTAATTTTGGTGGGATTTTTGGGCCATTAAAATCAGTACTTCATTTTCAACCATAGATGTGCCCTTAAAATTTACTATGTTTATAGTGAAGTTTTTGCTTATTGGAAAATTATGAAACCTTGGAATAGGATATTATATATAATGATAGAGCCCTCTGTATTTTGTTTAAAGTTTTAGATGTCTGTTTCAAGTACTTGCTTCATTAAATTATGATTTGTGGTTTATGATCAAAAATAGAAACAGAGCCACAATATTATCAAAAAAATTATGAAATTAGGTCAGAGAGTGCTTTTGATCATTATTATTGTCCTGTAATTTTCCCATGATTTTTAGATGGATAAAACCAGTACTTACTTCACAAGTCTGTAAATTTGGAAGTTTACATTTAATTAGATTTAGAGCCCTTCATGTGTGATAAAAATTGTAAAACTTGGCTACTGTGGATTTTAGATATTAATAAGACTTGTGGAATTTTATTATAATTATTAGATGAGTTTTTACAGTACTTGCTTCATTAACCAAAGATTATGGAATTAATGGTTATAAATTAAATTAGGGGTTACTGTTCACTATAAAAATTATGAGACTACTTATAGGGTGTTTTTAGGCTATGATAGTCCTACTGGAGTTTTATTATAATTTTAGAATAATATTGCTGGCCTTTTTATCTGTAGATGATATTATTGACCTTAAGTTCTAAATTACGAAAGGTAGGTCTAATCACCTATGAAAATTCTCAAACCTTGGATTTACTGTTTAAATGTCACTTAGTATTTATCATAATTTTGTTGTGATTTGTTCCTGACTTTGGAGAGCACTTCATGTTCAAAGTAGGGCATTTGGAGTCTAGGATTAATTAAATTAAGTGCCCACTTAATTAGGAAAATTATGAGACTCTGGATTTAGTCTTAATAGGTCATGATAGACTCCCAGTAATTATTATGGATCTACAGGAAGAGTAATTAGGGTACCCCTAATGAGAGCACCATGTAACTTAGCATAGTTTGCATATAGTGGATAGGTCAGAGATAAGTTAACTCGGAGAGCTCAAACACACTTAGGGTATTCACACTGAAATAAAAGGAGGTTTGATCAAGGGTAGAAATTAATAACATTAAGTGCCTTGACAAGAGAACTTTGGGCTTCATCCCATTGTAGTTCCTAGTACCGCTGCGAGCCCCTCACCGGGTAGACTTCGGAAGTCCAGGGTTAACCTTAAACCTTAGTAATATGGGCAAGAGTAACCCTAATAATAGTTTCACCTTACACTCACACTTGTACACGTAGGGAGATAAATTAGTAGTGAAGGGATAGCGTAGGCCCATGGCCTAAGGGCTTACTGGTAGAGTTAAATGGACTCGGTATTGATTTGGAAGTCCGGGGAGCTGGATGCTCGGGCACTTGGAAAAAAGAGACTTGATTAGTCTAGGGAGCCGTGGGCTCGGGAACATGGTGAACTAGTAGGCTCAGTATTAATTAGATACAAACTATCATGGTTGCATGTGCATAACAGTGGTGGGTCCTCGGTATTGGACGATCGAACACACCGTCGTCGGTACGTTGACTCGGGAGACTAGCTGGTTTGCTATATACGGGAACGTACGAGAGGGGCTAGATTGTGTAGTGTGTTACCAATCTAGAGTGGAGAGGCCCAACCCATTGTCTCCGTTTTGCCACGGTGGAGGCTCCTAAGAGTTTAGCTAACTCCAAAAAGTGGAACTCCAAAAACTCAGCTCCAAGATCGTCGAACAGAGGTCAGAGCTCTGGAAATTTTTTCAATGGCAAGTCAAAATTGAATCCTGAGGGTTCTTCATCCCAAACATTTAACCCTTATACTGAATGGATTTTACCTCCAAGGAGATATCATCCTGAAGGATATAAGAGTCAGCCAGGGATGTCTTTCATTTCTAAATTTAAAGGTTATCAACCTAGGCCCAAGGTAAACTGGGTCAAAAACAAGTAAATTGTTTTATGTGCAGGTGAAGACCTATCCAACATCTAACCAGCAATGGTATTTGGATAGTGGATGCTCAAAGCACATGACAGGGAACAAGGACAACCTCAATTCCTTTAGAGCCAAGCTTGGACCCAAAGTTATCTTTGGTGACTCCAACTTTGGACAAACTAAAGGATATGGAGCAGTCCAGATTGGTTCTGTAACCTTCAAGAAGGTAGCATATGTGGAAGGACTGAAGCACAACCTTATCAGCATCAGTCAGCTATGTGATGAAGGCTACCAGGTGACCTTCAGCAAAACCTTATGCAAAATCAAGTCAGAGGACAACACAACTGTGTTGACAGGTAAAAGGAAAGGTAACATCTACCTAGTAGATTTTCTTTCAACTACTATAGATATTTGTTTATTCAACTCAGTCTGTAGACCAAATGTTTTATGGCATAAGAGACTAGGACACCTAAACCTTAGAACTATTGCTAGGCTATCCAAGGACAACCTTGTTAGAGGACTACCTTCTGGCCCCTACAAGAAGGAATGACTCTGCAAGGCTTGTCAATTAGGCAAGCAAACTAAGAACAGTTTTAAGTCACTTAATAAGAGTGATTCACCTAGGATATTGTATCTGTTACACATGGATCTATTTGGACCCATCACAGTACAAAGCCTGGGAGGGAAATCCTACACTTTAGTGATTGTAGATGACTTCTCTAGATTCACTTGGGTGTTCTTTCTAAGGAAGAAGTCTGATAACTTTAAGTGTCTGACAGAGTTTCTCAAATGTATAAAGATTGAGTTCAATACTCACATTGCCCTGATCAGAAGTGATCATGGGACAGAGTTTGATTCTCTTCTTATGCAAGAGTTCTGCCAGAGTGAAGGGATCAGGCATACTTTCTCAGCTCCTAGAACTCCTCAACAAAATGGGGTAGCTGAAAGGAAAAATAGAACCCTTATTGAATCTGCCACTACATTGTTGTCAGATGCTCATCTACCTCTATCCTTCTGGGCAGAGGCAGTGAACACCTCCAACTATGTGCTGAACAGAAGTCTAATACATAAACTGAAGGGAAAGACTCCCTATGAATTACTCAAAGGGAAGAAACCTAAAGTTGACTATTTCAAAATTTTTGGTTGCATTTGCTATATTCACAATAATGATAAGAAACATCTAGCAAAATTTCAAGCCAAAGCTGATGAAGGAGTGTTTCTGGGATACTCCATGATCAGCAAGGCCTATAGGGTATATAATAAATCATCATTGAAAATTGAGGAATCTGTTCATGTTTCTTTTGATGAAACTAACATGTCTTTCAAGGAGAAGATTTCTTCTACCATAGAACCTGTTGCAGGAACACTCTCTAGTTGAAGATATGAACAAGCTACAGGTTGCTCAAGAAGATGAAAGCAGTGAAGATGAAAGCAATGCTCAACATATTGAAGCACAACCTGAAGTGCCAGTTGTTGTACCACAAGAGGAAACAACAACACAGGTTGGTGAACAATCAACACCCCCTGTTGATTTAGTAACATCAAAAGACCATCCAATTACCCAAATAATTGGAGAAATCTCAGCTGGTGTGCAAACCAGAAATCAGGTCAACCAAAACCTGTTGCACACCTGCTTTCTTTCTCAAATTGAACCTCAGTCCATTCAAGATGCAGAGCAAGATCCACACTGGATCATTGCCATGCAAGAGGAGTTGCATCAATTTGAGAGAAACAAAGTATGGGAACTGGTGCCAAAGCCTAAGGATCATTCCATTGTTGGAACAAAATGGGTATTCAGAAACAAACTGGATGATCAAGGAGTAATAATAAGGAACAAGGCAAGGCTAGTTGCCCAAGGATATTCTCAAGAAGAAGGAATTGACTACGACCAGACTTTTGCACCTGTTGCAAGATTGGAAGCCATCAGAATCTTTCTAGCTTATGCAGCTCACAAAGGCTTCAAGGTTTATCAGATGGATGTCAAGAGTGCCTTCTTGAATGGAGACATCAAAGAGGAAGTCTATGTCAGACAACCTCCAGGTTTTATCTCTCCAACTCATCCTGATTTTGTTTTTAGATTAAATAAAGCATTATATGGTCTCAAGCAAGCTCCTAGAGCATGGTATGAGACCCTAGCATGCTTTCTCTTGGAAAATGGTTTTATAAGGGGTAGAGTAGACCAAACTCTTTTTATTAGAACCCATAAGTCCCATACCCTACTAGTACAAATTTATGTAGAAGATATCATCTTTGGGTCTACTGACTCAAAATTATGCAGAAGGTTTTCTAACCTAATGCATTCTAAATTTGAGATGAGTAGCATGGGTGAGCTATCCTTCTTCCTAGGATTGCAAGTCAAACAACATGCTGAAGGCATCTTTATTTCTCAAACCAAATATGCTAATGAGCTGGTTAAGAAATTTGGCATGTCTGAGGCATCTTGTATGAAAACACCCATGCCTACCAATGCTGTATTGGATGCTGATGAACATGGGAAACCTGTTGATCAGACAACATATAGGGCAATGATTGGCTCTTTACTGTATCTTACAGCTAGTAGACCAGATATAATGTTTGCTACATGTATATGTGCTAGATTCCAAGTTAGCCCTAGAGAGTCACATCTCACATTAGTAAAGAGGATTCTTAGGTATGTTAAAAGTTGTCCAAATCTAGGTCTCTGGTATCCAAAAGATTCAGCATTTGAGTTAACTGGATTCTCTGATGCTGATTATGCTGGATGCAGAATTGACAGGAAAAGCACCAGTGGAACTTGTCAGTTCCTTGGTGATAGACTTGTCTCTTGGTTTTGCAAGAAACAAACATCTGTGTCAACTTCAACTGCTGAAGCTGAATATATGGCTGCAGGCAGTTGTTGTTCATAAATACTGTGGATTCAAAACCAACTCCTAGACTATGGTTACAACTTAGAAAAGTCAAAAATCTTTTGTGACAATACAAGTGCTATCTCCATAGCTCAAAATCCAGTCCTCCATAGTAGGACAAAACACATAGAGATTAGGCATCACTTCTTAAGGGACAATGTTGAAAAGAATAAAATTGAACTGCAATATATCCCAACTGATTTACAAAGGGGAGATATTTTTACCAAGCCTTTGGATGAAAAGAAACATACTTTCTTCCTAAATCAGTTAGGAATGTTAGATGGAGGAAGTCTTAAATAATATCCAAGATTTTGAAAGCTAAAAATTGACCAAGACTAGGCAAAATTCCTGATTTTCCTTAGTGTCTAGAGTTTTCTGATCTCTGAACTGCGCTCGACGATTTTCCCAAAGATCGTCGAACGGAGTTCGACGATTTCCTGAATCGTCGAACTGAGTTCAGCGCTCCTTTGATAGTATAGACTCTCTTCTGGTCAACGATCGTCGAACGGCGCTCGACGATTCTGTTCACTGAACGATCGTCGAACGGAGCTCGACGCCTTTCCAGATCGTCGAACGGAGATCGACGATTTTGGAGTCTCTTCAGATTCCTTTAGAAGCCTAGATCATCGAACTGAGTTCAACGATCTTTCCATTTCTGCGTCGAACCCTAATATAAAACTCTTTTTTCGCCGTCGTTCTCTCTTGCGCTTTCAATTTCTCTGCAAGAATTTTCTTCCCTCCAAACAGTTCTACACTTGGTCGTTTTGTCTGTTGATTTTTGCAGGTACAATGGCCGTCTCAGTTGCTGTACTCGCCGCCATGAAATTTGATGCAGGTTTTGATATTGATCTAGACTCCTTCAACACAACTGATCAAGTCTTTCAGGACATCCTCAATTTATTCAAAGATCACCATCTATCTGCCCTTATGACAACCAGAATCAAACTTGCCTCTGATGAACTCAAAGAATGGGTATATACAGCACACAGCCTTGACAACAACACCATTGTTGGCTCTATTGGTGGCACCCAGGTACCTCTGACCCCAACAGTCCTCACAGAGGTTTTTGGATTTAGGAATGGTGAAGACTCTGCTGAACTCTCTGGAGAAGATTTCTCTGATATTCTTGCCAGGATGGGTCATCCTGAGGGGAACCCTAGCAAGTTGTTTAAGAGGAACCTGTCAGTGGAATACAGGTTTCTGGCTGATGTAGTAGGCAAGGTTCTCTTGGCCAAACATTCTGCTCATGACACCATCTCCAGATATCAGCTCTGCCTCATGGGAGCTCTGGTGGACAGAAAAAGCTTGAACTGGGGAGAAGTATTTTTTGATCTGCTGAAGAAAAAGATAAACAAAACATTTGTGAACTTTGGAAGAATACTGGGAGTCTTCCTCCAGGCCAAGTGCCCTTCTCTGCTAGTCTCCTCTGGAGTGCACATCAATGCCTCCAAGAGACTCACCTGTGCCCTATTTGGGAAATGGGACAGGCAAATCATCAACCCCAGCAGGCCCTCTCCATCTGCCCCTTCAGGCACCAGGACTCTAAGAGTCACTCCCCCCCAGGTCTCTGCCCCTGCAGAAGACCTGCCTGCTGCTAGTGCTGCTGCTTCTCCTCCTCCAAGCCCAACCCTACCAATTCCATCCACCACTCCAGCTACCTCCACCATTACAATCTCAAGCCCATCTCCAACCTCTATTCCATCTCCAGCAACCATCTCATCTCCACCAGCAGACCACTTCCATCCCCTATTCTCTTATCCCCCACCAGATGTCACCTCATCCCCATCCCTTCCATCCTTCACACTTCTGGATGAATCCTACATGGATGATTCCCCCTCCTCTCCTCCAGACTTACCATCCTCTTCCACCTCTTTCCAAGACCTTCTCAACCAAATTATTGATCAACCCACCTTCACTCCCTCCATATCCATCCCTTTATCCTCCATCTCTACCATCCCCTCTCCTGAACCATTCATTCCACCCTTCAGCCCTCCTCCTCCAGCTCCATCAGCCATCCCTGTACCCTCTACCTCTGCTCCTCTCATTGAGCATGTAGATCTCCCAGCCCTTGCTGATCAGTTGTATGAGCTCCTTGCACCCAGGCTCTCTCTTCTCCTGGAGGCCTCTTTAGCTCCTCTACAACAGTCAGTGGTAGCTCTCTCTGCCAGGCTGTCCTCCTTCCTTCCTCCTCTAGCAGCCCCACCAGCAGTGTGCCTTGATGCAGAGGTATCTGCATCCAGGCAGGGGGAGATGCCTTATGAAGCCAGCCTTTATGCTGCTGCTGCTGCTTCTGCCCCTGCATTTGTTTCGGCTGCTGTTTCTGTGTCTGCTTTTACTGCTACTGCTGCTCCAGTCCTAGCAATAGACCTAAGGTCTTTGCTATCTATATTTGATACTGCATACTACTGCTGCCTCCCACAGCCCAATGCTGGCCAGCTCTCTGAAGATCTGTCCAAGGCTCTAGTGCCCTTCTCTTGCTGTGACCCCAGAATCATTTCTGATTTTATTCTGTCAGTGACTGCTGCTTCTAATGATGTTACTACTGCTGCTGCTGCTGAAGACAATGTTCCAACTGCTGCTGTTGAGCCCATTTCACAGGATTTTCTGATGACAGAGGCTGTTGATTTTGAGCCTGCTGAAGTTGTTGTTTCTGAAGCTACTGCTGTCTCTTCTGCAGTTACTAGTGCTGTTACTGAAGTTGTTTCTGTTGCTCCATATGTTGTTGCACCTATTGTTATATCTGCTGCTTCTGTTGCTCCTCCTGCTTCTGTATCTTCTGCCCCATCAACTGCTGCTCAACTGAAAGAAAATTTGATGAAAAAGATTGATGCTTTATATGATGCACAGAGTTCTGAATCTGAGGATTATAACACTGCTTCTGATGACTCATCTGCCACAATTGCAAAGAAAAGAAAAGCAAGAAGTAAGGCATTGAAGAGAGTTCCTCCTGCCAAAGTTAGAGATGATAATGATGTTCCCTACTATATTCTACACAACTGCCCAATCACTGAGCATTGGATGCAGTTCTCCAAGAACCAGTTAAAGGCTATGAAGAAGAAGAGGAAATATGAGAAAGGTTCCTCTCAGTTCAAGCATCCTCATCCTCCTCCACCACCTCCACTTGATGTAGGTGCAGGTGGCAGCTCTGCAAGTTCAGGCCCTGCTAGAAGCCAGGCTCCCTACCAACCTCATGCAAGAACATATCAAAGGGAAAGCCAGTCTAGGGGGTCTTACTCTAAAAGGGGAGGATATAGGGGAAACCAAAGAGAAACTCAGGTTTACTCCAAAGGACATTCCAGGCAGCACCCTTACTCTAGGGGAGGACATGTTTCTTCTGATACATCTTCTGGTCCTTTCCCTTATAAGCTCAAAGATACTGTGACTGCCAGGACTCCTCAAGATACTACTTCCAACAGGTATGAGCCACCTGTTCCATTTGAGGACCCTGAGAAGAATCCTATGGCTTGGACTGCTAGAATGAAAGAGCTGGCTGCTTTAGATCAAATCAAGAAAGCCAAAGAGAAAGGCCTAGACACTTCCAACATCTCCACAATGTCAGAACAAAGACAGAAGGAATTAGAGAGATATGCCTCCAGCAAATTTTTTGATGCAGACAGGTACATGGAATTGCATCCAGCTGCAGTGGTTCCCAGGACATCAAAGCAAATTTATTTGGGTGCAGCTGATGATACCAGATCCAAACAACAAGCTTTAGATCCTAACAGAGAAATTAAAATGGTAAAAGGCAAAGAAAAGGAATAACTCTGTAAGGTGATAACTCTTGGTTTTTCTGACTGCCTTCTGGATAACATATATATATATATCTCTGTGATGGTTCTGCTCTGTGTCTTGTTATTGTTGTTTTTATGTTTCTGTGACTGTATGATGTTGTTTGTTTTTCCTATGTCTGTAAATAGTTTTCCTAACCCAAATAGGGGGAGATTGTTGGAACACCCTATTACTAATTTGGGTCAGGATCACTATGTCCCTAGGAATCTGTGTTTTGACCTTCTATATAGCTTAATAGGTCAATTAGAATTGAGTCTAAGGGTCAGTAGTCTAGGATTGGAAGCTGCTCTGAAGACCCAAGTTTTTCTGGAGACTAAGTCCAAATCGTCGAGCTCAGCACGACGTTTCGTCGAACTCCGGTCGACGATCGTCTAGCTCAACTATTGACAGATCGTCGAGCTCCATTCGACGATCGCTGAGCTCAACCCTCATAATATCGTCGAGCTCTGGTCGACGATTGCTGAGCTCAACTTCTCAATATCGTCGAACTCCATTCGACGATCGCTGAGCTCAGGCCGACGATTTTGACTCTGCACTGGATCCTTATCTCTGAGCTCAGTTCGACGATCTTTGAGCTCAGATCGACGATTTCTTTGCTGCTTGCTTTTTCCAATTCGCTGAGCTCAGCTCGACGATAGCAGAGCTCAGTTCGACGATTTCAGTTATCTTTCAGAATTCAAATTCAAATCAGATAGAAGTTATTCTGCATTTAATTCAGAAGATCTGCCAGCCATTTTCATTTACTTCTAGAGCAAGTTTCAAGGGATTTTTCAAGGAACAAATCAGTGGACTTTCCTTCAGAACATATTATGCAATTAAGGCTGTAATCAATTCAGACCAACGGCTATCTTTGACAGAGCAATTTTCTATTCAGACTCAGAGAATAAAAGATAGAATGTTTTTGAATCAGACAGAGCATAGACAAGAAAAAAGAGAATAGAGATTGACAAGTAGAGCACACACAACTCAATACACAGAGACTCTCTCATCTTCTGTCAACAAGAATTCTGAAGAACACTCATCAGAGAGATCAAGCTTTCAACATTCTTCAGATCTCTTCAGCTCTCAAGTGTTCAAGGCCAACATCATTTCAAGACTCCAGACAATCAACATTTCAGCTTGCTGAAATCATCTTTTGCTGGAGATCTATCTTTGAAGGCCTATCACCCTCAGCAAAGCTCATCTTCCTGAAGATTTCAAGGACTCAGGGGGAGCTTTGGCAACATCACTGAATCCACATAGTCTTCTCAGTTGCTTGAGAAAGAGAAGACTGCCATCACTCTCTCACCCCCATTCTGTAAAGGGTTTTTCAAACTCCCTTCAAAAGTTTGAATCTGGTTTTTGAGCACCTTGTCAAAAGCTCATTGGTGGCAAGACACCTGATCAAAAAATCTGATTTGGTTTTTGAGCACCTTATCAAAAGCTCATTGGTGCCCAGGACACCTGATCAACTCATCCTGCAGTGGATTCCTACCTAGGGTGGTAGAAGAGTGGATGTACCCAAGTTGGGGAACCACTATATTTCCTTGTGTCATCTGGTCATGCATGTTTTCTTTTTGTTTCTGGCCTAGATTTTCTTGTGCTTAATTTCTGCATAGCTTAGTTTTATTTCTGCTTCCCTGCTCACACTCATTACAACACTTGTTGTAAAGCTTTGCAAAAGTTTTTATTTGTGTTTTAAAAAGCACCATATACTCTATTCACCCCCCCCCCTTTAGAGTATATCAGATCTAGTTTCCCCTTTCACACTGGTCGTGCGCCACCGATCTTGCGCATTACATTCTCATTTTTCCTAATTCTGCCCGGGTAATCGCACGAGCACTGGTCGTAGTGCGCATGACCACTGGTCGTGCGCCACTGCTCGTGCGCATTTGCCCCTTGCTTTCGGCAATTCTGTCCCTGCCAATCGCACGATCAGTGGATTTAGTGCGCACGACCACTGGTCGTGCGCCATTGATCGTGCGTATATTTTCTGATGTTTCTATCCAGGTTGCAGGTCTAATTGGAAATGGCGCATGATCATCGACCGATAGTGCGCACGACCACTGGTCGTGCGCCACTGATCGTGCGCTTTGCTTTTGCTGCCTCCATATTTAAGGCCCTGCTCCGTGATTTAGGTCAACGCCCGTCATTTGCTGCGATCGGGGAGTACGCGGGAAGCGCCATTTTGCTTCCCCAGCTATTCCATCACCTCCACCTTCATCGCGAGTCCATAGCCGGCTATTCCAAAGCTTTTCAAACTCTCCGGCAAGCTCCCGGCCTTTGACGACTTCAACTCCAAGCTTTCCACCGGAGTTGGTGAAGAAGACAACATAGAGAACGAACTCAAAGGCTTTCGAGGTGACAGCTCGTTGGTACCGGATGCCTCCTTGGACTGAGCCCGGAAGCGGATTGACAACTCGCTATTCCGGCCACGACCTGCGATGGATCTTCACTCTCTTTTGGTTTACTCTTCTTCCCCTTCCTCTATAGTATGGAATGGTTTAACATTGTAATGAACATCAAGTTTTATTCTATATCTAATGGGATGTTTGTAGTTTTCTTATGCTTGTGAGTAGTGCTTGTGAATGCGCCTCGCTCACTCCACATCCACTCCATACCCGTGTCTCACCCGATTGCACTCCACACAAGAACACTTCCATCCATTAGCTTTCCGTCCACTCGCCCAACCAAAGTTCGGCATCGCGGCCGAAACACTCACTTCACCTTACAAAGCGGTGCCTTCGACCCGCATAGCTTTTATTAGTTATTATATCAAACAACCATAATCTCTCAAGTCCCATTTTTACTCTTTTTCTAAGTATAACCCTCATAATAATATTTTTTGAATTGTTGCCGCTCTATGCTAATTGCATTCCTCAAGAGACCGACACTCGAGGATTTATTCCCAAACTTTATTACTTGTGCGACCGGTGCGCTTGCCGATTTTCCCGCATCAACATACAACTTGGCCAATTTCTCAACCGGATCATCCTTCCTATGCGGAATGAAATGCGACACCTTCGTTAGACGATCTACGACCACCCAAATGGCGTTGTTCCATTTTTGAGACCTTGGCATCCCGTGCACAAAGTCCATAGTAATGTCGTCAAACTTCCACTCCAGAATAGGCAAGGACTTCAAGAATCCTCCCGGCTTTTGGCACTCCGCCTTCACCAAGGCACAAGTTTGGCACTTTGCCATGTACAGTGTCATATCCTTCTTCAATCCTGGCCACCAGAATAATTTCTTAACATCGCGGTACATCTTCGTGCTCCCCGGGTGAATCGAGTACTTGGTATGATGCACCTCGTACAACAAATCCACCCGCAAATTGCCCACACTTGGGACGCACAAACGACCATCTTTCCAAAGTAATCCGTCCTCAACTACAAATTTGGAATTTGACCCATCCAGAGCTTCAACCATGATCTGCTTCATGTAGCCATCCATATCCAAAGCCTGCCTAATCTGATTATCCAAGTCATATTGAACTTCCATCCAATTCAAAAGCGCTTTAGCACTCAATTGCTTGTCAATGCAAAAGATCTCCAACGCCTCCAACTCCCGAACCAACCGCTCGTCATGGACCGACAGCTAATTGGCTTGAGCTGGGGCCCGACGACTCAATGCGTCCGCAACTGCATTGTCTTTACCAGGCACGTAGTGGATCTTGAATGTATAGTCCCCCAGGAACTCCATCCACCTATGCTGTCACATGTTCAGATCTTTCTGATCCAACAAATATTTCAGGCTCTTATGGTCGGTATAGATATCGACCCTTACTCCATACAAGTAGTGCCTCCACAGCTTCAAGGCAAAAATCACGGCCGCTAACTCCAAGTCATGGACCGGATAATTCCTCTAGTGCACTTTCAGCTGTCTCGATCCATACGCTATAACACTTCCATGCTGTAGTAGCACGCAACCCAAACCACTGCCTGAAGCATCACTGTAGATTTCAAAACCTTCGGTCCCACTCGGCGAACTCACAGGCGTCGTGGTCAACCGACACTTCAACTCCTCAAAGGCTCGTGCGCACTCCGGCGTCCAAACGAACATCTGCTCCTTCCTCGTCAAAGTAGTGAGGGGTAAATCTATCCGCGAGAAGTTCCCCACGAAGTGCCTATAATAGCCGGCAAGCCCTAGAAAGCTCCGGACTTCAGCTACCGTAGCGAGCACAGGCCCCTCTCGTATCGCAACAATCTTCGCCGGATTAACCGTAATACCCTCTCCACTCACTATATGACCAAGGAATGCCACTGAGGACAACCAAAACTTGCATTTCGAGAACTTGGCGTACAATTGATTCCTCCTTAGTGTCTCCAAAACCAAATGAAGATGCCTGAAGTGATCTTCCTCACTCTGCGAGTACACCAAAATATCGTTGATGAATACGATCACAAAATGGTCCAAGTACTTCCTGAAAGTCCTGTTCATCAAATCCATGAATACCGACGGAGCATTCGTCAGCCCAAACGGCATGACCGTAAACTCGTAATGCATGTATCTCGTACTGAATGTTGTCTTAGGGATATCACTCTCCCTTATTCTCAGCTGATAGTAACCGTACTTAAGATCCAACTTTGAGTACACCGTCGATCTGACTAAATGATCAAATAGTTCATCAATCCCGGGATCGGGTATTTGTCCTTTTCCGTTAGCTTGTTTAACTCCCGATAGTTAATGCAAAGTCTCAAGCTCCCATCCTTCTTCTTTACAAAGAGGACAGGTGCGCTCCAAGGCGAAGAACTTGGGCGCACATATCCTTGCTCCAACAACTCTTGAAGTTGCACCTTCTGTTCCGTCATCTTCTTAGGCGCTAACCGATACGAAGAGTGTAACATCGGTTTGGCATCACACCAAACCACCTTAACTATGTGAAGAGCAGACACCAGCGTCATGCTTGACCCCTTTTGAGTCCACAAATGTCATCTCACGACCAGTTCCCAACTTGATTTTCTTGCGGTTTCGATCAATGTATACTTGCTGCTCCGAGAGCCAATCCATACCAAAGATTACGTCGAGCTCCCCTAGCGGTTGTAACGACGCTTGTAAGTCAAAGTCTTGACTCTCAGTCCAAAACTAAACGCAACTGATTCTACCCGCACGCATTGAGCACCATTGGACCATAACGCATCCAATTTGTCTCTTACCATCGAAGGAGGTACTCCGACGCACAATATAATTCCTAAATAAATGAATGCTAAGCTCCCTAAATGAATGGTGCTCTCGCCGGATACTCACAAATCAAAATAAAGCTTAGCAGAAGTAGTTCTAAGCTAACATGCACAAGGGCGACAAGTATTTAAGGCTAAACTATCTTTAAACCATACTTGTCCTCACGACGGCGTGCTTCCTCTCGGGCTTTAGGCACCCACGTGCATAATGCCCCGGCTCCCCACAGTTGTAACATGTGCCCGGGGTTTGGCCTGTAGTTTCCTCTGAAGCACCGAAAGGAGGGGCTAGACCCAAAGTCCTAGCCTTCTTATACCACCTTCGATATCCAGACTTTGAGGTGTTCAGCACTTTGAACACCGTTTCCTTTGCACTAAAGTCCTCAACTGCTGCTGACATAGCTTTCTTAGTCTTCTGAGCACCATTCCGACACTCTCAGGCAAAGTGCCCTAGTTTTCCAGAAGTAAAACATGTGTAAGTAGCTTTGCTAGTCGATGATGTAGCCCCCATCTCCAGCATTCTGCTGGATGCAGCTCTTTTGGGGCTTGCATAGTTCGATACCATGGTCGTTGGCATCAGGTGAGTCTTCCTCAAGTCTACTTCCAAAGATCTAGCCGACTCCACCAAGGCTCGGAATCCCAATAATTTTGGTCCTAGCAGTAGGATTCACACCTCGCCACGCAGACCATTATAATATCTATCGACTATAGCCTGCTCGTTATCCAACTCAAATCATGGGTAGCGGCTTATTATAAGAAATGCTTGCAAATATTCGTCAACTGAGTGCGCTCCCTGCACTAAACGCATGTTCAGCTGCTGCCCCGAAGGTCTACCAAATGTCATCTGCTCCATCACGCCACCCGGCATTGAAGCCACAACAGGGCACAGGGTTTTACATTTCTTCCATGCTGTGCATTCGTCACAGCGAACACCGCTTTAACGATCCTTCTTACGATTTCAGATGAAGGAGGGATCTCAAACACCTCACCGGGTGTACTATACTCCTCAGAAACCGGACTTCCTGGCGTCCCAGTACCGCTTCTGGTCACCTATAGTTGTACAACACACCGCTAAGCGACCATACAAAATTGCAAAAAGCAATTATAGGAACACGCAGGTTCCTCAAACACGTGTATTTTCATTCCTAAGTGGACATTCATGGGTTCTTTTGCTGTTATAATGATGACGCACACACAGGTGCTCACCACCCCTTAAAACAAATTCGTCCACGAATTCATTTTAAGCCCGACCAAAACCAGTAGTCAGATACCAAATTGTAACACCCCTTATCCATCGAATAGCATATAGCAGTAGGTCCGGCCGGGGCCCGACGTCATATACCACAGACAGACCGGGTGGTTACTCAATGGAAACCAACCAACCAATCCAACGTCCTACACAGAGTCATTCTAGCGGAAGCAATTTAAAAGTTGCATTAATAAAGAACCCAACACTGGCATGAATGTCCACTACAAAGCCAACAGGAATGAAGTACAAATACACAAGTACTGGCATTATGGCCTTACAATTGTTTTTCTCAAATACATGTTTTTTTCAAACCACGGCACGTAGGCCGGTCATACATGAATAAAATAGGTAAACACTCCAATTACGCCTTCGAGGGCCTGCTCAACAATTTGGGCTTAGGACCGCTATTTACCGCTCGGTCCTGCAGCACCTGCAAGCAAAAATCCACCGCAACGGTGGCAAACAAAGGCAATGATCAGCTATGCTGCCCAAATTATAACAATCCCGCACCCAAACGAGGGGCGGCGATGCTCCATCCCTGCACTTTATTACCATAATCAAGCAGTAGAGTAATAACATTACATCACAGGCGCAGACACGCATGGCCATATGCCCCGTGCTCTCAGGGCACATTCTCGGTGATCACGGTCTAAGTCCGGTGACTCACCACCGCCCCCAGGACAGCAATATCTCATGAGCATCTGGTCTTTCTGGCCACTACCTAAGACCCTCCATCTATGCCAACAGTAAGTGCCAAGTAACTTTAGGTCACTTTAACCAAACGACATAGATTGGGTACGGTTCCACCTGACCCATTGCTCACGCCGCAACGTCAATTAAATCGTCTGCGCGGGTCAAGCTTCCCCGAGTCTCGTATCTCCCACACATATCACATAACCCAGTTATGTTCAGGTTGGCTCCCAGGCCACTAAGTTGGCAGAATCACGTATCTGCCCGGTTTTCCGGGTGCACCTTGGGGTTAATCCCCAAGGCTCCCTGTTGCAATCTACCACGTAGAAAACCCGAAAAACAAACATTCGCACGGAGTCTTCTCCGTCCATTTATGCAATGCAACATCACCAATCCAGACCAACTAGTCCGGGTAGGCTTCACACATCATGCCTATATCCGTTCTCGATTACGGACTCTACATGTACACAACGAGGACTATTCATGTCTACCCGAAGGAATGCCTCAAACTCACTGCAAACTCGCCAGAGCGGGCTTCCCTATGCAAAAGAAGTAGAGCTTCACATGCTCAAGTAGAGAATCGTTACCCTAGCGTTCTTCCTTGGTGCCATGGAAAAGTATGCAGATGAAAAGCACCGCTCTCTCCTTGCCTCCGTAGATCTGAAGTCGGTTCGGGATTTGGAGCTCCGAAGCTCCGCCGGTGACCGGATCTAGACTTCTTCTTCCTCATTGCTCTCCCCTCTCTCTAGAACTTAGATAGAGAACCAGCGAATAGAAGATGAGGGTTTTGAAACCCTACACTCGGGTATATCCCAATAGGAATAACCTCTAGCCGTCGGATCCCAACATAAAGAAATGTACGGCTACGATCCGGGTCTGACATGGAAAAACTGGGCCGAACACCGCACGGTTCACAAACCGGAGCAGGACACGTCCGCGACAAACTCAAACTGTGCCGGGACATTTAGCCGAGACCCTGCCAAAACCCCTGTATCGACACTCTGTGTCGACACTCTGTGTGGACACTCTGTGTGGACACTCTGTGTCGACACTCTGTGTCGACACTCTCTGTCGACACTCTGTATCGACATATCAAAACCTGTATCGACACAGCACAACCTGGCTGTGTCGACACAGCGGGCCCTGTGTCGACACAGCGGGCCCTGTGTCGACACAGCGGGCCCTGTGTCGACACAGCGGGCCCTGTGTCGACACAGCGGGCCCTGTGTCGACACAGCGGGCCCTGTGTCGACACAGCGGGCCCTGTGTCGACACAGCGGGCCCTGTGTCGACACAGCGGGCCCTGTGTCGACACAGCGGGCCCTGTGTCGACACAGTGGGCCCTGTGTCGACACAGCGGGCCCTGTGTCGACACCCTGACAAATTCCAAACTTGGCTCAAAACGCCTCTCGTCGCTCTTTTGAGTTTCGGGGCATTACACCTTGCTCACTACCTCTGTTGTTCCTTCAGGCTCAGCTCCAGCTTCAAGCAAGCTTTGAACAATGCTCCCCCTGCTTCCTGAGCAAGAAGCCTCAGCACTAGAACTTGAAGCAACAGGAGCTGCTGGTGAAACAACAAGCTCTTCTTCCAGACATTCAGCAGCCACCTTCTGCTCTTCATCAACCTTGCTTTCTGAAAGCTCAACCGAGCCTCCTCCATGTAACGTCGGTTCGTCAAAGACCACATCTCCGTACACAACAAACTTCTTCGTCGCAGGATCCATGTATTTCCATCCCTTCTTCCGCTCTTCATAGCCAACAAAGACAAGCTTCCTTGCCTTTGCATCAAGCTTTATTCGTGAATCATCTCAGACATGCACATAACAAGTTGATCCGAACACCCGAAGGTGTTCCACACTAGGCTTCTCCTTCAGCAACAGCTCAAAAGGAGTCTTCATATTGATCGGGCTAAGCGGCATCCGATTGATGACGTAAGAAGCACAAGACATCCCCTCCGCCTAGAAGGAGCTTGGAATGTCTTTCGCATGAAGCCAGCATTTGCAAGTCTCCGTCAGATGACAGATCTTCCACTCCGCAACTCCATTTTATTGTGCAGTATGAGCACAAGTGAGCTCTCATTGGATCCCGTGCTTCCTGCAGAAGTTAGAAAATTCGGAGGTGACAAACTCACCACCATTGTCTGTTCTAAGCTTCTTGATCCGCAATCCAAGCCGGCCCTCCACCAACTCCTTAAACTCCACAAACAATCGGAAGGCTTCAGACTTCTCCTTCAAGAAATATACCCAAGTGTACCTTGAGTTGTCATCAATCAAAACGAGCATGTATCTGCTCCCACCAAGGCTTATAGTGACGGTTGGTCCCATCAAGTCTCCATGGATTCACTCCAATTGTCTCTTGCTCCTCGTTTGTGATTTATCAAACGGAAGGCGATGAGCCTTGCCGTACTGTCATCCCGCGCAAACGTGACCGTCGCCAAATGAAGATAGCTTAGGCAAGCCTCTTACAAGGCTTCTGTTAGCCATAGCCCTTAGCTTATCCATTCCTACATGCCCCAGCCATTCATATCATATAGCAGCGCTATCGTTTGCTCTCATCCGAGCAACATAAGAGATAGTTGCAAGAACAAACAAGTTCTTCACTCTCCTCCCAACATGAGCAACATCAGCCTTAACCGCTGATACGTTGCGAAGGAACTTCACTTATGTTGGCCCAAACAGAACGTGATAACCCGCGTCTACCGCATTGGTCACCGAGAAGAGGTTCTTCTTCATGCCTGGTACGTGATGCAAACTCCTTAATGTGAGTGGCCCCTTATCACTACCCAAAGACACAACCCCCTCCTTCTCTACTATATAAACAGTATTATCAACAGTTATAATTGCTTTATTACCTTAGTAGGCTTGCAGAGAAAAGAACTTCGACTTGTCTCCAGTGAGGTGATGACAACAACCGGAGTCCACGATCCAATCATCATTGAAGTCGATAGCGAACAAGGCACGGACACAAATGCCCGTTATGAAGGCTCTGCCCCATCCAGCTTCCTCACTGTTAGAGCAAGCTTCCTCCTTGCCAACAACATGCCCAGGCTGCAGTTTGAACTTGCAGTCACGCGTGAAGTGTCCTCGCTGATGACACCTGTAGCACTTCAGGTTCTTCTTCCAATCCTTCTTAGGAGTAGCGCTCCTCTCTGACTGATAAGAAGTTGAAGGCTCATTTTCAGCAGCGGTCTTCTTCTTCTTCCCTTCCCATCCCTTCTTATTCTTACCTGAGAAGAGAGATTCACTACCTTTCTGATTGATATTGACTCCAGCAATCTGCCTTGCCAAACTCTCCTGCGAAGCAAGCAGGTTCTCAAGCTCCAGTAGAGATAGCTGAGTAGCCCAGCCTTGAATAGATGTCACAAAGGCAACATACTCCTTCTGCAAGCCGCGAATTATGTGTCTTTTCATCTTAGCCTCAGAGATAGGCTCATTAGGATCAAGTGTCGACAGCTCAGCACACAAGCTCTTCATCTTCAGAAAGAACTTTGAGATGGTCAGGTCTCCTTGAGTTGTCCTAGCCAACTCATTCTCCAGAAACTGAAGTCTATCCACATTCTTCCTATTGAACAACTCATCAATAGTTGTCCAAATATCAGCAGCAGACTCACATCCAATGATGTGATCAAACATTTCTGGTGACATGGCCCTCTTGAGAACAAACTCCGCCTTTGCATTTGTTTTTATCCAGAGCCTTACCTACTCAGCAGTACCAAAAGCAGCAGTCACTTCCTGTCTGTCGTCACCACCGACGACCTCCCATAGCTCCTCACCCAGAAGGTAACTCTTCATGAATGACTTCCACTTCTTAAAGTTAGTCGACATTAAGAGTTCAATGCCAATATCTCTTGCGTAGCTCACTTCCATTACAACAATTTTTTGGTTACGCGTCCAGCAAGCACAGAGCAACAACACTGGTTGATCACCACTCAAACACAGAGCAACAACACAGGTTGAACAGCGCTCAAACAACTGAACCTGACTCTGATACCATGTTAAATTTTCTCAAGGTGGTCAGCAAGATAGCCTAAAGCCAAATTAATATTCTCAGAACTATCCAATTAACACCTTGATCATGCGGAAGCCCACGAGCAAGCTTAACACCAAACACAATTTGAAGCACAAACAGGTCTTATATTCATTCACACTTCTTTACAAGGCAAGGTATACATAGCGAGACATGATTTCGCTAGTATACAAACTACAAAAAGAAAGCACAAAACAAGCCGGGCGGACAGCACTGGAGACCGCCGAGACCGCCCAGTCCGCCAAGGTCCCCGAAGCCGCCCGATCTGAAGTTGCTACACGCCGAATTGCACAGGGAGTCCACCGAGACCGCGAGGTCGCGCGGACACACCGTTATTTGCTGCATGTTGATGAACTGAAGAACATACCGCCTACCCTCCTGAGACCGACGGACAGGTTATTGGAACTTGGAAAAGCAGAAGCAAAGGACCACTGACAAGCCGCAGAAGTGACCAGCTGAGATCGCAGAGACCGCACACTTCAATGCCAAACTCCTGGCTCCATGAAGCTAGCCGCGCGACCTGCACACAGCACACCGTCAATTCTACTCAACCCGTGGGGACAGAAAAAACTCAGACCGCAACAATCGCCCAAGCCCCACTTACTGTTCACTCAGTTACTGTAGACGTGCCGGGGAGTCTATTTATAGGCGAGGTGAGGAGTGTGGTCACCACCCTAGTGAATAGAATCACCACCCCAGCTCGATCACTAGCAAAACACCCGTCCGCTGAGTCCGCAAGGAGTAAGCCGGATTTCTAAGAAAACCGCCAGGAGCAAGACACATGATCATAACTAGGCGAACTTTCCTGACACTATGCGGACAGGGTATAGTCCGCAAAGTCTGCACAGTCCGCAACATCATCACACATGGACAGTCACAACCCCTTCAGCAACAGTCCGCACACGAAAGAGGCACTCCGCATAGTACAAGACCAAAGCCTCCATACACCACAAGTTCACGACCAAAGGCAGTCCGCTCGGTCAATAGCGGACTTGGCGGATACTGTGGACACACTGGACTTGTCACAGAATGTGACCAAGTCCAGTAAATCACCAAAGGCCTAGCGTGAGCTTGGCGGACAAAGCCCAGCCCGCCAACACCCAAAGCAGATCGCCAATTCCACCAATGTAAGGCAGTCCGCAAAATATACTCGCACAGCTGCCCAAACGGCCAACTTCCAGACTCCAACACCAGTCTGCATAGTCCTCCATAGCAGCAAACACCCGCTGCAGCACCAGAGAGCTCGATAAGGGCCACAGCCGATCTCCAAGGCCAGCCCGCAACAACGAACATCGTGGACTCGCCAGTCCGCAAAGCCACACGCGGATTCAATCTCCAACCCGCCTAGTTACACAAGAGCTTGCAAAAACACAAGGCCGCTAATCAACAAGCACAACCAACAGCCCGCAAACCGCAATCCGCTCAGGTCACTTCACAAGCTCACCATCCTTGGTCATAGACCAACCAGGCCGCACAGCAAACCTCTCAGACTGCACACCAGGCCGCTCAGGCCACACAGGCTGCTCAACAGCCAAGCTACCAAGACATCCAACACCCAGGCCGCAACCAGCAGCCCGCCCAGGCCGCGGACTCAGTCTGCACAGGCCGCTCAGTCTGCCCGGCCTGTCCATCACCCACTTCCACTTCACAAATTTCAACAATAGGCCGGTAGCATCTGATCGGTCAGTTTAGCTGGAACCGGTCCAGATCGACAACAAAGGAATACGAGTCTTGCACCGCAAGAAGGTTCCATTGGTCAAGGTCCTATGGAGGAATCATGTGCGAGAGGAGCACACATGGGAGCCTCAGGACTTGATGCAATAGAGGTACCAAGAGCTTTTCAGTCAAGTATTACTCACAACCTCTCGGGATGTTACAATTTTCCTTTCGTATTTGAAACACCGCAGGCCTAACTAGAATTTCGAGGACAAAAGTTTTTTATTTATATATTGGGATTTGAAACATCCCTCAAACAACTAGACCCCTTGGAGTGGTTTTGTCATGACTAGGTCATGACAAAACCCTAGGAAGCCCAAGTGAACTTAGGAATGTAAGTGAGACCACAATGGTCTGCAAATAGTAGATTTCTGAACCCGAGTTTAAGATGATCATGGGGCTTCACCAAGACTTCAAGACCCCACCATGGTCTCACCAATCCATTGTAAGGTCATTAGAGCCATAAGGGTCCATTGGAGTTGTTGGATCCCTAGTTTGATTTGGGCTAGGTTCACTAACTTAGGATCATGTGACCTACAATGTATAGCCATGATCATACTTGTGTCTTAGAGTCTAGGCCAAGTCCTTAGAGTCAACATCACATGGACCAGCTATCAATAAGACTACCAGAGACTCAAGACTTAGAAGATTTCAAGACTCTGTAAAGTGAGTTCGACGTTCGTCGAACTTAGGTCGACGATTATCGTGCCCAGCTCAACGATCTCAGAGTAAATTCTCTGAGCTTAGCTCGATGAACTTGGTACTCAGGTCGACGAAAACTTGGACACTAAAAAAACACTTGAATTTCAAAAAATATAAAGATATTCTAAGTCCTTAGTATCAGACTTTGGTCGACGAACTTAGTTCTCAGCTCGACGAACTCTATTGTTTGGTCGACGAATCTTTAGACTACTACAGCATTTTGTCAAGACTGTGTTCTCTAGTATCAGGTCGACGAACTCAGTTCTCTGCCCTGTTGGAACACCCTATTACTAATTTGGGTCAGGATCACTATGTCTCTAGGAAACCAATGTTTGACCTCCTGTATAGCTCAAAAGGTCAATTAGATTTGAGTCTAAGGGTTAGAAGTCTAAGTTTGGAAGCTGCCCTCAAGACCAAGACTTTTGCAGTTTGAGAATAAGTCATATCGTCGAGCTCAGCACGACGATTCGTCGAACTTCGATCCACGATCGTCTAGCTCAACTTCGACAGATCGTCGAACTCCATTCGACGATCGCTGAGCTCAACCTCATCATATCGTCGGACTCCATTCGACGATCGGTGAGCTCAGTTCGACGATCTTGACTCAGTATTGGATTTCTATCTCTGAGCTCAGTTCGACGATCTTTGAGCTCAAATCGACGATATTTTGTTGTAATATAAATCCATATCGATGAGCTCAGTCCGACGATAGCAGAGCTCAGTTCGACGTTTTCAGATAACTTCAAGGATGTTTCTAGATTCAAATTCAAATCAGTTAAGGAGTTATTCTGCAATTAATTCAGAAGATTTTCTAGCCGTTTTCATTTATTTCTGGACCAAGTTTCAAGGGATTTTCAAGGAATATTTCTATGGACTTTCCTCTAGAAGATATTTTGCAATTAAGGATGCAATTAATGCAGGCCAACAGCTATTCTTGACAGAGGATGTTTTTCCATTCTGTACCAGAGAATAAAAGAGAAGAATTTTTTTTGAATCTCATATAGATTACAGATCACAGATACACACATAGACAAACATCAGTAATCTTCAGAACAAGAACAAAAATACTCTCTGTCTCAAAGAATTCTCAAGAACACACATCCAAGGAGATCAAACTTTCAAAAATCCTCAGATCTCCCTTGTCTCAAGTGTTCAAGGCCAACATATTTCAAGACTCCAGACACCTAACACTTCAGCTGTTGTTGAAATCATCTTTTGCTGGAGCTCAACTTTTGAAGGCCTATCACCCTACAACAAAGCTTCTTTTCCTGAAGATCTCAAGGACTCAGGGGGAGCTTTGACACCATCAATCCACATAGTCTTCTCAGCTGTTTGAGAAAGAGAAGACTTCCATCACTCTCTCACCCCCATCTCTGTAAAGGGTTTCTCAAACTCCCTTCAAAAGTTTGAGTTTGGTTTTTGAGCACCTTGTCAAAAGCTCATTGGTGGCAAGACACCTGATCAAAAAATCTGATTTGGTTTTTGAGCACCTTATCAAAAGCTCATTGGTGCCCAGGACACCTGATCAACTCATCCTGCAGTGGATTCCTACCTAGGGTGGTAGAAGAGTGGATGTACCCAAGTTTAGGGGAACCACTATATTTCCTTATGTCTTCTGGTTTTGCTTGTCTTTATTTTTGTTTTGGCTATGATTGTTTTGTGATTAGCTTATGTATAGTTTAGTTCTGTGATTAGATTTATTAACTGCTTCCCTGCTCACTCAGATTACAACAATTGTTGTAAAAAGTTTTAAAGCACCATATACTTTATTCACCCCCCTCTAGAGTATATCAGATCTAGCTGCACTTTCAATTGGTATCAGAGCCAGGTTGGTTAAACATACCACACCTTGGTGGTTGCACAGGCTAACACATGAACCCAAAGATCCATAGTTAGATCTGTTTCCTTTTGAATTTAGTATTAGATTTTGGTCTCACAAATCATGGCCCAAAATAAAGATTATGCTAGCACCAGACCTCTAGTGTGCAATCTATCCAAGTTTGCACTTTGGAAAGCAAGGATCAGATTATACATGAATTCTATTGACGAGGTTATTTTTAACTCTGTTTTGACAGTGTGTCCAAGACCTCCAGAGAACTCAAATACAAATGCTGTTCCACCTCCATCAGGAACAGATGCTGACATCAAGAAATGGAAGGTAGCTGATGCCAAGGCTATGAACATCTTAGCCCAGACAATGTCTGATGACATATTTCAAAAGGTGGCTGAATGCAATTCAGCAAAGAAAATTTGGGATAAACTTTCTGAAATAGTCTCAGGCTCAGCTGATGAGAGAAAGGATAGGAGATCCCACCTCATATCTCAATATGAGAATTTCAAGAAGGGAGAAACTGAGTCAGTGGGAGATATGTACAATAGGCTCAGTCTAATAGTCAGTGAACTCAGGACATTGGACAAAGAGATCTCACTAACTGAACTCAATGACAAAATTCTAATGTGCTTCCCTAACACTTGGGATTCAAGAATCTGGCCAATCAAGGATGCCAGAAGTTTGAATGAGATCACCACTGAAGCTCTATTGGGTAAGCTCAAATCTTATGAGCTACTCATCAAGAATAGAGAAGAAGAACAGAAGGCTGCCTCACCAGCCACAAGAAAAGAGAAGACCATAGCCTTCAAGGCAACTGAGGATCAGCCTGAAGACAAAGTCACGGGCAATGATGAACTGCTCAGTCTGTTGGCCAAAAGATTTTACAAGATGGCCAGAAAGGACTTCAGAAGGAGATCATACAAGGAGCATGATAAGCCAAGGTATGACAAGTCAATTAATAATAAAGAAATTATTTGCTTTGGTTGCAGGAAACCAGGGCACATAGTTCCTGACTTTCCATAAAACAAGGACAGAAGGGACAAGAAAGAAAGAAGAAAGGAGAAAGACTCCAAAAGGAATGGCAATGGCAAACCCTCATCAAGCAAAAACAAACATACAAGAAAGGGGTTTGTTGCTGAATCCTGGAGTGAGACTGAAGAGGAGTCAGAAGCCTCATCCAGCTCCAGTGATGATGAGGATGATGCAGAAGAGAAAGAGTTCTGCATGATGGCAATCAATGCCTCACAACATAATTCAGAAGAAGAGGAGTCAGAGTCAGACTCAGAGACTCAACCTGAAGATGATCAGGTAATTAGTTCTTTTGATTTTAATTCAGAGGACTTTAAATCTGAATTTAAAGCATTGTGTTTAGATCTGCTAAAATCTGAGAAAGAAATTATCTCTCTCAGAAATCATTTATCTGAACATAATACTTTAAAGTCAGAAAACCTCAAACTCTCTCAGGAGTTGGAGTACTGTAGGGAGCAGATAGCTTCACTGAAAAGTGAGCTCTCTGAGGCCAAGAAGCTTGAAGAATCCCTTAATGGGAGAAGCATCAAGCTGATGGACATCACAAGCACAGTGAACTCCAGATTCAATAGTGCACTGGGCTTGGGTGCTTCATCCAGCCAACCCATAGTTCTAACAACTCCAATCAAATTCATTTCTGACAAAGGAAAGGGAGTTGTAGAGGTAGCTAGGAAAAATTCTGATCTGCCCCAGAAAACCAAGTTCCAGCAGAAATCATCGAACGGAGATCGACGATCGCCGAATGTAGATCGACGACCGTCGAACGCAGATCGACGATCTCAGGCAAAACCGTCGAACTCAGGTCGACAATCTCAAGTTCCTGAACTCTGCTATAGTCGACCGTCGAACGGAGCTCGACGATCTGACCCAAGATCGTCGAACGTAGCTCCAAGATCGTCGAACAGAGGTCAGAACTCTGGAAATTTTTTCAAGGGCAAATCAAAATCCAATCCTAAGGGTCCTTCATCCCAAATCTTTAACACTTATACTGAATGGATTATACCTCCAAGGAGATATCATCCTGAAGGATATAAGAGTCAACCTGGGATGTCCTTTATTTCAGAATTTAAAGGTTATCAACCTAGGCCCAAGGTAAACAGGGTCAAAAACAAATGAATTATCTTATGTGCAGGTGAAGACCTATCCAACATCTAACCAGCAATGGTACTTGGATAGTGGGTGCTCTAAGCACATGACAGGGAACAAGGACAACCTCACTTCTTTAGAGCCAAGCTTGGACCCAAAGTTATCTTTGGTGATTCAAACTTTGGACAGACTAAAGGACATGGTGCAGTCCAGATTGGATCAGTAACATTCAAGAAGGTAGCTTATGTGGAAGGACTGAAGCACAACTTAATAAGCATCAGTCAGCTGTGTGATGAAGGCTACTAGGTGACCTTCAGCAAAGCATTATGCAAAATCAAGTCAGAGGACAACACAACTGTGTTGACAGGTAAAAGGAAAGGTAACATCTATCTAGTAGATTTTCTTTCAACAGATGTAGATATTTGCCTGTTTAATTTTGTTTGTAGACTAAACATTTTATGGCATAAGAGACTAGGACACCTAAACCTTAGAACTATTGCTAGGCTATCCAAGGACAACCTTGTTAGAGGACTACCTTCTAGCCCCTACAAGAAGGAAGTACTCTGCAGGGCTTGTCAATTAGGCAAGCAAACTAAAAACAGCTTTAAGTCACTTAATAAGAGTGATTCACCTAGGATATTGTATCTGTTACACATGGATCTTTTTGGAGCCATCACAGTACAAAGCCTAGGGGGGAAATCTTACACTTTAGTAGTTGTAGATGACTTTTCTAGATTCACTTGGGTGTTCTTTCTAAGGAAGAAGTCTGATAACTTTAAGTGTCTGACAGAGTTTCTTAAATGTATACAGATTGAGTTCAATACTCATATTGCCCTGATCAGAAGTGATCATGGGACAGAGTTTGATTCTCTTCTTATGCAAGAGTTCTGTCAGGGTGAAGGGATCAGGCATACTTTCTCAGCTCCTAGAACTCCTCAACAAAATGGGGTAGCTGAAAGGAAAAAATAAAACCCTTATTGAATCTGCCACTACATTGTTGTCAGATGCTCATCTACCTCTATCCTTTTGGGCAGAGGCAGTGAACACCTCCAACTATGTGCTGAATAGAAGTTTGATACATAAACTAAAGGGAAAGACTCCCTATGAATTACTCAAAGGGAAGAAACCTAAAGTTGATTATTTTAGAGTCTTTGGTTGTATTTGCTACATACATAATAATGACAAGAAATACTTAGCAAAATTTCAAGCTAAAGCTGATGAAGGAGTGTTTCTGGGATACTCCATGATCAGCAAGGCTTACAGGGTTTATAATAAATCATCTCTAAAAATTGAGGAATCTGTTCATATATCATTTGATGAATCTAACATGTCTTTCAAGGAGAAGATCCCTTCTACCATAGAACCTTTGCAGGAACATTCTCTAGTTGAAGACTTGAACAAGTTACAGGTTACTCAAAAGGATGAAAGCAGTGAAGATGAAGAAAGTGTTCAACATATTGAAGAACAACTTGAAGAGCCAGTTGTTGTACCACAAGAGGAGACAACAACACAAGTTGGTGAACAATCAACACTCCCTATTGATTTAGTAACATCAAGAGACCATCCAATTTCCCAAATAATTGGAGACATCTCAGCTGGTGTGCAAACCAGAAATCAGGTCAACCAAAACTTGTTGCATCAGTCTATTCAAGATGCAGAGCAAGATCCACACTGGATCATTGCAATTCAAGAGGAGTTGCATCAATTTGAAAGGAACAAAGTATGGGAACTAGTGCCAAAGCCTAAGGATCACTCCATTGTTGGAACAAAGTGGGTGTTCAGAAACAAACTGGATGATCAAGGAGTAATTGTAAGGAACAAAGCAAGGCTAGTTGCTCAGGGATATTCTCAAGAAGAAGGAATAGACTATGACCAGACTTTTGCACCTGTTGCAAGATTGAAAGCCATCAGAATATTTTTAGCTTATGCAGCACATAAAGGCTTCAAGGTATATCAGATGGATGTCAAAAGTGCATTTCTAAATGGAAACATCAAAGAGGAAGTATATGTCAGACAACCTCCAGGTTTTATCTCTCCAACTTATCCTGATTATGTTTTTAGATTAAACAAAGCATTATATGGTCTCAAGCAAGCTCCTAGAGCATGGTGTGAGACTCTAGCATGCTTTCTTTTGGAAAATGGATTTATAAGGGGTAGAGTAGACCAAACTCTTTTCATTAGAACCCATAAGTCCCATACCCTACTAGTGCAGATTTATGTAGATGATATTATTTTTGGTTCTACTGACTCCAAATTGTGCAGAAGGTTTTCCAACCTAATGCATTCTAAATTTGAAATGAGTAGCATGGGTGAGCTATCCTTCTTCCTAGGATTGCAAGTCAAACAGCATGCTGAAGGCATCTTCATTTCTCAAACCAAGTATGCAAATGAATTGGTTAAGAAATTTGGCATGTCTGAAGCATCTTGTATGAAAACACCTATGCCTACCAATGCTGTATTGGATGCTGATGAACATGGGAAACCTGTTGATCAGACAACATATAGAGCAATGATTGACTCTTTACTGTACCTTACAGCTAGTAGACCAGATATAATGTTTGCTACATGTATATATGCTAGGTTCCAAGTAAGCCCTAGAGAGTCACACCTAACACTAGTAAAGAGGATTCTCAGGTATGTTAAAAGTTGTCCAAATCTAGGTCTCTGGTATCCAAAAGATTCAGCATTTGATTTAACTGGATTTTCTGATACTGATTATGCTGGATGCAGAATTGACAGGAAAAGCATCAGTGGAACTTGTCAGTTCCTTGGTGACAGACTTGTCTCCTGGTTTTGTAAGAAATAAACTTCTGTGTCAACTTCAACTGCTGAAGCTGAATATATGGCTGCAGGAAGTTGTTGTTCACAAATCTTGTGGATTCAAAACCAACTCCTAGACTATGGCTACAACTTAGAGAAGTCTAAAATATTTTGTGATAACACCAGTGCTATTTCTATAGCTCAAAATCCAGTCCTCCATAGTAGGACAAAACACATAGAGATTAGGCATCATTTCTTAAGGGATAATGTTGAAAAGAATAAAATTGAACTACAATATATCTCAACTGATTTACAAAGGGGAGATATTTTCACCAAGCCCTTGGATGAAAAGAAACACACCTTCTTCCTAAATCAGTTAGGAATGTTAGATGGAGGAAGTCTAAAATAATATCCAAGATTTTGAAAGCTTAAAAATTGACCAAGACTAGGCAAACATCTTGATTTTTCTTAGTGTCTAGAGTTTTTCTGACCTCTGAACTGCGCTCGACGATTTTCCCCCATATCGTCGAACGGAGATCGACGATTTCTGAAATCGTCGACCTGAGTTCAGCGTTTCTCAGAGTATGAACTATCTCTTCCGGTCAACGATCGTCGAACGGCGCTCGACGATTTTGTTCTCTGAACGATCGTCGAACAGAGCTCGACGCTCTCCAATATCGTCGAACGGAGATCGACGATGTTGAAGACTCTTCAGATTCCTTTAGAAGCCTCGATCGTCGAACTGAGTTCAACGATCTTTCCAATTCTGCGTCGAACCCTAATATAAAATTCATTTTTCGCCGTCGTTCTCCTTTGCGCTTTCGATTTCTCTGCAAGAACTTTCTTTCCCTCCAAACACTTCTGCACTTGGTCGTTTTTGTTTGTTGAATCTTTGCAGGTAACTATGGCTGTGTCTGTTGCTGTTCTTGCCGCCATGAAGTTTGATGCTGGCTTCGACATCGACATGGAATCCTTCAGCACAACAGACCAGGTCTTTCAGGATATCATAGAGTTATTCAAAGAGCAGAAACTTACTGCAATCATGACTACAAGGATTAAGCTTGCCTCTGATGAGATTAAGGAATGGGTCTACCTGCCCACAATCAGGACAACAACACCATTGTTGGATCAATCTCTGGCACACAGGTACCTCTGACCCCAGCAATTTTAACAGAGGTTTTTGAGTTGAGAACTGGTGGAGATACTGCTAATTTGTCTGGAGAAGAAGTTGCTGACCTGCTTGCCAGAATGGGTCATTCTGAGGCTAACCCTAGCAAGCTATTGAAAAAGAACCTTTCTGTGGAATACAGATTCCTGGCTGATGTAGTTGGGAAAGTCTTACTAGCTAAGCACTCTGCTCATGATACAATCTCCAGGTATCAGCTCTGCCAAATGGGAGCCCTAGTAGACAGGAAGAATCTGAATTGGGGAGAGGTATTCTTTGACCTCATTAAGAAGAAGATCAACAAAAGTTTTGTGAACTTTGGAAGAATTATAAGGGTGTTTCTGCAGTATAGGTGCCCTGCATTGCTGGTATCCTCTAGAACCCACATTAATGCATCCAAGAGACTGTCCTGTGCACTCTTTGGAAAATGGGACAGACAGATCATCAAGCCCAGCAGGCCCTCCTCCAGCACTCTTTCAGGCACCAGGACTCTCAGAGTCACTTCCCCACAGGTCTCTGCCCCTGCAGATGACCTGCATGCTGATGCTTCTCCTCCTCCTCCTCCAATTCCATCTCTTCCCATTCCATCTACCATTCAGACTCCTTCCACCATCATCATCTCCAGCCCCTCTCCAACATCTACACCATCTCTAGTCCCTACTCTTCCAACCACAGAAGACCAATTCCATCCATTATTCTCCTACCCTCAACCAGATATCACTTCATCTCCCTCCATTCCCTCCTTCACCCTCATTGATGATTCCTTTATGGATGATTCACCATCCTCTCCTCCTGAGCTACCCTCATCCTCAACATCCTATCAAGCGCTTCTGCAAGACATCATTGACCAACCCACATTCACCCCATCTATCTCCATCCCACTGTCCTCCATATCCACCTTACCCACACCTCAACCATCCCTACCCCACTACTCTAGCTCTCCACTACCCTCACCAACAGCTACTCCTCCATCCTCTACCTCTGCTCCAGTCACTACTGAGCAAGTAGATATTCCAGCCCTTGCTGACAGGCTGTATGAATTGCTAGCCCCCAGGCTATCTCTTCTTTTGGAGATCTCCTTGGCTCCATTACTCCTGTCAGTGGCAGCCCTTTCTGTCAGGCTCTCCTCTCTCTTCCCTCAGGCAGCCCCTTCAGCAGTGTGCCTTGATCCAGCCATGTCTGAATCTAGGCAGGGGGAGATGCCATATGAAGTGAGTCTGCCTGCTGCTGCTGCTGCTGTTGTTGCTATTTCAGTGAGCCTGCCTGCTGCTGTTTCTTCAGTTCTTGAATCTGCTACTGCTCCTGCTGCTGTGTCTCAAGTTCCTGCTGCAGTCTTTGCAATAGACCTCAGGTCTTTGCTCTCAGCATTTGACTCTATATATTTCAGATGTCTGCCAGAGACAAATGCTATCCAGCCCCCAGAGGATCTGTCCAAGGCCCTTGTGCCATTCTCTTGCTGTGACCCCAGCATCATCACCTCATTTGTCCACTCAGTATATGCTGCTGATACTTCTGATGAAAGCATTGCTATTGTTTCTGATGTTGCTGCCCCTACTGCTGCTGCTGGTTTTGATACTGCTGCTGATACTTCTGTTACTGCTGATGAGCCAATTTCCATGGAAATCCTTATGACAGAGGCACATGAGTTTGAGCCTTCTGAATTTTCTGCTGATATTTCTGCTACTGATATTACTGTTAGTGAATCTGTTGCTGCTGATGTTGTTACTTCTCCAGAACCTGTAGTATCTGCTGCTGTTGTTACTGTTTCTACTTCAATTGCAACACCCTCTGTATCTGCTGTTGTCACTACTGTTACTGCTTCAACCTCTGCTGCTACACCCTCTGCTGCCTCATCTGCTTCTATACAGCTCAAGAAAGATTTGATGAAGAAGATTGATGCCCTGTATGATGATCAGAGTTCTGAAAGTGATGAGTTCAGAACAGACTCTGATGATTCTTCTGCTACCATTGCCAGGAAACGAAAGGCAAGGAGCAAAGCCATGAAGAGAGTACCTCCTGCCAAGGTCAAAGATAACAATGATATACCATACTATATTCTTCATGATTGCCCCATCACTGAGCACTGGATGCAGTACTCTAAGAATCAACTCAAAGCAATGAAAAAGAAAAGGAAATATGAAAAGGGCTCTTCTCAATTCCAACATTCTCATCCTCCTCCACCACCTCCTCCTGATGCAGGTGCAGGTGGAAGTTCTGCTGCTCAACCCCCTGCTAGAAGTCAAGCTCCCTATCAGCCACATGCTAGATCCTACCATAGGGGATGCCAATCCAGGGGTTCTCAATCCAGGAGAGGAGGATACAAAGGCAATCAAAGAGAAGTCCAGGTTTACTCTAAAGGATACTCCAGGCAACATCCATACTCCAGGGAAGGACAAATTTCATCTGACACCACATTTGGTCCTTTTCCCTATAAGTTGAAGGAAACTATTTCATCCAGGCATCCTCAAGACAATCCTTCTAATAGATATGAGCCACCAGTACCTTTTGAAGACCCTGAGAACAATCCAGCTGCTTGGACTGCAAGAATGAAAGAACTTGCTGCACTGGATCAGATCAAGAAAGCTAAAGAGAAAGGAAGAGATTCCTCCAACATCTCTACAATGTCTGAGCAAAGAAAGAAAGAGTTAGAAAGATATGCATCAAGCAAATTTTTTGATTCTGACAGGTACATGGAACTGCATCCTGAAGCTATAGTTCCCAGGCCCAAACAGCAAACCACTTTAGGTGCAGCAGATGATACTAGATCAAAGAAAGAAGCCCTCAACCCCAATAGAGAAATCAAACTTGTTAAGGGCAAGGAAAAGAAATGATTATGTAAGGTGACAATCTCTCTGACTTCTAGTTATTATCTGGGATGATATATATATCTCTGTGGTTCTGCATGTCCAGCTTTTCTTTTTGTTTTTCTGTATTGCTGCTTGTATGTTATTTAATTTTTTCAAACTCTGTAAATAGTAATCCTAACCCAAATAGGGGGAGATTGTTGGAACACCCTATTACTAATTTGGGTCAGGATCACTATGTCTCTAGGAAACCAATGTTTGACCTCCTGTATAGCTCAAAAGGTCAATTAGAATTGAGTCTAAGGGTTAGAAGTCTAAGTTTGGAAGCTGCCCTCAAGACCAAGACTTTTGCAGTTTGAGACTAAGTCATATCGTCGAGCTCAGCACGACGATTCCTCGAACTCCGATCGACGATCGTCTAGCTCAACTTCGACAGATCGTCGAACTCCATTCGACGATCGCTGAGCTCAACCTCATCATATTGTCGGACTCCATTCGACAATCGGTGAGCTCAGTTCGACGATCTTTACACAGTATTGGATTTCTATCTCTGAGCTCAGTTCGACGATCTTTGAGCTCAAATCGACGATATTTTGCTGTAATATAAATCCATATCGCTGAGCTCAGTCCGACGATAGCAGAGCTCAGTTCGACGTTTTCAGATAACTTCAAGGATGTTTCTAGATTCAAATTCAAATCAGTTAAGGAGTTATTCTGCAATTAATTCAGAAGATTTTCTAGCCATTTTCATTTATTTCTGGACCAAGTTTCAAGGGATTTTCAAGGAATATTTCTATGGACTTTCCTCCAGAAGATATTTTGCAATTAAGGATGCAATTAATGTAGGCCAACGACTATTCTTGATAGAGGATGTTTTTCCATTCTGTACCAGAGAATAAAAGAGAAGAATTTTTTTTGAATCTCATATAGATTACAGATCACAGATACACACATAGACAGACATCAGTAATCTTCAGAACAAGAACAAAAATACTCTCTGTCTCAAAGAATTCTCAAGAACACACATCAAAGGAGATCAAACTTTCAAAAATCCTCAGATCTCCCTTGTCTCAAGTGTTCAAGGCCAATATATTTCAAGACTCCAGACACCTAACACTTCAGCAGTTGCTGAAATCATCTTTTGCTGGAGCTCAACTTTTGAAGGCCTATCACCCTACAACAAAGCTTCTTTTCCTAAAGATCTCAAGGACTCAGGGGGAGCTTTGACACCATCAATCCACATAGTCTTCTCAGCTGTTTGAGAAAGAGAAGACTTTCATCACTCTCTCACCCCCATCTCTGTAAAGGGTTTCTCAAACTCCCTTCAAAAGTTTGAGTTTGGTTTTTGAGCACCTTGTCAGAAGCTCATTGGTGGCAAGACACCTGATCAAAAAAATCTGATTTGGTTTTTGAGCACCTTATCAAAAGCTCATTGGTGCCCCGGACACTTGATCAACACATCCTGCAGTGGATTCCTACCTAGGGTGGTAGAAGAGTGGATGTACCCAAGTTTAGGGGAACCACTATATTTCCTTGTGTCTTCTGGTTTTGCTTGTCTTTATTTTTGTTTCTGGCTATGATTGTTTTGTGATTAGCTTATGTATAGTTTAGTTCTGTGATTAGATTTATTAACTGCTTCACTGCTCACTCAGATTACAACAATTGTTGTAAAAAGTTTTAAAGCACCATATACTCTATTCACCCCCCTCTAGAGTATATCAGATCTAGCTGCACTTTCATGCCCGACGAATTCTGGAATTATCTACTTCAACAACTCAGAACCAGAAGACTTGTGTCGACACTTAGAGTATATGTTGACACCAATTAAGTCGACACTAGAAGAACTTGTGTCGATACCCAGATCATCAGTCGACAATTTGGAATGGTTATGTCGACACCACACAGAAGACTTGTGTCGACATACAGAATATTTGACAACTCTATAATAGTTACTGAACTCCAGTCGACGAACACATTTACCAGCTCGACGAATTTCAGACACAGAATAGTTAAAGTTCAGAAGAGACAGCAGTTCAGTTTCCAGCTCGACGATCATGGAACTCAGCTCGATGAACAGAAGCCGTCTGGTCGACGAACACAACATCTCAGCTCGACGAACTGTGGACTCAGTTCGACGATTTCTGTCAACTGTTCGACGATTCCAAGCTGAGTCATTTCCAGCCCTATCCCCATGATTTCTGCGATAATTCCTGAGCAATCAATGCTCTAACATTCTCTGAATCTAACCGTTAGAGGAGCATTGATTAGGATATTCTCCAGGATTATTGCTTCCCATTTTTCCACGGGACAGTTGGGGAAATTATTCAATGTTTCTTATTCTCTAGGCCGTCAGCATTAAATGAAGAAGGAATTCAAAATTCGAAAGACCAATTTCCCCAGGAAAATATAAAAAGAGATTTTTTTCTCTTTTCTCATGGAGAACAAAAAAAACACACATACACAGACAGACAGAAAACATTATTCCTGCTTTCATCCAAAGATATTCTGAAGCAGATCTTTATCAGCTTTCTCATTCTGTCAGTAATTTGAAGAAGAAGCAAGAAGAACACCTTTTTCAAATCAAGAGTCTTCCTGTTCTTCTTCTCCAGGACCTTGCTAAGACATTCAAGCACCATCAGTCTAAAGCTCCTGGATCAAGTCTCTCAATTGAAGGCCTATCACCCTGTGTAAAGCTCCAGTTCTCCTGAACTCTTCTACATCTCAGGGGGAGCTTTGACAACATCACTGAATCCACATAGTCTTCTCATTGTGATTGAGAAAAGAAGACTTTCATCACTCTCTCATCCCCACCTCTGTAAAGGGTTGTCATCTCCCTTCAAAAGTGATTTCTCATTACAAGTCACCTGATCAAAAGACTTGAGGATTTGGTTTTTGAGCACCTGATCAAAAGCTCATTAGTGTCAGGCACCTGATCAAAAACCTGAGTGGATTCCTACCAGGGTGGTAGAAGAGTGGATGTACCCAGGTTGGGGAACCACTATAAAATTTCTTGTGTCGTCTGGTTGCCCCTTTTCTTTTTTGTTCTTGCTGTGCTTGTGTTTTTAGGACTACTGTGTGCTTATTTACTTTATTTTAATTCTGCACCTTTTAATTACAGCAGAAGATGTAATAATTTTATAAGGGCCAACAAATACTCTATTCACCCCCCCTCTAGAATATATTAGATCTAACACATCACTTTCAATTGGTATCAGAGCAGGTTCCTTTGGTTGTACAAGCTAAACCTTGAACCAAAGATCCTTTGTTAGATCTAAACATTATTTTATTTTCATTTAGATTATAAACACAGTCATGGCACAGAATAAGGATTATGCAAGCACCAGACCTCTAATTTGCAACCTTAATAGTTTTTCCATCTGGAAGGCAAGAATCAAGTTGTACATGAATTCTATTGATGAAGCCATTTACAACTCTATTTTGTCAGGTCCCATTATAGTATCTACAGCCTCCAAAAGCCCAAAAAATGCTAAAAATTGCTGATGCAAGAGCAATGGACATCCTTGCTCAATCAATGTCTGATGACATTTTTCAAAAAGTGGCTGAATGTACTTCAACAAAGGAAATATGGGATTCCCTCACAGCAATGGCTGCTGGATAAGCAAAAGAAAGAACATTTAAAGCTGAATCTTGGAGTGACTCTGAAGCTTCATCCTGTACAATTGAGGATGAAGAAGAAATAAGAGCAAGAGAATTCTGCTTGATGGCAATCAATGCATCTTCCAGCAGCTATGATGAAGAATCTAAATACGATGAAGAATCAGTAGCAGAATTAGAAGAGGATCAGGTTATTTCCTCCCTTGATTTCTCTTCAGAACATTTTAAAGAAGATTTTAAAATTTTATGCAATGATTTGATTCTATCTGAGAAGGAGATAAAACTTCTCAGAGAAAAAGTAATTAATTTATCTTCTGAAAACATTCAACTCAAATAAGACTTAACAATTACTTCAAAAAATTAGCTTCATTAGAATCAGTTAAAGACAAAGAAAAGATAATAGATTTAGATAAAATAACTGAATTTTTACGAAAACAAACTAAAAATATTTAGAAATTTTTTGTTCAAAATAAGTCGTCGAACCAAGATCGACGATCTCAGTATTACTCATCGAACGGCGATCGACGATCTCTGAACCCAGAGGTTGGGTTTAACTACTCAGCAAAAGGGGGTCGACAAAATCATCACTTTTCGTCGATCAGAGATCGACGATCGTGGAACACAGATAATAGTCATTATTACTCTATGAACCGAGATCGACGAGATCAATAGTGGTCGTCGAACACAGATCGACGATCTCAACATAAATCATCGAACTTAGAATTTCAAAACAGAAATTTGTATCCTTTTGAACAAATTGAAGCTAAGGACAAAATTAAAAACCAGAAGAATAATAAAACTAACAATGTTCGGCAGTTATCGACGAACTTTGATCGACGATATATGAACAGATCATCGAACTCAGAACGACGATCTCTGAACGCAAACTTCAGTAGTAATCATTCATTGATCTACGATCGACGATATTAGTATGATTCGTCGAGCAGAGATCGACGATTTTGGTGCCCCGAGAATGATTATTTTCATTCTTCGAGCAGAGATCGAAGATCTCATCCAACATCGTCGAGTTCAGTTCGACGATTCCACCAGAAATCGTCGATCCCAGATTCTATTAGCAGAAAACTAAATTCTAATAGCAACTTCAATCCCTTTAATCAATGGATAATACCACCAAGAAGATATCAACCTAAAGGTTACAAGAATCAACCTGAATGTTCTTACATTTCTAGTTATAGTTATGTAAATCACCAAGGACCCAAGGTTAACTAGGTCAAAAAAAATTAGCTATTTTTCTTGCAGGAAAAGAACTGTCCAGCATATAATCAACATTTATACCTGGACAGTGGTTGCTCCAAGCATATGATAGGGAGCAAGGACAACTTAAGTGATTACATTTCCAAGCTGGGAGCAAAGGTTATCTTTGGTGACTCAAACTTTGTTCAGACCAAAAGTTATGGTAAAGTCAAGATTGGAACAGTGATCTTCAAGAATGATGTCAGGCTAGAGGCTATAAGGATTTTTCTGGCCTATGCTGCATTCAAGAAGTTCAAGGTTTATCAAATGGATGTCAAGAGTGCATTCTTGAATGGAGTACTTAAAGAGGAGGTTCATGTTGAACAACCTCCAGGTTTTGTTTTTTCAACTCATCCATCTTTGTTCTCAAATTGCTAAGGCTCTCTGTGGTTTAAAGCAAGATTCAAGAGCTTGGTATGACATCTTAGCCAGCCTTCTTCTAGAGCATGGTTTTTCTTTTCAAGAGGCATGGTAGATAAAACTCTGTTTACAAAATTACATCATGATAAAATTTTAATAGTACAAATATATGTAGATGGCATCATATTTGGTTCTACTGATCCCTAATTGTGCAAGAAACTTTCTGATCTAGTGCATTCCAAATTTGAGATGAGTAGCATGTGTGAGCTATCTTATTTCCTTGGTCTCCAATGAAATAGCTCCCTGATGGCATCTTCATCTCCCAAACTAAATATGCTAAAGAGCTAATAAAGAAGTTTGGGATGGCTGATGCCTCAGCAAAGAAAACACCTATGGCTACAAATGCTGTGATTGACTCTGATGCATCAGGGAAACCTTTAGATAAGAAACAATATAGGGGCATTGTTGGGTCCCTACTATATCTCACAGCCAGCAGACCTGATATCATGTTTTGCACATGCCTTTGTGCTAGGTTCCAGGTGAACCCAAAAGAATCTCACCTTATTTTCCTAAAAAGAATTTTGAGATATATAAAGGGTTGTCCTAGTCTAGGTCTATGGTATCCAACAGAGTCAGAATTTGATTTAACTGGATATTCTGATGCTGACTTTGCTGAATGCAGGGTGGACAGAAGAAGTACCTCAGGAACTTGCCAGTTCTTTGGTATGAGATTAGTGTCCTGGTTTTGTAAAAAACAATCATCTGTGTCAACCTCCACTGCTGAGGCAGAATACATTGCAGCTGGTAGTTGTTGCTCACAGATGCTATGGATACAAAACCAACTACTAGACTATGGTCTCAACTTAAATAATTCAACTCTACTTTGTGATAACACAAGTGTTATAGCCATAGCATAAAATCCAGTCCATCATAGTAGGACAAAGCATATAGACATTAGGCATTATTTCATTAGAGAGTGTGTAGACAAAAATAAAATTAATCTTGTCTATATCTACACTGATTTACAAAGAGCTGATATATTCACCAAACCTCTGGATGAGAAAAATCATGTATTCTTTATAAATCAGCTTGGAATGATAAATGGAGAAGATTTAGTTTAAGTTCTGTCTGCACTCGACGAATTTTCCAAAGTTTGTCGAACGGAGTTCGACGAACCGGGGAGAGTTTGAGAGATCTTCGTCGAACAGAGGTCGACGAACTCTCTGTGAGTGAAACAATTTTAGTCGACCGGAGATCGACGAACTTGCTTCAGAAGATATTCGTCGAATTGCGCTCGACAAATTGTCTTCAATTCTTTAGGATGAGATCGACGAATTATTTACTTCTAAATTATTTCGTCGAACTCAGTTCGAAAAATTGTTTTTGTTTTCGTGGAACGGAGTTTGTCGATTCATATTCTGGAAAACCTTATATCTAGGTTTTCTTCGACCTCCGTCCCACGCTTTCTGTTCTCTTGGACTTGATCGTTGTTTCTTTCTTTTGCAGGTGATTCCATGGCGATTCCAGCAGGAGCTCTAGCCGCTATGAAGTTTGACACCGGTTTCGATGTCGACTTCGAATCGTTCCAGCACTCGGATCCAATCTTTCTATATATTCTGGATCTTCTGGAAGAACAGAACTTGAAGAACCTAATGACTACCAGGATAAAGTTGGCAGGAACAGAAATCCGAGAATGGGTCTATACTTCATCCACTTCTGAGGACAATACCATGACAGGATCAATCGCGGGTAACACTGTTTCCTTCACTCCCGCAGTTTTAACTGAAATCTTTGGTTTGACAAATGGCGAAGAGGAATTAGAAATTGATTCTGAAGAGTTTGATATGATGCTAAATCTGATGGGTTATGCTGGTGACAACCCAAATAAATTGTTGAAGAAACAACTGTCTACAACATACAAGTTCCTGACAGACATTGTTGGGAAGGTCTTGCTTGGCAAGTATACTGCCCATGACTACATCACAAGGCATCAGTTCTTGGTCATGTGTGCAGTAATAATTAAGAAGCAAGTGGACTGGGCTCAGATCCTCTTTGATCTGATAAAGAAGAAAAATAATAGGAAAGAATTATGTTTTGGAAGGATCCTAGGAATCTTCCTCAAGGAGAAGGCTGCTGAATCCCTGGTCTCCCAGACCATATTCATTAATGCCAGCAAAAGGATTATATGTGCCTTGTTTGGAAGATGGGAGAGGACCATACCTAAGCCATCGAAGGCTTCTACCTCTTCTACCCCAGCTTCTGAAGGCACCAGGGCTGTTAAAGCCACTCCCCAACCTACTGAAGAGATTCATCCAACACCACCATCTCTTCAAGCCCCCCTTCCAGCAACCCAAATCCATCCCTCTCCCCCACCTCCATCATCCCCTACTCAACCTCCTACTCCACCAGAATCTCCACATGCTTCACCATCACCAACTCCTCCATCATCTCCACTTCCACCTCATTTATCCTCCATACCATCTTTCAATTTACCTCCATCACCTCCCAATTCCCCTCTTCCTCCCACCACTTACATGGAAGACGCCACCCATCCATACCCATCTACATCTACCATCCCTCAACATGCATCAACAATTGCTTCTCTTCCTATCCCTCCCACAGTTCCCACTTCTACATCTTCTGCAACACCATCTACCACTCCACCATTGGACACATCAATAATTGCTTCTCTCACTACCCTCCTCACTCCCCTTCTCAAAACACTAATAGCAGAGGCCATTACACCTCTTGCTACTTCAATTACTACCCTATCTGCACAGATCACTGCCCTCACTACTGCCATATCTTCAGTCAGGGGCCTGGCTTCAGGTCTTACTGAAACCATGCAGGGTGAGATGTCTGATTATGAAGCTGTAGTAGTTCCAGCAGTAGCAGCTCCAGCAGCAGAGGCAGCAACAGTAGCAGCAGATTGTACAGAGTATATTGATACAGATGATATTGATTTTATTAATTTTATTGATACAGATGACATGGACTTGGAAGAGTCAGTCTCTGAGAAAATAACTACTGGTGGTGATTTCATCATTAATCCCACTATTGATTTAGAGAATTTGTTGAAGAATTTTGAATTTGCAGTTTTGAGATGTCTTACAGCAGAATATACTACTAAGCCATACTTGGCTATTGTACCATATATATTCTCAGTAAGTACACAAGTTGCAAAGTAACTCAGTGATAGTTTTGTTGTTCTTGAGCCCACAGTTATTCCAGCTCCTTCAGTTATTTCTTCTGCTCCTAGTTATGTCATGGATGACTCTCCATTGCCAGATCTGGATGATGTGATCTTGACTGACATTCAACAAGAGAAAAAGGCAGCTGCTGAAAGCACTGTCAGAGTTGATGACACTCTATCTTCTTCTATGGCTTTTTCTCCAGTTCCAGTTGATATTCCTGCTCAAGCTCCTTCTCAACCTGATATGCTTATCATTTCTACTGAGGCACTGAAGGCTCTGAATGCTTTATATGATAATCCTCAAAGATCTGATGATGAGGATAGTGATGATGAGGATGATGATGATGAATATGATGATGAACCAAAGAGGAAGCCAATATCCAAGAAAAGAAAATCTCCTCCTCCTCCTACTACTAAGCCTAATCCAAACAATGACATTCCTTATTACATTCTTCAAAAGATAACATCATATAAAGGGTTGCCATCTTGGATGTGGCTGTCCAAGAATCAGCAGAAGGAGAGGAAGAAAAGCAGAAGATACTCTCCTCCTCTAGTTCAAAGATACAGAAAAGATTCACCTCCTCCACCTCCTCCAGCTGCTGGTGCTTCTGGTTCTAGTTCTCAAAGATCTGCCCCTATTCAAACATATCAAAGACATCAAGGGAGATCTTATCATGAAAGCAGCCAGCACAGGCAATATTCTTCAGGAAAGCAGCAGCAACAGCATCAACATCAACAACAGTAACAAACTTTCTCTGTAGATCAAAGAGCTGAAAGTCCTAAAAGACCACCCTCTCCTCCTGTCCCTTTTAAAGATCCTGAGACAACTACTACTGCTAGAATGGCCAGGTTCCAGGAACTGGTAAGCCTTTCTATGATCAACAAAGCCAAAGCTGAGGGAAAGGATCCTTCTGAATACTCAACAATGTCAAAGTACATGAAAGAGGAACTGAAAAGATTTGAAAAGGCAACCAAGTTCTTTAATGTAGATGACTACATGAAGCTGCATCCAGATGCAGTTGTCCCCAGGGTTACATCATTGAATATTATAGGGGGTGCTGACATGACAATGACTAAAGTGCAAGCTTCAGATCCTAATAGAGAAATAGTGTTTACAAAGCCAGGAGACAAGGGTAAGGATGAAATGCCAAAGGAAAAGAGACAGAAGAAGTGATCTTGAACTCTCTTTTTCTTTCTGCATTATTTATAACTGCTTTATATTTTCTGAACAGAGCTCATGTATATATATATCTGCTGCATGTGTTATCTATCTCTGTCAGATATATGCTTTTTCTGCTTTGTTTATTTTCATTTTAAGTCTGAGTCTGTGGTTAGTAACCTCACCCAAATAGGGGGCGATTGTTGGATCGCTAGTTTGATTTGGGCTAGGTTCACTAACTAATGATCATGTGGCCCATAATGTATAGCCAGGGTCATACTTGTGTCTTAGAGTCTAGGCCAAGTCCTTAGAGTCAATATCACATGGACCAGCTATCAACAAGACTGCCAGAGACTCAAGACTTAGAAGATTTCAAGACTCTGTAAAGTGAATTCGACGTTCGTCAAACTTAGGTCGACGATTGTCGTGCTTAGCTCGACGATCTCAGAGTAAATTCTCTGAGCTGAGCTCGACGAACTTGGTACACAGGTCGATGAAAACTAAGACACTACAACAACACTTCAAGTTCAGAAAACATCAAGATATTCTAAGTCCTTAGTATCAGACTATGGTCAACGAACTTAGTTCTCAGCTCGACGAACTCTATTCTTTGGTCGACGAATCTTTGGACTGATACAGCATTCTGTCAAGACTGTGTTCTCTAGTCTCAGGTCGACGAACTCAGTTCTCTGCCCGATGAATTCTGGAATTATCTACTTCAACAACTCAAAACCAGAAGACTTGTGTCGACACTCAGGGTATATGTCGACACCAACTGAGTCGACACTAGAAGAACTTGTGTCGACGCCCAGATCATCAGTCGACACTTTGGAAAGGTTATATCGACACCACACAGAAGACTTGTGTCGACACACAAAATATTTGACAACTCCAGAATAGTTGCTGAACTCCAGTCAACGAACACATTTACCAGCTCGACGAATTTCAGACACAGAATAGGCAAAGTTCAGAAGAGACAGCAGTTCAGTTTACAGCTCGACGATCATGGAACTCAGCTCAACGAACAGAAGCCGTCTGGTCGACGAACACAACATCTCAGCTCGACGAACTGTGCACTCAGTTCGACGATTTCTGTCAACTATTCGACGATTCCAGACTGAGTCATTTCCAGCCCTATCCCCATGATTACTGCGATAATTCCTGAGTAATCAATGCTCTAACATTCTCTGAATATAACCGTTAGAGGAGCATTGATTAGGATATTCTCCAGGATTATTGCTTGCCATTTTTCCACGGGACAGTTGCGGAAATTATTCAATGCTGCTTATTCTCTAGGCCGTCAGCATTAAATGAAGAAGTAATTCAAAATTCGAAAGACCAATTTCCCCAAGAAAATATAAAAAGAGATTTTTTTCTCTTTTCTCATGGAGAACAAAAAAAACACACATACACAGACAGACATAAAACATTATTCCTGCTTTCATCCAAAGATATTCTGAAGCAGATCTTCATCAGCTTTCTCATTCTGTCAGTAATTTGAAGAAGAAGTAAGAAGAACACCTTTTTCAAATCAAGAGTCATCCTGTCCTTCTTCTCCAGGACCTTGCTAAGACATTCAAGCACCATCAGTCTAAAGCTCCTGGATCAAGTCTCTCAATTGAAGGCCTATCATCCTGTGCAAAGCTCCAGTTCTCCTGAACTCTTCTACATCTCAGGGGGAGCTTTGACAACATCACTGAATCCGCATAGTCTTCTCTATGTGATTGAGAAAAGAAGACTTTCATCACTCTCTCATCCCCACCTCTGTAAAGGGTTTTCATCTCCCTTCAAAAGTGATTCCTGGTTACAAGTCACCTAATCAAAAGACTTGAGGATTTAGTTTTTGAGCACCTGATCAAAAGCTCATTGGTGTCAGGCACCGGATCAAAAACCTGAGTGGATTCCTACCAGGGTGGTAGAAGAGTGGATGTACCCAGGTTGGGGAACCACTATAAAATTTCTTGTGTCGTCTGGTTGCCCCTTTTCTTTTTTGTTCTTGCTGTGCTTGTGTTTTTTGGACTGTTGTGTGCTTATTTACTTTAGTTTAATTCTGCACCTTTTAATTACAACAAAAACTGTAATAATTTTATAAGGGCCAACAAATACTATATTCACCCCCCCTGTAAAGTATATTAGATCTAACTCATCACTTTCAGGAGTCAACCTAGGGTGGCCAAGTTGACCTTGAACCACTCTAAGCCTAAATTGGGCAAGGTTCCCTAACTAAGGGCAGTGTGCCCTAGTAAAGCCCAACTAACCCTACCAGGGTCTTCCTAGACCTAACGTGGGGTCAATGGGACACTATGGACCCATGTAGGGCAGTCAAAGTGGTTAAGTTGACCAAAGGTAACTCTAACCCTAAATGGGTCAAATTAGCCTACTTAGGGTCAATTGATCATCCCATAGACAAGTGGACCCCACCCATGCCCTCCTAACCATAAAGTGAGGTCAATGGGTCACCTAGGACCCATTAGGGTCAACTCTATAGCCTAAGTTGACCCAAGTCAACCTTAGCCCTCAAAAGGTCAAAGTGCCCTAACTTAGGGGCAAGTGACCTACAGTGTGCAAGTCAACCCTACACAAGTACTTCTATACTTTAGGGGAGGCTCGTGGGTCACCAAGGATCCATTGGGGTCAGCCCTAGTGGCTAATTTGACCAAAGTCAACCCTTGTGTCAAAGTGGTCAAACTAGCCTAAATGGCTAGCTCAAGCCCAATCCAAGTGGGCTAGTCCTAGGCAAGAGGGGCCCATTAGTCTAGGAGGTGGTGAGACACATTTTGGGCCCACCAAATTCAGAAATGGGTGACTATGAGAGAGAAAGAGGGAGTTACCCAAACTTGGAGGAGAGAGAAAGAGGTGCTTAATGGCCATCATGGCCATGGAGGCCCCATAACGCCCCCTTTTGATGGGGCTTTAACTCCTTGAAGAAGGGGAGGAGTTTTTTAGAAGGTGGCCGGCCAGTGGGGTGGCTCAGCCCTTCAAATTTGGTGAAACTGAAATTGCCCATTATGGCCATTCATGGTCATTCATGGCCATTGGAGTTACACCCTTCCCCTTCCACAATTGAGAATCTTAAAAGCATCACCAGGCAGAGGGGAGAAGGTTACAACCTTCACTTGGAGGATTCAAGGCATTTGACTGTGCTATTGCAGAAACCCGATCGCCGCCACCACCGCCATGGCAACCTGGAGATCAGCTCGCCTCCAGCCCTCCCAACAGGTCCTCCTCCACTCCTTCTTCCATGGATAGATCATAGCAATCCTTAGGGCCAAGGTTCGGGCTCAATTGAGCCAGATCGGGAGAGCTTTTTCTCCAGTTTTTCCACAAAAATTTACTTATCGGATTCTCCTGAATGGGCCCCTCCGGCGGCTGTGCCGCCGCCTGGCGACAGCCACCACCTCAACGGAGGTGGTGGTGGCGTTGGCTGGCCGGGGAGGTGGCTGGCTGGCCGGCGGCAGGGATTTGAAGTTAGCCCAGGAAGATTCAAACCAGGTCGTTGGCGTGCGGGGATGATGGTGGGATGTCGTCCAAATGTGCGCCAAGATTCGTGCAAGTATAAAATTAAACTATAGGTTATGGTGTATGATTATTTCATTTCTGTTACACTTAATGTATTTAATACTTTTGATTATTAAAAATACCTAGATGCTAATTCAGAGGAAATAGTCAACACATAAATTGTAGCCCTATGGGTCTACTTTAATTCAAAATTAGTTTGAACCAATTTGGGTGCCTGCTTTGACCAGGACACCCATTTTGGTGGGGTCTATACCTAGGGCTAGGCAGAAATTAAAATGGATGCCCACCCTTCATCTCTGGTTCAAATGACTAGAAATTTGGACAGGGAGTCACTCTAGACCATATCTAGGCCTTCCCAAAAGTGAGAATTTTTGGGGACAATGTTTCTATAGTTTTGGAAATTATTTAATTTCTCTATGGTAAAATAATTTAGGGATCAAATAACCTCCAAACTCACCCAAATTTTGGTGTGTTGTGCTCGGGGTCATTATAAATCTCTGGTTAAAATTTCATCTCATTTGGAGATGGTTTGAATTGAAATCATGCAAACCCTAGCCTTGTCATAGTAAGGGTATTTTGGTCAAAAAGTGCACTTTGGGTTTTGAGTGACCAGATCACGTCAACAGAGGTTGAAATTGGGGCCACTGACTTGGCATGGCTTTTAACACCTCGCCATGGAAGATGGGATACATTGGAATAGATTTGCTCTAAGACCTAAGACCAAACCCTAAGGTAGGGCCTTTGTGTCTTGTGAAGGGCATGAGGTCAAAGGACCTTGTATGGACTTGAAATTTGGTAGGAAGGGTACTTGTGTAACTAAAGTCCTCTGTTAAAAATGTTAGGGGATTTGGGATTGATCAAATCACCAAAGGACCAAGGCCAACCATCCACAATCACAAAGGGTGCCTCAGAAAGTGAGCACTAAGGACCAAGGCCCAACCATGCAAGTCTAGACGTCAACTTCCGCTGGTGTGATGACTGGAGAGCCCGTAGACCTGCCACACTATCCTTAACCTTGGATTATGACACCGCGTGTCGACTCACACCACATGAATTTCACATACGGGGCTCCACATTGAGCCCCCTTTCATTATTCACATTTCGAGCTCAACGGCATGCAAGAGCTCCACACCAAGTCTCTTACCAATACATATTTCCAATCCGGCGACACACGCACTTTCACCCCTTCCACATTTTTGTGCATCAAAGAACACCAAGGGTTCACAATCAACATAATGGTATTCCACACATATTCACCAATCATTTGGTTATCATAATTACATGTTTACTATGATCACATGACTTTAACATCACTGGTTACAATTCTTTTACCAAGTTCGTACTATTCGTGTACATATGGATCTACCAACTAAAAGCCATCAACCATTTGTTCATCGCAATTACAGCAAATTATGTACAACAAACTTCAAGTCAACCTCATCATTATTCATTTTATTACCATTATCAAGTACATCCCTATCGATTCACATATTTAAGTCATTCCTACCATCCCAACTCGTCAATCCAATCGTTCACTAACCTCCACCAAATCACCTCGATCAAGTGCACTTTACTGCATCGTCTGTTCATTAGGGATCTATCCAACAAATGGTATTAACATATTTTATCACAATTACTTATAGACTAATTTCAACAAAACATTAACGTTAATGTACTATAATCTCTCTACCAAACCCAAAGCCGATAAAAAACAAACACGAGAACTATATATATGCTGGAATGATAACTGTACATCAACTTCGATCGGGGATTCCCGAGGCTATAGAATCCGGTGAAGGCATGTACCCCTCGTTGGAAAGATATTTCTGAGGGCTACGACTTTTGTGTTTAGTCGAAAGCCCAGATCTGGACGCATCATATCTGAAAACGGACTCGAATGATGATGCGCGCAGATAATAGATTTCTGCGCGCATATTAAAGTAGATGGAATGTCATCTATTCATCTTCTTCCTCCAACCAAACTTTCCAAATAACATCCAGAATTTTTCCTCCCTTATTCACCTTAATATGTCCACTTCTCTTCAAGAAACCAGTCCACAAACTTCATTTGAAGTGATGAAAGGTTGAAGATTCTAATTCCTAGTACACAAGTCCTAGCATGACCTTTTCCTAGAAACCTTCTTCTCACAAATTAAGACTTTTTTGAGTCGATATCTCTCCTAGGAATAACTAGAGATCTAGCACCAAGGGAGAGGGTAGGAAGCTCACCTCATTTCTGGTGTTTTCCACCATTTCCAGCCATTGATCTTGTCACCCTTCTTGTCGGCATCGTTCTCCTCCTTGGTTGGTGTTCGTTCTTCACGGGAAAGAAGTTCGGATCCAGCAATCACATCCTCTCTGATGGTTTCTCATAGCGACGACTTGGAAAGAAAGATAAGAGACGGCTAGGGTTTTCTGCATGTTCCTTGAATAATGAGGAATTAAACGGCCTTGCCATGTGTAGGCCTGACATTGGACCACCAAACAACACATTAAATGAGTCATTTCGAAAGGACGCGGCCCGAAAATTCGCCAGGGGGTTTTTTATGCGCTCGACGAATTCTGCTCGATGTTTCGTCCAGCTCTACTCGACGATGTTCATCGAGCTCTGCTAGACGATGTCCGTAGAGCTCTGCTCGATGATGTTCATCGAGCTCTGCTCGACGATGTTCCTCGAGCACTGCTCGACGATGTTCGTCGAGCTCTGCTCGATGATTCGTCGAGATCTACTCGACGATTCATCAAGCTCTGCTCGAAGTTTTATCGACCTCTGCTCGACGATTTTCATCGAGCTCTGATCGATGTTTCATCGAGCTCTGCTCGACGATTCGTCGTGCTCTACTCGACAATTCGTCGGCCTCTGCTCGATGTTTCGTTGGGCTATGCTCGACATTTCATCGAGCTCTGCTCCATGATTTTCGTCAAGCTCTGGTCACTACCCATGTCACGATTAGTCTTGGATTGGGCACACACTGGTAGGGACACGTCTGTGTCACTACCCATGTCCTTCTCTGGAAAGATCATAAAGAAGGCGCAAAATTTACAAGAGTTCCACATGGGTAGGAACACGCCCGTGTCACTACCCGTGTCCTTCTCAGGAGGAATCATCACCTCATCCCATACTCAGGTGCTAGTGTTTTCTGCATGTTCCTTTTATAATGAGGAATTAGGGTAACTTCCTTGCAATGTGGCGGCTGACATTGGACCGCCAAACAACACATTAAATGAGTCATTTCGAAAGGACGTGGCCCGAAAATTCACCAAGGAAGATTTCTGCGCTCGACGAATTCTGCTCGACGTTTTGTTGAGCTCTGCTCGATGATGTTTGTCGAGCTCTGCTTGACGATGTTTGTGGAGCTCTAGCTCTGCTCGACGTTTCGTCGAGCTCAGCGCGGCGTTTCGTCGAGCTCAGCGCGGCGTTTCGTCGAGCTCAGCGCGGCGTTTCGTCGAGCTCAGCGCGGCGTTTCGTCGAGCTCAGCGCGGCGTTTCGTCGAGCTCAGCGCGGCGTTTCGTCGAGCTCAGCGCGGCGTTTCGTCGAGCTCAGCGCGGCGTTTCGTCGAGCTCAGCGCGGCGTTTCGTCGAGCTCAGCGCGGCGTTTCGTCGAGCTCAGCGCGGCGTTTCGTCGAGCTCAGCGCGGCGTTTCGTCGAGCTCAGCGCGGCGTTTCGTCGAGCTCAGCGCGGCGTTTCGTCGAGCTCAGCGCGGCGTTTCGTCGAGCTCAGCGCGGCGTTTCGTCGAGCTCAGCGCGGCGTTTCGTCGAGCTCAGCGCGGCGTTTCGTCGAGCTCAGCGCGGCGTTTCGTCGAGCTCAGCGCGACGTTTCGTCGAGCTCAGCGCGACGTTTCGTCGAGCTCAGCGCGACGTTTCGTCGAGCTCAGCGCGACGTTTCGTCGAGCTCAGCGCGACGTTTCGTCGAGCTCAGCGCGACGTTTCGTCGAGCTCAGCGCGACGTTTCGTCGAGCTCAGCGCGACGTTTCGTCGAGCACAGCGCGACGTTTCGTCGAGCTCAGCGCGACGTTTCGTCGAGCTCTCCGCGACGTTTCGTCGAGCTCTCCGCGACGTTTCGTCGAGCTCTGCGCGACGATTGGTCGAGCTCTATCGAGCTCTACCCGACGTTTTTCATTGAGCTCTGATCGACATTTCATCTAGCTCTGCTCGACGATTATTTGGGATCTGCTCGATGATTCATCGGGCTCTGCTCGACGATTCGTCGGGCTCTGCATGTTGTTTCGTCGAGCTCTGCTCGACGTTTCATCAGGCTCTGCCCGACGTTTCGTCGGGCTCTGCTCCATGATTTTCGTCGAGCTCTGATCACTACCCATGTCACGGTTAGTCTTGGATTGGGAACACACGGGTAGGGACACGTCCGTGTCACAACCCCTGTCCTTCTCTGGAAAGATCATAAAGAAGGTGCAAAATTTACAGGAGTGACACATGGGTAGGAACACGGCCATGTCACTACCCGTGTCCTTCTCGGGAAGAATCATCACCTCCTCCCATACTCAGGTGCAAGCCTGAGTCTAGGCCAAGTCCTTAGAGTCAATATCACATGGACCAGCTATCAACAAGACTACCAGAGACTCAAGACTTAGAAGATTTCAAGACTTTGTAAAGTGAATTCGACGTTCGTCAAACTTAGGTCGACGATTGTCGTGCTTAGCTCGACGATCTCAGAGTAAATTCTCTGAGCTGAGCTCGCCGAACTTGGTACACAGGTCGATGAAAACTAAGACACTACAACAACACTTCAAGTTCAGAAAACATCAAGATATTCTAAGTCCTTAGTATCAGACTTTGGTCAACGAACTTAGTTCTCAGCTCGACGAACTCTATTCTTTGGTCGACGAATCTTTGGACTACTACAGCATTCTGTCAAGACTGTGTTCTCTAGTCTCAGGTCGACGAACTCAGTTCTCTGCCCGATGAATTCTGGAATTATCTACTTCAACAACTCAGAACCAGAAGACTTGTGTCGACACTCAGAGTATATGTCGACACCAACTGAGTCGACACTAGAAGAACTTGAGTCGACACCCAGATCATCAGTCGACACTTTGGAAAGGTTATATCGACACCACACAGAAGACTTGTGTCGACACACAAAATATTTGACAACTCCAGAATAGTTGCTGAACTCCAGTCAACGAACACATTTACCAGCTCGACGAATTTCAGACACAGAATAGGCAAAGTTCAGAAGAGACAGCAGTTCAGTTTCCAGCTCGACGATCATGGAACTCAGCTCGGCGAACAGAAGCCGTCTGGTCGACGAACACAACATCTCAGCTCGACGAACTGTGGACTCAGTTCGACGATTTCTGTCAACTATTCGATGATTCCAGACTGAGTCATTTCCAGCCCTATCCCCATGATTACTGCGATAATTCCTGAGTAATCAATGCTCTAACATTCTCTGAATATAATCGTTAGAGGAGCATTGATTAGGATATTCTCCAGGATAATTGCTTGCCATTTTTCCACGGGACAGTTGCGGAAATTATTCAATGCTGCTTATTCTCTAGGCCGTCAGCATTAAATGAAGAAGTAATTCAAAATTCGAAAGACCAATTTCCCCAAGAAAATATAAAAAGAGATTTTTTTCTCTTTTCTCATGGAGAACAAAAAAAACACACATACGCAGACAGACATAAAACATTATTCCTGCTTTCATCCAAAGATATTCTGAAGCAGATCTTCATCAGCTTTCTCATTCTGTCAGTAATTTGAAGAAGAAGTAAGAAGAACACCTTTTTCAAATCAAGAGTCTTCCTGTCCTTCTTCTCCAGGACCTTGCTAAGACATTCAAGCACCATCAGTCTAAAGCTCCTGGATCAAGTCTCTCAATTGAAGGCCTATCACCCTGTGCAAAGCTCCAGTTCTCCTGAACTCTTCTACATCTCAGGGGGAGCTTTGACAACATCACTGAATCCACATAGTCTTCTCTTTGTGATTGAGAAAAGAAGACTTTCATCACTCTCTCATCCCCACCTCTGTAAAGGGTTTTCATCTCCCTTCAAAAGTGATTCCTGGTTACAAGTCACCTGATCAAAAGACTTGAGGATTTGGTTTTTGAGCACCTGATCAAAAGCTCATTGGTGTCAGGCACCGGATCAAAAACCTGAGTGGATTCCTACCAGGGTGGTAGAAGAGTGGATGTACCCAGGTTGGGGAACCACTATAAAATTTCTTGTGTCGTCTGGTTGCCCCTTTTCTTTTTTGTTCTTGCTGTGCTTCTGTTTTTTGGACTGTTGTGTGCTTATTTACTTTAGTTTAATTCTGCACCTTTTAATTACAACAAAAACTGTAATAATTTTATAAGGGCCAACAAATACTCTATTCACCCCCCCCCCCTGTAGAGTATATTAGATCTAACTCATCACTTTCAGGAGTCAACCTAGGGTGGCCAAGTTGACCTTGAACCACTCTAAGCCTAAATTGGGCAAGGTTCCCTAACTAAGGGCAGTGTGCCCTAGTAAAGCCCAACTAACCCTACCAGGGTCTTCCTAGACCTAACGTGGGGTCAATGGGACACTATGGACCCATGTAGGGCAGTCAAAGTGGTTAAGTTGACCAAAGGTAACTCTAACCCTAAATGGGTCAAATTAGCCTACTTAGGGTCAATTGATCATCCCCTAGACAAGTGGACCCCACCCATGCCCTCCTAACCCTAAAGTGAGGTCAATGGGTCACCTAGGACCCATTGGGGTCAACTCTATAGCCTAAGTTGACCCAAGTCAACCTTAGCCCTCAAAAGGTCAAAGTGCCCTAACTCAGGGGCAAGTGACCTACAGTGTGCAAGTCAACCCTACACAAGTACTTCTATACTTTAGGGGAGGCTCGTGGGTCACCAAGGACCCATTGGGGTCAGCCCTAGTGGCTAATTTGACCAAAGTCAACCCTTGTGTCAAAGTGGTCAAACTGGCCTAAATGGCTAGCTCAAGCCCAATCCAAGTGGGCTAGTCCTAGGCAAGAGGGGCCCATTAGTCTAGGAGGTGGTGAGACACATTTTGGGCCCACCAAATTCAGAAATGGGTTACTATGAGAGAGAAAGAGGGAGTTACCCAAACTTGGAGGAGAGAGAAAGAGGTGCTTAATGGCCATCATGGCCATGGAGGCCCCATAACGCCCCCTTTTGATGGGGCTTTAACTCCTTGAAGAAGGGGAGGAGTTTTTTAGAAGGTGGCCGACCAGTGGGGTGGCTCAGCCCTTCAAATTTGGTGAAACTGAAATTGCCCATTATGGCCATTCATGGTCATTCATGGCCATTGGAGTTACACCCTTCCCCTTCCACAATTGAGAATCTTAAAAGCATCACCAGGCAGAGGGGAGAAGGTTACAACCTTCACTTTGAGGATTCAAGGCATTTGACTGTGCTATTGCAGAAACCAGATCGCCGCCACCACCGCCATGGCAACCTGGAGATCAGCTCGCCTCCAGCCCTCCCAACAGGTCCTCCTCCACTCCTTCTTCCATGGATAGATCATAGCAATCCTTAGGGCCAAGGTTCGGGCTCAATTGAGCCAGATCGGGAGAGCTTTTTCTCCAGTTTTTCCACAAAAAATTACTTATCGGGTTCGCCTGAATGGGCCCCTCCGGCGGCTGTGCCGCCGCCTGGCGACAGCCACCACCTCAACGGAGGTGGTGGTGGCGTTGGCTGGCCGGGGAGGTGGCTGGCTGGCCGGCGGCAGGGATTTGAAGTTGGCCCAGGAAGATTCAAACCAGGTCGTTGGCGTGCAGGGACGATGGCGGGATGCCGTCCAAATGTGCGCCAAGATTCGTGCAAGTATAAAATTAAACTATAGGTTATGGTGTATGATTATTTCATTTCTGTTACACTTAATGTATTTAATACTTTTGATTATTAAAAATACCTAGAAGCTAATTCAGAGGAAATAGTCAACACATAAATTGTAGCCCTATGGGTCTACTTTAATTCAAAATTAGTTTGAACCAATTTGGGTGCCTGGTTTGACCAGGACACCCATTTTTGTGGGGTCTATACCTAGGGCTAGGCAGAAATTAAAATGGATGCCCACCCTTCATCTCTGGTTCAAATGACTAGAAATTTGGACAGGGAGTCACTCTAGACCATATCTAGGCCTTCCCAAAAGTGAGAATTTTTGGGGACAATTTTTCTATAGTTTTGGAAATTATTTAATTTCTCTATGGTAAAAAAATTTAGGGATCAAATAACCTCCAAACTCACCCAAATTTTGGTGTGTTGTGCTCGGGGTCATTATAAATCTCTGGTTAAAATTTCATCTCATTTGGAGATGGTTTGAATTGAAATCATGCAAACCCTAGCCTTGTCATAGTTAGGGTATTTTGGTCAAAAAGTGCACTTTGGGTTTTGAGTGACCAGATCACCTCAACAGAGGTTGAAATTGGGGCCACTGACTTAGCATGGCTTTTAACACTTCGCCACGGAAGATGGGATAGATTGGAATAGATTTGCTCTAAGACCTAAGACCAAACCCTAAGGTAGGGCCTTTGTGTCTTGTGAAGGGCATGAGGTCAAAGGACCTTGTATGGACTTGAAATTTGGTAGGAAGGTTACTTGTGTAGCTAAAGTCCTCTGTTAAAAATGTAAGGGGATTTGGGATTGATCAAATCACCAAAGGACCAAGGCCAACCATCCACAATCACAGAGGGTGCCTCAGAAAGTGAGCACTGAGGACCAAGGCCCAACCATGAAAGTCTAGACGTCAACTTTCGCTGGTGTGATGACTGGAGAGCCCGTAGACCGGTCACACTATCCTTAACCCTGGATTATGACACCGCGTGTCGACTCACACCACATGAATTTCACATACGGGGCTCCACATTGAGCCCCCTTTCATTATTCACATTTCGAGCTCAACGGCATGCAAGAGCTCCACACCAAGTCTCTTACCAATACATATTTCCAGTCCGGCGACACACGCACTTTCACCCCTTCCACATTTTTGTGCATCAAAGAACACCAAGGGTTCACCATCAACTTAATGGTATTCCACACATATTCACCAACCATTTCGTTATCATAATTACATGTTTACTATGATCACATGACTTTAACATCACTGGTTACAATTCTTTTACCAAGTTCGTACTATTCGTGTACATATGGATCTACCAACTAAAAGCCATCAACCATTTGTTCATCACAATTACAATAAATTATGTACAACAAACTTCAAGTCAACCTCATCATTATTCATTTTATTACCATTATCAAGTACATCCCTATCGATTCACATATTTAAGTCATTCCTACCATCCCAACTCGTCAATCCAATCGTTCACTAACCTCCACCAAATCACCTCGATCAAGTGCACTTTACTGCATCGTCTGTTCATTAGGGATCTATCCAACAAATGGTATTAACATATTTTATCACAATTACTTATAGACTAATTTCAACAAAACATTAACGTTAATGTACTATAATCTCTCTACCAAACCCAAAGCCGATAAAAAACAAACACGAGAACTATATATATGCTGGAATGATAACTGTACATCAACTTCGATCGGGGATTCCCGAGGCTATAGAATCCGGTGAAGGCATGTAACCCTCGTTGGAAAGGTATTTCCGAGGGCTACGACTTTTGTGTTTAGTCGAAAGCCCAGATCTGGACGCATCATATCTGAAAACGGACTCGAATGATGATGCGCCCAGATAATAGATTTCTGCGCGCATATTAAAGCAGATGGAACGTCATCTATTCATCTTCTTCCTCCAACCAAATTTTCCAAATAACATCCAGAATTTTTCCTCCCTTATTCACCTTAATATGTCCACTTCTCTTCAAGAAACCAGTCCACAAACTTCATTTGAAGTGATGAAAGGTTGAAGACTCTAATTCCTAGTACACAAGTCCTAGCATGACCTTTTCCTAGAAACCTTCTTCTCACAAATTAAGACTTTTTTGAGTCGATATCTCTCCTAGGAATAACTAGAGATCTAGCACCAAGGGAGAGGGTAGGAAGCTCACCTCATTTCTGGTGTTTCCACCATTTCCAGCCATTGATCGTGTCACCCTTCTTGTCGGCATCTTCTCCTCCTTGGTTGGTGTTCGTTCTTCACGGGAAAGAAGTTCGGCTCCAGCAATCACATCCTCTCTGATGGTTTCTCATAGCGACGACTTGGAAAGAAAGATAAGAGACGGCTAGGGTTTTCTGCATGTTCCTTGAATAATGAGGAATTAAACGGCCTTGCCATGTGTAGGCCTGACATTGGACCACCAAACAACACATTAAATGAGTCATTTCGAAAGGACGCGGCCCGAAAATTTGCCAGGGGGTTTTTTATGCGCTCGACGAATTCTGCTCGACGTTTCGTCCAGCTCTACTCGATGATGTTCGTCGAGCTCTGCTAGACGATGTCTGTAGAGCTCTGCTCGATGATGTTCATCGAGCTCTACTCGACGATGTTCGTCGAGCACTGCTCGACGATGTTCGTCGAGCTCTGCTCGATGATTCGTCGAGATCTACTCGACGATTCATCAAGCTCTGCTCGAAGTTTCATCGACCTATGCTCGACGATTTTCATCGAGCTCTGATCGACGTTTTATCGAGCTCTGCTCGACGATTCGTCGTGCTCTACTCGACAATTCGTCGGCCTCTGCTCGATGTTTCGTTGGGCTATGCTCTACATTTCGTCGAGCTCTACTCCATGATTTTCGTCAAGCTCTGGTCACTACCCATGTCACGATTAGTCTTGGATTGGGCACACACGTGTAGGGACACGTCTGTGTCACTACCCATGTCCTTCTCTGGAAAGATCATAAAGAAGGCGCAAAATTTACAAGAGTTCCACATGGGTAGGAACACGCCCGTGTCACTACCCGTGTCCTTCTCAGGAGGAATCATCACCTCCTCCCATACTCAGGTGCTAGTGTTTTCTGCATGTTCCTTTTATAATGAGGAATTAGGGTAACTTCCTTGCAATGTGGCGGCTGACATTGGACCGCCAAACAACACATTAAATGAGTCATTTCGAAAGGACGTGGCCCGAAAATTCACCAAGGAAGATTTCTGCGCTCGACGAATTCTGCTCGACGTTTTGTTGAGCTCTGCTCGATGATGTTTGTCGAGCTCTGCTTGACGATGTTTGTGGAGCTCTAGCTCTGCTCGACGTTTCGTCGAGCTCAGCACGATGTTTCGTCGAGCTCAGCGCGACGTTTCGTCGAGCTCAGCGCGACGTTTCGTCGAGCTCAGCGCGACGTTTCGTCGAGCTCAGCGCGACGTTTCGTCGAGCTCAGCGCGACGTTTCGTCGAGCTCAGCGCGACGTTTCGTCGAGCTCAGCGCGACGTTTCGTCGAGCTCAGCGCGACGTTTCGTCGAGCTCAGCGCGACGTTTCGTCGAGCTCAGCGCGACGTTTCGTCGCGCGCGACGTTTCGTCGAGATCTGCGCGACGTTTCGTCGAGATCTGCGCGACGTTTCGTCGAGCTCTCCGCGACGTTTCGTCGAGCTCTCCGCGTCGTTTCGTCGAGCTCTCCGCGACGTTTCGTTGAGCTCTCCGTGACGTTTTGCTGAGCTCTGCGCGACGATTGGTCAAGCTCTATCGAGCTCTACCCGACGTTTTTCATTGAGCTCTGATCGACATTTCATCTAGCTCTGCCCGACGATTATTTGGGATCTGCTCGATGATTCATCGGGCTCTGCTCGACGATTCGTCGGGCTCTGCGCGTTGTTTCGTCGGGCTCTGCTCGACGTTTCATCAGTCTCTGCCTGACGTTTCGTCGGGCTCTGCTCCATGATTTTCGTCGAGCTCTGATCACTACCCATGTCACGGTTAGTCTTGGATTGGGAACACACGGGTAGGGACACGTCCGTGTCACAACCCCTGTCCTTCTCTGGAAAGATCATAAAGAAGGTGCAAAATTTACAGGAGTGACACATGGGTAGGAACACGGCCATGTCACTACCCGTGTCCTTCTCGGGAAGAATCATCACCTCCTCCCATACTCAGGTGCAAGCCTATCTGCCAACACATCGTGAGCCCAAGTCAGTTCTCCTGACTTAAAAGTGTGTACGAGGGTCCTAGCGCGAATCGGTACGTTACAAATCCTATAAACAAAATAAAAGATTTCGTCCCCGAAACCAGGCTAAGGCTATAGGGAGAGAAAAGCATGAAATTAAATAAAATATGCTTTTAAAATTTACCTTATGGAAACAACTCCGAGTAGTGCTTCCACATCAAGTCCACCGGCTCCCAAGTAAATTCTTCTTTCCCATGATTTGACCACAGCACCTTTACCAAAGGAACACTCTTGTGACGCAAAGTCCTTGTCTCGGTGTCCACTATCCACACCTGCTCTAGTTGTACAGATCTATTGGTTGCTATTGCTCCATCAATGGTGGGGATATGTTGATTGGGCCGCAATAGCTCCTTCTGGAGTGACGACGCATGGAATACGACATGAAGGTTCTCTAGCTCTGGTGGTAACTCCAAGCGATAGGCCAAAGAGCCAATATTTTCAAATATAGTGTAAGGTCCAACGTACCTTGGGCTGAGCTTCTTCACACCACGTACCCGTGACACTCCATGCATCGGCCGGATCTTCAGGAACACTTTGTCACCTACCTGAAACTCTACCTTCTGGTGCTTTGCATTATAATATTTAGCCTGCCGACTTTGAGCCTCAACCATGCGGTCCCATATTAGTCTAACCACTGCATCAGTATCATCAATGTACTCAATTCTTAAAACCTTCGGGTCATCATCTTGCACCCATGACAAGGGGGTTCTACACCTTCTTCCGTAAAGGGCTTCATGGGGTGACATCTCGATACTGGCCTGGTGACTGTTGTTGTATGAGAGTTCTACCAGGGGTAAGAGTCTTTCCACAGCTCTCCTCTATCCAGCACACGCAACCTCAAAAGTTCTTCGAAAGTTCTAACGGTCCTCTCAGACTGCCCGTCCGTCTTAGGATGAAAGGTTGTGCTGAAGGTAAGGCGTGAACCCAAATACGCCTATACGGCCTTCCATTCTTTAGAAGTAAAATGACCATCCTGGTCAGAAACAATTGCCTTTGGCACGTCATGGTACTGTACAAACTGCTCCACAAAGAGGCATACCAAAACATCCACATGAGCTTCTTTCTTCATAGGAATAAACCTGGCTACCTTTGTCAGGCGGTCAACGATGACCCAAACCGAATCATTCCCTGAGGGTGAGCGAGGCAACCCATGGACGAAGTCCACGGAGATATCCTCGAACTTCCATTCGGGGATGGGCAATGACTATAATAATCCACCGGGGATCTTGCATTCCACCTTCAACCTTTGAGAGGACTCGCAGTGCGTAACAAAATATCTGACATCTCTCTTCATTCCCGGCCAACACATGGTCTTCCGCGGGTCGGCGTACATCTTATCAATCCCAGGATGTACCGAATACTGAGAGCAATGTACCTCTCTCAAGATATCTTCCCAAATTTTACAGTCTTTGGGGATGTAAAGTCGGCCACGGAGATGAACTAGGCTGACTTTTAGGGAATACTCGTCAGTATACCTATCTTCTATTGACTTGAACAACGGGACCAGAGAAGCAGCCTTTCCTTGCTCTGCTTGGATTTGGTCCCGAATATCATAGACTATGTTCATCGCGATTAAGTACTCTGCATACTCTTATGAATGGTCTTTATATACCATGGTAATCTCCATCTCTTCGAGCATCTGAGCTAATTCCATACTCATCAATTGGGACTCAGGGCACGATTCCGATACCTTCCCGCTCAAAGCATCAGCTACGGAATTTGCTTTTTCCGGGTGGTAGTTCAAGGTAAACTCATAATCACATAAAAATTCTAGCCATCTCCGCTGTCTCAGGTTCAGTTCCTTCTGAGTATGAACGTACTTTAAATTTTTGTGGTCTGAAAAGATTTTACAGTGGACGCCGTATAGATAGTGTCTCCAAACCTTTAAGGTGAACACCACTGCTCCCACTTCTAGATCATGTACTGGATAGTTGACCTCATACTTCTTCAGCTGTCTTGAAGCATATGCAATCACATGCCCGTTCTGCATCAATACATCTCCCATCCCTTGATATGATGCGTCAGTGTAAACTTGAAATCCTTCCTTCCCTGATGGAAGGGCTAGGATCGGTGCGGTAGTAAGTCTGTCCTTCAGTACATGTAACCCAGCTTCACGCTGGGGTGTCCACTCATATAACATACCTTTCTTTGTCAAAGTAGTAAGAGAAAGGGCAATCTTTGAGAATCCCTTCACAAACTTGAGATAATACCCTGCAAGTCCAAGGAAAATCTCTACATTGGCCGCTGACTTCAAGGGCGACCATTCCTTCACGACACACACTTTGGTTGAATCCATAACTAGTCCAGCCCCACTGATCACATGGCCCAAGAAGGCAACTTCTTGGAGCCATAATTCGTACTTGTTGAACTTGGTAAACAAGGCATGCTCTTTTAGCTTCTTCAGCACCAAGGTCAGATGTTCGACATGCTCTTCCTCTATCTTTGAGTAGACCAAAATGTCATCGATGAAGACAGTGGCGAATATGTCTATATATGGCTCAAACAATTTGTTCATCAGACTCATGAAAGCTGAAGGGGCATTTGTGACCCAAATGACATCACAGTGAACTCGTAGAAGCCGTACCTTGAGCTAACAGCTATTTTTTGAATGTCCTCCTCCTGTATCCTTATTTGGTAATACCCCGAGCACAAATCCAACTTGGAGAACCAATGCGCTCCGACCAATTGATCGAATAACTCATCGATCTGGGGTAGCGGATAGGTGTTCCGAACCGTCAGTCGGTTTGGCTCCCGATAGTCAATACATAATCGTAAGGTCCCATCCTTCTTCTTAACAAACAGAATAGGGGCTCCCCAAGGTGATGAGCTGGGGCGAACAAATCCTGATTCCACCAGTTTTTGCAACTGGACTCCAAACTCTACGAGTTCCTTCGGGGTCATTCGACAAGTGGTCCTAGAGATGGGCTTGGCACCCGGTACTAGCTTAATTTGAAAATCCACCTCTCTATGAGGGGGTAATCCTCGCAATTTTCTCAGGAAATACCTCGTGAAAATCCTGCACCACTTGGACATCCTTCATGTTTATTACCCTCTCTTTCAATTCGAAACATATCATGTAAACTTCATCCCCTCTCATGTGGGATTTCAAGGATTTAATCGAAGATAATAACAAACGTGGTGCGAATCTTATACCTAGAGAAATGACATCAGTGTCCCCATGTCTCAAGTAAATTCGCTTCTCCGCGCAGTTAATTATTGTGTAATGCTAATCCAACCACGCCATGCCCAGAATGAGATCAAATTTTGGCATCCTCAAAACTGTGGCAGGGCTATCAAAGCCATTTCCCCCAAGAAGTATCTCCAATTCGCACATGGCAGTTGCGGTCATCTCAGAGCCATCTGGGAAGCGTACTCTCCAAGCAATACCAGTGAAGTATTGCACTCCTTCTAGGTCTTTAACAAAGTCTGCCGACACAAACAAGCGTGTGGCACCCGTATTGAATAGAGTATAGGCCGATTTCTCACTAACCATTATGCCAAAGTATCAAAATTATAAAGGCTCAGGCCAAATTCCTAGAACAAACTTAGGCAGACTAAGGATGAATTCTTATAACATGTGAATTTATTCCTCATAGTCCTTGTACTGAAGCTGCGTCCTACTTCCATTACTCTTTCAGCGGGTCTCTTAACGCTTGTCTGAACATCCAAAAGATCCGCTTCCAATCACTTCACGATATCAATTTTCCCAGCCAAGCTGGAGTTTGCTATAAACAAAAGTGGTTGTCCTAGGGAATCTGCCAGGTCTACTATCTCTGCTATATTCCAAATCCGCTATAAACGAAGTGCTTGCCCTAGGGGGTCACCAAGACTTTATACAATAGTTTTACGTACCTGGGATCATCCAAACTTTAGGAGGTCGACATATAAAGGTACGAAACTAAGGTCAGGTTGGCAAATCGTAGGGTCAAAATTGGAAATACTTAGTGTGAATTACATATGGGATAACCACTACTTCCATTAAGTCTGTTTGTCCCCAAACTCACTAATCGAACGGGGGTGGCACCATTGTTCAAAGACTTCTGTAGTTCAGGATCATAACAAGTTGATACCATTTGTAAGACCCCCCTCCCGGAACACAAAACATGGCACGAGGTGAGTCATATGCCCAGAATAGTCGCATTGCGGTAGCGTTAGCATATGGGCTAACATGTACCACAAGATGCCTATACTGCCGGCTATAACCAATATCAACCAATACCAACCCAACCAAAAATATAAAACAGAATTCAATCCACACATAAGTAAAATAGTCCAAAAGTGCATCAAGAAAAAGAAGCTACAACAAGCTTCTATAATATCAGAGTACGAGTAAAACTTGCCCAAAGGGCTACATCATGAGTCCCTCAAAAATCAAATTAGTTAGTGATGGTAGCGACGACACCATCCCTTCAGGACCTGTCGTCCTGGCCTGGTTGTCCTGCTGCATAACCTGCTGCTGCTCTGTCTACGGAGTTTCCTCCTAAAAGGAAGACGTAGTAACCGTTAGTCATAATACTAAGTGGCAATCACATCCGCTCCCCCGGCGACCCCTCGACACCGTGAGGAGAAAGGATCAAATGTAAAATATATATAAATAAAACAATACTACAAACAGGTGGTATAGAGTGAGCAATAACAAGTATATCTGTAGTATAATAAATGAGTAAACAATCTACTCTAGCAGTTCTATCATCTATAGCAGTATATAAAAAATGTAAAGCTACAACAAAAAGTAACTCAACTTATATGAATGCCCATACAGACATATAAGTTGAGTATCGGCTCAACAGTAAAGTAACTCATCGTATAAGAGCTCCCATACATACTTATATGATGAGGGATCTTGTGTATGTAATGTAATGTAATGCCATGAATGCATTGCAATGACTCACCCATGATCACGCGCATGCAAATGCTATGCCAACACAGACTTGCAGTTCCCACTTTTCGAGCAGGTAGCTAACCTCTCACGCTTGAACAGTCATGGCCAGGCGGTGATAGTAGAGCGATCTTCTCCACTACTAGGTAGGAATCCACACTACCAAGCCTAGGACTCCATACGCTTCAATTGTAAGAACACAACAGCGGATCTCACATACATACTACGACTCAGAAGTGGTCTCGAGTAGATGTGCACCTAGAGCCCAGCCCAACTAGCCTATATTCGTGGCACAGAAGGTGCCTCTGTAACATCCCACTTCCAACTAGACCCCTAAGAGTGGTTTTGGTCATGACAAAACCTTAGGAAGCCCAAGGACCAAGTGAACAAGGCCAAGGTGAAAATCACCTTGGTCTGCCTATAGCTCAGCCTTATATCAGCAAGGGGAGATCTGAACCATCAAATCCCATAGGAAGAAATAAATAGCCACACAAATTCCCTGAAAATAGATCTTCCGGGTCTGATACGCCCGTGTCGCCGGGCGTGTCATCAGCTCGACGATCGTCAAGCTCATTTTGTCGACCAGAGGGGATCATGCCCACCCGACACGCCCGTGTCGGATGATACACGCCCGTGTCGCCAGGCGTGTCCTCAGCTCGATGATCGTCGAGCTCATTTCGTCGACCAGAGGGGATCACGCCCACTTGACACGCCCGTGTCGGATGATACACGCCCGTGTCGCCAGGCGTGTCCGCAGCTCGATGATCGTCGAGCTCATTTCGTCGAACAGAAGGGAACACTCCAACCCGACACGCCCGTGTCGGATGATACACGCCCGTGTCACAATCGTGTCACCCAAAATTCGGCCATGGTGAGTAGGAGAGAGAAAGCTCCATTTTTCTCCCATTGTGGAGGAGAGAGGAAGTGGTCATTCTTGGCCATTAAGGTGATACACCCCTCAGTATCCCTCCATTATTCTCCCATTCATCTTCCCTGATGAATTAGAGGGGGATTCCAGCAGTTTCCAGAGACATTTAATGAAGAGGCGATGCATAGGGTCGGCCATGGGAGGGGAGGTGAAGAGGTCAACCATGGCCAAGAGAATTAAAGCCCCACACCCCCCCAACCGACCCCTCCATCATCTTTAGAGACCTCTGAGGAGTAGAATTTCCCATTTTCCCGAACACTTAGAGTTCTCGGAGGAGGAAAAGCCATGGCACCAAAAGCTTTGAGGAGGAGCACTAGCGGCCGGTGGCTGGAGCAAGGAAACACTCCAAATGAGGTCCAATCCTCTTCCTCTCCGTCTGTGCTAGATCTAGATTAGTTTAGGTAGACAAATCAGACTCAATTGAGCCTGAATGGGAGCTTGTATTTTCGTATTTTTCACGAAAAAATGGTGGTGTGAGTTCGCAGGAAACCGCCGCCTCCGGCGGCATGGTCGCCGCCAAACACTAGCCACCACCTCAACGGAGCTGGTGATGGTGGTGGCCGGCCAGGGAGGTGGTCGGGGTGGCCGGAAAGTGGACTGGAAGAGGCTCTAGGTCGGGCCAATCACGGCTCTTGGCTGGAGGTTGAGGAAGAGCGGATGCCATCCGTTTTGATCAAGATATTTTATATGATATTAATGTTATTCAATTTTCTGGGAATTATTAGCTGTAGATGGTTTTAATTATTAAAAATACCTCGGGCCTCTACTGTAAAAGTGGCAGACATGAAAATTGTAATGCTTGAAGTCTAGTTTATTTTAAAATTTATTTGAACCAATTTGGAAACATGGTGTGATCACAGCACTCGTTTTGGTGCAACCTTTACATAGGCATGACCAGACAATAGAATGGATGCCCACTCCAAACCAGACCTCCAAAAGACTAGAAATTTGGTGTATGGGCTATTATTATCTATATCTACGACTCATCCAAAAATCAGAATTTTTGGAGAACATTTTCCTATAGTTTTTGGAAAAATTTAATAATCCATGAAATAATTAATTAGGTGTCCTAAACATCTCAAAACTCCCCCAAATGGGTGGTCTTAGAGGGCATGTTAAGGCTCTGGTAAAAGTTTCACCTTATTTGGAGATGTTTTGGTTAGGTATTGATCCAACCCTAGGTATACCCTTATAGGGTTAATTAGGTCAATGAGCTATTTTGATGTTTGGTTGGTCAAATCACCTCAAGAGTGGCTGATATTTTGGCCACTAATTTTATATGGAACGTAACACCCTTAAATGAGATTTGAGGCGGTTTGGGGTAGGGTAGCCCTAGAACCATAGGGTAGGCCCCTTTTTGGAGATTTTTAGGGTTTGAAGGTCATGTGGTCAAATGACATTGGAATGACTTGAGACTTGGTGGAAGGGATCATAGGGTGGCTATGGTCCTCTGGTTGAAGTTTTGTTGAATTTGGAAGCCTTTAACCCCCCTCAAATCCCTACCCTAGTTTAGGGCACAAAACCCAATATTAGGGTTTAGGCAATCAAAACAACTCACAATAACTTGAAACTTGGGCAGGGTATTTCTATGATAAAAAGAACTCTAAAATAATTTTGGTGGAATTTTGGACTAATAAAATTAGTACTTCCTTTATAACCCTAGCTGTGCCCTTAAGTTTATTTTTCTTGTTATGATATTTCTGTCCATTGAAAAGTTGTGAAATTTGGTATTTGGAAGTTTTACATCATGTTAATCCCCTTTGTAGTTTTATTGAAATTTTTAGATGTTTATTTTAAGTACTTGTTTTACAATTTATGAATTGTGGATTTTTGATCAAAAATAGATAAGGAGGCCAATATTGCTAAGAAAATTATGAAACTTGGTCAGTGAGAGTTATATGTCATAATTTTTAAGTGATTAGAAACAGTACTTGCTTCACAAAGTTATAAATTTGGAAGATTACTTTTAATTAGATTCAGAGCCCCTCATTTATTGGAAAAATTGTAAAACTTGGTTTGGGTTAGTTTTAGATCATCATCTATCTCCTAGAATTTTGTTGTAATTTTTTGTTGAATTGTTACAGTACTTGCTTCAATAACCAATGGTTATGGAATTATTGATTAAAAATTAAATTAAGGGTTACTCTTCACTGGAAAAATTGGGAGAGTGACTCTAGAGTGCTTTTAGGCCATGATGGTCTTACTGAAATTTTATCATAATTTGTAGAACAACATTGCTAGCCTTTGCTTCTTAAAATGTTAATGTCGACTTTATGTTCTAAATTGTGGATTTGGGGCCTAAACAATTCTGAAAATTGTTAGACCTTGGATTTGTTGTAGAAATGTTATCTAGTATTTATCATAATTTTGTGGTGATAAGTTACTGATTTAAAAGTGCATTTCATGTTCAAAGTAGGGCATCCGGAGTCTTAGGGAATTAGAATAAATGCCCAATTGATTAAGAAGATTATGAAACTCGGGAATTAGTCTAAATAGGTCATGGTAGACTCCCAGTAATTGTTTTGGTTCTGTTGGATGAGTAAATGGAGTGCCCCTTAGTGGGAGCATCATGTAACTTAGCACGATCTGCATATAGTACATATGATTGAAATAGGCTAGCTCGGAGAGCTTGAACTCACGAAGGGGAGCCACACTGAAATAAAAGAGAGGATTGGTCAGGGGTAGGAATCAATAATATTAAGTGCCTTGCGAAAGGGAACTTTGGGCGTAATCCCATCGTAGTTCCTAGTGCCTTCGAGAGCCCTTCATGGGGAATACCTTGGGCAGTCCTGGGCTAACGTAAGCTTTAGGGATAATATGGACAAGAGTAACCTCAATAATACCTCCACCTTGAACTCACACTTGTACATGTGGGAGACAATTTGGTAATGAATGGATAGCATAGACCCATGGCCGATGGGCTTACTGGTAGAGTTAAAGGGACTTGGAACTGTTTTGGTAGTCTGGGGAGCTGTATGCTCGAGGGCTAGTTTTTAGACTTGATGGTCTGGTGAGCTGGGGGCTCGGGGATTTAGGTGAGGTATAATATACAAGCTTGCATGTGCATAACAGTAGTGGGTCCTCGGTATTGGATGATCGATCACACCGTCGTCGGTGCGTTGACTCGGGGAGACTAGCTGGTTTGCTAGGAATAGTATGGAAATGTACGAGAGGGGCTAGGATGGGTAGTGTGATTACCAGTCTAGGAGTGGAGAGGCCCAACCCACTATCTCCGTTGGCCACGACGAGAGGCTCTTGAGAGTTTAGCTAACTCAAAACTAGGGAACTAAAGGTCTGTGCGCATAGAGTCGTGTGTGTGTTGCACTTGCATGTTCATACCCTAGCATACTTGCATGTCATAGCATAGTCATTGCATTTAACCCCTGACACCTAACGTATAAATTAGTATGGGATAGTTTATACGTTAGGCCCTGTAGAACGACCCCTTGGTCTATAGGGGTAATCCCTATAAATCAATGGTTACTGATTACTATTTGTACAGTTCTTACTTTCAGTTCTTCATGCTTACCTTACTTCTCTGCACTACCTTTTATTGATTAACACCTGCTGCACTTTTAATGTTATAACACTCCTGTTAGGATAGTTGTCATCTGCTTGATTACGCCCTGCTATTTGGTCCTCCTTTTCACTTCCTTCCGCCCGGTGCCTAGGAGCCACAGATAGAGGGGTGGAGGACTGTTGACTGAGTCTAGTTTGACTGACGGTCGTTTGACCACCACATTTTAGGCACTCTGGATGGGAGACAGGGAGCAGCCGCAGGAGACGCAGCACCAGCGGAGTACGGTGCAGATGGAGACAAGCCAGTGTAGTTCGGGTGGACAGGCATCCAGATCCGTGAGTGGAGCTGAGTAGTAGTAGTTTTACTTTTATGAGTGGCTTATAGTGAGGTCTTTATGTACCGGGCATAAGTCCGTATATCATGGTGTGGACTCTTTATTTGTCATGTGATTTCCTCTTTCTATGTTGTGGACTTGATTGTTTTTACTTTTCCAATCATTAAACATGCTCTCTTGTTGATCGAAAAATCCGGCAGAATCGGCGTTTTGTAGTGGCGGCCTTCCCGAGAGTCGGGGCCATCACAAAACGGCGGTTCTAGGCATAAAACCCCAGTTGTTGTTGCAAAGGGGGGGGGGGGGGGGTCGTACAAGTGGTATCAGAGGAAACCTCGATCCGAGAGAATGTAGTCCACAAAACATAGGACACCCCGCGTGGGCTTAGTTTGAGGACAAACTAGCAGCGGAAGCAATGGTGTGCCCATGGGAGGAATCACATTCAATGCTTCTAATAACAAAAAGTTTTAGGTCAATTTACTAAACTTAAGACCGTCTTTTTGTAGGGTGCGACGAATACTCCCCTACAGCAGGGGACACCTCCGGTCCCGAATGTGATTCCACCCCCGCCGGCTCCGACCCCGTTGCAGCAGACGGAGCTGGGACAAACCTTGACGACTATCTTGGAGGCCTTTAGGGCACAGCAGGCTCCGGCTCCTTAGCCGAACCCCGGAGCAAAGTGGTTGAGTGCATTCCGGGGCCTTGCCCCACCATCATACTTGGGGACGGAGACGGCAGTGCGCACAGAGGAGTGGCTAGACATTATGTACGAGATGTTGGTGGGAATACAGTGCCCGGTAGACCTGGCAGTATCATTAGTGGTTTCTTGTCTGGAGTCGCATGCGAAGAGGTGGTGGAAGTTGGTGATGGACACCACTTATGCGGGAGTGGAGATCGCGGACATTACTTGAGATGAGTTTAGGGCGGCACTACTGGAGCATTTTGTGCCGCAGTCCGCAAGGGACGAATTGGAGGATAGATTCTTGCAGTTGAAGCAAGGGAACATGACAGTTCTAGAATATCACTAGGAGTTTACTCATTTGGCCCGGTTTGCGGATTCTTACAAACTGGATGACGTGGGTTACGCCAAGAGGTTCTACAAGGGCCTCCGTGATGACCTGAGGTAGGCCCTCTTGTTCGTGTTTGATGGTACCATGGCCAGGATCTTGGAGATGGCCAAGAAGCTGGAGGGGGACCAGCTTGCAGTCCAGGGCAGGAAGAGACATGGGGATGATGTAGTGCTAGGAGGGAGAAGGGACCCGTAGAGAGGCCGGGTCATGGGAGAGAGAAGGAACGGGGATCAACCCCGTCAGGAGGAAAGGCAGGAACCAAGGGAGCAGGCAGTGCTGGCTCCGCAGCCGCTACAGATGAGGGAGGTGCCCAGGATAGGGTAGGGACCACCTACACCACAGCTGTGCTTTCACTGCCATCAGCCAGGGCACATTCGGATTAATTGCCATACGAGAAATGGGGACACTCCTGCTGCACGGGGTGGCCCACCGGCTCACCATATGGGAGGTCGTGGACGTGGTCGCGGATGCAGATTTTAGGGCGGTGAACATAGGCAGGATGGGGAGCAGATCTACGCTCTGGACTTAGAGCAGCCCCGGAACCCGAACAGGGTTATTGCAGGTATGAGAGTAATTTTAAGTATTGGTAGAACAACTACACAACCTAGGTTAGAAAACTTTAGACCTAAGCTGTTTTTCCTTTAACTAATTTAGGAATCATGATGGTGTGCGGCAAACCTGCCCATACCCTGTTCGACACGGGGGCATCACACAACTATGTGTCGGAGGATTTCATCAAGGATCTGGGCTAGATTCGATATTATACGGGAGATGCCAGGAGGGTGTGTCTCCCCAATGGGATGGAGATCCAGTCCACAGAGAAGTGTCTCCTGAAGGTTACCATAAACGGGTTGACACTCGAGGCCCCGACGACGATCCCGAGAATGTCGGACTTCGACCTTGTCTTGGGCATGACATGGCTGGTCTAGAACCATGCGCAAATTGACTGCCCAGCGAGGAGGGTCATGCTGAGATACGGCGATACTTATGTGACATTCTAACATACTACTCCGGTTTCCCGCCGCCTCCTTTCATCTATTCAGGTCGTCAAGGCCCACCTGCAGGGAGACGAGGTATATCTGGTGCTATTCGAGATGACTGAGGAGAAGGTCCTGATTGTTAGAATTCCGGTGGTCTGTGACTATGCTGATGTATTTCTAGAGAAGCTGCCAGGACTGTCTCCGCATAGGGAGAAGGAATTTCATGGTGCGAGGTGCTAAGCCAGTATCCAAGGCCCCTTATCGGATGGCCCCAAGGGAGCTGGCAGAATTTCGGACAGAGTTGCAGGAGCTTGTGGAAGAAGGATTTGTCAGACTGAGTTCCTTGCCATGGGGAGCTCCTGTCCTATTCGTGAAGAAGAAGGATAGGACACTTCGGATGTGCATTGACTATCGAGCACTAAACAGGCTGACCGTTCGGAATACCTACCCGCTCCCAAGGATAGATGAGTTGTTCGATCAGCTGGAGGGAGCCCATTTTTTCTTGAAGCTAGACTTGAGGTCAAGATATTACCAGCTGCGGATCCAGAGGAAGATATCCCGAAGACGGCCTTCAGTAGCAGATATGGCCTGTATGAGTTCACCGTGATGCTCTTCAGGCTCACGAATGCTCCATCGGCGTTTATGAGCCTCATGAACCCGGTCTTCGAGACTTATTTGGATGTGTTTGTCATAGTATTCATAGACGACATCCTTATCTACTCTAGGACGGAGGAGGACCATACACGGCATCTGACACTGACTTTTGAGAGATTGCGGGAGCATCGCCTCTATGCGAAGTTCAGCAAGTGTCAGTTCTGGTTGAAGGAGGTGGCTTTCCTGGGCCACATTATCAGCAAAGCTGGGTTAGCGATGGACCCGATAAAGATACATGAAGTCAGGGATTGGCCCCCACTGAAGACGGCCACGGACGTGCAGAGTTTCCTGGGGCTTGCCGGTTATTACCGGAAATTTGTGGAGGGGTTTTCTCGGATCGCCCTTCCACTCACTTCGATGACAAAGAAGGACGTGCCCTTTGTATGGACGCCACAATGTGAGGCAGCCTTCCAGAAGTTGAAGAACCGACTTATCTCAGCCCCTATCCTGACCATTCCATCTAGGAAGGAAGGATTCCAGGTATACACGGACGCATCATATCAGGGGATGGGTGCGGTGCTGATGTAGAACGGGCATGTAATAGCGTATGCCTCCCGCCAACTAAAGACCCATGAGAAGAACTATCCAGTACACGACCTGGAGATGGGAGCAGTCGTGTTCGCGCTGAAGATATGACGACACTACCTCTACGGAGTCCACTATGATATATACTCAGATCATAAGAACTTTAAGTACGTGGACACGGAGAAGGAACTGAATATCAAGCAGAGGAGGTGGGTGGAGTTTTTATCAGACTATCAGTATGAGATGCACTACCACCCGGGGAAGGCGAATGTCGTAGCGGATGCACTGAGCAAGAGAGCCGCCACAGTGGGAGCAAAGTCTCAGTTGATGTCTATGGAGCTGCTGCAGAGTCTGGAGGACATGCATATTACTCTGGTGTCATCTGACGACCCCGAGCTCTATGAGGAGTACTTGACCGCGATGGGCATCACCAATGATATTAGAGACAGAGTCAGAAAAGGGCAGAGGCAGGATGCCAAACTAGAGCCCATCTTACAGGCCTTAGAGGCAGGCACTGCAGGAGACTACACATTGAGGGATGGCCTGGTGTGTTTCAGAGGACGACTTTATATACCGGAGGGAGGCTAGATCTGGGAGGAGATTATGATAGAGGCGCACTGCAACCGGTATTCGGTGCACCCGGGAATCACGAAGATGGTGGCGGATTTGAAGAAGACGATGTTTTGGCCGGGCATGAAGAAGGATATCACCTACTTCGTGACTCATTGTGAGACATGTCACCTAGTGAAGGCGGAGTGCAGGAACCCCGCAGGATCGTTGCAGCCACTCCCGGTGCCAAAGTCGAAATTCAACGACATAGCCATAGATTTCATATATGGGCTTCCCCGGTCTCGGACGGGGAATGACTCGATCTGGGTGATCGTCGATCGGCTAACAAAGGTGGCTCGATTCATACCAATCAGGAAGGACGACTCAGTCGGAGTGCTGGTGCGGAAGTTTGTGGAGCAGTTCATTCGCTACCATGGCGTGCCTAGGTCAATAGTGTCAGATCGTGATGGGCGGTTTACGTCCAGGGAGTGACAGTCAGTTCAGGCATATTTGGGCACCCGCCTGACCTTCAGCACAGCCTTCCACCCTCAGACGGACGGGCAGACAGAGCGCACCATTCGGACATTGGATGATTTGCTAAGACTGTGCGTTCTGGACCGAGGAGAGCCTTGGGAGAAGCTGTTGCCACTGGTTGAGTTCTCTTATAACAACAGCCATCAGTCCAGTATAGGCATGGCTCCCTATGAGGCTTTGTATGGATGGAGGTGCAAGACTCTGTTGTCATGGATAGAGGATGAAGACCCTAAGGTCCTAGGCTCGGAATTTGTCGAGGACACCGAGGCCCAGGTGAGACTGATACGGGACCGGATGTTGGAGGCGCAGAGCAGGCAGGCCTAATATTACGACGCGCGACATCATCAAGTGGAGTTTCAGGTAGGAGACAGAGTGTATTTTGAAGATACAGCCGATGCACGGAGTCTCTCGAGTTCGCGGACGGAGGAATAAGCTCAACCCGAGATACATGGGGCCCTACAGGATCCTGGAGCGGATCGGCCACTTGGCATACATGCTGGAGCTGCCGCCAGAGCTGGAGGGCCTGCACGATGTTTTCCATGTCTCCTCCCTCAAGAGGGCCCTATTACGTCCAGAGCAGCAGATAGACACCACAGATGGGCCAGTAGCATCTGATCGGTCAGTGCACATGGAGCCGGTCCGGATTGACGATATAGGTATGCGGGTCTTGCGCTGCAAGAAGGTCCCACTGGTCAAGGTTCTTTGGAGAAATCACGGCCAGGAGGAGCACCCTTGGGAGCTACGGGACTTGATGCAGCAGAGGTACCCGGAGCTCTTCGCCTCAGGTAAAATTTATTTAGTTAAATATTGGGATGTAATAATTAATACTCTGGTAGAACATCGCAAGGCTAACCTTAATTTCGGGGACGAAATTTTTTTTATTATGTGTTGGGATTTGTAACATCCCACTTCCAACTAGTCCCCTAAGAGTGGTTTTGGTTATGACAAAACCTTAGGAAGCCCAAGGACCAACTGAATAAGGCCAAGATGAAAATCACCTTGGTCTGCCTATAGCTCAGCCTTATATCAGCAAGGGGAGATCTGAACCATCAGATCCCATAGGAATAAATAAACAGCCACACAAATTCCCTGAAAATAGCTCTTTCGGGTCTGACACGCCCATGTCGGCCCAGACACGCCCGTGTCACCGGGCGTGTCATCAGCTCGACGATCGTCGAGCTCATTTCGTCGACCAGAGGGGATCACGCCCACCTAACACGCCCGTGTCAGATGATACACGCCCGTGTCTTCAGGTGTGTCCACAGCTCGATGATCGTCGAGCTCATTTCGTCGACTAGAGGGGATCACGCCCACACGACATGCCCGCATTAGATGATACACGCCCGTGTCGCCAGGCGTGTCCTCAGCTCGACGATCGTCGATCTCATTTCATCGAACAGAAGGGAACACGCCCACCGGACACGCCCGTGTCAGATTATACACGCCCGTGTCATAGCCGTGTCACCCAAAATTTGGCAATGGTGAGTAGGAAAGAGAAAGCTCCATTTTTCCCCCAATGTGGAGGAGAGAGGAAGTGGCCATTCATGGCCATTAAGATGATACACCCCTCGGTATCCCTCCATTATGCTCCCATTCATCTTCCCTGATGAATTAGAGGGGGATTCCAGCAGTTTCCAAAGACATTTAATGAAGGGGGGATGCATAGGGTTGGCCATGGGATGGGAGGTGAAGAGGTCAACCATGGCCAAGAAAATTAAAGCCCCACTCCCTCCCCCCAACCGACCCCTCCATCATCTTTAGAGACCTCTGAGGAGTAGAATTTCCCATTTTCCCGAACACTTAGAGCTCTCGTAGGAGGAAAATCCATGACACCAAAGCTTTGAGGAGGAGCAATGGCGGCCGGCGGCTGGAGCAAGGAAACGCTCCAAATGAGGTCCAATCCTCTTCCTCTCTATCTGTGCTATATCTAGATCAGTTTAGGTAGAGAAATCGGGCTCAATTGAGCCTGAATGGGAGCTTGTATTTTCGGATTTTTCACAGGAAAAATGGTGGTGTGAGTTCGCCGGAAATCGCCGCCTCCGGCGGCATGGTCGCCGCTAAACGCTAGCCACCACCTCAACGTAGGTGGTGGTGGTGGTGGCCGGAAAGTGGACTGGAAGAGGCTCCAGGTCGGGCCAATCACGGCCCTTGGCTGGAGGTTGAGGATGAGCGGATCCCGTCCGTTTTCATCAAGATATTTTATATGATATTAATGTTATTCAATTTTCTGGGAATTATTAGCTATAGATGGTTTTAATTATTAAAAATTACTCGCGGCCTCTACTGTAAAAGTGGCCAACATGAAAATTGTAGTGCTTGAAGTCTAGTTTAGTTTAAAATTTATTTGAACCAATGTGGAAACTGGTGTGATCACATCACTCGTTTTGGTGCAACCTATACATAGGCATGACCAGACATTAGAATGGATGCCCACTCCAAACCAGACCTCCAAAAGACTTGAAATTTGGGTTATGGGCTATTCTTTTTTATATCTAGGACGCATCCAAAAATCAGAATTTTTGGAGAATATGTTTCTATAGTTTTTGGAAAATTTAATAATCCATGAAATAATTAATTAGGTGTCCTAAACATCTCAAAACTCCCCCAAATTTGGGTGAGTGGTCTTAGAGGGAATGTTAATGCTCTGTTAAAAATTTCACCTCATTTGGAGATGTTTTGGTTAGGTATTCATCCAACCCTAGGTATACCCTTATAGGGTTAATTAGGTCAAGGAGCTATTTTGATGTTTGGTTGGTCAAATCACCTCAACAGAGGCTGATATTTTGGCCACTGATTTTATATGGCACGTAACACCCTTAAAGGAGATTTGAGGCGGTTTGGGGTAGGGTAGCCCTAGAACCCTAGGATAGGCCCTTTTTATGGAGATTTTTAGGGTTTGAAGGTCATGGGGTCAAATGACCTTGGAATGACTTGGGACTTGGTGGAAGAGATCATAGGGTGGCTATGGTCCTCTGGTTGAAGTTTTGTTGAATTTGGAAGCCTTTAACCCCCCTCAAATCCCTACCCTAGTTTAGGGCACAAAACCCAATATTTGGGTTTAGGCAATCAAAACACCTCACAATAACATGAAACTTGGGCAGGGTATTTCTCTGATAAAAACGAACTCTAAAATAATTTTGGTGGAATTTTTGGACTAATAAAATTAGTACTTCCTTTATAACCCTAGCTGTGCCCTTAAGTTTATTTTTTTGTTATGATATTTATGTCAACTGAAAAGTTATGAAATTTGGAATTTGAAAGTTTTACATCATGTTAATCCCCTCTGTATTTTTATTGAAATTTTTAGATGTTTATTTTAAGTACTTGTTTTACAATATATGAATTGTGGATTTTTGATCCAAAATAGATAAGGAGCCCAATATTGCTAAGAAAATTATGAAACATGGTCAGTGAGAGTTCTATGTCAATATGTAGGCTCTGGAATTTTCTCATAATTTTTAAGTGATTAGAAACACTATTTTCTTCACAAAGTTATAAATTTGGAAGATTACTTTTAATTAGATTCATAGCCCCTCATGTATAGGAAAAATTGCAAAACTTGGTTATGGTTAGTTTTAGATCATCATCTATCTCCTGGAATTTTGTTATAATTTTTAGTTGAATTTTTACAGTGCTTGCTTCAATAACCAACGGTTATGGAATTATTGTATAAAAATTAAGGATTTTTGTTCACAGGAAAAATTTGGGAGAGTACCACTAGAGTGCTTTTAGGTCATGTTGGTCTTACTGAATTTTTATCATAATTTTTAGAACAACATTGCTGGCCTTTGCTTCTTAAAATGGTAATGTCGACTTTATGTTCTAAATTGTGGATTTGGGGCCTAAACAATTCTGAAAATTCTTAGACCTCGGATTTGTTGTAGAAATGTTACCTAGTATTTATCATAAATTTGTGGTGATAAGTTACTGATTTAAAAGTGCATTTCATGTTCAAAGTAGGGCATTCAGAGTCTTAGGGTAATTAGAATAAATGCCCAATTGATTAAGAAGATTTTGAAACTCGGGAGTTAATCTAAATAGGTCATGGTAGACTCCCAGTAATTGTTTTGGTTCTGTTGGATGAGTAAATGGAGTACCCCTTAGTGGGAGCATCATGTAACTTAGCACGGTTGTCATATAGTACATATGATTGAAATAGGCTAGCTCGGAGAGCTTGAACTCACGAAGGGGAGGAACACTGAAATAAAAGAGAGGATTGGTCAGGGGTAGGAATCAATAATATTAAGTGTCTTGCAAAAGGGAACTTTGGGCGTAATCCCATTGTAGTTCCTAGTGCCTTCGAGAGCCCTTCATGGGGAATACCTTGGGCAGTCCTGGGCTAACGTAAGCTTTAGGGATAATATGGACAAAAGTAACCTCAATAATACCTCCACCTTGCACTCACACTTGTACACGTGGGAAACAATTTGGTAATGAATGGATAGCATAGACCCATGGCCGATGGGCTTACTGGTAGAGTTAAAGGGACTTGGAACTGTTTTGGTAGTCCGGGGAGCTGTATGCTCGAGGGCTAGTTTTTAGACTTGATGGTCTAGTGAGCGGGGGCTCAGGGATTTAGGTGACGTATAATATACAAGCTTGCATGTGTATAACAGTGGTGGATCCTCGGTATTGGACGATCGATCACACCATCGTGGGCACGTTGACTCGGGGAGACTAGCTGGTTTGCTAGGAATAGTACGGAAACGTACGAGAGTGGCTAGGCTGGGTAGTGTGATTACCAGTCTAGGAGTGGAGAGGCCCAACCCACTGTCTCTGTTGGCCACGACGAGAGGCTCCTGAGAGATTAGCTAACTCCAAACTAGGGAACTAAAGGTCTGTGTGCATAGAGTCATGTGTGTGTGTTGCACTTGCATGTTCATACCCTAGCATACTTGCATGTCATAGCATAGTCATTGCATTTAACCCCTGAAACCTAACGTATAAATTGGTATGGGACAGTTTATACGTTAGGCCCTGTAGAATGACCCCTTGGTCTATAGGGGTAATCCCTATAAATTAATGGTTACTGATTACTATTTGTACAGTTCTTACATTCAGTTCTTCATGCTTACCTTACTTCTCTGCACTACCTTTTATTGATTAACTCCTGCTGCGCTTTTAATGTTATAACACTCCTGTTAGGATAATTGTCATCTGCTTGATTACGCCCTGCTCTTTGGTCCTCCTTTTCACTTCCTTCCGCCCGGTGCCTAGGAGCCATGGGTAGAGGGGTGGAGGACTGTTGACTGAGTCTAATTTGACTGACGGTCGTTTGTCCATCACATTTTAGGCACTCTGAATGGGGACAGGGAGCAGCCGTGGGAGACGCAGCACCAGCGGAGTATGGTGCAGATGGAGACAGGCCAGTGTAGTTCGGGTGGACAGGCATCCAGATCCGTGAGTGGAGCTGAGTAGTAGTAGTTTTACTTTTATGAGTGGCTTGTAGTGAGGTCTTTATGTACCGGGCATAAGTCTGTATATCATAGTGTGGACTCTTTATTTTTCATGTGATTTCCTCTTTCTATGTTGTGGACTTGATTGTTTTTACTTTTCCAATAATTAAACATTCTCTCTTATTGATCGAAAAGGCCGGCAGAATCGGCGTTTTGTAGTGGCAGCCTTCCCGAGAGTCGGGGCCACCGCAAAACGGTGGTTATGGGCATAAGACCCTGATGGTTGTTGCAAAAGGGGGGGGGGGGGTCTTACAGCCTCTGTGAACAAATCTCAAAAGGACCAAGGCAAACCATCCACTAGCATGGAGGGTGTCTCGGGAAGTATGCAACGAGGACTAAGGCCCACCGTGCAAGTCTAGCTGTCAACTCCCATCGGTGTGAAGACTGGCGAGCATGTAGACCTGTCACACTATCCTTAACCCGGGATTACGACACTGCGTGTCGACCTACACCACACGCATTTCACATACGGGGCTCCACATTGAGCCCCCCTTTCATTATTCATATTTCATGCTCAACAGCACACAAGAGCTCCACATCGAGTCTCTTACCAATACATATTTCCAGTGCGGTGACACACACGCACTTTCACCCCTTCCACATTTTCGTGCATCCAAGCACACCACGGGTTCACCATCAACATAATGGTACTCCACACATATTTACCAACCATTTGGTTTTCATAATTACATGTATACTATGATCATATGACTTTAACATCACTGGTTACAATTCTTTTACGAAGTTCGAACTATTCGTGTACATATAGATCTACCAACTAAAAGCCATCAACCATTTGTTCATCGTAATTACAAAAAATTATGTACTGTAAACTTCAAGTCAACATCATCATTATTCATTGTATTACCATTATCAAGTACATCCCTATCAATTCACCTATTTAAGTCATTCCTACCATCCCAACTCCTCAATCCATTTGTTCACTAATCTCCACCAAATCACCTCGATCAAATACACTTTACTACACCCTTTGTTTATTATGGATCTATCCAACAAATATCATTAACATATTTTATCACAAATAATTATAGACTAAATTCAACAAAACATTAATGTTAATACACGACAATCTATCTACCAAACCCAAAATCGATACAAAACAAACACGAGAACTATATATATGCAGGAATGATTACTATACAGCCAATTAGATCGGAGATTCCTGAGGCTACAAGAATCCGGTGAAAGCGTGTAACCACTCGTTGGAAAGGTATTTCCAAGGGCTACGCCGTTTGTGTTTAGTCGAAAGCCCAGATCTGGATACATCATGTCTTAAAACGGCCTTGAAGGTTGCTGCGTGCAGAAAACAGATTTATGAGCGCATCTTAAAGCAGATAGAACGTCATCTGTTAGTCTTCATACTCCAACCAAACTTTATAAATAACATCCAGAATTTCTCCTCCCTTATTCACCCTCATATGGCCACTTAGCTTCACAAAACCAGTCCACAAACTTCATTTGAAGTGAGGAAAGGTTGAAGACTCTAATTCCTAGGACACAAGTCCTAGCATGACCTCTTCCTAGAAACCTTCTTCACACAAATCAAGACTCTTTTGAGTCGATATCTCTCTGATGAATAACTAGAGATCTAGCACCAAAGGAGAGGGTAGGAAGCTCACCTTATTTCCGGCGTCTCCACAGTTTCCACCTATGGATCTTGTCACCATTCTTGTCGGCATCTTCTCCTCCTTGGTTGGTGTTCATTCTTCAAGGGAAAGAAGATCGTCTCCAACAATCACTTCCTCTCTGACGGTTTCTCACAGCGATGACTTGGAAAGAAAGATAAGAGTCAACTAGTGTTTTTTGCATGTTCCTTTTATAATGAGAAATTAGGGTAACTGCCTTGTCATGTGTCGGCCTGACATTGGACCGCCAAACAACACATTAAATGTGTAATTTCTAAAGGATGCGGCACGAAAATTCGCCAAGGGAGATTTATGCTCTCGACGAATTCTTCTCGATGTTTCGTCGAGCTCTACTTGATGTTTCGTAGAGCTCTGCTCGACTATGTTCGTCGATCTCTGCTCAACGTTTCGTCGAGCTCTACTCGACGATGTTCGTCGAGCTCTGCTCGATGTTTCGTCGAGCTCTGATCGATGATGTTCTTCAATCTCTCCTCGACGACGTTAATCGACCTCTGCTCGTTGACGTTCGTCGAGCTTTGCTCGATGTTTCGTCGAGCTCTGCTCGACTTTTCATCGAGCTTTACTCGACGATTTTTGTCGAGCTCTACTCAACGTTTTGTCGAGCTCTGCTCCACGATACGTCGAGCTCTGCTCACTACCCATGTCACGGCTAGTCTTAGATTGGCACACACGGGTAGGGACACGCCCGTGTCGCTACCCGTGTCCTTCTTTTGAAAGATCACAAAGAAGGCACAAGATTTACAAGAGTGTCACATGGGTAGGAGCACGCCCGTGTCACTGCTTGTGTCCTTCTCGAGAGGAATCAACACCTCCTCCCCTACTTTGGTGCAAGCCTATCTATCAGTACACCCTGAGCCCAAGTCAGCTCTCCTGACTTAAAAGTGCGCACGAGGGGCCTAGCACGAATTGGGACATTACAAGGAAAGCCTTTTTCGAGGAATTGGAAAGTCCCGGAAGTGCTTTTCCTGTCATCCATGCTACCTGAGAAATTAGCGTCTGAAAAAACAATTGGCTCGATGTCATTAATTCTTGGGTACCATAAGTAAAGATCTAGTTTACCCTTAAGGTATCTCAAGATCCTCATTATAGTGGCATAATGAGATTCCTTAGAGTTCACCTAAAATCTAGCACGCACACAAGTTGAAAACATTATGTCGGGTCTACTAGCACTAAGATAGAGCAAGGATAAAATTATGCTTTTGTACTTGGTTTCATCAAAAGGTTTCCCTTTCTTATCCTTATACAAAGACATATTTGAGCCCATTAGATTCCTCATCGAGGTTGCGTTCTCCAATCCGAATTTCTTAAGTAACTCTTTGGTGAACTTTGTCTAAGAGATGAAAATTTCATCTTCAGATTGTTTCACCTGAAGTCTTAAGAAATACTTCAGCTCTCTCAAACTCTTATTTCAAACTTCACTTACATAAGTTTAGAAAACATCTTGCAAAGGTTGACATCTGTAAAGCCAAAAATAATGTTGTCAACATAGATTTGAACTAGCAAAATCTTGCATTTTACTTCCTTAAGAAATAATGTCTTATCTATCTTTCCTCTTGTGAACTTATTATCAAGAAGAAAGCTAGACAACATCTCATACCAAGCTCGTGTACCTTGTTTTAAACCATACGGAGTTTTCTTAATTAAATACACATTATCAGGGAAAGTTGTGTCGACAAAACCTAGGGGTTGTGCTACGTATACTTCCTCTTTTAGATCGCAGTTGAGGAATGCTGACTTCACGTCCATTTGATAGACCTCGAAGCCCTTGTGAGCAGCATATGTAAGGAACAACCTGATTGCTTTGAGTCTTGCCACTAGAGAAAATGTAAAATCAAAGTTTCAGATATTGATCACTTCTTCTTGTCTATAACCTTGAGCTACAAGCCTGACTTTATTATTTATAATTACTACATTCTCATCCGGCTTGTTTCTGAATATCCATTTGGTGTCGATCACATTCTATCCTTTGGGGCTTGGCACTAATTTCAAGACACTGCATCTTTAAAACTGGTTGAGCTCCTCTTATATAGCCATTATCCAAGAGGCATCCGTATTTGCTTCTTCAAATTTCTTTGGACCAACCTGTGGAAGGAAGCTAAGATGTAATACTTCGTTAGTAGTACCTCTTTTGGTTCTTACACTATCGTCTGGCTCTCCAATGATCAGATCAACTGGTTGATCTCTTAGGTTTCTGAACACTAGAATTCTTCCTATCCCACCAGCAGGTTCTACCACATGTATTGCATCTCTTGTAGCTTGAAGGTGTTCTACATCTAATAGCTATTCTTCCAGCACACTTGGATTGACGACGTTGAATGAGCTTGGAGCATCTTCTTGTACTGCTTCTTCCAAGATTAGTTCTTTTATCCTATCACCTGCATCTACGCCTAACACTAGACGAGCTGCTATGGATCATACTTATCTCATTAAATACAACATTTACAGATACTTCTACAACCAACATTTTCTTGTTAAAAATCCTATATGCCTTACTATTGCTACTATAACCTTGGAAAATACATTCAAAACCCCTTTCATTAAACTTCGTACGATGGTACTTTCCATTGTTAAGTACGAAACATTTACTTCTAAAGATTGTAAAGTAGGACACAGTCAGTTTTCTGCAATTCAATAGTTCTTAAGGCATCTTACTATGGCTTTTGTTGATTAATGCTCTGTTTTGCACGTGACAAGTTATGTTGACTACGTAAGCCCAGAAGTACTCTAGTAGTGAAGTGTCAATCAATATAGTTGTACATGCTTCAATGAGGGTTCTATTCCTTCTCTTAGCAACTCCATTTTGTTGTGGAGTACGTGGAGAGGAAAACTCATGAAAGATACATTGACTTCCATAGAATTTTGTCATGGCCCAGACTCAAATTCTATTCCATGATCACTTCTAATATTGACCACTGAGCAGTTTAATTTATTCTGAATTTCCTAGGCAATATTAGTGAGAGCCTCGAAGGTTTCTAACTTGTGTTTCAGAAAAAACGCCCAAGTAAAGCTACAGTAGCCATCAACAATGACCAACGATGGACTTTAAATCCTAAACTATGAACTGGAATAGGGTCAAACAAGTGCATATGAAGTAAATATTAACATCTAGTAGAATTTGTTTCAACAATACCCTTAATGGTACCCCTTGTCTGCTTACCCATTGGGCATGTGTGACATGGACTCTCTTTAAGGCACTTAATGCTTAGGGCATCACGCTCTAAATTTAGAGAAAATAGCATACTTATAGTTTTTAAATTAATATGTGCTAATCTCTTGTGTCATTGGTCATAGAGAGATGCACTATCTGTAGCTAAAAAGCATTGTTGGGTACATTGGTTCAAATGTACCTGATTTGAAGAAGCCTCACCCAACTCAATGATATACATCAAAATATATTTGATGTGTTGTTGAGTTTACTTGTGCAGGTTAAGTATTTGTAGGACTAAAGCAAAAAAGTTTCTAAGTACATGTGTCGACACCCAGAGGGAAAGTGTCGACACTTAAGAAGACTTGTGTCGACACCCAGACAAGCAGTGTCGACACTTGGAGTCATTGTGTCGACACTAAGGATGCAGAGTCGACACCAGACACAAAGTGTCGACACAAGGAGCTGTGTCGACACTCAGTGAAGAAAAGTACAGTAAAGCTGTGTCAACACTTAGCAGCAGTGTCGATACCTAGAAGAACTGTGTATACACCAGAAAGTGTCGACACCTGGAGCTGTGTCGACACTCAGCAAAAGTTAGCAGAGACTAAGTATAAGTGTCGACACCCAGAACAATGTGTCGACACTCAATAGAAGAGTCAGCATTTGAAGAAAGTGTCGACACCCAGAACAATGTGTCGACACACAACAGAAGAGTCAACACTTAAAGAAAGTGTCGACACAAGACAGTATGTGTCGACACTCAGCTGAAGACTCTACACTTGAAGAAAGTGTCGACACATGGAGCTGTGTCGACACTTAGTGAAGAACAGCAAGATCAATAAATTATTCTAAGTACAAGTGTCGACACTATGGGAATGTGTCGACACTCAGCTGAAGTCTCAACAAGAAGAAGAATGTGTCGACACAAGGAGCTGTGTCGACACTCAGCAAGTATCAACACTGAAGACATGTGTCGACACCAAGAAGTAGTGTCGACACTTAACAGATTCGACACATGAAGAAGAAACAGTGTCGAGACATAGAATCTACAACACAAGAAGTTGTGTCGACACCTTGTAGACTTGTGTTGACACTTACACAACTTGTGTTGACACTTACACAACTTGTGTCGACACTTGGTCCATAAGTGTCGACACTTAAAGACAGAAAGTCTTGACACTATCAGACAGTTAGAGAATTTTCAAGAACTGACTGGATGACTTGACAGCTACCGTTCCAGCCGGTCTACAGCACCTGTCAAAGTTGTCAGAATTCAGTTATGGACCGGATCAGCCGGTTACCATGAAGAAGGCCTATAAATAGGCCTATACTGTCTACAGAAGAGATTGATCAAAAAGTTGTTGAAGAGATTGAACACAAGTCCAAGTTCAGATTTAAAGAAGATCTAGCTATCAAGTGAAGATCTAAGAAGTTGGAGAGAGAGAGCTCCATCCAAGAAATCAGCTGTTGGAACCCAGCTGAGAAGAAGGATTCAGATTGGTCTGAATCTTAAGAAGTAGAGATCAAGGATCAACTGCAGAAGGAGTCAATCTTATTGAGTTCTACTTTCAAGAATCTTTGAAGAAAGCTAAGTCAGATTGAGTCCAGCTGAGTTCTTCCAAGAACTCATCAAGAATCTCACAACTTATCTCTCTTTCATCTAAGTTGTTGAGTTTATACATTTTGTATTCATTATAACTTGTAGGATCCTTAGGGATCTGAGATTGTAAGCCTGCAATTATAAAGGCTGAGGGTAGGAGAGTTAAATCTCTGAGTGTAGGCCTTGGTGGTTGAGTGTAGGCCTTGGTGGCTGAGTGTAGGCCTTGGTGGCTGAGTGTAGGCCTTTGTGGCTGAGTGTAGGCTTTGTGGAAAAGCTGAGTTGTAGGGCCTTGGGCCTGAGGTGTAGGAACCAGTTTGGGTTCTGAGTTAGTGGAGAAGTTTGGCCGAATCTAGTACACTGCTAGATAGGCGAAGGGGGAAAGTGGATGTACCCAAAGCTTGGGGAACCACTATAAAACTCTGTGTCTACTGTGTGTTTGTGGATTACTGTGATTGGTGAATGTGTGCTGTGATAGATTAGATATAATTCTGTGATATTATCTGTTTGCTGCCTAAAAAGTTAAAAAGATTCAAGTCACCTATTCACCCCCCCCCCCTCTAGGTGTTTAGGTACTCTATCTTTCAAGTGGTATCAGAGGGAGGTTCCTCAAAAAGGACTAACAGTCTGAGGAGATCCTGATTGGCAGATTCAGTCTAAGTCAAATTACATATTCAAGAAAATCAAGAACCATGGGTTTCACAGATAATCACAAGGAATTGGGATCCATGAAATTACCTATATATAGGAAAGAGATTTTTGGGATCTGGAAGGAAAGGGTAAGGCTGTTTATGGAAGCCTCAGACCCTAGGATTTATATCACAGTCAAAGAGGGGCCATATGTTCCCATGAAGATATCAGTTCTAGATGCAAATCAGAGAACACCAAAGGATTTCTCTGAAATGATAAAGGATGAGATTGTCCTAGCCACCATGGACAAAAGGGCTCAAAACATTATAGTGAGTGGCATAGATGATGCAACTTTTCAGAATCTAATACACTGTAAGACAGTCAAAGAGATGTGGGATACCCTTATTGTGTATATGGAAGGTTCTGAAGAAGTTAGGCAAGACAGAAAATCCTTGTTAAATCAAGAGTATGAAAGTTTTAGACAAGGAAAGGGTGATAGCATAACTGAGTGCTATAAGAAGTTCTACAGGATAGTGAATGAACTCATGTCCTATGGCAGAGAGTTCAGTAATTATTAACTAAATGACAAGTTTTTAAGGTCCCTAACTAAAGATTGGGACACCAAGATCTGTGCCATTAGAGAAATGGCTAAGTTGGCAGAAATTCCTCCACATACACTGTTTGGCAAACTGTTGTCTTATGAAATGCAGTTGACAGTGAGGAAAGAAGAGGAGAAATCCACAAGAAATGAACACAAGGAAAGGACAGTGGCCTTTAAATCAGGAGCCCCCAGAAGGAATAGAGGTAAGTCACCTACTCCACCTCCAAAGGTTGCTGAATCTGAGTCAGATGAGTCAGTCAGCACAAAATCTGAAAGCAGTGAAAGTGATGAGGACTTTGCTGCCTTCACTAGACATTTTCAGAAGTTCTTGAACAAGAAATAGTGGAGGATAAGGACTTCTACTTCACAGGGAAAAGAAGACTTTTATCAGAATAAAAAGGCTTCAAAGAAGGACAGGAAAAAGACTAAGTCTAGCAAGGCAACACTTTCAAAAATAGTGTGTTATTGCTGCAATAGACAAGGTCATGTTGTTGCAGATTGTCCAGAAAAGAGAAAGGAGTCTAGTGACAAGAAGAAGACTCATTTCAAAGGCAAGAAAGAAAAGTCATTTGTTGCCAAAAAGGAGAAGACTCTGTCAGATATCTCTTCATCAGAAACTGAGTCAGATGCTGAGGCATATATAGGGCTGTTTGCTGAAGAAGAAGAAGAGAGTTCATGAGGATTATGGAGTCTATATATGAACAAGAAGACAGTCAATGCCAAGGGCTAATGGCATTGACAGAAAGTGACAAAATCCTAGAGCAGCCAGGACCTAGTAAGGTACAACATTGTTCTTCCAGTTCAGTTTCTTGTGCCAGTACAGAATCAGATTCATCTTCATCAAGTGATGAGAATGTATCTGAGTCTGAAGAAGATATTCATCAGCTGATAGATGAATATAAAGTACTGTTGCTAGCTTACAAGAAGAGCAAGTCTCTAGCCAAAAGTCAAGCAAAGGAAATTGCAAATCTCAAAGCTGCAGCAACAGATTCTGAGAAATTGTTTGATCAAAAGCTAAATGAGATAGCCAGACTGAAGCACATAACTGTGATTCAGATGGGGAATATCACATATAAGAATGATCAAATAAAAAGTCTGGAGATTAATCTTCAGAAGGAGAGAGATCTAGTTGCTAGGTTTTCTAAACCTAAGTCAGTTCTACCTTTAATTGATGAATTTGTTCATCACAAAGGCAAGGCTGGACTGGGTTTTATTAAAACTACAAGGACTGTCCAGTCCAAGCCCAAGGGCAAAGCCCCAACACTCAACAAGCCAGCTGTGGATAAAACAGCTAAGACTGTACCTAAGCAAATGTACAATAAGTTTGAGTGTTGGTGTTGTGGCAAGGTTGGCCACTTTTCAATGGACTGTTGGTACAATGCTAGTGCTAAAGTGAGTAGCAAACTAGCTGTTGGAAAACCAGCAAGTAGTCTTGTCAGGATGCAAACTAACAAATACCAAGTACCCAAGAATACTTTGGGTTCTAAGGTTCATTAATTTGTTTTGCAGGTGAGTCCAAGTTGCAATGCCCCAATATGGTACTTGGACAATGGATGCTCCAGACATATGACTGGAACAAAGGGATTACTAAGGGACTACATTCCAATCAACGATGGTCCAAAAGTCACCTTTGGTGGTTCTGAAAAAGGAATCATCAAAGGATTTGGTAACATTTCTAGTAACCTAGTTACCATTACTCAAGTGGCTTATGTTAAAGGGTTGAAACACAACCTAATAAGTATAAGTCAATTAAGTGATGTAGAGTATGACATCTCATTTGTTAAAAATGGTTGTCATATCAAGAGGTCAACTGATCAAGAGATCATTTTGACTGGCTATAGAAAGAGGAATGTCTACTGCCTAGACATTATGTGTGAGACTAATGGTTCTCAAGTGTGTCTTGTAGCTGATGAGACAGTCTCTCATTGTGTCAAATGGCACAAGAGGCTAGCCCATCTAAACTACAAGACAATTGACAAACTCTTTAGCAAAGAGTTACTGAGGAATGGTCCTCAAGTTAAGTGTGTTAAAGATGGTATTTGCTCAGCTTGTCAAAAGGGCAAGCAGACTAGATCCACCTTTAGAAGCATAGAAAACAAAGATGTTGTAAGGTGTTTATACCTCTTGCATATGGATCTCTTTGGTCCAATGCCAGTTCACAGCCTAGGTAGGAAGGTCTATACCTTTGTAGTTGTAAATAACTACTCAAGGTTTTCCTGGGTGTTCTTCTTAAGACAGAAATCTGAAACACCTAATGTCTTCTATAGCTTTGTCAAGCAAATTCAGAATGAACTAAATAGTACAGTGGTCAAAATAAGATGTGACCATGGTACTGAGTTTCAGTCTGATAGCATGACAAAACTATGTGAAGACTTTGGGATATTTCAAGAGTTTTCTTCACCTAGAACACCTCAGCAAAATGACATTGCTGAGAGGAAGAATAGAACCTTGATAGAGGCTGGTAGGACCCTATTAAGTGATACATTACTACCAGAATACTTCTGGACTGAAGCAGTTAATACTACATGCCATGTTATTAATAGGGCTACCATTACTAAAGGCCTCAACAAGACCCCCTATGAGGTTGTGAAAGGCAGGAAACCAAACCTATCCTACTTCAGGATCTTTGGTTGTAAGTGCTTCATACTTAACAATGGAAAGTCTTACTTGACTAAGTTTGCTGCCAAGTCCCAAGATGGAATTTTTGTTGGGTACAACAACAATAGTAAGGCTTATAGAGTCTACAACTTGTCTACTCAAGTTGTAGAAGAGACTGTACATGTAGTATTTGATGAGACTAAACTTATTAATAATGAGTTGTATAGTAGTGTATGCAGCCCCACAGGTTTAATAAAGAAGATGGACAAGCTCACTCTAGAAGAAGAATCTACTGCAAGACAGCAAGTAGAAGACAGTGGCTGTTGTCCAGGGGGAGAACTACATGTACCAAATACAGAAGAAGTACAAGGAGTACAGCAAGATGATGAAACTGAAGAGGTTCAACCAGAAGTCAGGATGCCTCCAGCCAATAGGCATCTTAGAGATCATCCAGTAGAGCAGATTATTGGAGATCCAAGACAAGGGGTACAAACAAGGAGCAGAAATCTGAATGCAGCAATCTACTCCAGTTTTCTATCTCAAGTTGAACTAAAGAAGTTTGAAGAAGCCATTCTAGATCCACAATGGACTGAAGCAATGCAAGAAGAGCTGAATCAGTTCAAGAGGTGCAAGGTCTGGGAACTTGTTCCTAAACCTAAAGACCACAATATAATAGGAACCAAGTGGATCTACAGGAATAAGATGGATGAACAAGGTGTCATCATTAAGAATAAAGCAAGATTGGTTGCTAAAGGATATAGGCAAGAAGAAGGTATTGATTTTGATCAAACCTTTGCTCCAATAGCCAGACTGGAAGCCATAAGAATGTTCCTGGCCTATGCAACCTATCAAGGATTCAAAGTTTACCAAATGGATGTCAAGTCAGCATTTCTAAATGGTAATCTTAAAGAAGAAGTCTATGTGGAACAACCCTCAGGTTTTGTTGATTCAACTCTACCTAATCATGTCTATAGACTTAGGAAAGCTTTATATGGGTTAAAGCAAGCCCCTAGGGCTTGGTATGAAACCCTATCTAGTTTCCTTATTGTGAACAAGTTCTCAAGGGGGAAAATAGATAAGACTCTATTCCTTAGGGAATCTAGAGGCAAAGTAATACTAGTCCAAATATATGTAGATGACATTATATTTGGGTCTACTGAAAGTAGCCTTTGCAAAAAGTTTGCAAAGCTAATGCAAGGTCAATTTGAGATGAGTAGTATGGGAGAGCTAAAGTTCTTCTTGGGTCTCCAAGTAAGACAAACTGAGAGTGGTTTATCCATATGCCAGTCCAAGTTCACCCTAGAACTCATAAGGAAGTATGGTATGGATTCATCCAGCACCATGAAGACTCCTATGGGGTCAAGTATGTCTCTTAGCAAGGATGATGCAGGGAAACCTGTTAATGAAACCTTGTATAGAGGGATAGTTGGCTCCCTATTATACTTGACTGCAAGTAGACCAGATATCATGTATGCTACATGTGTCTGTGCTAGGTATCAAGCCTGCCCTAAAGAGTCTCATTTGACAGCAGTCAAAAGAATATTGAGATATCTAAAGGGCACTCCTTATCTAGGTCTCTGGTACCCTAGGAATGGGGATTTTGATCTAACAGGTTATTCAGATGCAGACTTTGCAGGATGCAAAGAAGATAAAAAAAGCACTACTGGAACCTGTCAATTCCTAGGAGGAAGACTGATTTCTTAGAGTAGCAAAAAGCAAACAAGTGTGGCTATCTCCACTGCAGAATCAGAGTATGTGGCTACAGGAAGTTGTTGTGCTCAACTTCTGTGGATACAACATCAGCTTGAGGACTATGGAATTCAGGTAAGTAGAACTCCACTCTTTTGTGATTCTACTAGTGCTATTTCAATAGCTAATAATCCTGTATCCCATAGTAGAACAAAACATATTGAAATTAAATATCATTTTCTTAGGGAGCATGTAGAAAGAGAAGATATTTTACTTGAATATGTTAGAACAGATAATCAACTAGCTGATATGTATACTAAGCCCCTAGAAGAAGCTAAGTTCAATAGGTTTAAAATTGAACTAGGAATGATAAACTTAGAGTAAGTTTATAGTATTGGAAATTGGCTAAGTAAAAAGGTATCGACACACAGAGATATCTGTGTCGACACAGAAAATTGGTGTCGACACTTCAGGGAAAAGGTGTCGACACATCTAGAAAGTTAGTGTCGACACTTCAGAATATTAGTGTCGACACATGACAAGCTGGTGTCGACACAACCAAGGTGGTGTCAACACATAGTGTTTACTCAGAATTATCTAAGTAAAGTCCCGACTAAATGTCGAAGTTAAGTGGTGTCGACACATAAACAAGTGTCGACACATAATATCTGTTGACTAAACTTGTGTCGACACGTAAGTATCGAGACATTATAAGTCAGTGTCGACACTTTTTGCCAGTGTCGACACAATTTAAGTTGGCTGCCCGCCTTTTCATCTTCAAAATTAGAAAGGTATAAATAGGGTTTTGCCTTAGTCTGTCGACACGCTTTCAAAAGTTTCGAGACCAAAACTTGTGTGTCGACACCTCTCTTCTCTCAAGTCAAATTCTTCAACCCTAATGGCACCAAAACTTGAGGAGAACGTCAACGAAGGCTACGAGCTGGTGCGCAATGCTTTTGATGATGCCGACCAAGAAATCAAGACTGTCGTAACCCTAGTAGCCGACTCAGGGTTAGAATATTTTTTTTCAGAGCCAACGAAAATTTGGAAGAAAGAGGTACTGGAATTCATCAATGGAGCTAAGGTAGATGAAACTGGATTCAAGATCAAATCCAGGGTTCATGGTGAGAAGGTGAAGGTTTCACCTAAACATCTGAGGAAAGTATTACAGTTACCAAGAACAAAAGAAGAAGATGAGGTTACTGCTTCAAAGACCAGGGAAGCTCTAACATGGTGTGGTCTAGATTCTAAGCTGAAAATAGGATCTGTGTTTAACAGAAAGGGCATGAATAGCCAAGGGAAATTTCTGTCTGAGATAATTGGCAAAGTAATCCTCAGTAAGCCAAGAGGGCATGATAGAGTGTCTGCCTACATGTTTAGTATTATGACAAGAATCATCTTCACTCTGAACACTAACTGGTCTGTTATAGTGTTTGAGAAGATAAAGGAAAGCTTGAAGAAGCCCAATCTGGGCAGGATCATAAGTCTTTACCTTGCTGGTGTTATACCTGAAGTTATGGGTCAGGCTGCTGGAAGTAAAATAAATCATATGAGGAAGATGGATATGAGAATTTGCTCCAGATGGGACAGGGTGTTGACTAAGGAGATGCCAACCCCTGAGAAGATAATTTCTGAGAAGGTATCACCTCCAAAGAAGAAGTGGAAAACAGCTCCAGTGGCTCAAGTTCCATCAAGTAGCTCTGATAGTGAAGAACAAGTGGTCTTCACACCTGATGAAGAAGACACAGGAACTACTGTAAAGTCTCCAGCTCCTCAAGGTGTTGCTGAGATCCAGGGGAGCTACCTCAAGCTTGCCCCATACACAAGGATCAAAGCCAGGGGGAGCTTCCAGTTGTAGATGAACCCACTACACTGGAAAGTGAACAAGCAACCAACACAATATTAGAGGTAATCACTGAACTAAATACTTTGGTTTTTCCTATAGAAGATACTGATTTGTCTGATGTTCATCAGCAAACTCAGCTGGATAACCAAGTCCCAGATGCTGTCATAGAAGACACATCTGCTATTGTTCAAGATGTTACTGATCCAGTGGTTGAAGAGCCAAGAATTTCTCCAGCTCAGTCTCCAAAAGAATATACCATGGAAGATCTTTTCTTAAATCTAGATCAAGAAGACTTTGGAAAGGACACTACTGCTGCTGAAGGAGAGAATGCTCCAGTTGAGGGGGAGCACATGCAAATTCTGGAAGAGCCTGTAAGGCAAGAACCTGAGACAGCACCAGATGTGCAAACTGAAAGGCCCCCAAGCCCTAAGGAGAGGGTTGAAATTGCTAGCACCTCAGAATCTGAAGATGAGGAGGCTACCAAGGCAAAGCAAAAGAAATTCCAAGTGTTCAGAAGAAGAAGCCAAAGTTATAAGAAGGCTTTGCAAACTGTAGCTCCACAACCTATAGTTCAGCCAGCCCCATCAATAGACTATAGTGATCTGATGGTTGCCATGCAGCTCAAGTTGGATGAGCATAGAAAAGCACTAGAGACTTATGTGGATGTAGGGCAGAAATCATTGCAATTTGATCTAGCCCAGGACATAAAATCTATAAGGTTTGAAATGAACCAAAATAAGAAGAAGATGACAGACTGCTTCCACAAAGGGGGGAATGCAGTGGTGTACTTAGCTACACACCAAGAAAAGATAAAAGCACAAGTGGATGACATGGCTGTGAAGCAAGGTTATGTTCTTGAAAATCATATAAGAATGAATGACAACCTTACTACATCTCACAATGCAATAGTCACAGAACTGAAGAATCTAGCTGCAGGGCAGACTCCAGCTATAGCAAAGGCAGATTTTGACAAAGTATTCCTAGAAGAACTCACTGCTCTTAAAACTGCCATTCAAGAATCTCAAAAGTATATAACTGACAAACTCCAAAGGTTAAAACCTTTCTTTAAAGATGGAGTTAATTACTTGGATAATCAGGTGAGATTTCAAAAAGATGATGTGAGAGATCATATCGAAAGAGAAGTCATAAAGGGGGAGAGGGTTTTAGTCAAGGCCAGCTCTGATCATGCCAAATGGATATCAAATTCTATCAGAGCTACACTGGGTTATCCTCCTCTTTGTGATGATGATAATGTTGCTGAATCTGGCATTCATCCTGTCTATCTTGGAGGGGAGCAACCTGAAGTGGCTCAAGTCATATATCTTCCTCCAGATTTTGACATGATTCATGTAGATATACAGTCCATGTATAGCCCACCTGGGGACAAGGACAATGTTATTATTGAGAAAGTTGTTCAGCCTATATCTGAAGCCATGCAAGAGGCACTGCAGAAAGAAGAAGAGACTAGATTGTCTAAGAAGAGGTTTAGGGAACAAGCTGAACAGAGACCAGACTTTGAGCAGTGGAGCCCTACCTCTAGAAACATTATATTAACTGCCTGGAAAGCTGCCAAAGATAATGTGCATGACAGGAACAAATGGTTTTCTGAGGCTGAATGGAGAAAACATGAGACTAGGCAGGAGGCAATAGTCCAATACAGAAGGAAGGCCAAGATGGGAAAGCTACCTCCTACTGCTCAGGAGCCTAGCAAGTACTTTCCAAAGCCATACCATTATTTTGAAAGGCAGAAGATTAAAGCAGAAGAGCTTAAGAAGAAAGATCTGAAAGGCAAGAAGCCTGCTGATGCTGAAGTTGTTGATGCTCCTGTTCAAGCTAAAGTTCAAGTTGGAAAAGGAATTGTGATTAAGGAGCCAGAACAGAAATAGAATTAGAATTTTCTTGAAGTTTACTTTGTAATTTTTTTGATGTAAAACATTTTGTGAACTTTTGAGAAGGAATATGACAGATATTAGAACAATGTGTTATATGTTAAATCTATTTCATATTTGTTCTGTGATGATGTCTATGTCTATTTCATATTTGTTCTGTGTTGATGTCTATGAATACATGTGTGATTGATACATGTTTATGTTTACCCTGCTGTATATAATCCTGCTTTACATCATTTTGTAATTTTATTTATGAATGGTGTATATCATTAAGGGTTATGACTTCTCCAAATAGGGGGAGATTGTTGGGTACATTGGTTCAAATGTACCTGATTTGAAGAAGTCTCATCCAACTCAATGATATACATCAAAATATATTTGATGTGTTGTTGAGTTTACTTGTGCAGGTTAAGTATTTGCATGACTGAAGCAAAAAAAGTTTCTAAGTACATGTGTCGACACCCAGAGGGAAAGTGTCGACACTTAAGAAGACTTGTGTCGACACCCAGACAAGCAGTGTCGACACTTGGAGTCATTGTGTCGACACTAAGGATGCAGAGTCGACACCAGACACAAAGTGTCGACACAAGGAGCTGTGTCGACACTCAGTGAAGAAAAGTGCAGTAAAGCCGTGTCAACACTTAGCAGCAGTGTCGACACCTAGAAGAACTGTGTCTACACCAGAAAGTGTCGACACCTGGAGCTGTGTCGACACTCAGCAAAAGTTAGCAGAGACTAAGTATAAGTGTCGACACCCAGAACAATGTGTCGACACTCAATAGAAGAGTCAGCATTTGAAGAAAGTGTCGACACCCAGAATAATGTGTCGACACACAACAGAAGAGTCAACACTTAAAGAAAGTGTCGACACAAGACAGTATGTGTCGACACTCAGCTGAAGACTCTACACTTGAAGAAAGTGTCGACACATGGAGCTGTGTCGACACTTAGTGAAGAACAGCAAGATCAACAAATTATTCTAAGTACAAGTGTCGACACTATGGGAATGTGTCGACACTCAGCTGAAGTCTCAACAAGAAGAAGAATGTGTCGACACAAGAAGCTGTGTCGACACTCAGCAAGTATCAACACTGAAGATATGTGTCGACACCAAGAAGTAGTGTCGACACTTAACAGATTCGACACATGAAGAAGAAACAGTGTCGAGACATAGAATCTACAACACAAGAAGTTGTGTCGACACCTTGTAGACTTGTGTCGACACTTACACAACTTGTGTCGACACTTGGTCCATAAGTGTCGACACTTAAAGACAGAAAGTCTCGACACTATCAGACAGTTAGAGAATTTTCAAGAACTGACTGGATGACTTGACAGCTGCCGTTCCAGCCGGTCTACAGCACCTGTCAGAGTTGTCAGAATTCAGTTATGGACCGGATTAGCCGGTTACCATGAAGAAGGCCTATAAATAGGCCTATACTGTCTACAGGAGAGATTGATCAAAAAGTTGTTGAAGAGATTGAACACAAGTCCAAGTTCAGATTTAAAGAAGATCTAGCTATCAAGTGAAGATCTAAGAAGTTGGAGAGAGAGAGCTCCATCCAAGAAATCAGCTGTTGGAACCCAGCTGAGAAGAAGGATTCAGATTGGTCTGAATCTTAAGAAGCAGAGATCAAGGATCAACTGCAGAAGGAGTCAATCTTATTGAGTTCTACTTTCAAGAAGCTTTGAAGAAAGCTAAGTCAGATTGAGTACAGCTGAGTTCTTCCAAGAACTCATCAAGAATCTCACAACTTATCTCTCTTTCATCTAAGTTGTTTAGTTTATACATTTTGTATTCATTATAACTTGTAGGATCCTTAGGGATCTGAGATTGTAAGCCTGCAATTATAAAGGCTGAGGGTAGGAGAGTTAAATCTCTGAGTGTAGGCCTTGGTGGCTGAGTGTAGGCCTTGGTGGCTGAGTGTAGGCCTTGGTGGCTGAGTGTAGGCCTTTGTGGCTGAGTGTAGGCTTTGTGGAAAAGCTGAGTTGTAGGGCCTTGGGCCTGAGGTGTAGGAACCAGTTTGGGTTCTGAGTTAGTGGATAAGTTTGGCTGAATCTAGTACACTGCTAGATAGGCGAAGGGGGAAAGTGGATGTACCCAAATCTTGGAGAACCACTATAAAACTCTGTGTCTACTGTGAGTTTGTGGATTGCTGTGATTGGTGAATGTGTGCTGTGATAGATTAGATATAATTCTGTGATATTATCTGTTTGCTGCCTAAAAAGTTAAAAAGATTCAAGTCACCTATTCATCCCCCCCCCCCTCTAGGTGTTTAGGTACTCTATCTTTCAAGCACAGTGGTATAGAATTGTCCCAACAAAGAAAATTCAAGCAGAAAATATTTCTAATCCGAGTGCCTGTTAAGACTATCTCCAAATAGGAAAACGATTTTATCAGACATTTATCCTTATAGAACTCAACGATGTAGCCTTTATCACATAATTGGCTTATACTTATGAGATTATTGGTGATATTTAATTTACTTTAAATTTCTTGGGTAAATCCATACATTTTCTTATTTAAAATTGTATATTACATGAATCTTGGGCCTATAATTAGTTTCTTTTATAAAAATTATTCTAACGTAATTGATTTTCTATTTTTCAGGATTATGACACTTTCTAGTCATTTTACACATTTTGTACACCAGTCACGGGCATGTACACCAGGTCACGGGCGTGTACACAAGTCATGGGCATGTACTTTGGTCGTGCTGCCCGATTGGAATGAAGCAATGGTCTGAAGTTCATTTCCAAAAAAAATCAACATTACATGCCCATGGTCACGGCCATGTACTCCTTACATCGGCGCGTACTATGACCATGTAACCAAATCTGTCGTAGATTCGCCCCGGTCAACATAAAAGAAGAATTCAACTAATACCCCCCCCCCCCCACCCGCACACGGGAGTGTCCATGTAGCGTGTCCCGCCAAGTTACGAAAAATCACCACAACGTGACTTTTCCCCACTCCACCGTCACGCTGCAACTGACACGTCCCTCCTACACTGGCATGTCACTAGGGCGTGTATCACAACTTCTGCGCCAGTCACTTCCAGACTTTAATTTCATCCACCAAAATCAATAGTGCTGGCACGCCCCCCCCCCCCTAAACGGGAATGTCATGGGTACGTGTACTTCCCAAAAAATTCAATAAATAGCAGGGAGATCCAAGTGTTTGGGAGCAGATCTGAGCCTTATAGAGAGCTGTTGAGAGTTTATTTTCAGAGTGTTTTAGCTTAATGTTTTCATTCCTCAACATTGTTGCAATCTAGTGTATGATATTTGTAATCTTTTTGCAAACTCTCTTTGTAATGTCCTTTGGTCCTTTTAGTAACATCTCCCCAATAAGAAATAAAATAGTTTGTTAATCCTTTTCTCTCTCTCTCTCTCTCTCTTTCTTATTATGCATATTTTTAACATGATTTTCATTTCCTACTTCATTATGGGTAACTAAATCCTCATTAGTACTCGATTGCGATGATCTGGGGATGAGTTAATCAAGTGATGATATTTTCGCATACTTTCTCTTTTTAAAGTATCGGCCTTTGATTTACTCTTGATTTTAATATATTGGTACTATATTATCGGTATATAGTCTCCATTTAAGATTTCAATCTTAATTAGACGAGAGGCTCGTATTTTGAATTGATCACCCACTTGTGAAGTGAATTGAATGCACCTCTCGAGAGAGAATGACGTAAATCTCCCGGATTAGAGTCAATTCCAATAGTGGGGTTCTAACTTAAGGCAAGTTTTTGGCATCCAAATATGGGATAAGAGTTTGGTCGGATCTTCCTAAACTCAGTTGGGTACTTCTAGAGGAGCGTGTTTAAACTTCTGGATCACCCACGGTCAAGTTGCATTTTACTTTATTACGATCTAGTTGTTATTTCAATTTGATTTACTCATGCCGAAGTGATTCAAGATCGAGTACTGAATCTTTTATCCATAAGTTTTAACCCAATTTAGTGTCTTTTTAGTTAAGTAAGACAAACCAAAAAAATCATTTGATAAGATAATAGTAATTCCTCAAAGTAAAAGTAATCAAACTGCCCTGAGTAATACGACATTGATATTGAACCTAAATATCCTATACTATAAACGATAAGATACACTCGCCTTCATCGCATATAGAATCGGAGAAGATTTTCAACGTCATTATCACAACCCGCATTTTCTCCGCATAAAAAGGAAACATCAGAGTAAGGAGAAAACACGCATCGTGATGCAACGTTGGCAGGGGATAACTGCAGACGTTCAGGTGAGACCACAACTAAATGCCTTTTCAATGATTTATGAGTTATTTAAAGAAAATCCAGTTTTAAGTTAAGCAATTAGATGTATCCCTCGACTAAGTAGATCAACTAGTCCACGATTAAAAATATAGTTATACACAACGGAAAATACATTGATTAAATTGATTTTAACATCCTAAATGAGTATAAACGTCCCTGAAGGACAACTCATGCTATACAATACTCTAGATTTATAATAAGTATAGAAAATGTCTTTACGCTAACTAGAAAGTAGTGTTTTAGTTTTGAAAGAGATGATGAGTATGAAGTATTAATAGTAGAGTTTTGTAAGTTAAAATACCTAACATGCAACTTAGCATAAAAGCCTTCCCAGATAGCAAGTATAAACAACCACAGAAAACAGGTAACACATCGGCTTAGCAAAGTACTCAACATTTCAAAAGAAACCCACCAGCGGGCACCAACAACCTAACACGAACCCACTGGTGAGCATGTATGTCTGTACTAAAGTAAATAGCCCAAGAAAATACCTCACGAGGGTAAGGAAAAACTCCTGCAACAAGCAGTCCACTAGCAAGCTCCCAAAACTTTGTCGCTCAACCAGCTACTGCCCTGAACCTGAGGCATTCAAAATAAGAACACCTCAGCAAGAAATAAAATACAAGTGACAAAGGAAAATAATCAGGTAAAAGTGCAAGGTTTTAGAGATGGGTTTACCAAACCCAAGTACAAAATGATGAAGTCCACAGCTGGATAACTAAATAATTATAAGTACAAAAAAAATTAATAGTAAATGAGTTAATTGAACAAATGCACCAAGTGCAGAACGAAGCCATTCTTCAACATTATCTGCAAGTATTAGCATAAAAAGCATAGATTGATCGAGAAGCAAAATGAGCATAAAATAGCTTGAACAAAACGTGAATCATTAACACTTAGCAGAAATAACGGGGCTGAGTCGGTGACCAATTGTCCCAAACTAAGCCCCCAAGCCCAAATGTCTCAAAAACACAGAGGCCCTGCGGTGATGGCCACTTGTCCAAACCCAAACCATAACTCCTCAAAAATAGAGACCAAACATCCATCAAGTGCAACGATCAACAACCGACGTCCAGTTGGTGGTCCTTTATCCACTGCGAAACTTCGTAGTCGAAGAAACCTCAGAACCTACCCAAATCCCAAGTTCAAACCTAAAGATAAACTAAAACAGTCCTAAAATCATCCTAAGGACTAAACCCTCTGAATCAGACAAAAACGGTGAAAAACAATTCTAAGTCCCAGGAAAATTCGGCAAATTTTCCTTATAATCGACGAAACTGCCATGAGACAACCAACAATATTCATAGAACTCTGGACGACCCTCGACGAATGGCCAATGGTAATCATCGAACTTCGTTCGACGCTCGACGAATAGGCGGCGATATTCGTCGAACTCCGTTCGACGCTCGGCGATATTCGTCAAACTTTGTTTGACGAATGGGTAACGATATTAGTCGAACTCCGCTCAACGCTCGACGAATGAACAGCTATATTCGTCGAACTCCGTTAGACGAATGGACCGACTCTCGATGAATGGACCAAGATATTCGTCGAACTCCTTACGCTAACTTACTATACTTACCGAAAACGACTTAGCCTAAATTCAGCGGTACTCGCCGAATCACTTCATGATATTTGTCGAATTTTACTTGTCCCGATTTCTTCCTAATCTCTATGGTTTGGCCAAACGTCTAGATCTAACCTAGTGGGATATTTTCATGCTTCCTATGCTACTCCTACACTCTAAGGGAGGAAAACAAAGGAAGGAGATCAAATAAAAACGATCAAGCAAGGGAAGAGATCCACTTGCATCAAACTTTGGAGAAATGTCGCCCGCTCGTGCCGCTTTGGGGATCAGCCGTAGAAAGCCCTAAGCAATGTTTCCTAGAACTTTTGGAGGAGAAAGGAGGTCAAAATCTCAAACCCTAACGTACAAAAATCGGGGAAATGAGAAGATCTTACTACGATCGCAAAACCCTCGCCGAAAGCTTTCCAAATTACTACTCAAACGTCGAAACCGACAACTAAATCACCCGAAATTGCCGGCCGAAAGCTCCATCCGCACACATGTCTCCTGTCCCGCAAAACTACGTCATCGGGTCGAGGAAAGATGATGAATAGTAATACTAAGGTTTTTGTTTATTACGTGTATATATATATATATATATATATAATAATATTAATAAATAATTCATTCCAATTCAATATTACACTACATAAAATACTAAAACATTCCAAAAATACATAACAAGGTCCGAATTCTATGAAATTCGGACCATAATTAATTACCTATGCTATAAAACCAACGGCAAAGTCGAAACTCAAATTCGACAAACAAAACTAGGGTAAACACCTCCCAAAGCCAAAACACAAGCATTCCCAAAAAGGCTCCACCGAGTCACCAAAACTGACCTGGCTCGCAAGGTATTCTTGCAGACAGGCTAAACCCAGCCACACAGAAAACTCAAAGAGAAAAACCACGCTCTAACCATGGCACAAGCCAAACATGCACTAACATAACGTCCTGACGTCAAAATTACGCCACTACAGGAATAAAAATAAACATCGAAAAATCAGGGGCATTACAGTCACCCCTCCTAAAAGAAAGTTTTGTCCCGAAACTTGACATAAATTGGATCAAATCCCAATAAGAATAAAAATAATGATATGCAAACACAGGAATCACTTACCAAAATATCAGGAGAATATATGAGGATGAGCCTCCCTCATAGCTGACTCCAACTCCCAAGTCGTGTTTTCCACGTCTTGGTTCCGCAACAAAACTTTAACGATCGGTATTTTATTCCTTCACAATACCCAATCGTGAGTATCCAAAACACGAACAGGAACCTCCAAATAAGAAATGTTAGGCTCTAGCTAGGGTACAGAACCAAGAACTTGTCTGTCGCTTAGCACACATTTCCGCAAATGGCTTATGTGAAAAACATCATGCACTCCAAGAAAACTTGCAGGTAAAACCAACCTATAAGCTTCCACACCAATCAGTTCAACAATTTCAAAAGGTCCCACTTACCTCGGGTGCAACTTATGGTTCTTACCGAACCTTTTTACCCCAGTCGTCAAGGAAATTTTAAAAAACACCATATCCCCTACAACAAACACCAAATTGGTCCTACCCCGATTGGAATACTTCTCATATCGCTCTTGAGCTACTCAAAGCTTCTCTCGAATAAGCTTTAAAGAAACTTCCATCTCCTCTAACGCTTCAGGACCCAACAACGGACTTTTTCCAACCTCGGCCCAAAACAAAGGAGTTTTACAACGCCTCCCGTACAATGCCTCAAACGGGTGCATCTACAAACTTTCCTGATAACTGTTATTATAAGTTGTTGGATCCCTAGTTGGATTTGGGCTAGGTTCACTAAATTAGGATGTTTGACTCAACATGTATAGCTAGGGTCATGTGTGTGTCCTAGAGTCTATGCCATGTCCTCAGAGTCAACACTACATGGACCAGCCATCAACAGACTGCAAAAGACTCCAGACTTAGAGAAATTTCAAAGACTCAGAAAATGAGTTCGATGTTCGTCGAACTCAGGTCGACGAAAGTCGTGCTCAGCTCGACGAACTTAGAGAAAATTCTCTGAGCTGAGCTCGATGAACATGAATCTCAAGTCGACGATTTCCAGACTATACTTCAACATTACAAGTCCAGAATTCTTCACACTTAACTCCAATCAAAGTACTTAGTTCTCAGGTCGACAAACTTAGTTCTCAGGTCGACGATTGCTGGGTTATTCTACTTTAACATCTTATTTCAGAAACATCAAAGTATTCTAAGTCCAGTATCACACTGTAGTCGACGAACTCACTTTCTCAGCTCGACGTACTTAGACCACAGTCTTGTCAAGATTTATCAAGTAGCAGTTAGAAGCTCTCAGCTCGACGAAACTAGTTCTCAGGTCGACGAACCCAGTTCTGAGGTCGACGACTTCTGAACACGTTACTTCAACATTCTTAAGTCCAAGAAACATGGAATTTTGAACTCCAGTCGACAAAGTTATACTCTCAGCTCGACGTTCTTGAGGCACAGAATTGGCAAGGGTCTAGAGAAAGCAGTTATCTATTCTTAGGTCGATGATCTTTGATCTCAGCTCGACGAATAACTATTATCTGTTCGACGAACTTGACTTCTCCGCTCGACAAACTCTGGACACAGATCGACGAATTCTGTTCTTTGCTCAACGAATTCTATAAAGTTCTAGACTTGGAAATTTCCCTCCCTCTGTCCCTTTTTTATTGCAATAATTTTTGAGGAATCAATGCTTAAATATTCTCTGAATATTACTGTTAGAAGCAAGCATTGATTACGGTCTTCATCAGGATTATTGCTTGTTGTTTTTCCATGGGACAGTTGGAGAAATCAATCAATGCAAATATTCTCCAGGCCGTCAGCATTGAATGAAGGAAGAAATTCAAATTCAGAAGGAAGATTACACAGAAATATAAAAAGGATTTTTCTTTTTCTTCCTTCAGCAGAACAAACAACAACACAGTGAATAGGCTTTTCTTCTTCCTTCTCGTCTGAACACTGAGAACAAAATACACAGGGCAATAACACAGCAAAATCAGAAGCCCTAGACCAGAGAAAGAACAACAAGCTGAAGAAGAAGAACAATCATTTAAATCAAGAGACTTCTTCTGCCTTCATCCCACAATTCTTCAAAGGACAATAATTACTATATCAGTCAAGAAGCACCTGGATATCTGCTGGTCAAGGCTGAAACATTGAAGGCCTACTCACCCTGAAGCAAAGCCCCATCCTTCCTGAACAAATCTAGATCTCAGGGGGAGCTTTGTTAAAATCAAGATCCACTAAAGTCTTCTCAGTTGTATTTGAGAAAGGGAAGACATAATCACTCTCTCAACCCCCACTGTATAAAGGGTTCTTAACTCCCTTCAAAAGTTATTCCTGGTTGCAAGTCACCTGAACAAAAGACTTGAGGATTGGTATTTGAGCACCTGATCAAAAGCACATTGGTGGCTATTACCTGATCAAAAACCTGAGTGGATTCCTACCAGGGTGATAGAAGAGTGGATGTACCCAAGTTTAGGGGAACCATTATAAAATTCTTGTGTTGTCTGGTTGCCCTTTTTCTTTTGTTCTTGCTATGGTTGTGCTAGCTAGGTTGCTGTATTTGTGATATGCTGTGCTAGATTACTTTATCTTAGGTTTGTTTTTATTTACAGCAAAAAGTTTTAAGTTTTCAAGATACTCTATTCACCCCCCCCTCTAGAGTATTTCAGATCTAACCCTTACTTTCAATTGGTATCAAAGCAAGGTTCCTTTGGTTGTACAAGCTAACCCTTGAACCAAAAGATCCTAAGTTAGATCTGAGTTTTATTTCTATTATATATATATTCACAGCATGACACAGAACTAAGATTATGCAAGCACCAGACCTCCAGTATGCAACTTAAATAAATTTGCCATCTGGAAGGCAAGAATAAAGTTATATATGAATTCTATTGATGAGGATATATACAATTCCATCTTGATAGGTCCTCCTCAAGATACTGCCTCTACATCTACAGTAGGTTCAAGCACTAATGCAGTTCCACCACCTGAGTGGACTGAAGCCCAGAACAAAGCAAAGGTTGCTGATGCCAAGGCCATGAACATTCTGGCCCAAACAATGTCTGACGACATTTTTCAAAAAGTGTCAGAATGCACATCAGCTAAGGCCATTTGGGACTCTCTCAACCAAATGGTGGTTGGATCAGCTGCTGAGAGAAAAGATAGAAGATCCAATCTCATATCCTAATATGAGAACTTCAAGAAAGATGAAGCAGAACCTGTTGTAGATATGTACAACAGGCTGAGCTCAATCATCAATAAGCTGAAGACCCTGGATAAGGACATCACCCTCACTGAGGTGAATGACAAAATCCTCATGTGCTTCCCAAGCACATGGGATTCAAGGATCTGGCCAATCAAGGAGGCCAGAAGCCTAAATGAGATTTCCACAGAATCTCTTTTAGGAAAGCTCAAATATTATGAGCAGCTCATTAAATCCAGAGAAGCAGCTGAGCAGAGAACACCTCGACCATCAAGGAAGGAACACAACCTGGCATTCAAGGCTGTTGAAGAATCTAAAGCCTCAATAGTGAATGAAGAGTTAATGAGTCTCCTAGCCAAAAGATTTTACAAGATGGCAAGGAAGGACTTTAGAAGAAAGTCATCCAGGCAGGATTACAACCCAAGGAATGACAAAACACCTACTAAAGAGGTGGTTTGCTTTGGTTGCAGGAAACCTGGACACTTCATCTCAGAATGTCCAGAGAATCAGAAGAAAGAGAAAAGAAGAGAGAAGGATACAAGAAGACAACAGAGTTCAAGACCTTTCTCTAGCAAATATAAAAAGAAGGAGAAAGGCTTTGTAGTTGAATCCTGGAGTGAAACTGAAGATGAATCCATGTCTTCCAGCTCCAGTGAAGAAGAAGAAGAGGCAAGGGCCAAAGAAGTCTGCCTCATGGCCATTGATGCCTCCAAAAGTCAGTCAGATGAAGAAGATGCATCTGACAATAAAGAAGCTTCTGAATCAGAAGTTGATCAGGTATTGTCAACTTTTGATTATAGCTCTGACAGTTTTAAATCTGAATTCAAAATCATGTGTATTGATTTAATAAACTCTGAGAAAGAAACCAAAGCACTTAGGGAAAATTAGGTAATCAAGAAACTATGATTTCTGAAAACACTAGGTTAAAGGAAGAACTAAATATAGCTAATGAACAAATTATCTCTTTGAAAGCACAGCTATGTGAGGCCAAACAACTTGAGGAATATCTCAATGGGAGAAGCCTTAAGCCGATGGACATTACAAGCACAGTCAATGCCAGACTAAATGACAAACTGGGCTTAGGTGCTTCATCAAGTTTACCCCCCATTATTAAAAAGAATATTTTATTAACCCCTATTAAATTTGTTTCTGCTAAGGGCAAAGAAATAATAACCAGTAAACAAATCACAGAAGAAATTGTTGGGTATATTGGAATAAATGTACCTGATTTGAAGAAGCCTCACCCTACTCAATGATATACATCAAGGTACATTTGATGTATTTTGAGTTTACTTGTGCAGGTTAAGTAATTGCAGGGAAAGCTTAAAAGTTTCTAAGTCCATGGGTCGACACCCAGAAGAAAAGTGTCGACACTTAAGAAGACTTGTGTCGACACCCAGAGAAGCAGTGTCGACACTTGGAGTGATTGTGTCGACACCAGGAATGCAGAGTCGACACTAGAGGAAAAGTGTCGACACATACAGGCTGTGTCGATACTCATTGAAGAAATGTCCAGAGAAGCAGTGTCGACACTTAGAAGCAGTGTCGACACCCAGAGGAACTTTGTCGACATCAGAAAGTGTCGACACTAGGAGACTGTTTCGACACTCAGCAAAACATCAACAAAGTTCAAGTTCAAGTGTCGACACTAGGAGGCTGTGTCGACACTCAGCAAACTTCAATAGAGTTTAAGTACAAGTGTCGACATAATGAAGAATGTGTCGACACACAGCAAAAGTCTCAACACATGAAGAAAGTGTCGACACTACGAGGCTGTGTCGACACTCAACAAATTTCAATAAAGTCTAAGTACAAGTGTCAACACAAAGAAGATGTGTCGACACTCAGCAAAAGTATCAACATAGAAGGCATGTGTCGATACAAAGAAGATGTGTCGACACTTAGCAAGTATCAACACAAGAAGATGTGTCGACACAAAGGAGTTGTGTCGACACATACAAGAAATAAACTAAGTATCAAAGAAGAAGGACTTGTGTCGACACACAGGATCAGTGTCGACACATGTTGAAGAAGCAGTGTCGAGAAGCAGATTCTACAACACAAGGAGTTGTGTCGACACCATGTAGACTAGTGTCGACACTTAGTCTACTTGTGTCGACACTTGGTCTATGTGTGTCGACACTTAAAGACTGACTGTCTCGACACTTTCAGACAGTTACAGAAAATTCAAGAAGTGACTGGATGACTTGACAGCTGCCATTCCAGCCGGTCTACTGCAACTGTCAGAGCTGTCAGAAAGTTGTTAGAAATTGGATCAGCCGGTCACCATGAAGAAAGCCGATATAAAGGCTTATTCCTTCAACATAAGGAGATGATCAGAAACAATAATCTAGAGAGATTTTACATCAATCAGTTGAAGTGATCTGAAGATCTAAGAAGTTGGAGAGAGAGAGCTCTTTCTAAGAAGACAGCTGTTGAACCAGGCTGTGAAGAAAGTTTCAGATTGAGATCTGATTCTTAAGTCAGCAGTGATTGAAGATCATCTACATAGAGTTTCAACCCTACTGTGTTCAATTCAATAAGCTTTGAAGAAAGCCAAGGGAGGTTGATCTCAGCAAAGTTCTTCCAAGAACTCTTCAAGAAACCAGACAACTCTTCTCTCTCAATCTGAATTGTGGTTATATGCTTTGTAATTTTAATTTCTTGTAGGATCCTAAGGGATCTGAGTTGTAAGCCTGAAATTATAAAGGCTGAGTGGTAGGGCCTGTGTGCCTGAGTGTAGGAGAAACATTTCTCTGAGTGTAGGCCTGGTGTTGGCTGAGTGTAGGCCTTGGTGAAGGCTGAGTGTAGGCCTTGTTGAGGGCTAAGTGTAGGCCTTGTTGAGGGCTGAGTGTAGGTCTTGGTGAAGACTGAGTGGTAGGGCTTTGAGCCTGAGTTGTAGGAACATGTTTGGGGTTCTGAGTGTAAGATCTGAGGATCTGAGGAATAGTGATGAAGTTGGGCCGAATCTAGTACACTAATAGATAGGCGAAGGGGGAAAGTGGATGTACCCAGACCTTGGGGAACCACTATAAAACTGTGTGTACTCTGTGTGTATCTGATTCTGTGTATGCTGTTTATAGTTCTGTGAATTCTGTGATTAAATCTGCCTTAAAGTTTATAAAGATTAAAGTCACCTATTCACCCCCCCCCCCTCTAGGTGATTAGGTACAATTTCTTTCAAGTGGTATCAAAGCGAGGTTACTCAAAAAGGACATAACAGTCTGAGTAAAAGATCATGTAGGCAGACTCAGCATAATCAAGAAATTCAAGAAAATGGGTTCAACAGAGAATCACAAAGAATTAGGATCCATGAAGTTGCCAATCTGCAGAAAGGAGATCTTTGGCATTTGGAAAGAAAGGGTTAGACTTTTTATGGAAGCTTTTGACCCTAGAATCTATATCACAGTCAAAGAAGGGTCATATGTGCCAATGAAAGTATCTGTGTTAGATACAAATCAGAGAACTCCAAAAGACTATTCTGAAATGACCAAGGATGAGATTATTCTGGCCACTATGGACAAGAGGGCTCAGAATATTATTGTAAGTGCAATAGATGATGCCACATTCCAGAATTTAATTCACTGTAAAACATCAAAGGAAATGTGGGACACACTGATAGTGTACATGGAGGGCTCTGAAGAAGTTAGACAGGACAGAAAGTCTTTATTAAACCAAGAGAATGAGAGCTTCAGACAAAGAAGGTCTGATAGCATAACTGAGTGCTACAAGAAATTCTATAGGATAGTTAATGAGTTACTGTCCTATGGAAGAGAGTTCAGCAATTATGAATTGAATGATAAGTTCTTGAGATCCCTAACTAAAGACTGGGATACCAAGATTTGTGCCATAAGAGAAATGGCCAAATTAGCAGACATTCCTCCTCCAACATTGTTTGGAAAGCTGTTATCCTATGAAATGCAGCTAATGGTTAGGAAGGAGGAAGAGAAGACTACCAGAGTTGAGCATAAAGAAAGAGCTGTGACTTTCAAGACAGAAGCCACTAGGAAATATAAAAGTAAGTCTCCATCTCCACCTCCAAAAGTTGCTGAGACTGAGACAGATGAGTCAGAAAGCAAGAATTCTGAAAGCAGTGAGAGTGATGAAGATTTTGCAGCTTTTATAAGACATTTTCAGAAGTTTCTAAAGAAGAAACAGTGGAGGTCTAAGCCATCCACTTCACAGAAGTCATCAAAGTATGACAGGAGAAAGCCCAAGTCAAGTAAAACTACATCTTCAAAGATAGTTTGTTATTGTTGTAACAGACAAGGACATGTTGTTGCTGACTGTCCAGAGAAGAGGAAAGAGTCAACTGATAAGAAGAAGACTCAAATCAAGGGCAAAAAGGAAAGGTCATTTGTTGCTAAGAAGGACAAAAGTCTGTCTGATTTATTATCTTCAGAATCAGATTCAGAAGCTGAAGCTTATATTGGATTGCTTGCTGAAGAAGAGGAAGATGAGTTCATACAATTAATGAACTCAATATATGAGCATGAGGACAATCAGTGCCAGGGACTGATGGCCATATCAGAAGGAGATAAAATCCAGGATCAGCCTGGACCAAGTCAGGTACAAAATTGTTCTGTTAGTTCAATTTCTAGTACTGAGTCAGATTCAGATACATCAGCATCAAGTGATGTTAGTGGATCTGAATCTGAAGGAGATATTCATCAGTTGATTGATGAATATAGAGTTGTGTTGCAAGCTTTGAAGAAAAGCAAATCCTTGGCCAAGAGTCAGGCTAAGGAGATTGCCGGTCTTAAAGTTGCTGCAATAGATTTTGACAAGATGCTTGATCAGAAATTAAATGAAATAGCCAGACTGAAGCACATTACTATTATTCAGATGGGGACTATAACATTTAAAAATGATCAAATTAGAAATCTGGATATTAGTCTTCAGAAAGAGAGAGATATAGTAGCAAGGTTTTCTAAACCAAAGTCTGTTCTACCTTTGATAGATGAGTTCATTCCTCAAAAGGGTAAAACTGGATTGGGGTTTACTAAACCTGCCAGGACTGTACAGTCCAAGTCTAAGGGCAAAGCCCCAGTACTCAGCAAGAGGCCTGCTGAAAATAAAACAGCCAGGGTTGTACCTAAATAAAGGTACAACAGATTTGAGTGCTGGTGCTGTGGCAAGATAGGCCACTTTGCCATAGACTGTTGGCACAATTCAAGTGCCAAGGTGAGTAGCAAACTGCCTGCTAGAAATGCTATAGGTAGTTTTGTTAAGAGTAAAACTAACTTGCACCAAGGACCCAAGAATTATTTGGGTTCTAAGGTAAAGTAATCTGTTTTGCAGGTGAGTCCAAGTGGCCATGCCCCAATATGGTACTTGGACAGTGGATGTTCCAGGCACATGACTGGAACTAGGGGATTGCTGAAGGACTATACACCAATTAAGGATGGTCCTAAAGTCACCTTTGGTGGTTCTGAAAAAGGAATCATCAAAGGCTTTGGTAACATTTCTAGCAACCTTATTACAATTACTCAAGTGGCGTATGTTAAAGGTTTGAAACACAACCTCATTAGTATAAGTCAGCTGAGTGATTTAGGATATGACATCTCATTTGTCAAAGATGGTTGTCATATCAGGAGGTCAAATGATCAAAAGATCATTCTGACAGGTTATAGGAAGAGAAATGTCTATTGTCTAGACATTATGTGTGAGAATAATGTTTCTCATGTGTGTCTTGTAGCTGATGAGAATGTCTCTCATTGTGTCAAATGGCACAAGAGGCTAGCCCATCTCAACTATAAGACAATTTGTCAACTCTATAGTAAAGAGTTAGTGAGGAATGGTCCTCAGGATAAGTGTATTAAGGATGGGATATGTTCAGCTTGTCAAAATGGCAAGCAGACTAGATCCACCTTTAATAGCATTGAGAACAAAGATGCTGTGAGGTGCTTATACCTCTTGCATATGGATCTCTTTAGTCCTATGCCAGTTCACAGCCTATGTAGGAAGGTCTACACATTTGTGGTTGTAGATGACTACTCAAGGTTTTCCTGGGTATTCTTCCTTAGACAGAAATCTGAAACTCCTAGTATCTTTTATAGTTTTGTCAAACAAATTCAGAATGAGTTAGATAGTACAGTGGTCAAAATAAGAAGTGACCATGGTACTGAATTTCAGTCTGAAAGTATGACAAAACTGTGTGAAGAATTTGGAATTTTTCAGGAATTTTCTTCACCAAGAACACCTCAGCAAAATGGCATTGCTGAAAGGAAAAATAGAACCTTGATTGAGGCTGGTAGAACCTTATTAAGTGACACATCTCTCCCAGAATATTTCTAGGCTGAGGCAGTTAATACTGCATGTCATGTGATTAATAGGGCTACTATCACCAAGAGCCACAATAAGACCCCCTATGAGATTGTGAAAGGCAGAAAACCAAATCTATCCTATTTCAGGATCTTTGGTTGTAAATGTTATATACTTAACAATGGTAAGTCTTACTTAACTAAGTTTGCTGCCAAATCCCAAGAGGAGATCTTTGTTGGGTACAGTAACAACAGTAAGGCTTATAGGGTCTACAACTTGACTACTCAAGTTGTAGAAGAGTCTGTACATATAGTGTTTGATGAAGCTAGACTCATTAACAATGAATTGTTTAGAAGTATTTGCAGCCCCACAGGTGTGACTGAAAAGATGGACAAGCTTACTATTGAAAAAGATACTACTGCAAGTCAGCAAGTGAATGATAGTGGCTACTGTCCAAGGGGAGTACAAGATACTCCTGTTGCAGAAGAAGACCAAGGAGTGAAGCAAGTTGAAGAAGCTGAAGGAGTACAACCTGAAGACATGCTACCTCCAACAAATAGACATCTGAAAGATCATCCAGCCAATCAAATTATTGGTGATCTCAGATAAGGGGTACAAACAAGGAGCAGAAATCTAAGTTCAGTACTCTACTCCAGCTTTCTATCCCAGGTAGAGCCAAAGAAATTTGAAGAAGCCATCCTAGACCCTCATTGGATTGAGGCTATGCAAGAGGAGCTAAACCAGTTCAAAAGATGCAATGTCTGGGAGCTTGTTCCTAAACCAAAAGACCACAACATTATTGGGACTAAGTGGATCTTTAGGAACAAGATGGATGAACATGGAGTTATTGTGAAGAACAAAGCTAGACTGGTTGCTAAGGGATATAGACAGGAAGAAGGTATTGACTTTGATCAAACCTTTGCTCCAGTAGCCAGACTGGAAGCTATAAGGATGTTCCTGGCTTATGCAACCTATCAAGGGTTTAAAGTATACCAAATGGATGTTAAGTCAGCCTTTCTGAATGGAAATCTGAAGGAAGAAGTCTATGTAGAACAGCCATCAGGTTTTGTAGATTCTATCAAACCTAATTATGCCTATAGACTTAGGAAGGCTTTGTATGGGTTAAAATAAGCCCCTAGGGCTTGGTATGAAACCCTGTCTAGTTTCCTCATTGAGAATAAATTCACAAGGGGGAAAATAGACAAGACTCTATTCCTTAGGGAATCCAGAGGCAGGATCATTCTAGTCCAAATATATGTAGATGACATCATATTTGGGTCTACAGAAAAGTGATCTTTACAGAAAGTTTGCAAAACTAATGCAAGGATAATTTGAAATGAGCAGTATGGGGGAACTTAAGTTCTTCTTGGGTCTTCAAGTTAGACAGACTGAGGATGGTTTATCCATATGCCAGTCTAAGTTCACCCTAGAGTTGATAAGGAAGTATGGTATGGAATCATCCAGTACCATGAAAACTCCTATGGGGTCAAGTATGTCTCTTAGCAAAGATGATGCAGGGAAACCTGTAGATGAGACTTTGTATAGAGGGATAGTTGGCTCCCTACTATATTTGACTGCTAGTAGACCAGATATCATGTATGCTACATGTGTCTGTGCTAGGTACCAAGCTTGCCCTAAAGAATCTCATTTGACAGCAGTCAAAAGAATTCTGAGATATCTTAAGGGCACACCTTATCTGGGCCTTTGGTACCCTAGGAATGGAGACTTTGAACTGACAGGTTATTCAGATGCAGATTTTGCAGGCTGCAAGGAAGATAGGAAAAGTACAACAGGTACCTGTCAATTCCTAGGTGGAAGGCTGATATCATGGAGTAGCAAGAAACAAACAAGTGTAGTTATCTCCACAGCAGAATCAGAGTATGTTGCTGCAGGAAGTTGATGTGCTCAACTTCTATGGATACAACATCAATTAGAAGATTATGGTATTCAAGTAAGTAGAACTCCTCTATTTTGTGATTCTACAAGTGCTATTTCTATTGCAAACAATCCTGTCTCCCATAGTAGGACTAAGCACATAGAAATAAAATACCATTTTCTAAGAGAACATGTGGAAAAAGGAGATATTTCACTAGAGTATATTAGTACAGATAATCAGCTAGCTGACATGTATACTAAGCCCTTAGATGAAACCAAATTCAATAAATTTAAAATTGAATTAGGGATGATAAAATTAGAATAAGTTTTCAAAATTTGCTAAGTAAAATGGTGTCGACACACAGAGTTGTCTGTGTCGACACAAAAAAGTGGTGTCGACATTTCAGATAAATGATGTCGACACATCTAGGAAGTCTGTGTCGACACTTAAGAGAATTAGTGTCGACACATGCAGTGTAGGTGTTGACACATCCAAGGTGGTGTCGACACTTAGGCTTTACTCAGAATTAGTCTAGTAAAGTCTCGACTAAGTGTCGAGCTAAGTGGTGTCGACACTTATATAAGTGTCGACACATATATTCTGTCGACTATACTTGTGTCGACACATAGTTGTCGAGACATTATAAGTAAGTGTCGACACTTTTCAACAGTGTCAACACAATTTAAGTATTTTGACGCGCCCTTTCATCTTCGATTCTAGAATGGTATAAATAGGTTTTCGCCATTGTTTGTCGACACGCTCACCAAAGTTTCGAGACCAAACTTATGTGTCGACATCTCTCTTCTCTAAATTCAAATTTCTTCAAACCCTAATGGTGCCCAAGCTGGAAGAGAATGTGAATGAAGGATATGAACTCGTGCGGCATGCCTTTGATGACGCAGACCCTGAAATCAAAGGTGTGTTAACCCTAATAAAAGAGACTGGGTTAGAATTTCTTATTTCAGAACCGATCAAGATCTGGAAGAAGGAGGTCCTGGAGTTTCTGAATGGAGCAACACTAGATGAATCAGGACTCAAGATAAAGTCCAGAGTTCATGGGGCAAAGGTGAAGGTCTCTCCTAAGAGTCTGAGAAAGGTACTACAACTACCAAGGACAAAGGAAGAAGATGATGTTTCTGCTTCTAAGACTAGAGAAGCATTGACTTGGTGTGGTTTGGACTCAACCCTGAAGATAGGATCTGTGTTCAATAGAAAAGGAATGAACATGCAGGGCAAGTTCTTATTTGAGATAGTGGGTAAAGTAATACTGAGAAAGCCTGGGGGACATGACAGAATCTCAGCTTACATGTTCAGTCTAATGACAAGAATAATCTTCCAACTTAATACTGATTGGTCTGCAGTATTATTTGATAAGATTAAAGAGAGTATGAAAAAGCCCAATTTGGGTAGAATATTAAGTTTATACCTAGCTGGTAGTATACCAGAAGTGATGCATCAGGCAGCTGGATCTAAGATTAACCACATGAGGAAGATGGATTTGAGAATCTTCTCTAGGTGGGATAGAGTGCTGACCAAAGAACTGTCATCTCCTGTGAAGGAAACACCCCTGAAGAAGAAGAAGAAAACAGCCCCTGTGGCTCAAGAATCCTCAAGCAGCTCTGAAGAGCAAGTTGTTTTTACTCCTGATGAAGAAGACACTGGAAATGCTGGACAATCTCCAGCTAGAAAAGAAGAAGTACAGAGGCAGGGGGAGCTACCACCAGCAAGCCCAATTCACTAGGATTCAATACAGGGGGAGGCTTTACTTGTAGAAGACCCAACTCCTCTAGAGAGTGAACAAGCTACTCAAACTATACTTGAGGTAATAACTGAAATCAACCAATTAGATTTCTCTATTGAGAATGAAGTTATGACTGACACATTATCTGATGTTACTCAGCAACCTCAGATTCCTAGTCCACCTCAGGATGTTGTCATGGAAAGCACATATGTTGCTAATCAAGTGATTGATGAGATAAGAGATTCTCCAGCCCTTCCTCAACAGGAATTTACCTTAGAGGAACTGTTCCCAGATCTTCTACAAACAGATTTTGAGAAAGAGAACACTGCTGCTGAGGGGGAGAAAGCCCATGTTGAGGGGGAGCATGTGGATATTGTTGAGGAAACTACAAGGACAGAACCTGAAGTTCCAAAGGATGCTGAGCAGGTTCCTAGGACTGACAAGGATTTACCTTCTAGCCCTAAGGATAGGGTTGATATATCTAGTACATCTGCATCTGAAGATGAAGAGGCTGCAAGAGCCAAGAAGAGGAAATTTCAGGTCTTCAAAAGAAGGAGCCAGACCTATAAGAAAGCCCTACAAACAATTGCTCCGCTGCCAGCCCCATCTACTGATTACAGTTCATTGATGGTGGCTTTACAAATAAAGATGGATGAGCAAAGGCAAGCTATAGAAAAGTACATAGATGAAGGGCATAAATCACTGCAATTTGATCTGGCCCAAGACATTAAGTCAATCAGATTTGAAATGAATCTGAATAAGAAAGAAATGACTGACTGCTTCCATAAAGGAGGGAATGCAGTAGTCTATCTGGCCACACATCAAGAGAAAATAAAGACAAAACTTGATGAGCTAGAAGTAAAGCAAGGCTATGTTCTGGAGAATCAGATAAGAATGAATGATAATTTGACTGCTTCACACAATGCCATTGTAACTGAACTGAAAAATATAGCAACTGCCCAGAATGCAGCCCTGACCACTGCCAAAGAAGACTTTGACAAACAATTGCAAGAGAGCCTAATTGCTGTTAAGACTGCTATTGAAGACTCTCAGAAGGCCATTACTGACAAGCTCCAAAGGTTGAAACCCTTCTATAAAGATGGAGTAAACTATCTGAATGCACAGATAAGGTTCCAGAAAGATGATCTTAAGGATCACATTGTTAGAAAAGTCATAAAGGGGGAGAGGGTGTTAGTCAAAGCCAGCTCTGATCATGCCAAATGGATTTCCAATTCCATCAGAGCCACCCTTAGATATCCTCCATTATGTGATGATGATAATGTGGCAGAATCTGGCATAAATCCTGCTTATTTGGGAGGAGAGCCAGCTGAAGTAGCTCAGGTAATATACCCTCCAGCAGACTTTGATATGATACATCAGGAGGTACAATCTATATATAGTCCTCCTGATGGAAATCATAATGTCATCATAGAGAAAGTTGTTCATCCTGTGCCAGAGGCAATCCTGAAAGAACAAGAGGCTTTGTTAAAGGAACAAGAGACTCTATTGTCTAAGAAAAGATTCAGAGAGCAAGCTGAACAAAGGCCTGATTTTGAACAATGGAGCCCCACTTCTAGGAATATCATCTTGACTGCATGGAAAGCTACCAAGAACAATATACAGGATAGAAACAAGTGGTATTCTGAACTGGAGTAGAGGAAACATGAGAATAGGCAAGAGGCTATTGTTCAATATAGAAGAAAGGCTAAGATGGGAAAGCTACCTCCTACTGCACAGGAGCCTAGCAAGTACTTTCCAAAGCCTTATCATTACTTTGAAAGGCAAAAGATCAAGGTTGAAGAATTGAAAAAGAAGGATCTTAAAGGAAAGAAGCCTGCTGCTGCTGAAGATGCTGAAGCCCCAGTCCAAGCAAAGATACAATCTGGGAAGGGCATTGTAATCAAGGAGCCTGAGCAGCAATAGGATAGCATTTTCTTTAGTTTACAATTGTAATCATTTGTATTAAAACTCTCTGTAAACTTTTGAATAATGAATGTGTTAAAGTTGTTAGAACAATGTGATATGTGTTAAATCTATTACATTACTGTTCTGAGATATTTGTGTATACATGTTTTGTTTAATACATGTTTATGTACTTACCCTTTTATATAATCCTGTTTTACATCATACTGTGAATTTGTTATGTATGGTGTATATCATTGACTAAGGGTTATGACTTCTCCAAATATGGGGAGATTGTTGGGTACATTGGAATAAATGTACCTGATTTGAAGAAGCCTCACCCTACTCAATGATATACATCAAGGTGTATTTGATGTATTTTGAGTTTACTTGTGCAGGTTAAGTAATTGCAGGGAAAGCTTAAAAGTTTCTAAGTCCATGTGTCGACACCTAGAAGAAAAGTGTCGACACTTAAGAAGACTTGTGTCGACACCCAGAGAAGCAGTGTCGACACTTGGAGTGATTGTGTCGACACCAGGAATGCAGAGTCGACACCAGAGGAAAAGTGTCGACACATACAGGCTGTGTCGACACTCATTGAAGAAATGTCCAGAGAAGCAGTGTCGACACTTAGAAGCAGTGTCGACACCCAGAGGAACTTTGTCGACATCAGAAAGTGTCGACACTAGGAGGCTGTGTCGACACTCAGCAAAACATCAACAAAGTTCAAGTACAAGTGTCGACACTAGGAGGCTGTGTCGACACTCAGCAAACTTCAACAGAGTTTAAGTACAAGTGTCTACATAATGAAGAATGTGTCGATACACAGCAAAATTCTCAACACATGAAGAAAGTGTCGACACTAGGAGGCTGTGTCGACACTCAGCAAATTTCAATAAAGTCTAAGTACAAGTGTCGACACAAAGAAGATGTGTCGACACTCAGCAAAAGTATCAACACAGAAGGCATGTGTCGACACAAAGAAGATGTGTCGACACTTAGCAAGTATCAACACAAGAAGATGTGTCGACACAAAGGAGTTGTGTCGACACATACAAGAAATCAACTAAGTATCAAAGAAGAAGGACTTGTGTCGACACACAGGATCAGTGTCGACACATGTTGAAGAAGCAGTGTCGAGAAGCAGATTCTACAACACAAGGAGTTGTGTCGACACCATGTGGACTAGTGTCGACACTTAGTCTACTTGTGTCGACACTTGGTCTATGTGTGTCGACACTTAAAGACTGACTATCTCGACACTTTCAGACAGTTATAGAAAATTCAAGAAGTGACTGGATGACTTGACAGCTGCCATTCCAGCCAGTCTACTGCAACTGTCAGAGCTGTCAGAAAGTTGTTAGAAACCGGATCAGCCGGTCACCATGAAGAAAGCCTATAAAAAGGCTTATTCCTTCAACAGAAGGAGATGATCAGAAACAACAATCTAGAGAGATTTTACATCAATCAGTTGAAGTGATCTGAAGATCTAAGAAGTTGGAGAGAGAGAGCTCCTTCTAAGAAGACAGCTGTTGAACTAGACTGTGAAGAAAGTTTTAGATTGAGATCTGATTCTTAAGTCAGCAGTGATTGAAGATCATCTGCATAGAGTTTCAACCCTACTGTGTTCAATTCAAGAAGCTTTGAAGAAAGCCAAGGGAGGTTGATCTCAGCAAAGTTCTTCCAAGAACTCTTCAAGAAACCAGACAACGCTTCTCTCTCAATCTGAATTGTGGTTATATACATTGTAATTTTAATTTCTTCTAGGATCCTAAGGGATCTGAGTTGTAAGCCTGAAATTATAAAGGCTGAGTGGTAGGGCCTGTGTGCCTGAGTGTAGGAGAAACATTTCCCTGAGTGTAGGCCTGGTGTTGGCTGAGTGTATGCCTTGGTGAAGGCTGAGTGTAGGCCTTGTTGAGGGCTGAGTGTAGGCCTTGTTGAGGGCTGAGTGTAGGTCTTGGTGAAGACTGAGTGGTAGGGATTTGAGCCTGAGTTGTAGGAACCTGTTTGGGGTTCTGAGTGTTAGATCTGAGGATCTGAGGAATAGTGGTGAAGTTGGGCCGAATCTAGTACACTACTAGATAGGCGAAGGGGGAAAGTGGATGTATCCAGACCTTGGGGAACCACTATAAAACTGTGTGTACTCTATGTGTATCTGATTCTGTGTATGCTGTTTATAGTTCTGTGAATTCTGTGATTAAATCTGCCTTAAAGTTTATAAAGATTAAAGTCACCTATTCACCCCCCCCCCCTCTAGGTGATTAGGTACAATTTCTTTCAGAAATGCCCAACTTTAAAAATTACAAAAACAGAAACCAAAAAACCTTAGGTAAAAACAAAGTTCAACAAATTTCGTCAAACTCAGATCGATGAAATGTGGACAGTTCGTCGAACTCAAGTCAACGAACTCTGAATGCAAATTTATATAAAAATTATTTGTCTCACTGCGATCGACGAACTCTGTATGGTTCGTCGAGCAGAGATCGACGAACTTGGGGCATAGAAAATGATTATGTTCATTCTCTGAGCAGAGATCGACGATCTGATCCCATTTCGTCGAACTCTGGTCGACGAACTCATAACATTTCGTCGAACCCAGTCAGACTTAATAAAAATTATAACTATAACCGCAACCCTAATCAAACTAGGAAACCATTTAACCCACTTGCTGATTGGATAATTTCACCTAGAAGATATCAGCCATTAGGATATAAATCACAACCAGAATTTTCTGTGATTTCAAGTTTTTCCTATCAACAAAACAAAGGACCCAAGGTGACCTTGGTCAAGAATAATTAATTATTTTCTCTACAGGTGAAGAGCTGTCTAGTTGTAAATTAACTATGGTATCTGGACAGTGGTTGCTCCAGCACATGACTGGAAGCAAGGACAACTTATACAATTACAAGTTAAAGCTGGGACCAAAGGTTATCTTTGGTGATTCAAAGTGTGGCCAGTCTGAAGGTTATGGAGAAGTAAGGATTGGAGCAGTCACATTCAAGAAGGTAACTTATGTAAAAGGACTCAAGCATAAACTCATCTCTATCATCCAATTATGTGATGAAGGTTATCAGGTAGACTTTACCTCTACATTCTGTATTATCTCTAATAAAGAAAAACAAAATGTTTTAATTGGAAATAGATAAGGTAACATATACATAGTAGATTTTCTTTCTGCCAATTCAGATATTTGTCTGCTTAATATTGTTTGCAATCCAAATGAATTATGGCATAAAAGAGTAGGACATGTAAACATGAAAAATATTATTAGGCTATTTAAAGACAGTCTTGTAAGAGGCTTACCTTCTGGTCCCTATAAGAAGGAAGGCTTCTGCAGGACTTGTCAACTAGGCAAGCAAACTAAGTCTAGTTTTAAATCAATTAATAAAAGTGATTCATCTAGGATCTTGTACTTGCTACACATGGATCTCTTTGGACCCATTATTGTACAAAGCCTAGGAGGGAAATCCTATACTCTAATCATTGTAGATGACTTCTCAAGATTCACTTGGGTGTTCTTTCTGAGATCTAAATCAGATACCTTTAAGGTTCTTACAGATTTTCTCAGGACCATACAGATTGAGTACTCTACTCATGTTGCATTGATCAGAAGTGATCATGGTATAGAGTTTGAGTCTCTTCTTATGCATGAGTTCTGTGAGAAGGAAGGTATCAGGCACTGCTTTTCAGCTCCTAGAACTCCCGAACAAAATGGGGTAGCTGAAAGGAAGAATAGAACCCTGATTGAAGCTGCAGGCACATTGCTTGCAGATGCTTATATGCCACTATCCTTTTGGGCAGAGGCTGTAAGCACAACGAATTATGTACTGAACAGAAGTTTGATACATAAACTTAAGAATAAGACTCCCTATGAATTACTTAAAGGGAAGAAACCTAAAATCCCCTATTTTAAAGTATTTGGATATGAAAAGTGCCTTTCTAAATGGAGCGCTAAAAGAAGAGGTTTATGTTGAACAACCTCCAGATTTTGTCTCTCAAAACCATCCTTCTTATGTATTTATACTGCATAAAGCCCTCTATGGTCTAAATCAATCTCCAAGAGCTTGGTATGAGACCTTAGCTAGCTTTTTGATAGAGCATGAATTCACTAGAGGCATAGTAGATAAAATATTATTCACTAGGTACCATAAGGATAAAATCTTGTTAGTACAAATTTATGTGGATGACATCATATTTGGGTTTACTGACTCTAAACTATGCAAGAGGTTTTCTGACCTCATGCATTCTAAGTTTGAGATGAGTAGTATGGGTGAGCTCTCCTACTTCCTTGGTCTCCAAGTGAAGAAGCTACCTGATGGCATGTTCATCTCCCATGCTAAATATGCTAAAGAGTTTCTTAAAAAGTTTGGGATGGCTGATTCCTCAGCTAAGAAAACACCTATGGCTACTAATGCTGTAATAAACACTGATGAACATGGGAAACTAGTTGATCAGAAACTATATAGGGGCATTGTTGGGTCCCTATTATATCTTACAACTAGCAGACTTGATATAATGTTTGCCACATGTCTTTGTGCTAGGTTCCAAGTGAACCCTAAAGAATCTCACCTAATTTTTCTAAAAAGAATTTTGAGATATATAAAGAGTTGTCCTAGTCTAGGCCTTTGGTATCCTACTGATTCAGAATTTGATTTAACTGGATATTTAGATGCTGACTTTGCTGGATGCAGGGTAGACAGGAAAAGTACCTCAGGAACTTGCCAGTTCCTTGGTATGAGACTAGTGTCTTGGTTCTGCAAGAAACAATCATATGTGTCCACATCAACTGCTGAAGCAGAATACATTGCAACTGGCAGTTGTTGTTCACAAATGTTGTGGATTCAAAACCAACTCCTAGACTATGGTTTCAACTTAAATAATTCAACTCTACTATATGATAACACAAGTGCTATATCCATAGCACAGAATCTAGTCCATCACAGTAGGACTAAGCATATAGACATTAGACATTATTTTATTAGAGAGTGTGTAGACAAAAAACAAAATCAAACTTATCTATATCTACACTGATTTACAAAGAGCTGATATTTTCACCAAACCCTTGGATGAAAGGAATCACATGTTCTTTATAAATCAGCTCGGCATGATCAACGGAGAAGCATTGATTTAACTTCTGTCCGCACTCGACAAATTCTTCAAAGTTCGTCGAACGGAGCTCGATGAACTGGGAAGAGTTCTTGAGATATTTGTCGAACGGAGATCGACGAACTCTCTGTGAGTGAAGTTGTTTTCGTCGAACGGAGATCGATGAATCTACTTCAAAAAACTTTCGTCGAACGGAGTCGACGAAATGTCTTCAAATCTTCAGACTGAGCTCGACGAATAATTTTGAAAGCTAGGGGTTAGATCTAAAATACTCTAGAGGAGGGGTGAATAGAGTATTTAGGGTTTATAAAATTTTTGCTAATTAATTCAATCTATTACTAGTGCTGCATAAATTAAATTAAAAACACAAACACAGCAACCTAGAAAGCACAGCCACATCAAGAACAAAAGAAAAGAGCAACCCAGACAACAAAAGAATTTTATAGTGGTTCCACAACCTGGGTACATCCACTCTTCTACCACCCTGGTAGGAATCCACTCAGGTTTTTGATCAGGTGACTACCACCAATGAGCTTTTGATTAGGTGCTCAAAAACCAATCCTCAAGTCTTTTAATCAGTTGACTTGCAACCAGGAATAATTTTTGAAGGGAGTTAAGAACTCTTTATACAGTGGGGCATGAGAGAGTGATTTTGTCTTCTCTTTCTCAGATACAACTGAGAAGACTTTAGTGGAAAAATGATGTTAGCAAAGGCTCCCCCTGATATATAGAATGGTTCAGGAAGTTGAAGCCTTACTGCAGGGTGATAGGTCTTCAAGATTTTTCTTTGACCAGATGAACTTCAGGAACTTCTTGACAGATAGAGTGTTTGTTGTCCTTTGAAGAATCCTGGGATGTAGAAGGAAGAAGACTCTTAATCTTGAATGTATGTTCTTCTTCTTTAGCTTACTGTTCTTTTCTCTGCTCAAGGCCTAGGGCTTTTGTCTCTTGACAGTGTTGTTGCCCTGTGAGTTCTGTATGTTGTATATTCTCTGTGTCAGCTTTTCTATATTCCTGTATTGCTATTTCTTGTTGTGTTCTTTCGAGAGAGATGAAGAAAATCCCTTATATATTTTTCATATAATTTCACTTTGAAATTTGAATTCCTTTCTTCATTTAATGTTGACGGCCTAGAGAATATTTGCATTGATTGATTTCCCCAACTGTCCCATGGAAAAATGGCAGGCAATAATCCTGATGAAGACTGTAATCAATGCTTGCTTCTAACGATAATATTCAGAGAATATTTATGCATTGATTACTCAGGAATTATTGCAATAGAAAAGAGACAAAGGGAGGGAAATTTCTAAGTCTGGAACTTTATAGAATTCGTTGAACAGAGAATAGAATTCGTCGAGCTGTGTCTAGAGTTCGTCGAATAGAGAAGTCAAGTTTGTCGACCAGATAATAGTTATTCGTCGAGCTGATATACAAGATCGTCGACCTAAGAACTGATAATTACTTTCTCTAGACCCGTCAATTCTGTGCATCAAGTTCGTCTAGCTGGGAATATAACTTCGTCGACTAGAGTTCAGAATTCCATGTTTCTTGGACTTAAGAATGTTGAAGTAACGTGTCCAGAAATCGTCGACCTCAGAACTGGGTTCGTCGACCTGAGATCTAGTTTTGTCGAGCTGAGAACTTCTAACTGTTACTTGATAAGTCTTGCCAAGACAGTGGTCTAAGTTCGTCGAGCTGAGAACTAAGCTCGTCGACTGGAGTGTGATTCTTTACTTAGATTACTTAGTTGTTTCTGGAATAATATGTTGAAGTAGAATACCCAGAGATCGTTGACCTGAGAACTAAGTTCGTCGACCTGAGAACTAAGTGAAGAATTCTGGACTTGGAATGTTGAAGTATACTCTGGAATTCGTCGAACTGAGATTCAAGTTCGTCGAGCTCAGCTCATAGAATTGTCTCTGATTTCGTCGAGCTAAGCACGACTTTCATCGACCTGAGTTCGATGAACGTCGAACTCATTTTCTGAGTTTGGAATTTCTCTAAGTCTTGAGTCTTCTGCAGTCTGTTGATGGCTGGTCTATATAGTGTTGACTCTAAGGATATGGCCTAGACTCTAGAACTCATACATGACCCTGACTATACATGTTGGGTGAAACATCCTAACTTAGTGAACCTATCCCAAATCCAACTAGGGATCCAACAATATCCCCCTATTTGGGTAAAGTCACTAATTACAGACTCACATTAATAACAAAGCAATAAAACATATATCTGGCATGAAAAATTTAAATGTGCAGCAGATATATATATACACAGAGCTTTGTATCAGAATATAAACAGACAGTTTTTAAAATAATCAAAAGACTTAAACTGTTCAAAGTTCATTTCTTCTTCTTCTCCTTGTGGTTCTCCTCTTTGGCTTTGTCTCCAGATTGTGTAAATATAATTTACCTGTTAGGATCTACAGCTTGAGCCTTGGTCATTGTCATGTCAGCAGCCCCAATGATATTAAGAGATGTAGCTCTGGGCACTACTGCTTCTGGATGTAGTTTCATATAATCATCAACATTAAAAAACTTGTTAGCCTTAGCAAACCTGTTCAGATCTTCCTTTCTGTACTTGGACATTGTAGAGTATTGAGACGGATCCTTTCCATCAGCTCTTGCTTTATTGATCATGGATAGGCCAACCAATTCCTGGAATCTTTCCATCCTAGCAGTTGTAGCTGACTCTTGATCTTCAAATGGTATAGGAGGGGAAGCAGGTCTCTTGGGGCTTTCATCTTTTTGATGTTCAGTGAATTTTTTTTGTTGTTGTTGTTGATGCTGCTGTTGTTGTTATTGGTGCTGCTTGCCAGATGAATACTGTCTTTGCTGACTGCTTCCTGAAGATGAGGACCTACCCTGCTGTCTTTGATAGGTTTGAAACCGGGTAGTCCTTTGAGTTGATGAACTTGAAGTACCATCAGCTGGTGGAGGAGGAGGAGGATCCTTTCTGAATCTCTATGGAGGAGGAGAATATCTTCTTCTTTAATTCCTTTCTTTCGGTTGATTCTTGGACAGCCACATCTATGCTGGCATGCCCTTATAAGGTGTGATCTTTTGAAGTATATAGTATGGTGTGTCATTTGCTGGATTTAATTTTGGTGCAGGAGGTGGAGGAGCTTTCCTCTTCTTAGACACATTCTTTTTCTTTGGCTCATCATCTGGGTCCTCCTCCTCCTCATCATCATCATCAGAAGAATCTTGTGGATTATCATACATTGCATTTATTTCTTTTAGGGCTTCAGCAGATATCAGAGGTTTCTCAGCCTGGGTGAGAGCTGGAGGAGGAGCTATAACTAGAGCTAGAGCAGGAGCTGGAGAAATGTACACTTCAGTTCTTTCAGCAACTGACTTATTTTCCTCTTCTATATCTGCCATGATCAGTTCATCAAGATCAGGCAGTGGTGAATTATCCATAACAAAAACTGGGGTAAGAGAAGATGAGACAATGGGTGAAACAGCTTGTGGGGGAGATGGAATGGCTGGAGTCTCTGTTACTGTAAAACTGGCGTTTAGTTGCTTGACAACTTTGGGGCTTATTGGTGTGGTGTAAGGAATTATAGCCATGGATTGCTTAGTGATGTCTTCTGGCAGAAAGTTCAAATGAACTATATCAAAAGTTCTCAATAAATTTAACAAATCTACTGTGGGATTTATAATAAAATCACAAGCAGGTATTATTTCCTCTATTGCTGTATCATCCACAGTATCTATTTTCATATCTGTTTCAATAAAATTAATGAATTCAATTAAATCTTTATCAGTATCTACTGTTGCTTCTGCTTCTTCTGTTTCTACTGCTTCTTCTGTTTCTACTGCATCTGCTGCTACTGCTATTGGTGTTACTACTGTTACTGCTATTACTTCTGCTGCTATTTCTACTGCTACTTCTTCATTGAGTATCTCCCCCTGCATGGTTTCAGTGTATATTGGAACCAGGCCCCTAACTGAAGAGGGAGGAGCAGAAAGAGCAGATATTTGGGCAGCTAGGGAGTAAATGGAAGAAGCAAGAGGTGAAATGGCCTCTGTTATGATTGTTTTAAGAAGGGGAGTTAGAAGTGCAATGAGTGGTGGTATGATGGAGGGATTCAAGAGTGGTGCTGCAGAGGGTGGTGTAGAAGGTGTAGCAGTGGAGACAGAGGTAGGAATGGAGGAGGATGGTGGAGGTGGAGGTGGTGCATCTTGCATTAGTTCATCCTGAGGAGTAGATGTATTAAGGGGGGTGAAGGCAGATTGAAGAATGAGATGTTGTCCAAATGGTGGGGGTTAAGGGAGATGAAGGTGGTGAGTAAATGGGTGTACCATGGGGGGATTGAGGTGGGGTTGGTTGTGGTGATTGAGAAGGAGAGGGTTGATGGTATTCCTGAATGGGAGAGGAGGGAATTTCAGTGATATTTATTTCTGGAGAGGTTGCAGGAGATGAAGCTGGAGTAGGAATATGAATTGGTTGGTGTGGTTGTTGTTGTGGTTGTTGAGGAGAAGGAATTGTGGAAGAGGGTTGTTGTAGCATCTGATGTTGAGGTGGGATGGCTGGAGGGTAGGGAGGTGGAGGAGGGATCTCTTCAGTAGGGAGGGAAGTGGCTGGAGCAGCCCTAGTACTCTTAGAAAGCCTGGTGGAGGAGGAAGAAGCCTTGGAAGGCTTGGTGATAGTCCTATCCCACCTACCAAAGAGTGCATAGGTGAGCCTCTTGGAGAAATTGATGAATATGGTCTGGGATACCAGGGATTCAGCAGCCTTTTCTTTTAGGAAGATCCCTAAGATCCTTCCAAAATAGAGCTCTTTCTTTGTATTCTTTTTCTTAATCAGATCAAACAAGATCTGAGCCCAGTTCAGTTGCATCTTGTTTACTATTGCACACATAACCAGAAATTGGTGTCTGGTTATGTAGTCATGTGCAGTGTGCTTGCCCAGCAACACTTTGCCCCCAATATTTGCTAGGAATTTAAATTCAGCAGACAAGTGTTTCTTCAACAACTTATTTTGGGTTTCTCCAAAGTAACCCATCATACTCAGCATTATATTATATTCCTCAGTATCAACTTCCAACTCTTCTTCACCATTACTTAACCCAAAAATTTCTGTGAGGACGGCGGGAGTAAGAGAAATAGCATTACCCAATACTGTCCCTATCAGAGTGTTCTAATATGTGCTGGAGGAAGTATAGACTCATTCCCTGATTTTAGCACTGGCGAGTTTGATCCTTGTTGACATCAGAGTCTTTAACTGTTGTTCTTCAAGCAGTTGCAAGATTTCCAGGAAGATTTGGTCAGAATGCTAGAAGGAATCAAAATCGACATCAAAGCCGGTGTCGAATTTCATTGCCGCAAGATTTCCTGCTGGAATCGCCATTAGAGCACCTGCAAGAGAAAAACGACGATCAAGTGCAAAGGAACTGAAAGTGCAGGATGGAGGTCGAAGAAAACCTAGATATAAGGTTTTCCAGAATATGAATTGAAAAACTCTGTTTCGTGAAAAATAAAATAATTCTTCGATCAGAGGTCGATGAAATAATTTATAGTTAAATATTTCGTCGAGCTCAGTCTGAATATTTGAAGACATTTCGTCGAGCTCCGTTCGACGAAAGTTTTCTAAAGCAGATTCGTCGATCTCCGGTCGACGAACACAACTTCACTCACAGAGAGTTCGTCAATCTCCGTTTGACGAATATCTCAAGAACTTTCCCCAGTTCGTCGAGCTCCGTTCGACGAACTTTGGCGAATTCGTCGAGTGCAGACAAATTAAACTAAGGCTTCTCCATTGATCATTCCAAGCTGATTTATAAAGAACAAGTGATTTCTTTTATCCAAGGGTTTGGTGAAAATATCAGCTCTTTGTAAATCAATGTAGATATAGACAAGTTTAATTTTGTTTTTGTATACACACTCTCTAATGAAATGATGCCTAATGTCTATATGCTTAGTCCTACTGTGATGGACTGGATTCTGTGTTATGGATATAGCACTTGTGTTATCACATAGTAGAGTTGAGTTATTTAAGTTGAAACCATAGTCCAGGAGTTGGTTTTGGATCCACAGCATCTGGGAACAGGAACTGCCAGCTGCTATATATTCTGCTTCAGCAGTTGATGTGGACACAGATGACTGCTTCTTACAAAACCAAGAGACTAATCTCATAACAAGGAACTGACAGGTTCCTGAGGTACTTTTTCTATCCACCCTGCATCCAGCAAAGTCAGCATCTGAATATCCAGTTAAATCAAATTCTGACTCTGTAGGATACCATAGGCCTAGACTGGGATAACTCTTTATATATCTCAAAATCCTTTTTAGAAAAATTAGGTGAGATTCTTTAGGGTTCACTTGGAACCTAGCACAAAGACATGTGGCAAACATGATATCAGGTCTGCTAGCTGTAAGATATAATAGGGACCCAATAATGCCCCTATATAACTTCTGGTCAATAGGTTTCCCATGTGGATCAGAATCTATTACAGCATTAGTAGCCATAGTTGTTTTCTTTGCTGAGGCATCAGCCATCCCAAACTTCTTAAGAAGCTTTTTAGCATACTTAGCTTGGGAGATGAAGATGCCATTAGGTAGCTACTTCACTTGGAGACCAAGGAAGTAGGAGAGCTCACCCATTCTACTCATCTCAAACTTAGAATGCATGAGGTCAGAAAACCTCTTGCATAGTTTAGAGTCAGTAGATCCAAATATGATGTCATCCACATAGATTTGTACTAACAAGATTATATCCTTATGGTGTCTAGTGAATAGTGTTTTATCTACTATGTCTCTAGTGAAATCATGCTCTATCAGAAAGCTATCTAAGGTCTCATACCAAGCTCTTGGAGCTTGCTTTAGACCATAGAGGGCTTTATGCAATCTAAATACATAAGAGGGACGAGTTGGAGAAAAAAACCTAGAGGTTGTTCAACATAAACTTCTTCTTTTAGTATTTCATTTAAAAAAGCACTCTTTACATCCATTTGATATATCTTGAACTTCTTGTAGGCAGCATGGGCAAGAAAGATTCTGATTGCCTCTAACCTTGCAACTGGTGCAAAGGTTTGATCATAGTATATGCATTCTTCTTGTCTGTATCCTTGAGCAACAAGCCTAGCCTTATTCCTCATAATTGCACCTTGGGCATCTAGTTTGTTTCTATATACCCATTTGGTTCCGATGATTGGGTAGTCTTTGGGTTTTGGAACCAAATCTCAAACTCTACATCTCTCAAATTGGTTGAGTTCCTCTTGCATAGCAATGATCTAGTGGGGATCCTGTTCAGCATCATGTATGGATTGAGGCTCAACTTAAGAGAGAAAATAGGCATGCATCAAGTCTTGGTTAAGTTGATGCCTTATCTGTACACCTACTGTTATGTCTCCAATCACTTGGGATCTAGGGTGATCCCTTAGTGTGACAAGATCTGTGGGTGGAGTTAGTTCAGCAACAACATTTTGATTTAATTCCTCTTGTGGAATTATGTTTGTTGTTGGATGAAGTTCAGTCACTTCGGTGCATTGTTCTTCACTATCTTCATTAACTTGGGGAGAAGGATGTGTTGGAGTCTCTTGGATGAGGCTTAGTCCATCCAAATTCTCACACAAGTGAGGTACCTGCAAAGGATTACTGGTAGAAGTCTCTTTCTCCTTGTAAGACATGTTAGTTTCATCAAAAGTAACATGTATAGATTCCTCAATTTTTAAAGTTGATTTATTAAACACCCTATAAGCTTTGCTTACTTGGGAATATCCTAGAAAAATTCCCTCTTCAGCCTTAGCTTCAAACTTTCTAATTTATTTCTTGTTATTATTGTTTATATAGCATACACATCCAAATACTTTAAAGTAGGTGATTTTAGGTTTCTTCCCTTTAAGTAATTCATAGGGAGTCCTATTCTTTAGTTTATGTATCAGGCTTCTAGTCAGTAAATAATTTGTTGTACTTACAACCTCTTCCCAAAAGGATAATGGCATATAAGCATCTGCAAGAAATGTTCATACAGCTTCAATCAGGGTTCTATTCTTCCTTTCAGCTACCCCATTTTGTTAGGGAGTTCTAGGAGCTGAGAAGCAGTGTCTGATACCTTCCTTCTCACAGAACTCATGCATAAGAAGAGACTCAAACTCTGTACCATGATCACTTCTGATCAATGCAACATGAGTAGAGTACTCAATCTGTATGGTCCTGAGAAAATCTGTAAGAACTTTAAAGGTATCTGACTTAGATCTCAGAAAGAACACCCAAGTGAATCTTGAGAAATCATCCACAATGACTAGAGTGTAGGATTTCCCACCTAGGCTTTGTACAACAAAGGGTCCAAAGAGATCCAAGTGTAGCAAGTACAAGATCCTAGGTGAATCACTTTTATTAATTGATTTAAAACTAGATTTAGTTTGCTTGCTTAGTTGACAAGCCCTGCAAAGGCCTTCCTTATTGTAGGGACAAGAAGGTAAACCTCTTCCAAGGCTGTCTTTAGATAGCCTAGCAATATTTTTCATGTTTACATGTCCTAGTCTTTTATGCCATAATTCATTTTGAGTGCAAACAATATTAAGCAGACAAATATCTGAATTGGCAGAATAGAAATCAACTAAATAAATGTTTCCTTGTCTATTTCAATTAAAACATTTTGTTTTTCTTTATTAGAGATAATACAGGAAGTAGAGTTAAAGTGTACCTGAAAACCTTCATCACATAATTGTCTTATTGAGATGTGGTTATTCTTGAGAACTTTTACATAAGTCACCTTCTTGAATATGACTGCTCCAATCCTTACTTCTCCATAGCCTTCAGATTGGCCACACTTTGAGTCACCAAAGATAACCTTTGGTCCCAGCTTGGACTTGTAACTGTATAAGTTATCCTTGTTGCTAGTCATGTGCTTGGAGCAGCCACTGTCCAGGTACTATGTTTGACTAATCACTGGAGAATCCTTTTCCTGCAATGAAAACAGTTAGTTGTTCTTGACCCAGGTTACCTTGGGTCCTTTATATTGTTGATAAGAAAAATTGGATATCACAGAATACTCAGGTTGTGATTTATATCCTAATGGATGATATCTTCTAGGAGGTATTATCCAATCTGCAAGTGGGTTAAATGGTTTCTTAGCTTGATTTGAGTTGGTGTTATAATTATAATTTTTGTTAAGTCTGACTGGGTTCGACGAATTGTTGTGAGTTCGTCGACCAGAGTTCGACGAAACAGGATGAGATCGTCAATCTCTGCTCAGAGAATGAACAAGTTCATTTTCTGTGCCCCAAGTTCGTCGACCTCTGCTCGACGAACCATACAGAGTTCGTCGATCACAGTAAGATGAATAATTACGATATAAATTTGCTTTTAGAGTTCATCGACTTGAGTTCGACAAACTGTCCATATTTTGTCGATCTAAGTTTGACAAAGAAATCTGTTGAACTTTATTTTTATTCAAGGTTTTCTAGTTTCTATTATTTTTACCTTTTAAGTTGGGCATTTCTTCTGTGGTTTGTTTAATGGTTGTAATTTCTTTGCCCTTAGCAGAAACAAATTTAATGGGGTTGATAAAATATTCTTCTTAAGAATGGGGGTAAACTTGATGATGCACCCAAGTCCAGCTTGCCATTTAGTCTGTCATTGACTGTGCTTGTGATGTCCATCAGCTTAAGGCTTCTCCCATTGAGAGATTCCTCAAGTTGTTTGGCCTCACATAGTTCAGTTTTTAATAGAATAATTTGTTCATTAGATAATATAAGTTCATCTTTTAGCTTGGTGTTTTCAGATTTCAGTGTCTCTTGACTAGTTAGTTTTTCCCTAAGTGCTTTGATTACTTTTTTAGAATTTATTAAATCAATGCACATGTTTTTAAATTCAATTTTAAAAGTATCAGAACTATAATCAAAAGAGGACAATACCTGATCAGCTTCTGATTCAGAAGCTCCTTCAATGTTAGAATCTTCTTCATCTGAATGACTCATGGAGGCATCAATGTCCATGAGGCATACTTCTTTAGTCCTAGCCTCTTCTTCATCTTCACTGGAGCTGTAGGATGTGGATTCATCCTCAGTTTCACTCCAGGATTCAGCTACAAAGCCTTTCTCCTTCTTCTTGTATTTGCTGGAAGAAGGCCTGTTGCTTTGCTGTCTCCTAGAGTCCTTCTCTCTTCTTTTTTCCTTCTTTTGATTTTTTGGACACTCTGAGATGAAGTGTCCAGGTTTCCTGTAGCCAAAGCAAACCACTTCTTTAGTGGGGGTTTTGTTATACCTTGGCTTCTCATCCTGCCTGGATGACTTTCTTCTAAAATCCTTCCTTGCCATTTTATAGAATCTCTTGGCAAGGAGACTCATCAGCTCTTCATTAACAGTTGAGGCTTCAGCTTCTTCAATAGCTTTAAAATCTATGTTGTGCTCCTTCCTTGCTGGTGGAGGTGTTCTCTGCTCAGCTTCTTGTCTGGATTTGATGAGCTGCTCATAAGATTTGAGCTTTCCTAAAAGAGATTCTATGGAAATCTCATTTAGGCTTCTAGCCTCCTTGATTGGCCAGATCCTTGAATCCCATGAGCTTGGGAAGCACATGAGGATTTTGTCATTCACCTCAGTGAGGGTGATGTCCTTGTCTAAAGTCTTTAGCTCATTGATGATTGAGCTCAGTCTATTGTACATATCTGCAACTGATTCTGCATCCTCCTTCTTGAAGTTCTCATATTGTGATATGAGGTTGGATCTCCTGTCTTTTCTTTCATTAGCAGATCCAACCACCATTTGATTTAGAGAATCCCAGATGGCCTTGGCTGATGTGCATTCAACGACCTTCTGGAAGATGTCATCTGACATGGTTTGGGCCAGAATATTCATGGTTTTAGCATCAACAACTTTAGCTTTCTTATGGGCTTCAGCCCACTCAGGTGGTGGAACTGCATTTGTGCATTGAAGCTATTGTAGATGTAGAGGCAGTAGCTTGAGGAGGACCTGTCAAGATGAAATTGTAGATATCCTCATCAATAGAATTCATATATAATTTGATTCTTACCTTCCAGATGGCAAACCTATTTAGGTTGCATACTGGAGGTCTGGTGCTTGCATAGTCCTTGTTCTGTGTCATGCTGTGAGTATAAATCTAATAGAAATAAAACTTAGATCTAACACAGGATCTTTTGGTTCAAGGGGTTAACTTGTACAACCAAAGGAAACTTGCTTTGATACCAATTGAAAGCTAGGGGTTAGATCTGAAATACTCTAGAGGGGGATGAATAGAGTATTTAGGGTTTATAAAATTTTTGCTAATTAATTCAATCTATTACTAGTGCTGCAAAAATTAAATTAAAAACACAAACACAGCAACCTAGAAAGCACAGCCACAACAAAAACAAAAGAAAAGAGCAACCAAGACAACACAAGAATTTTATAGTGGTTCCCCAACCTGGGTACATCCACTCTTCTACCACCCTGGTAGGAATCCACTCAGGTTTTTTAATCAGGTGACTGCCACCAATGAGCTTTTGATCAGGTGCTCAAAAACAAATCCTCAAGTCTTTTGATCAGGTGACTTGCAACCAGGAATAACTTTTGAAGGGAGTTAAGAACCCTTTATACAGTGGGGGATGAGAGAGTGATTTTGTCTTCTCTTTCTCAGATACAACTGAGAAGACTCTAGTGGAAAAATGATGTTAGCATAGGCTCCCCCTGAGATATAGAATGGTTCAGGAAGTTGAAGCCTTGCTACAGGGTGATAGGTCTTCAAACTTTTGCTTTGACCAGATGAACTTCAGGAACTTCATGACAGATAGAGTGTTTGTTGTCCTTTGAAGAATCCTGGGATATAGAATGAAGAAGACTCTTGATCTTGAATGTATGTTCTTCTTCTTCTTCAGCTTACTATTCTTTTCTCTGGTCAAGGCCTAGGGCTTTTTGTCTCTTGACAGTGTTGTTGCCCTGTGAGTTCTGTATGCTGTATATTCTCTATGTCATCTTTTTTATATTTCTGTAATGTTGTTTCTTGTTGTGTTCTTTCGAGATAGATGAAGAAAATCCCTTTTATATTTTCCATATAATTTCACTTTGAAATTTGAATTCCTTTCTTCATTTAATGCTGACGACCTGGAGAATATTTGCATTGATTTATTTCTCCAACTGTCCTATGGAAAAATGGCAGGCAATAATCCTGATGAAGACCGTAATCAATGCTTGCTTCTAACGGTAATATTCAGAGAATATTTATGCATTGATTACTCTGGAATTATTGCAATAGAAAAGAGACAGAGGGAGGGAAATTTCTAAGTCTGGAACTTTACAGAATTCGTTGAACAGAGAACAAAATTCGTCGAGCTGTGTCCAGAGTTCGTCGAATAGAGAAGTCAAGTTCGTCGACCAGATAATAGTTATTCGTCGAGCTGATATATAAGATCGTTGACCTAATAACTGATAACTACTTTCCCTAGACCCGTCAATTCTGTGCATCAAGTTCATCGAGCTGGGAATATAACTTCGTCGATTGGAGTTCAGAAATCCATGTTTCTTGGACTTAAGAATGTTGAAGTAACATGTCCAGAAATCGTCGACCTCAGAACTGGGTTCATGGACCTGAGAACTAGTTTCGTCGAGCTGAGAACTTCTAACTGTTACTTGATAAGTCTTGCCAAGACAGTGGTCTAAGTTCATCGAGCTGAGAACTAAGTTCGTCGACTGGAGTGTGATTCTGGACTTAGAATATTTAGTTGTTTCTGGAAGAAGATGTTGAAGTAGAATACCCAGAGATCGTCGACCTGAGAACTAAGTTCGTCGACCTGAGAACTAAGTTCGTCGACCTAAGAACTAAGTGAAGAATTCTGGACTTAGAATGTTGAAGTATACTCTGGAATTCGTCGACCTGAGATTCAAGTTCGTCGAGCTCAGCTCAGAGAAATGTCTCTGATTTCATCGAGCTGAGCACAACTTTCGTCGACCTGAGTTCAACGAATGTCGAACTCATTTTCTGAGTTTGGAATTTCTCTAATTCTTGAGTCTTCTGCAGTCTGTTGATGGCTGGTCCATGTAGTGTTGACTCTAAGGACATGACCTAGACTGTAGAACTCATACATGATCCTGGATATACATGTTGGGTCAAACATCCTAACTTAGTGAACCTAGCCTAAATCCAACTAGGGATCCAACATATTTAACTACAAATTATTTCGTCGATCTCAGATTGAAGAATTATTTATTTTTCGTGGAACGGAGTTTGTCAATTCATATTCCGAAAAATCTTATATCTAGGTTTTCTTCGACATCTGTCCCGCGCTTTCAGTTCCCTTGTACTTGATCTTCGTTTTTTTCTCTTGCAGGTGAACTAATGGCGATTCTAGCAGAAAGTCTTGCAGCGATGAAATTCGACACAGGATTTGATGTCGACTTTGAATCTTTTCAACATTCAGACCCTATCTTTCTGGACATCCTACAACTCCTTGAAGAACAGTAGTTGAAGAATCTGCTGTCCACCAGGATCAAGATATGTAGCGCTGAGATCAGAGAGTGGGTCTATACTTCTTCCACCACAGATGAGAACTCTATGACTGACACAATCTCTGGTAATATTGTTCCACTTACTCCCGCCGTTCTCACAGGAATTTTTGGATTAATTAACGGTGAAGAAGAGTTAGAAATTGATACTGAGGAATTTGATGTGATGTTGAGTATGATGGGGTATACTGGAGAAAACCCAAATAAATTACTGAAGGAACACCTGTCTGCTGAGTTTAAATTTCTTGCAGACATTGTTGGGAAAGCATTGCTGGGCAAGCACACTGCCCATGATTACATAACCAGGCACCAATTCCTGGTAATATGTGTTGTGGTAAACAAGAGGAAGGTAAACTGAGCTCAGATCATGTTTGATCTGATTAAGAAAAAGTATACAAAGAAAGAGATTTGCTTTGGAAGAATATTAGGAATCTTCTTGAAGGAGAAAGCTGCTGAATCACTGGTCTCCCCGACCATATTCATCAATGCCTCCAAGAGGCTCACCTGTGCCCTTTTTGGCAAGTGGGAGAGGACCATCACTAAGACCTCCAAGGCTCCATCCTCTTCCTCCAGGCCTTCTGAAAGCACAAGGGCAGTAATAGCCTATCCCTCACCCTCAGAAGTAGCTCCCTCCTCCTCCAACATTCCTTCTCTTCAACAACCACAACAACAACCACAACAACCAGTTCATATTCCTACTCCATCTCCATCTCCTGCAAATTCTCCATAAATAAATATCACTGAAATTCCCTCCTCCCCCATTCAGGAATCCCATCAACCCTCTCCATCCTAATTACCACAACCATCCCCACCTCAATCCCCCCTTCCACCTCACTTAAATATCACAGATCCTGACACCTTTATCTCCTCCCACACATTCAATCTCGTGATTACCCCATCATCCCCACATCAAGAACCCATCCCCACACCACAACTTCCACCCTCTACAATAGCTCCTCCCTCTATCCCCTTCCCTTTCCTAGTCCAAATAGACCTTCCATATTCTACACCTGACTACACATATACAGACATGTATAGTGCATTTTCCGTTTGCTCCAATTGTGGTCATCACAATCCCTACTCCTCCTCTGCCCCAGAATCTCTCTATTTAAACTTCTCTGATATTGTTAAAGATTTACTTGCATTCATCTCTCCCACTCTTCAAATTCTTTTAAATAAAGCTCTTGCTCCTCTCACTGCTTCCATCCAAACTCTATTTGCCCAAGTCGCTGCTCTATCTCCTGTCCCATCTTCTGAGGGACTGGCTCCAGGACTCTCTACAGCCAGTCAGGGCGAGATGCTTCATGATGAAGAAGCTCCAGTAACAGTAGCAGCAGCAGAGTTTGAAGCAGCAACAGTAGCAAAAGAAGCAGTAGAAGCAGAAGCAGTAACAGAGTTTCATTCCTTTATGACTGGCTCTTCTGAAGATATACCAGATCCTTCTGCAATCATAGACTTAATAGATTTAGATGCTGAGATGGATGAGCCTGTTTTGGCTGAAATAGATACTGCTGGTGATTATATTATAAATCTCACAGTAGATCTATTAAATTTATTGAGTATTTTTGATATAGCTTATTTGAATAATCTGCCAGCAGACATCATCAAGCCATCTTTAGCTATCGTTCCTTACACCTCTCCCATAAGCCCCAAGGTTGCCATACAACTTAAGACTACTTTTGTAATTCCAGAGGCTCCTGTCCTGCCATCTCTACCCAGAGTTGATCCCATCATTATTTCATCCCCTCCAAAAGATAGTTCTGCTCCTACCTTCATAATGGATGATTCACTAATGCCTGATCTTGATGTACTAATCATGGCAGATATAGAAGAAGAAAATAAAATAATGGCTGAAAGCACTGTTATGTATAGCCCTTCTGTTCCAGCTCCAGCTCCTCCTCCAGTTCCTACTCAGGTAGAAAAGCCAATTGATAAGTCAGTACTAAAGGCCATTGATGCCTTATATGATGCTCCTCAAGATTCTGATGATGAGGATGATGATGAAGAGGGCTCAGATGATGAGCCTAAGAAAAATAAAGTATCTAAGAAGAGGAAAGCTCCTCCACCTCCTGCCCTAAAACCAAATCCAGCAAATGACACTCCATACTATATACTCTAGAAGATCATACCCTATAACGGCATGCCAGCATGGATATGGCTGTCCAAAAATCAACAGAAAGAAAGGAAGAAAAGCAGGAGATATTCCCCACCTCCTCAAAGATACAGAAAGGATCCTCCTCCTCCTCCACTTGCTACTGGTGCTTCCAGTTCTTCAACTTAGAAGACTACCCAATTTCAAACCTATCAAAGGCATCAGGGTAGGTCCTCCTCTTCAGGAAGCAGCCAGCAAAGGCATTATTCATCTGGCAAACAGCAGCATCAACAACACCAACAACAACAATTCTCTGAACATCAAAAGGCTGAAAGCCCCAAGAAACCTGCTTCCCCTCCTATACCCTTTGAAGATCCTGAGACAGCTATAACTGCTAGGATGGCCAGATTCCAGGAATTGGTTGGCCTATCCATGATCAACAAAGCAAGAGCTGAAGGAAAGGATCCATCTGAATATACTACAATGTCCAAGTACAGAAAAAAAGAACTTAACAGGTTTGCTAAGGCTAATAAGTTTTTCAATGTTGATGATTATATGAAGCTACATCCTAAAGCTGTAGTGCCAAGAGCTACCTCCCTGAATATCATTGGAGCTGCTGACATGACAATGACAAAAGCTCAAGTAGATGATCCTAACAGGGAAATCAAGTTTACACAGCCTGATGACAAAACTAAGGAGTATAAGCCAAAGGAGCCCAAGAAGAAGAAATGAACTTTAAACTGTTTAAGTCTTTTGATTATTTTAAAATTGTCTATTTATATTCTGATACAAAGCTCTTTGTATATATATATCTACTGTATATTTAAATTTTTCATGCCAGATATATGTTTTATTGCTTTGTTATTAATATGAGTCTGTAATTAGTGACCTTACCCAAATAGGGGGAGATTGTTGGATCTCTAGTTGGATTTGGGCTAGGTTCACTAAATTAGGATGTTTGACCCAACATGTATAGCTAGGGTCATGTGTATGTCCTAGAGTCTAGGCCATGTCCTTAGAGTCAACACTACATGGACTAGCCATCAATATACTGCAAAAGACTCAAGACTTAGAGAAATTTCAAAGACTCAAAAAATGAGTTCGATGTTCGTGGAACTCAGGTCAACGAAAGTCATGCTCAGCTCGACAAACTTAGAGAAAATTCTCTGAGCTGATCTCGACGAACTTGAATCTCAAGTCGATGATTTCCATAGTATACTTCAACATTCTAAGTCCAGAATTCTTCACACTTAACTCCAGTTGACGAACTTAGTTCTCAGGTCAACGAACTTAGTTCTCAAGTCGACAATTGCTGGGTATTCTACTTCAACATCTTATTCCAGAAACATCTAAGTATTCTAAGTCCAGTATCACACTCCAGTCGACAAACTCACATTCTCAGCTTTATGAACTTAGACCACAGTCTTAGCAAGATTTATCAAGTAGCAGTTAGAAGCTCTCAGCTCGATGAACCCAGTTCTGAGGTCGAAGATTTCTGGACACGTTACTTCAACATTCTTAAGTCCAAGAAACATGGAATTCTGAACTCCAGTCGACAAAGTTATACTCTCAGCTCGACGATCTTGATGCACAGAATTAGCAAGGGTCTAGAGAAAGCAGTTATCTGTTCTTAGGTCGATGATCTTGGATCTCAGCTCGACGAACAACTATTATCTGGTCGACAAACTTGACTTCTCTGGTCGACGAACTCTTGACACAGATTGATGAATTCTGTTCTTTGCTCAACGAATTCTGTAAAGTTCCAGACTTGGAAATTTCCCTCCCTCTGTCCCTTTTTTATTGCAATAATTTCTGAGTAATCAATGCTTAAATATTCTCTAAATATTTCCGTTAGAAGCAAGCATTGATTACAGTCTTCATCATGATTATTGCTTGTCGTTTTTCCATGGGACAGTTGGGGAAATCAATCAATGCAAATATTCTCCAGGACGTCAGCATTGAATGAAGGAAGAAATTCAAATTCAGAAGGAAGATTACACAGAAATATAAAAAGGATTTTTCTTTTTCTTCCTTCAGCAGAACAGATAACAACACAGTAAATAGGTTTTTCTTCTTCCTTCTCGTCTGAACACAGAGAACAAAATACACAGGGCAATAACACAGCAAAATCAGAAGCCCTAGACTAGAGAAAGAACAACAAGCTGAAGAAGAAGAAGAAAAACCATTTAAATCAAGAGTCTTCTTCTGTCTTCATCCCAGGATTCTTCAAAGGACAACAATTACTATATCTGTCAAGAAGCACCTGGATATCTGCTGGTCAAGGTTAAAACATTGAAAGCCTACTCACCCTGAAGTAAAGCTCCATCCTACCTGAACAAATCTAGATCTCAGGGGGAGCTTTGTCAAGATCAAGATCCACTAAAGTCTTCTCAGTTGTATTTGAGAAAGAGAAGACATAATCACTTTCTCATCCCCCACTGTATAAAGGGTTCTTAACTCCCTTCAAAAGTTATTCCTGGTTGCAAGTCACCTGATCAAAAGACTTGAGGATTGGTTTTTGAGCACCTGATCAAAAGCTCATTAGTGGCAGTCACCTGATCAAATACCTGAGTGGATTCCTACCAGGGTGGTAGAAGAGTGGATGTACCCAAGTTTAGGAGAACCACTATAAAATTCTTGTGTTGTCTGGTTGCTCTTTTTCTTTTGTTCTTGCTGTGGCTGTGCTAGCTAGGTTGTTGTGTTTGTGATATGCTGTGCTAGATTACTTTATCTTAGGTTTGTTTTTATTTACAGCAAAAAGTTTTAAGTTTTCAAGATACTCTATTCACCCCCCCCCCTCTAGAATATTTCAGATCTAACCCTTACTTTCATAAGCGAATTCCATTAGCCTCAAACTCTCATCCCACGCACATTCATGGTCCAAAATATAACATCTGATCATATCTTGAACGATTTGATTAACTCTTTCCGTTTGACCATTAGTCTGCGGATGATAAGCTGTGTAATATGGCAGATCGATACCCAAACCTTCCTGTAAGCTCTTCTAAAAGCAAGACATAAACTTGGAGTCTCGATCTGATATAACACTAGTTGGTACTCCATATAACCTGATGACTTTTTGCAAGTATAACTCGATAATTTTCTTCATGGAGTAGTCAATCTTAAACGGCATAAAGTGAGCACACTTCGTCAATCTGTCCACAAAAACCCAAACAGAATCATGTCCTTGTGGAGATATCGGCAATCCAGTAATAAAATCCATTGAAATGCTCTCCCACTTCTAACTTGGAATTACTAAGGGCGTCAACTTGCCTCCAGGCCTACCATGATTGGCCTTCACTCGCTTGCAAGTAAAACACACAGATACATACTTAGCTATATCGCCCTTCATACCATACCACCAAGCAATCTGCTTCAATTCTCGATACATTTTAGTAGAACCAGGGTGGTAGGCAACAATGGAACCATGTGCCTCCTTGCACAATTTAACTCTAATATCTTCAACATTGGGGATACTGAGTCTGCAGTGGTATTTCAAGATAGCTGCATCATCAATCGAAAAGTCAGATAGTTCCCCTTTCGTAGTTCTATTATAAAGGTGCATCAAATCAGGATCATCCTTTTGATTTAGCCTCGTCAGTGAAATCGATGAAGGCTCTAACACTTCCAAGCTACTGGGCGAGTCGCTACTCCCCACTGATATATCCATTAGAAGAAATTCTTACACCAATGAATCGATAGAAAGATTAGAAATCTTCACTTACTTTCTACTCAAAGCATCGACTACCACATTAGCTTTACCCTCATAATATTGAATCTCAAAATCATTGTCAGCCACATACTCTAACCACCTCCGCTGGCGCAAATTCAATTCCTTTTGAATGAAGACGTACTTCAAACTCTTATGATCGGTGTAAATTTTGCACAAAGCGCCGCATAAAAGATGTCTCCATAACTTCAGGGCATAAATCACAATAGCAAATTCTAAATCATGCGTAGGGTAATTCCTTTCATGAGCCTTTAACTGCCTCGACCCATGCACTATTACTTTACCTTCTTGCATTAGCACGCAACCAAGTCTGACATGTGATACGTCCATATACACACCATACTCTATCCCTTCAGTAGGCAAGACCAAAATCGGGGCAGTGCACAGTCTCCTCTTCAATTCTAGAAAAGCTTCCTCGCACTTATCGCTCCACACAAAAACTGTATTCTTCTGCGTAAGCTTAGTCAGTGGCGCAGACAATGAAGACAAACCCTCAATAAACCTTGTATAATTTCCTGTTAACCCTAGGAAGCTCCTTATCTCTTTGGGAGTGGCAGATCTATTCCAATCCATAACAACAGCTATCTTTCAGGGTCCACAGAAATTCCATATTTATTTACCACATGACCCAAAAATGAAACCTGAGGAAGCAAAACTCACACTTACTTAGTTTGGCATATAACTTATGCTCCCTCAAGATAGACGAAACTAGGTGCAAGTGTTGGGCATTCTCTTCAGCACTGCGGGAGTACACCAAAACATCATCTATGAAAACCACAACGAAGCGGTCCAGGTAATCTTTAATACCCTGTTCATCATATCCATAAAGGCAGAGGGAGCGTTGGTCAATCCAAAAGACATCACCAAAAACTCAAAATGCCCATGTCGCGAACGTAAAGTAGTCTGTGGAATATCTACCTCACGAATCGTCAACTGGTGGTAATCTGAACGAAGATCGATCTTTAAAAACATAGAGCTACCATGCAATTGATAAAACAGGTCATCAATCCATGGTAGGGGATATCTATTATTGATGGTCACCTTATTCAGCTCTCTATAATCGATGCAAAGCCTCATCGACCCATCCTTTTTCTTTACAAATAACACAGGTGCACCGTACGGAGAAGAACTCGGCCTAATAAAACCATTCTAAAGTAACTCATCCAATTGGCTACCCAACTCCACCAGCTCACGCAGGGCCATACGGTACGACGCCTTAACAATAAGATGAGTACCAGACTCCAGATCTATGACAAACTACACGTCTCTCTCGGGTGGAAGACTAAGAAGATTATCAGTAAACACATCCGAAAACTCGCTCACAACAAAAATCTCCTCTACTCACGACAAACAACCATAGGTCGCCAACACCGAAACCAAACTAGCAAAACATCTGGAATTGACCAGCTTCTGAGCACGTACCGCAGTTATAATCCGAGAAACTTGGTGCGGAAAACACTAAACTCTCCTGCATTGACCGTTGACCATCTTGAAGTCCAAGCGCTTAACCTTGCACTGGATAACCGAATCATACTTGGACAACAAATCCATGCCCAGAATTACATCAAAATCTTCCAAGTCTATCATCTTCAAATTTGCAACCGCTAGAAAATCAAATAAAAGAATTGGACAGCACTGAATGCCTTGGTCCTATATCAAGAATTCTCCAGAGGGAAACTTGACACGAACCGCATTGCCAAACCGATCAAGAGTCAAACAATTATGCTCTACAAAAGTCCTAGACATGATTGAGTGGGTACCACCAGAATCGAACAGAACACACGCCCAATGGGTCTTGACCTTAAACTTTCCTATATAAAATCCTATACGCAACTAAGGAAATGAACGTCAAATTACAGCTACAAATTGAAAATAAGGAAAAAGTTAGGATCTAACCTGTAATAACTTGCGAAGATGTTTGAGCTTCCTCCAAAGACACCACATTCAGCTTGCTCTTCCCCTTGTCCAATAGCTGTGGCGGCGGCAAAGCTTGGAGTGGAACTAGTTTCAATGGGGGCTGAGCCTGTGGGCAGTTCTACTTAACATGTCCCTTCTGCCCACACTAGAAGCAGGGCTTGTCCTTATGCCAATATCAGGCAGTGTCGTGCCCCCTCCGCTTACTTGCAAAACAAACCAAATCTCTTATATGTGCACCTTGAATAGCATGCACCCGTTCTATCTTTTGGGCTCCTATTCTTTGGTAACATCTCTCAAACAGATGGCCTGGCCGGCAATAGAAACTGCATTTCTCTTTGCTTCTTTTCCCTGAAGCGGTACTGGATTCTTGGGAACTCTTACCCTCACCGGCCTTCCTCTTATCCTTCATCATTTGTTGTCCTTGACTCTTGGTGTTATCAATTGCCTCAATCTTCACAACAGCCTCCACCACTTTAGCATAGCTTTCAGATCCATAAGCATTAGCTAGCTGTTGTATGTCATTCCTAAGACCACCTAGAAATCTTTTAACTCGGTTCGACTCTAAAGTCACCATGTCCGGGGCGAAACAACTCAGTTTGCTAAACTCAACCTCGTACTCAGTAATAGTAAGTTGCCTTTGCTTAAGGTGTAGAAAACAATTCATCAGACGGTCTCCCTCGACCGAAGGTAGAAACTTCTTTAGCTGCAACTCCTTGAAAGATTCCCATGAGCATCCATCCTTCAAATTCTCCTTCTCTCTTAGCCACCAACTCTAAGCAAGTCCCCTGACTTTATACGTAGTGACCATCACCCTCTAGTTCGATGATATTCCCTAGTAAGCAAACATCTCTTTGATGATAATCATCCAATCATCCAAGGCCATAAAGTCTGTCGTACTGTCATAAGCAGGGGGTCCCAGCCTCTGAAAGTGCGAGATAAACATCATCTCTGGTGGAAACAACACCAGTATCGCCAGAGGAGTAGGGGAACAGGAACAGCCTGACCCACAGCCGGGTCTTGTACACACGACAACTATCCTGACACAACTGATAATAACGTTTTGATCTACGTCTGCATCTCCATCATCTGTCTGGAAAAAGTCTCATTAATCTGCCGCAGACTTTCACTCACCGCATCGCTATGCGCACTAAAAGACTCACCCTCCGACTGGGGAGTCGACCTAGTCGCCAAATGATTAGGTGCCATCTAAACAAATAACGAATACTAATCAAAACCTTGCCCAACCGCTAGTACCCAGCAACGTAGTCCAGACAAAACATGCTTAAGTACTTGTTAAAGCTGCTAACTTGCTCTGGGATTATTAATCATGATGTCATGCCTCGACTTAGGTTGATAAGCTGTCATCCTACTGACTCATGTTCCTAGACCATGAATGCATGAATTTCTTATTATTTTTGACTCAAAACCATGTGTGTACATGTGTCATCATGTAAATCTTTAGCTTGGCACGTGTGTAGATGCAATGTTTATGCCATGCATGTTGTGGTATGCAATCTAAAAAAAGGCCTTAATGCATGTTATGAGTGGCATACACATGAAATGTTTTTAATCCCATATGATAGTACGTTTTTAGTCAACAATATTAGGGTATTTTCGGGTTTTTAAAGCACAAATCATGTCTTGTAAGTTCTTATATTGACCCTCTTTTGTAAATATTATTGTCACTAATGCGTTTTCTGCTTTTTGCAGGTTTGGACGGCCTTCAGCAAAATTTTGCTGTGACACGCCCCAAGGTCACGCCCTACCAGGGTGTGTACCTAGGGCATGTAGCCCAGAGGAATGAAGCAACAGGTCCAAAACTGCATTTCTTGGAAAATTAGTGTACACGCCCTATGTCGCGCCCATGTCACCACTACACAGGCGTGTTCTAGCGACGTGTCCCCAGGATCTGAGGAATCGCCACAGCAAGTTCTTTTTCCCGCTCCACCGTCGCACCGAAATGGTTGGTGAATTAAATTCACTATCAATCCGAAAAGGCAAGTGTACCTATCGAATTGTAGTACCAAGGTCGTATTTAAACTCGGGGCTGTCAAGTACTGCTACTCACGCTTCTACTATTATCCTACCGAAAGATTGTTGGGTCTTTGAGAATGTTAAAATTAAAACTAAAGAAAATTTTTAAAACAAAAACTTATTTTAAAAAGCTAGCATTCGATCAATGATTCACCATGAAATGAGACGAGAAGGAAAAATATAGATTTAAATTTGCAAATTAACCTCGACCGTGACAGATCCAATATTAGGAAGTAATCTCGCTAGAGCATTAAATCCCCTAACTTATAGACGTTTTGATCGAAATATCTTTACAAGTCAAATGGCCTAAAGTCGCATTACGGAAGTGACCCGCACTATTGGATTTGACTCCAATCCGTAGGATTCACGTCATCCTATCTCTAGGGTTGCGATCAACTCCTTCCTTCTTTGAGTGATCTTTCAAATCAACGAGTCTCTTGACTTCTATGAAATGAGATCAAATTGCCTACTATCGTATACCGAAAATACGGAGTCAACACGAGATAAATCAAAGAAGGATCAAGAATAATTTAGACAAAAATAAAACTATAAAAATAGAGGAAAACCTCATCTCATTTCATGGATCCTCACGATCGAATGCTAAGGGAAATTAGCTACGCATAGTTGAAAAGGAGATAAAATTAAGATGAAGAAAATTCATATTCATTGATTAGATAAAATGGAAGAGTACACAATAATAAAAAAAGATAATGTTATTCTACTAAATAAAAGGGAATTACAACAAAAAAAGGACTATAACAACAATGAAGAAAAGTACTTGCACTAGAACTAGCTATCTCACTTGCTCTCTCTCCAATCCAACCTTCCTAAAGCTTGAGGCAAGGGCTCATTTTATAGATGAGGGGGAAGGTTCTAGATGGAAGTGGATATGAAGGGGGAAAGTATGTGGCCGGCCATGTATGGGAGGAGATGTTCATGCATGATATTAAATGAGGGGGAGAGAGAAGAGGCTACATGCAAGCATTTTCATTTTTGGAAAATGAAAAAGAACAAAATAAATAAAATATGGGGGGATGGATGGGTTTAAATGAGAATGAGAGAAGGGGAAAGAGGGGTGAATGAGAAATAAATAAGAGAGAGGGGGGAAGTGGGGAGATGCATGAAAAATGAAGAGAAGAGAAAATAATAAAGTGGAGAGAGAGGGGATGAATGAGGGGGTCCGGTCATGCATGAATGGGGGAAAAATATAAAAAGAAAGGGGGAGAGAGAGGGCCGGCCATGCATGGGCCTCAAATGGGCCAAGGTATGGAGAGAGCCATGCAAAGGTGGCTGGACTTGAAGAGGGCTGCTGCACTTGGAGGGCTCGAGTTCATGGATTAAGTGGGTTGCATGCTTGCATGTGGGCTGGCCGAGCCACACTTGAAGAGGGCTGCATCAAGGAGGGTCGGCCATTCACTTGAAGGAGGGCCGCACCTACAAACAAATAGAACATGCATTAGCTTTAAGATAAAATAACTAACAACAATCATTCAAATATCATAGCAATCATAAAATAACAAAAACATAAAAACTAAAACATATCAAACAAACAAACATAAAATATATTATCATAGCATACATAAAATATATAAAAAATTATACTTAAACTTAGGAAAATTTAAACTAAACTAACACAAAAAATGATGACTAAAACTAGTCATCAAATTCACCCATGGTTAGGCTTTTGCTATTCCAGAGCAAAAGTATGACAAATATTTATAAGACATTTATAAAATTTTCAATTAAACTAAAAATTTACTTACGCCAAAATCAAGCCAAAAATAAAATTTAGGGATTTACGAATTAAGTCCTAAATTATGGAATTAAAGTGAAAAGAGAGAAATATTTAGCCAAAAATTCTCTAATAAATTAACTAGCACTCAAAATTGAGTAAATTACAAACAAGGTTAGATTAAAATTATAAAAATCATAACTTAAAAGAAAATTAAGGAAGAATGCAACCTACTACTTATGCTCTCCCAATATTTTAATTTAAAATCTAAGACAATAATATTTGCTAAGGGGTTTGGGGAGAAAATCAACATGAAGAGGACTTTGATTGGAGGTGATAATCATTATTTTTTTCACACCCCACCAAAATTTTTAAATAAAATATATATGTAATACCAGAAAATGATAGACTAACATCCTATCACTTCCCATGACATATATGAACTTTTAATTCCTCTCTTCATCTGGGTTGCATATGTTTACCAGATAATAAGGAACTAACATCTCCTTATTCCCATGACATATGATATAACAATAAAAAGAAAAAGGAAGGAGTTAAACAGAATTTTAGAAAATAAACTTAAAATACTAGAGAGCAACTACTAGTAGATTGAGATTTCCTAAGAATCTAAAAGCATGAGGAAATAATAATTAGAATCCAAAATTGTTAAGCAAAATTACTACAAAATTGAAACTATTTAAAATAAAAGAGAAAAAGTGCTAAATAAATTACTCTAAGCAAATTAAAATCATAAGATAATTCTCAAAACTAAATCACTAAATATTAGATTTAACTAAACATGATGAAACAAAAGATTAGCAAATCAAAAAAAGTAAAAATGCTTATAAACAAACTCAAAAAAAATTCTAAAAATAACAAAAAGACTAAGCAAGGGGTTTATTATATTTTTGGATTTTTCTAAGATTTTTCATTTTTTTTAAAAATTTTGAAATCTTATTTTTTGGAATTTTTGATAAAGCTAAAGTACTTAAAAACAAACATTTTTTTGAAAAACTTAAAAAGAAAGGAGATTTTTTTTGGAAAAAGAGAAATTAAATAGAAAAGAAAAGGAAAAAGAGCGAAGCCCTCCCACAGGCTTAAACATTGCATTGTCCTCAATGAAAAATAAAAACAAGAAAGAAAAAGGAAGAAGAAAAGGGAGGGGGAATGCAATAAAGTAAATACTTAAAAAGAAAACGACTTCCCCGGATTCGTAAGGCCGAATGCAGACGTCGCTCCCCCATGCTTGAGCTGGACACCAGCGCAGGACTAAGGAAGAGAGGAAAGGATGGAGCCAAACGAACCGCCGGGGGCATTATTTCTACAAAACAAAAGAAGCAAACAAAAAGAAAAAGAAAGAACAAAAAGTGATAAGCAAGGGGTGTCTCCCAAGAGCGTTCTTTGTTTAAAGTCGTCTGAGCCCGACGTTATTGATTAGCTAAATGGAAAATAAAAACTAAAGTGAAGAGGTAACTCCCTAAGTATGCGCTTAGGAGAGTACATCAAAAGAGAGAAAAATTGAAGAATTGCACCGACATGGGGTGGAATCTTCAATGGCATGACGCCCGAAAATGAACGGACGGAGTTATAGAAGAACTCCGCCGTATGTAAAATGGGAAAGAAGGTGTCGTCAAAAGAAGAAGAAGAAGAAGAAGAAATAGAAAGAGGAATAAAAGAAGTAGAAAAAGAAATTTCATCAACGGAAATTTCACAAGGAGAAGGAGGGACTTGTGAAATTTCGGGAGAAGGAGGGGTAGAAAGAACGAAAGAAGAATTATCTAAAATAAAAGATGAAGATTCGCTAAAAATAGAAAAATTTGGAACAGTTGAAATTTGAAGCGAAATGGAATCACAAACGTCTTCAGAATGGAGAAAAAGAATGATGAGACGTCTCGTCATCCTCAAAAGGTAAGAAGCACGCCAGAGTATCCATAGGGGTGTCATCCAAAGGAGGAAGGAAACAATCCGGAATATCCGAATAGTTATCCTCCTCGAGAGGAAAAGGACAAGTCGGGATATCTGGTGACTCATTACACGATGAAATTGGAGGAGACGGAGAAGAAGACGAAGAAAACGAAGCGGCCTCATGAGAAAAATAATCGATAATGGTCTTGAAATGCGAATTAATATTATCAAGAGAAGTTTGCAATTCAAAATACACATTATCGGTTGAATTAAAATTTAGAGGCACGGCGCTTTGCGGGGCAAAATCATGCGAAAAATAATACAGGTTCCACACCTCCCAAGTAGGATAAAAATTGGAGTAAGGGTCAAATTGGCCACTTTGACCTGCTCCAGAAAAATTGAAATCAAAAGAGGGAGTGGTTCCCGAAAGACATTCAAAATAAAAGTGGTCGGGCGACCCGCAAAAATTACAAAAAGCGCCAAAAGAAGACGATTCTATAAAAAAAACTGTTACCAAAAAGAAAGAGAAAATTTAATTTTTTTGATTTTTTGAAGAAGTAATAGCGTAAGCGTTTTCCTAATATTGACGAAAAAGCCTCCCCGGCAATGGCGCCAAAAACGTGGTGAATTGAATTCACTATCAATCCGAAAAGGCAAGTGTACCTATCGAATTGTAGTATCAAGGTCGTATTTAAACTCGGGGCTGTCAAGTACTACTACTCACGCTTCTACTATTATCCTACCGAAAGATTGTTAGGGTCTTTGAGAATTTTAAAATTAAAACTAAAGAAAATTTTTGAAACAAAAACTTATGATAAAAAGCTAGCATTCGATCAATGATTCACCATGAAATGAGATGAGAAGGAAAAATATAGATTTAAATTTGCAAATTAACCTCGACTGTGACAGATCCGATATTAGGAAGTAATCTCGCTAGAGCATTAAATCCCCTAACTTATAGACGTTTTGACTGAAATCTCTTTACAAGTCAAAATTGCCTAAAGTCGCATTACAGAAGTGACCCGCACTATTGGATTTGACTCCAATCCGGAGGATTCACGTCATCCTATCTCTAGGGTTGCGATAAACTCCTTCCTTCTTTGAGTGATCTTTCAAATCAATGACATTCTCGATCCTTCTTTGATTTATCTCGTGCCGACTCCGTATTTTCGGTATACGGTAGTAGGCAATTTGATCTCATTTCATAGAAGTCGAGAGACTCGTTGATTTGAAGATCACTCAAAGAAGGAAGGATTTGATCGCAACCCTAGAAATAAGATGACGTGAATCCTCCGGATTGGAGTCAAATCCAATATTGCGGGTCACTTTGGTAATGCGACTTTAGGCCATTTTGACTTGTAAAGAGATTTCGGTCAAAACGTCTATAAGTTAGGGGATTTAATGCTCTAGCAAGATTACTTCCTAATATCGGATACGTCACGGTCGATGATAATTTGCAAATTTAAATCTATATTTTTCCTTCTCGTCTCATTTCATGGTGAATCATTGATCGAATGCTAGCTTTTTATCATAAGTTTTTGTGTCAAAAATTTTCTTTAGTTTTAATTTTAAAATTCTCAAAGACCCAACAATCTTTCAGTAGGATAATAGTAGAAGCGTGAGTAGCAGTACTTGACAGCCCCGAGTTTAAATACGACCTTGGTACTACAATTCGATAGGTACACTTGCCTTTTCAGATTGATAGTGAATTCAATTCCCCGGCAACGGCGCCAAAAACTTGGTGAATTGAATTCACTATCAATCCGAAAAGGCAAGTGTACCTATCGAATTGTAGTACCAAGGTCGTATTTAAACTCGGGGCTGTCAAGTACTGCTACTCACGCTTCTACTAATATCCTACCAAAAGATTGTTGGTCTTTGAGAATTTTAAAATTAAAACTAAAGAAAATTTTTGAAACGAAAACTTATGATAAAAAGCTAGCATTCGATCAATGATTCACCATGAAATGAGACGAGAAGGAAAAAAATATAGATTTAAATTTGAAAATTAACTTCGACCGTGACGGATCCGATATTAGGAAGTAATCTCGATAGAGCATTAAATCCCCTAACTTATAGACGTTTTGACCGAAATCTCTTTATAAGTCAAAATGGCCTAAAGTCGCATTACCAAAGTGACCCGCAATATTGGATTTGACTCCAATCCGGAGGATTCACGTCATCCTATCTCTAAGGTTGCGATCAACTCCTTCCTTCTTTGAGTGATCTTTCAAATCAACGAGTCTCTCGACTTCTATGAAATGAGATCAAATTGCCTACTACCGTATACCGGAAATACGGAGTCGACACAAGATAAATCAAAGAAGGATCGAGAATAATTTAGACAAAAATAAAACTTAAAAAAATAAAGGAAAACCTCATCTCATTTCATGGATCCTCACGATCGAATGCTAAGGGAAATTAGCTACGCATAGTTGAAAAGGAGACAAAATTAAGATGAAGAAAATTCATTTCATTGATTAGATAAAAGGGAAGAGTACACAATAATAAAAAAGACAATGTTATTCTACTAAATAAAAAAGAATTACAACAAAGAAAAGAACTATAACAACAATGAAGAAAAGTACTTGCACTAGAACTAGCTATCTCTCTTGCTCTCTCTCCAATCCAACCTTCCTAAAGCTTGAGGCAAGGGCTCCTTTTATAGATGAGGGGGAAGGTTCTAGATGGAAGTGGATATGAAGGGGGAAAGGATATGGCCGGCCATGTATGGGAGGAGATGTTCATGCATGATATTAAATGAGGGGGTGAGAGAAAAGGCTACATGCATGCATTTTCATATTTGGAAAATGAAAAAGAACAAAATAAATAAAAGATGGGGGAATGGATGGGTTTAAATGAGAATGAGAGAAGGGGAAAGAGGGGTGAATGAGAAATAAATAAGAGAGAGGGGCGAAGTGGGGAGATGTATGAGAAATGAAGAGAAGAGAAAATAATAAAGGGGAGAGAGAGGGGATGAATGAGGGGGTCGGCCATGCATGAATGGGGGAAAAATATAAAAGAAAGGGGGAGAGAGAGGGTCGGCCATGCATGGGCCTCAAATGGGCCAAGGTATGGAGAGAGCCATGCAAAGGTGGCTGGACTTGAAGTGGGCTGCTGCACTTTGAGGGCTCGGGTTCATGGATTAAGTGGGATGCATGCCTGCATGTGGGCTAGCCGAGCCACACATAAAGAGGGCTGCATCAAGGAGGGCCGACCATGCACTTGAAGGAGGGCCGCACCTACAAACAAATAGAACATGCATTAGCTTTAAGATAAAATAACTAAAATAACAACAATCATACAAATATCATAGCAATCATAAAATAACAATAACTTAAAAACTAAAACATATCAAACAAACAAACATAAAACATATTATCATAGCATACATAAAATATATAAAAAATAATACTTAAACTTAGGAAAATTTAAACTAAACTAACCCAAAAAATGATGACTAAAACTAGTCATCAATGGTCACGCCCCCTGACACGCCCTGGTCGGGTGTGACATATGGGCGTGTACTTCAATTATAATGCCCGTCACCTCCAGCAGTAAATTACAACCAAAAAAGTCGCACCGAAATGGTCACGCCCCAGGGACACGCCCTGGTCGGGCGTGACATATGGGCGTGCACTTCAACTACGACGCCTGTCACCTCCAACATTCAATTTTAGCCCAAAACGTCGCACCGAATGTGTCACGCCCGAGGGACACGCTCTGGTCGGGCGTGACATATGGGCGTGTACGTCAACTACGATGCCCGTCACCTCCAGCATTCAATTTCAGCCCAAAAAGTCGCACTGAATGTGTCACGCCCCAGGTACACGCCCTGCCCGGGCGTGTCAGGGGGGCGTGACCAGACCCGAAGAAAATCTATAAATTGAGCCCATCTCCAAGGGTTCAGAGCCATCTTTGGATTGAGAGGGGAGGTTATGCCCTTTAGTTTTCTTGTTGTTTTCTTGTATTTTTCCATGCTCTCCCTCCTCATTTTAAGCTTGTTAATCTAGCTTAGTTTACTTTTTTTGTATTAGTTGTTGTAATTGCTCAGTAGCTGAATGTTAATGCTAGCATAGGTTTTCAATTCCAGCACTTGTAATCGTCTATTTCAAGTTGTAGCTCTCTTTCAGTATAAATAAAAAGTGTGCTCTTTTCTTTGTGTTCTAAATGCTTTTCTACTTCTCTCTCTCCCTCCATTTCACCATGAGTAACTAATCCTCCTTGTACTCGATCTTGATGATCCGAGGTTCGAGTTGATTAAGTTATGATGCTCTAGTTCGCTCTTTCTTTGTAAGGCTTAGACTTTTGATTTACTCTTGGAAAAATCTTGTTTGGAGTTATATTATCGATATATAATTTCCATATTTGTTTTCATTCTTAGCTAGCCGAAAGGCTCGTAGTTTGAAGTGAACAATCAAGAGTAAAGAGAGTTGCATGCACCCCTCGAGAGAGGCAGACGTTAAATCTCCCGGATTGGAGTGAAATCCAATAGAGGGGTTCACATTGTAAAGCGAGTTTTACGTCTCCGATTTGGATGAGAGTTCGGTCGGACCTTCCTAAACTCAGGTAGGCACGGCTTCGAGAGAAGCGTGTTCATGCTTATGGAACCTCCACGGTCAAGGTTTTCGCTTTATAAAGTTAGGGTTTATCATCGCATTTCTTAAATCAACTTTACCCGAGGTGATTCTCGATCGAGTTCTCTTCTTTATCATCGTCTTAACCCCTCATTGTAATCGTTTTAATAGATCTCTATTTAACCGCAAGCTTTTCTCTTTTTAGCATAATACTTCTCTTTTTAATCGCATTTTAGCATTCTCTTAAACCCAAAATCAATCTTCGATAAGATAATAGTTTTCCTGTGAGTAAGATTATTCGACGGCTCCCGGATTTTAATACGACACTTGTGTCCCCTAGCTGCATTTCGATAGGTATACTTGTCTTGTTGGATTGCTAGTTCGGTTTATTTTCTCCTTGCGAATATAATCACACCAAGTTTTTGGCGCCGTTGCCGGGGAAGCAACTTTTGTTGATAATTCAAAAATACGAACCTATTACTTTTATCATTTTTTTTCTTCTCACCCTCTTTCTCAAATTAAAACTCCAAAAATATATTAACACTCATAATAGAAACCCATATCACAATTTTTCTATGCCACTTAACACTCTCGAAAAGGACAATGTGGCTCTAAATGCCACTATCTTGTCTAGTACCTTGCGAACCCTTCATCGGGTAGACCTTGGGAAGTTCGGGAGTTAAAACATAAAAAAATCTATTTCAAAAAAAATATATATTTTTTAGTTTATTCACTTCTTTTTCTTTCCTTCTCTTCTTCTAGTGCATGACCCGAGGGAATCCGTCGGATATTTTGGACTTGGACCACGAAATTGAGCGTACTCTTCGGAGAAGATCGCGATTTTAAGGCCCTACTTACCAAATACCGGTTGAGGATTCCGAGTCATTTTCTACCCTAAGGATGGAAGAACCTGCTGTAGAGGAAGCCGTGCATAGGCCCATGTCTTATTATGTACGACCCAATCTAGAGGGTATAGAATAAAGCATAGTTCGCCCTGCTATAGCTAATAATAATTTCGAACTTAAGCCTAGCATAATTCAAATGGTGCAGCAGTATGTGCAATTTGACGGACTTCAAGATGAAGATCCGAACGCGCATATAGCAAGCTTTCATGAGATTTGTGACACCTTTAAAATGAATGGTGTTACAAATGATGCTATTAGGCTAAGACTCTTCCCTTTCTCCCTAAGAACCAAGGCTAAGCAATGGCTGAACACTCTACCAAAAAACAGCATCACCACCTGGAATCAACTAACTGAAAATTTTTTGGCAAAATATTTTCCGCCAGCTAAAACAGCAAAACTTAGGAATGATATTTCTGCTTTTGGACAAATAGATTATGAAACCTTATATGAAACCTGGGAAAGATTTAAAGAACTCTTAAGATGATGCCCGCACCATGCCCTACCTATATGGTTGCAGGTGCGGACATTTTATAATGGGCAAAATTAAAGCACAAAGCAAATGATAGACGCAGCTTCTGGTGGTACCTTAAACCACAAAACCCCGGAAGCAGCTCTTGATCTTTTTGAGGACATGGCCATGAACACTTACAAGTTGAATGTGCCTAGGTCCCGCCCAAACAAACCTGCAGGTATCTTTGAAGTGGACAACGTCTCCCAGCTCGCTCTGCAAGTTGAAATATTAAGCAAAAAAATTATGGATATGACTGCTGCCTCCGCCCCTCAGGTATGGGAATCTACAACTCCTTCCCCCGAACATTTGGATTATTTCAATAATATTCCTAGAAATGCTTTTAATATTTTTTCTGCTGCGAATTTTTATCCTCCTGGTTTTAATTTTTCGAATAGTTATAATCCTGCTTTAAGAAATCACCCGAATTTTTCGTAGAGTAATCCTTCGAATGCAGTACGCCCGCCACCAAAAATTGATTTTTCTGCACCACCACCACCTCCTTAAAATTTTCCAAAACCTCCAAGTTTGGAGGAAATATTTTCAAAATACATGAATGCTAATGACGCTACGATAAGAACCTTAACTGGAAGCGTTAAAAATTTAGAGAATCAAGTCGGACAGCTCGCTAAAATAATTCCTGAGCGACCTGCAGGCTCTCTTCCTTACCAATACCGAGCCCAACCAGAGAGAGCAAGCGAAAGATATAACTCTTCGGAGTGGGAAGCAAGTTCCCGGTATGGTAAGTGAAGAGCCCGAGTGAAGCTCCTCTCCCGCTTTAAAAAATCAAAGCTCCTCTCCCGCTTTAAAAAATCAAAGGTCCACTCCTGCTTTAAAAATCCCACCCTCTGCTGAAGAAGTTATCACCCCTGTTTTAGAAAAAGAACTCACTCCACCACCCACCTTTAAAAATAATCCAACCCCGCAATACCCTTCCGAACTTAATAAACAACGTCAGGACGACCAATACACCCGTTTCTTAGAAATGTTTAAACAAATCAACATAAATCTGCCCTTTCACGAAGGGATATCCCAGATGCCGAAGTACGCTATGTATCATAATGACCTCCTGACCAACAAGAAGAAGTTAGTGAACCTTTCGCATGTCATGTTAAATGTCGAGTGCTCGGTGGTCTTGACAAATGGTTTACCAAATAAAATCAGTGACCCGGGTAGTTTTTCTATTCCATGTGTCTTTGGTGATCTTTTTGTCAAGCACGCATTAGCCGACCTAGGTGTGAGTATTAATCTGATGCTCCTCTCGTTGTTTTAAAAAGTTAGGAATTGGTAGTCTCAACCCCACACGCATGAGTATCCAGCTCGCCGACAGATCAGTAAAATACCCGTTAGGAATCGTGGAGGATGTCCTAGTTAAAGTCGACAAGTTCATCTTCCCGGTGGACTTTGTCATATTGGACATCGAAGAAGACTTCGAGGTTCCCCTGATCCTTGGCCGACCCTTCCTCGCCACCTCCCGAGCTATCATTGACGTAAGCAATGATAAGCTCTTCCTTCGAGTAGGCGACAATGAAGTAACTTTCTCTATCACCCCCTCGATGAAGAACACCCTAGCAAATGATGACATTTGTTTTTTCGTAGATGCCCTAAGTGAAGAATCCTCCTGTCGCCTCTCTAATTTTGAAAAACAATTTTCTGATTTTTGTTCCTCTTCTACTCCTCCAACTGAATTGCTACACCTAAGTGAAGAATCCTCTTGTCGCCTCTCTGAATTTGAAAAAGAATTTTTTGATTTTTGCTCCTTTTCTACTATTCCAAATGAATTGCTACAAGAAGCCGCCATGGCCGCTAGCCCCACCCCTTTCAATTTTTCGTATAAATAAAAAGTATATGAAAATATTGTTTTTGAAAAAGAACGGATTTCTAAAACGTCATATGAAGACCCCCCTACCCTGGAATTGAAAGAACTACCTAAGCATCTTAGATACGTTTTCTTAGAAAAGGACTCCAAGCTGCCCATAATAGTTTCGGGCTACCTCACGGATGTGCAAAATGATAAACTTCTTTTAATTTTACGTAAGCATCGTCGTGCTATTGCTTGATAGATATCTGATATCAAGGGCATAAGCCCATCTTTCTGCACTCACAAAATCTTAATAGAAGATAATTTGTGCAACTCCATACAACCTCAGCGCCGTATAAACCCGAACATGAAAAAAGTAGTTAAGGGCGAGGTTATGAAATTATTAGACGCAGGAATTTTCTATCCTATATCTGATAGTAAGTGGGTTAGCCCACTCCAGGTAGTACCAAAGAAGGGAGGGATAACGGTAATAAGTAACGAGAATAATGAATTAATCCCGACATGGACGGTGACCGGATGGCGAATTTGTATAGATTATCGTAAGTTAATTGACGCCACCTGCAAGGATCACTTTCCCTTGCCATTCATCGATCATATTTTAGAACGATTATCCGGCCATAGCTTTTATTGTTTTCTCGATGGCCTCTCGGGGTATTTTCAAATCCCCATCTCTCCCGAGAACTAGGATAAAACTACGTTTACTTGTCCCTTCGGCACCTTTGCCTATCGAAGAATGTCGTATAGATTGTGCAATGCGCCAACTAAAAATTCCAGCGATGTATGCTCGCTATCTTTGACAAGTACGTAGAAAGCATTATGGAGGTATTCATGGATGATTTCTCCGTGTTTGGTGACACATTTGATAGTTGTTTAGGATACCTCGAAAAAGTCTTAGAACGGTGCGAAGAAACTAACCTTGCCATAAATTGGGAAAAATGTCATTTTATGGTGAGGGAAGGGTTAGTTTTGGGACATAAAATTTCGGCACGAGGTACTGAAGTAGACATTGCTAAGATAGAAGTTATCGAGAAGTTACCGCCGCCTACAAACATAAAAGCTATAAGAAGTTTCCTAGGTCACGCTGGTTTCTACCGCCGCTTCATAAAGGACTTCTCCAAGATCACCAAGCCCCTTACCCATCTCTTAGAAAAAGACGTCCATTCATTTTTGATGACCTTTGCCTAGTTGCTTTTAATTTAATAAAAGAAAAATTAATTAATGCCCCAATTATGATATCTCCGGTGTGGGACTTTCCATTTGAGATAATGTGCGATGCGAGTAGCTATGCGGTAGAAGCCGTTTTAAGTCAACATGAAAGTGCGAGTTAGATCTGATATACTCTAAAGGGGGGTGAATAGAGTATGGTGCTTAAAAACTTTTTACAACAGTTGTTGTAATCTGAGTGAACAAACAGGGAAGCAAGAAGTAAATCTAATCACAGTAGCTATCTAATCACAATCTACAAAAGAAACTAATCACAGATCACAGACAAAAACAAAAATATAGACAAGCAACCAGAAGACACAAGGAGCTATAGTGGTTCCCCTAAACTTGGGTACATCCACTCTTCTACCACCCTAGGTAGAAATCCACTGCAGGATGAGTTGATCAGGTGTCTTGGGCACCAATGAGCTTTTGATAAGGTGCTCAAAAACCAAACCAGATTTTTTGATCAGGTGTCTTGCCACCAATGAGCTTTTGATAAGGTGCTCAAAAACCAAGCACAAACTTTTGAAGGGAGTTTGAAAGACCCTTTACAGAGATGGGGATGAGAGAGTGATGGAAGTCTTCTCTTTCTCAAAGCAGCTGAGAAGACTATGTGGATATGATGTTGTCAAAGCTCCCCCTGAGATCTGTAGTTGATCAGGAAATGAAGCTTTGCTCTAGGGTGATAGGCCTTCAGAAATTGATCTCCAGCAAATGATGATTTCAGCAACAGCTGAAATATGAGGTGTCTGGAGTCTTGAATGATGATGGCCTTGAACACTTGAATCAAAAGAGATCTGAAGATTTCAGATGGTTGATCTCCTTAGGTTGTGTGTTCTTGTATGAATTCTTTTAGACAGAGAATGTCTACAGTTCTTTTTCTTTTTCTCTTTGAGTGATTATTGTTGAGAAAGATGTTGTTCCAGAGAAGATTTTTGTTCTTCTTCTTCTTGTGCACTCTCTTCTTCTTGTTCTTGATTGTTGTCAGGAATTCAAAAATCTTGTCTTTTATTCCTTTTGTTCTGAATAGAAAATGATCCTCTGTCCAGAATAGCCGTTAGCCTGTCATTAATTACATCCTTAATTGCAATTATCTTCTGGGGAAAGTCCAAAGAAACATTCCTTGATAATCCCTTGAAACTTGCTCCAGAATAAATGAAAACGGCTACAAAATCTTCTAAATTAATTGCTGACAATAACTCCTTAACTGTTCTGAATTTGAATCTTGAAAATCATTTAACTCTTCAGAAAAAACGTCGAACTGAGCTCCACTATCGTCGAACTGAGCTCAGCGATTTGGACTTAGACAGCAACAGAGATCGTCGATCTGAGCTCAACTATCGTCGAACTGAGCTCAGAGATAGAGAATCAATACTGGAGTCAAGATCGTCGAACTGAGCTCGAAGATCGTCGAATGGAGTTCGACGATTTGTTGAAGTTGAGCTCAGCGATCGTCGAAATGGAGTTCGACGATCCGTCGAAGTGTGCTAGACGATCGTCGACTGGAGTTCGAGGATTCGTCGTACTGAGCTCGACGAAATGACTTGGGCTCCAAACTGAAAAACCTTGGTCTTGAGGGCAGCTTCCAAACCTAACTACTAACCCTTAGACTCAATTCTAATTGACCTTTAGATCTATACAATGAGGTCAAGAATAGGTTTCCTAAAGACATAGTGATCCTGACCCAAATTAGTAATAGGGTGTTCCAACACAACATATATCTAAAAACTTCCACCCTATCTATTACACTAGCAAAACACTCAGATCTGCACAGGAAAATTACACCACAACCGAGAAGGAGCTCCTAGCTGTAGTATTCGCTTTTGATAAATTTTGCCCTTATATTACTCTTTCAAAAATTATTGTTTTTACGGACCACTCGGCCCACAAATATCTTCTTTCTAAAACGGATGCCAAACCGTGCCTGTTTCGCTGGTTCTTACTCCTCCAGGAGTTTGATTTAGAAATCCGTGATAAGCAAGGAGCCGAGAACTTGGCCGCCGACCACCTCTCGTGCCTAGATAATCCTTTTATTGAAAAATTAGACGAAAAATCTTTTAACAATTATTTTTCCGATGAGAAGCTGTTTTCAATTACCACATCTACTTCTCCTTGCTTTGCACGCATCGCCAACTATCTAGTGGCTCGTGTGCTCCCAAAAGAGTTCTCATCTCAGCAAAAGAAGAAATTCTTTTCTGAGTTGAAGAACTATTTTTGGGAGGACCCGCATCTTTTCAGAGTCTGTGCAGACCAAGTGATAAGAAGGTGTGTTTCTTATGAAGAAGGTTTGGACATTATTACGCATTTGCATGAAGGACTGACAGGTGGGCACTATCAAGCTGCTCGCACCGCTCACAAAGTGCTAAGCATGGGTTTTTACTGTCCTAGCCTATTTAAAGACGCGCAGGACTTTGTGAGTAGGTGTGATAGTTGCCAACGGTCAGGGTAATATTTCTAATAAAAATGAAATGCCGCAAAATTATTTCCTTGAGTGCGAAGTTTTCGACCTCTGGGGAATTGATTTTGTTGGCCCTCTTCCTTCTAGCTTCAGGAATAAGTATATTTTAGTTTCCGTTGATTATGTTTCGCGATGGGCAGAAGACCAAGCTCTTCCTACAAACAATGCCCAAGTCGTAGTTACGTTTTTCAAAAAATTATTTTCTTGATTCGGTACGCCGCGTGCCATCGTTAGTGACCGGGGTTCCCATTTCTGTAATGAACAGTTTTCTAAAATCCTTACTAAAAATGACGTTACTCATAAACTTTCAACTGCCTACCACCTCCAAACTAACGGACAAGTCGAAGTAGTGAATAGAGAAATAAAATTTTTTTTAGAAAAGACTGTTTCCACCTCTAGAAAAGACTGGTCAACCAAATTAGACGATGCTCTATGGTCCTACCGAACAGCGTACAAAACCGCCATCGGATGTACGCCGTATCGGTTGGTATATAGAAATTCGTGTCACTTACCCGTAGAACTAGAACACCATGCTTTTTGGGCCTTAAGACTCTTAAATTTCGATCCCCACTCTGTCAGCGATTTAAGAAAGTTTCAACTCAATAAACTCGATGAGTGGCGCTTTTACGCGTACGAAAATAACAAATTTTATAAAGAGCGGATGAAATGTTTACACGACAAAACTTTAAGGCACCCAAAAACCTTCAAGACGGTCGACCAAGTTCTTTTATATAACTCACGATTATGTTTATTTCCGGAGAAGTTAAAATCACGATGGTCTGGGCCATTTACCGTCAAAGAAGTTTATCTATATGGAACGATTTTAATTTCACACCCTGATAAGGGTGAGTTCAAAGTAAATGGGCAGCGTCTTAAACTTTATTTCTGTGGTGATGTCAGTCAAAACTGTATTAAGTTTCTTATGCACGAACTTTAAACTAACTGGACAACATTTATTTACATGCTATTTGGACAAATAATCTTTTGGACACTATTATTTTGATGCGTCGAGCTCAAACAACGCTTTAAACAAAGGGCGCTCTTGGGAGGCAACCCAAACTATTTTTTTTATTTTCTTTATCTTACACTTTTTCCCCCGACAGCTCCACAAGTTGAAGCTTCTGCGATCGCCACCGCCAATGTGCTAAATCCATCACATAATCCAAATAAGACATGTCAATAAGATCCAGAGCGTAAGCATCGGGGCGCATCATCACTCAGCTTTCGCAGCAAATAAATTCGGGGAAGTACCTGTTTTTCAATCTTTTTTTACTGTACTTTAATTTTCTCTCTCTCTCTCTAACCTCCTTCTCCATTGAGGACAATGTCCATTTTAAGCTTGGGGAGAACTTCCTCCAAAAAAAATATATGTTTTTTGTTTTTTTTAGTTTAGACATTTTAGTATTTCCATGGTACCCCTTGTTTTTGTTTTATTTTTTCTCAAAATCCGATATAAACTTTTTAATTAATTATAATTTTTCTAATCGTTTTTTAAATTATGTTTCACAAGTAAATTGTTGGTCATGCTGTGTTTCTAATTCACAGTAGCATATTAAGGTGAAATATTTTTCTAAAACTCGCATTTTTATTATGGTTTTTCGTTCTTTATTTTCTTTACTTTCTCAAAAATTCATCATCCACTATTTTCCTTTTCATTTTTAGATAATTTTTGAAAGGTCAACTTTTGAATAATGTAGTAGATATGAACGATGCAAGTCACCTATTATTTTTATTTTCAAGATAATTTCATCGATCTTCTTTTATTATCTAGGACTTGCTTTTTAAAAATTTTCAAATCTATGTTTTAAATAAATTTAAAAGAGTGAAAATAATTTAGGCCGTTTTTTGTTTTTGTTTGAGCTTTCCTGCCAACCTAAAATCTTTCACCACTAGCTAGCCGCTTTTGAGCTTTTTTTTCCAATTTCATTTGATAGCTCCTCTTTTCAAATCATTTTCACCAAAGCCCAAATTTCTAACCTATCTAATCACACTAGCCTTTTTGAGTTTCATAAAAAATTTTCATGATTATGATAGGTTATTTTGTGATATTTTTGGAGAAGTTTTTGAAAAAAAGTATGCTCAAAAGAAATGTTTGTTTTTGTTTGGCCAATTCAAAATGAAAATAAAAATATTTATGGCCTTTGTTTTGAAAAAAAAAACAAAAGAGAAAATATTTTATTTAAAATGAGAATTTTTGAAACTCTTTGTTTTGGTTTAGTGCGATTTTAAGCCTCCATGTTTATCTTTGAATTCCACTCCTAATCATAATCCTAAAGCAAACGCTTCAGTCCTATTAAGTCCTTTTGATTCACGACTTTTGAATTTTATTTAATAAATGAAAGATATTGTACCTAAACACCTAGAGGGGGGGGGGTGAATAGGTGACTTGAATCTTTTTAACTTTTTAAGGCAGAATACAGAATCTAACACAGAATTCTATCTACTTTATCACAGTTCACATTCAGCAATCACAGCATTTCACAGCACATAGTAGACACACAGTTTTATAGTGGTTCCCCAAGGTTTGGGTACATCCACTTTCCCCCTTCACCTATCTAGCAGTGTACTAGATTCGGCCAAACTCCTCCACTATCTCAGAACCCAAAATAGGTTCCTACACCTCAGGCCCAAGGCCCTACAACTCAGCTTCTTCACAAAGCCTACACTCAGCCACCAAGGCCTACACTCAGCCACCAAGGCCTACACTCAGCCACCAAGGCCTACACTCAGCCACCAAGGCCTACACTCAGAGATTTCAATCTCTTACACTCAGGCACTCAAGCCCTACACTCAGCCTTTATACTTACAGGCTTACAAAACTCAGATCCCTAAGGATCCTACAAGGTAAAATGAATACAATAATTGTAACTCAACAACTCAGAGAAAAGAGAGAAAAGTTGTGAGTTTCTTGATGAGTTCTTGGAAGAACTCAGCTGAAATCAATCTGACTTAGCTTTCTTCAAACCTTCTTGAATGTAGAACTCAATACGATTGACCTCTTCTGCAGTTGATCCTTGATCTCTGCTACTTAAGATTCAGAATAAATCTGAACCCTTCTTCTCAGTCTGGTTCCAATGACTGATTTATTGGATGGATCTCTCTCTCTTCAACTTCTTAGATCTTCACTAGATTCTTCAAGGAATAGCTAGATCTTCTTTGTACTACTTGATGTGTAGATTATCAACTTGGACATCCTGTTTCTGTAAACAGTATAAGCCTATTTATAGGCCTTCTTCATGGTAACCGGCTGGTCCGGTTCATAACTGACTTCTGACAGCTCTGACAGGTGCTGTAGACCGGCTGGAATGGCAGCTGTCAAGTCATCCAGTCAGTTCTTGAAAATTCTGTAACTGTCTAAAAGTGTCGAGACTGTCTGTCTTTAAGTGTCGACACTTATAGACCAAGTGTCGACACAAGTTGTCTAAGTGTCGACACTAGTCTACAAGGTGTCGACACTACTCCTTGTGTTGTAGATTTTATATCTCGATACTGCTTCTTCTTCATGTGTCGACACTGATAATGTGTGTCGACACAAGTCCTTGTACTTCAGTATTTTGCTGAATTCTTCTAAGTGTCGACACAACACCTTTGTGTCGACACATCTTCATGTGTTGAACTTGCTGAGTGTCGACACTTCTTCTTGGTGTCGACACATGTCTTCAGTGTTGATAATTGCTGAGTGTCGACACAGCTCCTTGTGTCGACACATTCTTCTTCTGTCGAGTCTCTGGCTGAGTGTCGACACAACTCCTTAGTATCGACACTTGTACTTTGAATATTATTGAACTTTGCTAAGTGTCGACACAACTCCTTGTGTCGACACTTTCTTCAAGTGTTGAGTCTTCAACTGAGTGTCGACACATACTTTCTTGTGTCGACACTTTCTTCAAGTGTTGACTCTTCTGCTGAGTGTCGACACATTGCTCTGGGTGTCGACACTTATACTTAGTCTCTGCTGACTTTTGCTGAGTGTCGACACAGCCTCCAAGTGTCGACACTTTCTGATGTAGACACAGTTTCTCTGGGTGTCAACACAACTGCTAAGTGTCGACACTGCTTTACTGCACTTTTCTTCATTGAGTGTCGACACAGCTCCTTGTGTCGACACTTTCTATTTGGTGTCGACTCTGTATCCCTGGTGTCGACACAAATACTCCAAGTGTCGACACTGCTTTCCTGGGTGTCGATACAAGTCTTCTTAAGTGTCGACACTTTGTTCCTGGGTGTCGACACATGGACTTAGAAACTTTTTCTTCTTTCCTGCAAATACTTAACCTGCACAAGTAAACTCAAAACACATCAAATACATTTTGATGTATATCATTGAGTTGGGTGAGGCTTCTTCAAATCAGGTACATTTGAACCAATGTACCAAACAATCTCCCCCTATTTGGAGAAGTCATAACCCTTAGTCAATGATATACACCATTCATAATAAAATTATAGAATGATGTGAAACAGGATTATGTAATCAGGAAAGAAACATCACATGTATTAAACAAACATGCATACACAGATATCATCACAGAACAATTATGAAATAAATTTATCACATAGCAAATTTATCACACAGACATTGTTCTAATAGCTTGTCATATTCATAATTCTAAAGTTTACAGAATGCTTTACATCAAAAGATTACATAGTAAACTTAAGAAAATTTCTATGCTACTTTTGTTCAGCCTCCTTAATTACTATGCCCTTCCCAGATTGTACTTTGGCTTGTACTGAGGCTTCAGTGTCTTCAGCAGCAGCAGGCTTTTTCCCTTTAAGCTCCTTCTTCTTTAGCTCTTCATCTTTGATATTTTGCCTCTCAAAATAATGATAAGGCTTGGGAAAGTACTTGCTAGGCTCCTAGGCAGTAGGAGGTAGCTTTCCCATCTTGGCCTTTCTTCTATATTGGACTATGGCCTCCTGCATTGTCTCATGCTTTCTCCATTCTGATTCAGAAAACCACTTGTTCCTATCTTGCACATTATCTTTTGCAGATTTCCAGGCAGTAAAAATAATATTTCTTGAGGTGGGGCTCCACTGCTCAAAGTCAGGTCTTTGTTCAGCTTGCTCCCTGAACCTCTTCTTAGACAATCTAGCTTCTTGTTCAGCTTGCTCTTTCAAAATAGCTTCCTGTAAGGCCTCAGATACTGGCTGAACTACTTTGTCAAGAATAACCTTCTGATTTCCATCAGGTGGACTATACATGGACTGTATGTCAGCTTGAACCATATCAAAATCTGGTAGAGGATAGATCACTTGAGCTACTTCTGGTTGCTCACCTCCAAGATATGCAGGGTTAATTCCAGATTCTGTAACATTATCATCATCACAAAGAGGAGGATAACCAAGAGTGGCTCTGATGGAATTAGAAACCCATTTTGCATGGTCAGAGCCAGCTTTGACTAAGACCCTCTCCCCCTTTATGACTTCTCTTTCTGTGTCTTCCCATAAATCATCTTTTTGAAATCTGATTTGGGCATTTAGATAATTGACTCCATCCCTGTAGAAAGGTTTTAATCTTTGGAGTTTTTCAGTTATGATCTTTTGAGAGTCTTGAATGGCAGTCTTAACAGCAGTTATTTCCTCTTGAAATGCTTTGTCAAAAGCTGTCATAGCAGTAGCAGTAGAAGTTGTCAGGCCAGCAGCAATGTTCTTCATCTCTGTGACAATAGCATTGTGAGATTCTATCAAATTATCATTCATTCTGATTTGGTTCTCTAGAACATATCCCTGCTTCAGTGCTATGTCATCTACTTGAGCTTTTATGTTCTCTTGATGAGTTGCTAGATAGACTACTGCATTCCCTCCCTTGTGAAAGCAGTCAGTCATCTCCTTCTTATTAAGATTCATTTCAAATCTTATAGACTTTATATCCTGAGCTAGATCAAACTGCAATGATTTTTGCCCTTCATCCACATACTTCTCAATGGCCTGCCTGTGCTCATCAAGCTTAATTTGCATTGCAACCATTAGAGTACTATAATCAATAGTTGGAGCTGGCTGTGATATACGCTGTGGTGTTATGGTTTGCAAAGCCTTTTTGTAACTCTGGCTCCTTCTTCTGAATAATTGAAATTTCTTTTTCTTTGCCCTTGTAGCCTCCTCATCTTCAGATGCTGAGGTGCTGACTATGTCTACCCTCTCCTTAGGTAGCTCCTCAACAGCTGGTTGTTTCTCAGGCTCATGCCTTGCAGGTTCTTCAAGAATTGGCACTTGCTCCCCCTGGAGCATTCTCTCCTTCAGCAGTTGTACTTTCTTTTCCAAAGTCTTCTTGATCCAGATTAAGAAATAGATCTTCCATAGTAAATTCTTGTGGAGAATGAGCTGGATAAACTCTTGGCTCATCAACCACTGGATCAGATACAACTTGAACTGTAACAGATGTGTCCTTCATGACAACATCTGGGACTTGACCATGAATCTGAGTTTGCTGATTGTCATAATTTAGGGAATCAGACAATACATTATCCATTATAGGGAAATCTAAAGCATTAAGCTCAGTGATTACCTCAAGGATGATGTTGGTTACTTGCTCACTCTCAAGAGGAGTGGGCTCTTCCACAACTAGTGGCTCCCCCTGAATGTGATCCTTGTGTAAGGGGCTAGCTGGTGGTAGCTCCCCATGCCTTTCAGCAACTACTTGTTGAGCTGGAGTCTTCTCAACAGTCCCTTCTTCATGCTCATCAGGTGTGAAGACAACTTGCTCTTCACTATCAGAGCTGCTAGAGGAACCTAAGCCACTGGGGCAGCTTTCTTTGTCTTCTTTTGAGGTGTTACTTTCTCAGATGTTACTTTCTCAGGGGGTGGCATTTCCTTTGACAAAACCCGGTCCCACCTAGAGAATATCCTCAAGACCATTTTCCTCATATGGTTGATTTTACTTCCAGCAGCTTGACCCATAACTTCTGGTATAATACCAGCAAGGTATAGACTTAAGATCCTGCCCAAGTTGGGCTTCTTTAGGCTTTCCTTAATCTTCTCAAAGATCACTACAGACCAGTCAGTTTTCAGAGTGAAGATTATCCTTGTCATAATACTAAACATATAGGCTGATACCCTATCATGCCCTCCTGGCTTACTTAGGATTACTTTTCCAACAATTTCTGACAAGAATTTCCCCTGACTGTTCATTCCTTTTCTATTGAAAACTGAGCCAATTTTCATCTTAGAATCCAGACCACACCATGCCAATGCATCTCTAGTCCTGGAAGCAGCTACCTCTTCTTCTTCCTTAGTTCTTGGCAACTGAAGTACTTTTCTCAGACTTTTTGGAGAGACCTTTACTTTTTCACCATGGACCCTTGACTTGATCTTGAGTCCAGAGTCGTCTACTTGAGCTCCATTGAGGAATTCCAAGACTTCTTTCTTCCAGATTTTAGTTGGCTTTGAAACAAGATATTCTAACCCTGAGTCTGCAACTAGGGTTACTACAGTCTTGATCTCCGGGTCTGCATCAACAAACGCGTCGCGCACTAGTTCATATCCTTCATTGACGTTCTCCTCAAGCTTTGGCGCCATTAGGGTTTGAAGAATTTGAACTGAGAGAAGAGAGGTGTCGACACACAAGTTTTGGTCTTGAAACTTTTGAAAGCGTGTCGACAGACTAAGGCAAAATTCTATTTATACCTTCCTAGGTTTGAAGATGAAAAGGCGGGCAGCTAACTTAAATTGTGTCGACACTGTCGATAAGTGTCGACACTGACTTATAATGTCTCGACACATACGTGTCGACACAAGTTTAGTCAACAGATTATAAGTGTCGACACTTGTTTATGTGTCGACACCACTGAACTCGACATTTAGTCGAGACTTTACTTAGACAATTCTGAGTAAAATCTAAGTGTCGACACCACCGTGGATGTGTCGACACCTACTTGCCATGTGTCGACACTAATTTTCTGAAGTGTCGACACCAACTTCCTAGATGTGTCGACATCGTTTTCCTGAAGTGTCGACACCACTATTCTGTGTCGACACAGATATCTCTGTGTGTCGACACCTTTTGACTTAGCTATTTCTATAAACTTATTCTAAGTTTATCATTCCTAGTTTAATTTTAAACCTATTGAACTTAGTTTCTTCTAAGGGCTTAGTATACATATCAGCTAGCTGATTATCTGTTTTAACATATTCTAGTAAAATATCTTCTTTCTCTACATGCTCCCTAAGAAAATGATATTTTATTTCAATATGTTTAGTTCTACTATGAGAAATAGGGTTATGTGCAATTGATATAGCACTTGTAGAATCACAAAAGAGTGGAGTTCTACTTACCTGAATTCCATAGTCCTCAAGCTGATGTTGTATCCATAGAAGTTGAGCACAGCAACTTCCAGCAGCCACATATTTTGACTCTGTAGTGGAGATAGCCACACTTGTTTGCTTTTTGCTACTCCATGAAATCAGTCTTCCACCTAGGAATTGACAGGCTCCAGTTGTGCTTTTTCTGTCTTCTTTGCATCCTGCAAAGTCTGCATCTGAATAACCTGTTAGTTCAAAATCCTCATTCATAGGGTACCAGAGGCCTAGATAAGGAGTGCCCTTTAGATATCTCAATATTCTTTTGACTGCTATCAAATGAGACTCTTTAGGGCAGGCTTGATACCTTGCACAGACACATGTATCATACATGATATCTGGTCTACTTGCAGTCAAATATAATAGGGAGCCAACTATCCCTCTATACAAAGACTCATCTACAGGTTTCCCTGCATCATCCTTGCTAAGAGACATACTTGACCCCATAGGAGTCTTCATGGTACTGGATGAATCCATACCAAACTTCCTTATGAGTTCTAGGGTGAACTTAGACTGGCATATGGATAAACCATTCTCAGTCTGTCTTACTTGGAGACCCAGGAAGAACTTAAGCTCTCCCATACTACTCATCTCAAATTTTCCTTGCATTAGTTTTGCAAACTTTTTGCAAAGACTACTTTCAGTAGACCCAAATATTATGTTATCTACATATATTTGGACTAGTATTACTTTGCCTCTGGATTCCCTAAGGAATAGAGTCTTGTCTATTTTCTCCCTTGTGAACTTATTCTCAATGAGGAAACTAGACAGGGTTTCATACCAAGCCCTAGGGGATTGCTTTAACCTATATAATGCTTTCCTAAGTTTATAGACATGATTAGGTAGAGTTGAATCAACAAAACCTAATGGCTGTTCCACATAGACTTCCTCTTTTAGATTACCATTCAGAAATGCTGACTTGACATCCATTTGGTAAACTTTAAATCCTTGAAAGGTTGCATAGGCCAGGAACATCCTTATGGCTTCCAGTCTGGCTAGTGGAGCAAAGGTTTGATCAAAATCAATACCTTCTTCCTGCCTATATCCTTTAGCAACCAATCTTGCTTTGTTCTTAATGATGACTCCATGCTCATCCATCTTGTTCCTATAGATCCACTTGGTCCCAATTATGTTGTGGTCTTTAGGTTTAGGAACAAGCTCCCAGACCTTGCACCTCTTGAACTGATTCAGCTCTTCTTGCATTGCCTCAATCCAATGAGGGTCTAGGATGGCTTCTTCAAACTTCTTTGGTTCAACTTGGGATAGGAAACTGGAGTAGATTGCCGCATTCAGATATTCTGCTCCTTGTTTGTACCCCTTGTCTTGGATCACCAATAATTTGTTCTGCTGGATGATCTCTAAGATGCCTATTTGCTGGAGGCATCCTGACTTCAGGTTGAACATCTTCAACTTCTTCATCTTGCTGTACTCCTTGTACTTCTTCTGCATTTGGTACATGTAGTACTCCCCCTGGACAGCAGCCACTATCTTCTACTTGCTGTCTTGTAGTAGGTTCTCCTTCTATAGTGAGCTTGTCCAACTTCTCAGTTATACCTGTGGGGCTGCAAATACTACTAGACAACTCATTGTTAATAAGTTTAGTTTCATCAAATACTACATGTACAGATTCCTCTACAACTTGAGTAGACAAGTTGTAGACTCTATAAGCCTTACTGTTATTGCTGTACCCAACAAAAATTCTCTCTTGGGACTTGGCAGCAAACTTAGTCAAGTAAGACTTTCCATTGTTAAGTATAAAGCACTTACAACCAAAGATCCTGAAATAGGATAGGTTTGGTTTCCTGCCTTTCACAACCTCATAGGGGGTCTTGTTGTGGCTTTTAGTTATGGTAGCCCTATTAATAACATGGCATGCAGTATTGACTGCTTCAGCCCAGAAATATTTGGTAGTGATGTATCATTTAATAGGGTCCTACCAGCCTCAATCAAGGTTCTATTCTTCCTCTCAGCAATGCCATTTTGCTAAGGTGTCCTTGGTGAAGAAAACTCTTGAAATATCTCAAATTCTTCACATAGTTTTGTCATGCAATCAGACTGAAATTCAGTACCATGGTCACTTCTTATTTTGACCACTGTACTATTTAGTTCATTCTGAATTTGCCTAACAAAGCTATAGAAGACACTGGGTGTTTCAAATTTCTGTCTTAGGAAGAACACCTAGGAAAACCTTGAGTAGTCATCTACAGCTACAAAGGTATAGACCTTCCTACCTAGGCTGTGAACTGGCATTGGACCAAAGAGATCCATATGCAAGAGGTATAAACACCTCACAGCATCTTTTTTTTCAATGCTTGTAAAGGTGGATCTAGTCTGCTTGCCCTTTTGACAAGATGAGCAAATACCATCTTTAATACACTTAACTTGAGGACCATTCCTCACTAACTCTTTGCTAAAGAGTTTACCAATTGTCTTGTAGTTTAGATGGGTTAGCCTCTTGTGCCATTTGACACAATGAGAGACTGTCTCATCAGCTATAAGACATACTGGAGAACCATTGTTCTCAACCATAATGTCTAAGAAATAGACATTCCTTTTTATATAACCAGTCAAAATGATCTCTTGATCATTTGACCTCCTGATATGACAACCATCTTTCACAAATGAGATGTCATATCCTACATCACTCAATTGACTTATACTAATAAGGTTATGTTTCAAACCTTTAACATAGGCCACTTGAGTAATTGTAATAAAGGAGTTAGATATGTTACCAAAACCCTTGATGATCCCTTTTTCAGAACCACCAATGGTGACTTTTGGAGCATCCTTAATAGGTGTGTAGTCCTTTAGTAAACTCCTTGTTCCAGTCATGTGTCTGGAACATCCACTGTCCAAGTACCATATTGGGCCATGGCCACTTGGACTCACCTGCAAAACAGATTAGTGAACCTTAGAACCCAAAGAATTCTTGGGTCCTTGGTACTGGTTAGTTTGCATCCTAATAAAGCTACCTGCAGGTTTTCCAATAGGCAGTTTGCTACTCACTTTGGCACTAGCATTGTGCCAACAGTCCATTGCAAAGTGGCCTACCTTGCCACAGCACCAACACTCAAACTTATTGTACATTTGCTTAGGTACTGTCTTTACTATTTTATCTACAGCTGACTTGTTGAGAGTTGGGGCTTTGCCCTTGGACTTGGACTTGGACTGAACAGTCCTTGCAGGTTTAGTGAATCCCAGTCCAGCTTTACCTTTGTGATGAACAAATTCATCAATTAAGGGTAGAACTGACTTAGGTTTAGAAAACCTAGCAACTAAGTCTTTCTCCTTCTGAAGATTAATCTCCAGACTCTTGATTTGATCATTCTTAAATGATATAGTCCCCATTTGAATCACAGTTATGTGCTTTAGTCTGGCTATCTCATTAAGCTTTTGATCAAACAACTTCTCAAAATCAGTTGCAGCAGCTTTGAGATTAGCAATTTCTTTTGCCTGACTTTTGGCTAGGGACTTGCTCTTCTTATAAGCTTGCAACAGAACTTTATATTCATCTATCAACTGATGAATATGCTCTTCAGACTCAGATGCACTCTCATCATTTGATGATGATGAATCTAATTCTGTACTGGCACAAGAAATTGAACTAAAAGAACAATGTTGTACCTTACTAGGTCCTGGCTGCTCCAGGATTTTGTCACTTTCTATCAATGCCATTAGTCCTTGGCACTGACTGTCCTCTTGTTCATATATTAAGTTCATGATCTGAATGAACTCTTCTTCTTCTTCCTCAGCAAACAGTCCTATATATGCCTCAGCATCTGACTCAGTTTCTGATGAAGAAATATCTGACAGGCTCTTGTCCTTTTTGGCAACAAAAGACTTTTCCTTCTTGCCCTTGTATTGAGTCCTTTTCTTGTCACTAGACTCCTTCCTTTTTTCTGAACAATCTGCAATAACATGGCCTTGTCTATTACAGCAATAGCATACTATTTTTGAAAGAGTTGCTTTGCTAGACTTAGTCTTTTTCCTGTCTTTCTTTGAAGACTTTTTATTCTGATAATAGTCTTCTTTTCCCTGTGAAGTAGATGGCCTTGTCCTCCACTGTTTCTTCTTTAAGAACTTCTGGAATTGTCTTGTGAAGACAGCAAAGTCCTCATCACTTTCACTACTTTCGGACTTTCTACTTGTTGACTCATCTGACTCAGTTTCAGCAACCTTTGGAGGTGGAGTTGGTGACTTACTTCTGTACTTTCTGGGGGCTTCTGATTTGAAGGCCACTGTCCTTTCCTTATGTTCACTTCTTGTTGATTTCTCCTCTTCTTTCCTCAGCATTAACTGCATTTCATAGGACAGCAATTTGCCAAAAAGTGTTGGTGGAGGAATTTCTCCCAACTTTGCCATTTCCCAAATGGCACAGATCTTGGTGTCCCAATCTTTTGTTAGGGACCTTAGAAACTTATCATTGAGTTCATAATTACTGAACTCTCTGCCATAGGACATGAGCTCATTCACAATCCTGTAGAACTTCTTATAGCACTCAGTTATGCTATCAGCCTTACCTTGTCTAAAACTTTCATATTCTTGGTTTAGCAAGGATTTTCTGTCTTGCCTCACTTCTTCAGAACCCTCCATATACACAATAAGAGTATCCCACATCTCTTTAGCTGTCTTACAGTGTATCAAATTCTGAAAAGTTGCATCATCTATAGCACTTACAATGATGTTCTGAGCCCTTTTGTCTATAGTGGCTAGAACAATTTCATCCTTTGTCATTTCAGAGAAATCCTTTGGTGTTCTCTGATTTGCATCTAAGACTGATACCTTCATGGGCACATAAGGCCCTTCTTTCACTGTGATATAAATCCTAGGGTCTGAGGCTTCCATAAACAGTCTCACCATTTCCTTCCAGATACCAAAGATCTCTTTTCTACATATGGGTAACTTCATGGATCCCAATTCCTTGTGATTCTCAGTGGAACCCATGGTTCTTGATTTTCTTGATTCTGTAATGTGACTTACACTGAATCTGCCAACAGGATCTACTCAGGCAGTTATGTCCTTTTTTTAGCAACCTCGCTTTGATACCACTTGAAAGATATTGTACCTAAACACCTAGAGGGGGGTGAATAGGTGACTTGAATCTTTTTAACTTTTTAAGGCAGAATACAGAATCTAACACAGAATTCTATCTACTTTATCACAGTTCACATTCAGCAATCACAGCATTTCACAGCACACAGTAGACACACAGTTTTATAGTGGTTCCCCAAGGTTTGGGTACATCTACTTTCCCCCTTCTCCTATCTAGCAGTGTACTAGATTCGGCCAAACTCCTCCACTATATCAGAACCCAAAATAGGTTTCTACACCTCAGGCCCAAGGCCCTACAACTCAGCTTCTTCACAAAGCCTACACTCAGCCACCAAGGCCTACACTCAGCCACCAAGGCCTACACTCAGAGATTTCAATCTCTTAAACTCAGGCACTCAAGCCCTACACTCAGCCTTTATACTTACAGGCTTACAAAACTCAGATCCCTAAGGATCCTACAAGGTAAAATGAATACAATAATTGTAACTCAACAACTCAGAGACAAGAGAGAAGAGTTGTGAGTTTCTTGATGATTTCTTGGAAGAACTCAGCTGAAATCAATCTGACTTGGCTTTCTTCAAAGCTTCTTGAATGTAGAACTCAATAATATTGACCTCTTCTGCAGTTGATCCTTGATCTCTGCTACTTAAGATTCAGAATAAATCTGAACCCTTCTTCACATTCTGGTTCCAATGACTGATTTCTTTGATGGAGCTCTCTCTCTCTCTCCAACTTCTTAGATCTTCACTAGATTCTTCAAGAAATAGCTAGATCTTCTTTGTACTACTTGATGTGTAGATTATCAACTTGGACATCCTGTTTCTGTAGACAGCATAAGCCTATTTATAGGCCTTCTTCATGGTAACCGGCTGGTCCGGTTCATAACTGACTTCTAACAACTCTGACAGGTGTTGTAGACCGGCTGGAATGGCAGCTGTCAATTCATCCAGTCAGTTCTTGAAAATTCTGTAACTGTCTAAAAGTGTCGAGACTGTCTGTCTTTAAGTGTCGACACTTATAGACCAAGTGTCGACACAAGTTGTCTAAGTGTCGACACTAGTCTATAAGGTGTCGACACTACTCCTTGTGTTGTAGATTTTATATCTCGCCACTGCTTCTTCTTCATGTGTCGACACTGATAATGTGTGTCGACATAATTCCTTGTACTTCAGTATTTTGCTGAATTCTTCTAAGTGTCGACACAACACCTTTGTGTCGACACATCTTCATGTGTTGAACTCGCTGAGTGTCGACACTTCTTCTTGGTGTCGACACATGTCTTCAGTGTTGATACTTGCTGAGTGTCGACACAGCTCCTTGTGTCGACACATTCTTCTTCTGTCGAGTCTCTGGCTGAGTGTCGACACAACTTCTTAGTGTCGACACTTGTACTTAGAATATTCTTGAACTTTGCTAAGTGTCAACACAGCTCCTTGTGTCGACACTTTCTTCAAGTGTTGAGTTTTCAGCTGAGTGTCGACACATACTTTCTTGTGTCGACACTTTCTTCAAGTGTTGACTCTTCTGCTGAGTGTCGACACATTGCTCTGGGTGTCGACACTTATACTTAGTCTCTGCTGACTTTTGCTGAGTGTCGACACAGCCTCCAAGTGTCGACACTTTCTGATGTAGACACAGTTTCTCTAGGTGTCGACACAACTGCTAAGTGTCGACACTGCTTTACTGCACTTTTCTTCATTGAGTGTCGACACAGCTCCTTGTGTCGACACTTTCTGTCTGGTGTCGACTCTGCATCCCTGGTGTCGACACAAATACTCCAAGTGTCGACACTGCTTGCCTGGGTGTCGACACAAGTCTTCTTAAGTGTCGACACTTTGTTCCTGGGTGTCGACACATGGACTTAGAAATTTTTCTTCTTTCCTGCAAATACTTAACCTGCACAAGTAAACTCAAAACACATCAAATACATTTTGATGTATATCATTGAGTTGGGTGAGGCTTCTTCAAATCAAGTACATTTGAACCAATGTACCCAACAATAAATAAGAAAAGAAGAAAAGTAAATCAGTATTAGTTTTGGATTTAAACGTAGATTTTTGTTATTTAATTGATATAATTATAATGCGTTGCTTGGATCTAGTAACAACTCAATGCGTTTTTTTATTCTTGTTGCCTTGCTTAAATCTATTTAATGAATTTCGTCAAAATTTTGGATGAATTATTTTCGTTAAGTAAAGTTTATAAACGTTAAACCATACCTAAATAATTGTTTTAGATTTACATTTCACATTCTCCCTACTTGGAATTTCGTATAGTACTTGTGTAAGCATGATTAAAACTTTTTGAATTAGTCACTTTTTATGATTAACTAGTTTTTATATCTTTGCTTGAGGACAAGCAATGCTTAAGCTTGGGGAAATTTGATAGTACGTTTTTAGTCAATAATTTTAGGGTATTTTCGGGTTTTTAAAGCACAAATCATGTCTTACAAGTGCTTATATTGACCCCCTTTTGTAAATATTATTGTCACTAATGTGTTTTTTGCTTTTTGTAGGTTTGCGCGGCTTTCAGCGAAATTTTGCTGTGACACGCCCAAGGTCACGCCCTACCAGGGCGTGTACCTAGGGCGTGTAGCCTAGAGGAATAAAGCAACAGGTCCGAAACTGCATTTCTTGGAAAATCAGTGTACACGTCCTCTGTCATGCCCGTGTCACCACTACACGGGCGTATTCCAGAGGCGTGTCCCCAGGATCCGAGGAAGTGCCATAGCAAGGACTTTTTCCCACTCCACCATCGCACTGAAATGGTCACGCGCCCTGACACGCCCTGGTCGGGTGTGACATATGGGCGTGTACTTCAATTACAACACCGTCACCTCCAGCAGTAAATTGCAGCCAAAAACATCGCACCGAAATGGTCATACCCCAGGGACACGCCCTGGTCGTGCGTGACATATGGGGCGTGTACTTCAACTACGACGCCCATAACCTCCAGCATTCAATTTCAGCCCAAAAAGTCGCATCGAATGTGTCATGCCCCAGGGACACGCCCTGGTCGGGCGTGACATATGGGCGTGTACTTTAACTACGATGCCCATCACCTCCAACATTCAATTTCAGCCCAAAAAGTCACACCGAATGTGTCACACCCTAGGTATCCGCCCTTCCCGGGCGTGTCAGGGGGGTGTGACCCGACCCGAAGAAAATCTATAAATTGAGCCCATCTCCAAGGGTTCAGAGCCATCTTTAGATTGAGAGGGGAGGTCCTGCCTTTTAGTTTTCTTGTTGTTTTCTTGTATTTTTCCATGCTCTCCCTCCTCATTTTAAGCTTGTTAATCTAGATTAGTTTACTTTTTTTGTATTAGTTGTTGTAATTGCTCAGTAGCTGAATGTTAATGCTAGCATAGGTTTTCAATTCCAGCACTTGTAATCGTCTATTTCAAGTTGTAGCTCTCTTTCAGTATAAATAAAAAGTGTGCTCTTTTCATTGTGTTCTAAATGCTTTTCTACTTCTCTCTCCCTCCATTTCACCATGAGTTAACTAATCCTCCTTGTACTCGATCTTGATGATACGAGGTTCGAGTTGATTAAGTTATGATGCTCTAGTTCGCTCTTTCTTTGTAAGGCTTTGACTTTTGATTTACTCTTGGAAAAATCTTGTTTGGAGTTATATTATCGATATATAATTTCCATATTTGTTTTCATTCTTAGCTAGCTGAAAGGATCGTAGTTTGAAGTGAACACTCAGGAGTAAAGAGAGTTGCACGCACCCCTTGGGAGAGGCAGACGTTAAATCTCTCAGATTGGAGTGAAATCCAATAGAGGGGTCCACTGCTAACCTTCATTGTCGAAGAAACCTCAGAACCCACCCAAATCCCAAGTTCAAACCTTAAGATAAACTAAAACAGTCCTAAAATCATCCTAAGGACTAAACCCGTCGAATCAGACAAAAACGGCGAAGAAAAATTCTAAGTCCCAGGAATATTCAGGCGAATTTTCCTTATACTCGACGAAACTGCCATGAGATAACCAACAATATTCGTCAAACTCCGGACGGCGCTCAATGAATGGCCAACGATAATCGTCGAACTCCGTTCGACGATCGACGAATTGATGGAGAATTTTGTCGAACTCCGTTCGACGCTCAGCAATATTCGTCCATTTGATGAATGGGTAACAATATTCGTCGAACTCTGCTCGACACTCGACAAATGAACAGATATATTCGTCGAACTCTGTTCGAGGAATGGACCGATGATCGACGAATGGACCTCAATATTTGTCGAAATCCTTTCACTAACTTACGATACTCGCCGAAAATGATTTGGCCTAATTCCAGCTGTACTGGCCAAATCACTGCATGATATTCGCCGAATTTTACTTGTCCCGATTCCTTCCTAAAATTTATGGTTCAGCAAAAGATCTAGATCTAACCTAGAGGGATATTTTCATGCTTCCTATGCTACTCCTACACTATGAGGGAGCCAAACAAAGGAAGGTGATCAAATAAAAACGATCAAGCAAGGGAAGAGATCCACTTGCCTCAAACTTTGGAGAAACGCCGCCCGTTTGCGCCGCTTCAAGGATCGGCCGTAGAAATCCCGAAGCAACGTTTCCTGAAACTTTTGGAGGAGAAAGGATGTCAATATCTCAAACCCTAATGTACAAAAATCAGGGAAACGTGAAGATCTTACCACGATCGCGAAGCCCTCGCCGAAGCTTTCCAAATCTCTACTGAAACGTCGAAATCGTCCACTAAATCACCCAAAATCATCGGTCGAAGGCTCCATCCGCCTGCATGCCTCCTGTCTCGTGAAACAACGTCGTCAGGTAGAGAAAAGACGATGAATAGTAACACTAGGGTTTTCGTTTAATACGTATATACATATATATATGTTATAATAATATTAATAATTAATTCATTCCAATTCAATATTACACTACATAAAATCCTAAAACGATCCAAAAATCCATAACAAGCTCTGAATTCTATGAAATTCGCACTGTTGCTAATTATCGATGCTATGAAACCAACGGCGAAGTCGAATCTAAAATTCGACGAACAAAACTCGGGAAAACACCTCCCGAAGGCAAAACACAAGCATTCCCAAAAATGCTCCACTGAGTCACCAAAACAGACCCGGCTCGCAAAGCAATCTTGCAAACATGCAAAACCCAGCCACACGAAAAACTCAAAAAGCAAAACCATGCTCTAACCATGGCACAAGCCAAACATGCGCTAATGTAACACCCTGATGTCAAAATTACACCACTATAGGAATAAAAAAAACATCGAAAAATCAGGGGTGTTACACTCATTTCCATCCTATCTTCCTAACCTGTTTCTTCTTCAAATAAATCAAACCAAAATTGTTTTATATCAAGTTTTTAGCATCGTTGCCGGGGACATCTAGTATTGATATTTTGAAACAGGGATAGCTAATAATTTTATCGCTTCTTTTTCCATTTTTACTATTTTTTCTTTATTTCTCTCCCCACTTCTCTCTCCTTTTTAGTGTATGACCCGAGAAAGCTCTTTGATTATTCATTTTGATCCTGAGATACAGCGCGCCATTTTGCATTGCCTCTATACTCGTGATCAGGAATCGCAATTTGCCATCGAAGAGTCAATCAGAGAAACTACCACAAAATCTATGGATCCTAATCTGCCCAACCCTGATGAGGCCCAGCAAAGGACCATGTCCTATTATCCGCGGTCAAATCTAGAGGGTACACAATCATGTATTGTCCGCCCCGCGGTGGCAAACAATAACTTTGAGATCAAGTCTAGCATTATACAATTGGTACAACAGTCAGTGACCTTCGATGGTCTCTAAGATGAGAATCCTAATTGCCACCTCTCGAATTTTCTCGAGATTTGTGATACATTCAAAATTAATGGAGTCATAGATGACACCATTTGATTACGTCTTTTTTCCTTTTTCCTTGCAGTCAACGGCCAAAAAGTGGATGGGTTCTCTTCCGAGAGGGTCCATCAATACATGGCCCGAGATGGCAGAAAAATTCCCTACAAAGTATTCCTGCCTATGAAAACAGCCAAATTACGCACTGATATCGCATACTATATGCAAATAGACTTGGAGACTCTCTAACATGTGCGAGCGCTTCAAGGAACTATTGCGTTGATGCCCATACCACGTACTTCCCACTTGGCAACAAGTGCAAATCTTCTATAATGGCTTAAATTTCCAGACAAGACAAATGATTGACACAGTCGCTGAGGGGATGTTAAACAACAAAACTCCCGAGGCTGCTCAAGATCTTGTTGAGTAAATGTCCATGAATGCATACCAATGGAATGCGCCTCGTATGCGGCCGGCTAAGCCAGCAGGAATTTTTGAAATTGACGCAACTTCGAATCTAGCCCTTCAAATTGAGCGCTTTACCAAGCAAGTAGTGGAGATGACTGCTCCCTCCGCCACCCCTCCTTGGGCAACTAATAATAATAATAGTTTTATTTTAGAAAAACATGTTGACTTCATGGGAAATGCGCCTCGTATATCTATAACCCAAACAATGCTCTGTATAATAACACATACAATGCAGGTTATAGGAACTAGCTAAATTTCTCATAGAGCCGGCAAGGGAATGCACAACACCATCAAAATCTAAATCCGTCTTTTAATCTAGCTACCCCCTTAATTTAAATCCACCCAGTTTCTCATCGCAACCACCGAAGCCCTCTACGCTTGAAGAGGTCTTCACCAAGTATGTTGCCACAAATGAATCCAATATCAGGAATATTACCGGGTCAATTAAAAGCTTAAAAAATTAAGTGGGCCAACTAGCAAAGATGTTCTCCAAGCGGCAACAAGGAACTCTGCCAAGAAATATCGAACAAAACCCAATAGAAAGCGCAAACACAATCACCCTCCATAGTGGAAAGGAAGTAGCGCGCCAAAATGACGAACCCATGGTACTTCCTTCTCTTCCTTCCCTTCCTTCTCTTCCTTCACCTCCTTCTCCTCCTTCTCCTCCTCCCCCTATTTTAGCTTTGAATTTACCTGCTATGTTTGCACCTCACGCCTCTAGTTCAAATAAACCTTATCCATCTAAGTTGAAAAATGAGCGCGTCGAGGAATGCTACAAAAAATTTCTATATATTTTGAAACAAATTCGTATAAATGTTCCATTCTGCGAGGCTATCTCCCAAATGTCGAAATATGCAAAATATCTCAAGGAGTTGCTCCCCAATTAGAAAAAGTTTGAGAATATTTCCCATATTTTTCTTAATGCGGAATGCTCTGCGGTTGTACTAAACAAATTACCCCAGAAAGTTAATGACCCGGGAAGGTTTTCCATCCAGTGTTTATTTGTTAATTCGTTAGTAAAACACGCACTAGCTGATTTGGGAGCAAGTATAAATCTCACGCCATTTTCCTTATTTAAAAATCTTGTGTTAGGAATTCCGAAACCCGCCCGCATGAGAATTCAGTTAGCTAATCGATCAGTTATGTATCTGGTAGGGATAGTGGAGGGTGTGCTTGTTAAAGTGGACAAATTCATCTTCCTGGTGGATTTTGTTATTTTAGACATCGAAGAGGATGTCGAGTACCCCTTATACTCGGTTGCCCCTTCCTTGCCACCTCCCGCGCAATTATTGATGTAAGTTATAGAAGGCTCCTCCATCGAGTCGGCTATGATGAAGTCACTTTTAGTATAAATCCCTCTATGCATAATACCTTGTAAAATGATCATTCCTTCTTTTACATAGAGTAATGTTTTGAAAATGAGTTTTCTGCACTACCAGAGTTAGTACATTCATCATATGATGGACCCATTATCATCGAGCTCTTCTGCTTAAAAGAAGTCTCTCACCCCACAACACCAAATCCACTGCACATCGAAACCCTAAAAATTAAAACCTCTAATGAGGAACCACCCACCTTAGAGTTGAAGCAACTTCCCCCTTATCTAAAATATCTTTTTTGGAGAGCAACTCTAAGCAGCCTGTCATCATCTCATCTGATTTGAGCGACTTAGAAACTTCTGAGTTGGCTCTAGTTCTAGCAAATCATCACCACACAATTACATGACAACTTTTTGATATAAAGGGGATCAACCCCTCTTTTTGTACTCACAAGATCTTCTTAGAAGATAATTCCCGCAATACTGTCCAGCCCCAATGACAACTAAATCCGAATATGAAGGAAGTCTTGAAGGCCGAGGTGATCAAACTTTTAGACTCAAGAATCATCTATCCCATCTCCGAAAGTACTTGGGTTAGCCCAGTACAAGTCGTGCCAAAGAAAGGTGGTGTAATGGTGGTCGCCAATGAAAATAATGAATTAATTCCAACACGTACTATTATGGGATGGCGGATGTGAATTGATTATCGAAAAATTAACAATGCCACGTGAAAAGACCATTTTTCGTTACCTTTTATCGAACAAATCTTTGAACGTCTGTCCGGTCACTCTTTCTACTGTCTTCTCGACGGACTCTCGGGATACTTCCAAATCCCTATTTCACCCGAGGACCAAGATAAAATAAACTTCACTTGTCCCTTTGGCACCTTCTCTTATAGAAGGATGCCATTCTGTTTATGCAACGCACCAGCTACATTTCTGAGATGTATGCTGGCAATCTTCGATGAGTTGGTAGAAGAGGTGATGGAAGTCTTCATGGATGACTTCTTGGTCCTTGGTAATTCTTTTAAAAACTGTTTAAAAAATCTAGAGTGTGTACTTAACCGTTGTGAGGAGACTAACTTAGCCCTCAATTGTGAGAAGTTCCACTTTATGGTCCTAGAGGGATTGGTCCTTGGCCATAAGATTTCAGTTAAAGGGATCGAGGTCAATCAGGACAAGATCGAGGTTATTGAAAAACTCCCACCTCCAACGAATATTAAATCTATTCGTAGTTTCTTATGCCACAAACGGTTGCATCGACACTTTATTCAAAATTTCTCTAAAATCACCAAGCTTTTAACCCATCTTCTCGAAAAAGAGTCTTCTTTCATCTTTAATAATGAATGTCTTGTAGCTTTTAATCTTATTATAGAAAAATTAGTAAATTCTCCGATCCTAGTCGCACCGGATTGGTCCCTTCCATTTGAAATCATGTGTGACACAAGTGATATTGTCGTCGATGCTGTTTTAGGCCAACGAGTGAATAAGTTCTTTCACCCAATTTATTATGCGAGAAAGACACTCACGTCTGCACAAGCCAACTACACCACCACCGAAAAGGAGCTTCTAGCGATCGTGTTTGCTTTTGATAAGTTTAGGTCATACATCACCCTCTCAAAAGTTGTCTTTACAGATCACTCCGCCATTAGATATTTATTAAGTAAGACAGACGCCATGCCCCGCCTTTTGTGATGGATCCTCCTCTGCAAGAGTTTGATATAGAGATCTGGGACAAGAGTGGTGCTGAAAATTTGCCGGCTGACCACTTTTTCGATTAGAGAATCACGCTAGTGAAACATTAGTGGAGGCCGATATTATTGATAAATTTCTTGAAGAGCACCTCCTCATTCTTAAACATCTAAATAATGTTTCAATACCCTGGTTCTCCGATCTGGCTAATTATTTAGTAGCTCGTGTCTTGCCAAAAGAATTCTCAAGTCAGGAAGAGAAGAATTCTTTTCTGACTTAAAGAATTACTTTTGGGAAGACCCCTTCTCATTTCGTGTTTGTGCAGACCGGATAGTGAGACGTTGCATTTCGAGTGAGGGAGGATTGCAAAGATTATGACACTGCCATGAAGGACCGACAGGTGGTCATTTTCAGTGAAACTGTACTGGACGGAAGGCACTAGAGGAGGTCTTTTATTGGCCCAGGCTCTTTAAAGATGCTCACACCCTTGTGAGTACCTGCGACCGATGTCAGCAGTCGGGTAATATCTACTTCTGGGATGTGATGCCTCAAAATCTTTTAAAAGAATGCAAAATTTTCGATCTTTGGGGAATTGATTTCATTGGAACTCTCCCTCACTCTTATCAGAATAAATATATTCTCGTCATAGTCGACTACGTATCAAGGTGGAAGTAAGCACAAGCTCTCCCCACCAACGATGCGCGATTGGAAATTAATTTTCTAAAAAGGTTATTTTCTCGATTTGGAAAGCCTAGCGCTATCATTTGTGATAGGGGCACCCACTTTTGCAATATTCAATTCGCCAAAATTTTGGCAAAATATGGTGTCACACACAAACTCTCCACTGTCTATCCCCTTAGACGAGTGGTCAAGTAGAAGTCATCAATCGTGAACTAAAATGCATTTTAGAACAAACTATTTCTATTAATAGGAAGTATTGGGCACTAAAACTAGATGATGCGCGTTTGTTGGAACCCTTTTACTGATTTGGGCTAGGATCACTATCATTTGTTTAGGATGATTATTTTGACACAATATGTATAGTCTAGGGTCATAGGTTATTCTTTCCAGGGTTGCTACTTAAGAAGAACTCCAGAGAAATGTAGTCAGACAAATGCAGAATTCAGTACGACGAAAGTAGAGCTGCATTTGATGAACGCCGAGCTCATCTTGAAAAACTCAGAGTTCTAACTCTGATTTTAGCTCGACGAAAGTTGAGTTTCGGTCGACTAACTCTAACCTCTACTCTACAGCTCAACTCGACGATAGCCAAGCTCAGTTCAACAAATGACATACTTAGCTCGACGAACTCCAGGCTCTGATCGATGAATTCCAGGTTTAGTTCGACTAATTCGTTGCAGTGTTTAGGTCGTTATATTTATTCAGATGCAGAATGATTTCAAGATTAATTTCAGCCAGTTATACTCTGGTATTTAATTCTAAATATTTTAATGAATATAGCCATTTCTGGCTGCATTAAATATTGAATTATGATAGAGTTATTATTCTAATTAATTACCAGGACCGTTAAGGAATGACTTTATTCCAAATATTTGAATCTAGTCCTTACAAATCCTCGAAGATTCTTCAGACGTTTCAAGGAATGTTTTTGAAAATTAAATGTTTAAATTCTTCTCTGAGAATATATATTTAGAAAATTCCTGGTCATTATACAATGAATTTTGGGGCTAGTGACTGAGATACACACAGAGATTTTGGACAACTTGCTCCTGACTCTCCAATATACAATCAATTTCACATCTGTATGAAATTTTAATTGGAGAGAAACATCATTCTTGAAGGCCTACACCGTGAAGAAAAGTCTCCCTCTCCTGATCATATTCTCTACACAAATCAGGGGGAGCTTTTGCATCATCAATCCACTTGTCTTCTCAGAGACTGTTAACATAGAAGACAACATCTTTTCTTTTAGTTTATTTCATAAACTGTGTACAGGGTTATAACTCCCTTCAAAAGTTAAACCTCTTGGTTCATGAGCCACCCGATCAAAAGACTTAGCTTGGTTTTTGGGAATCTGATCAAAAGCTCAAAGGGTTGCTAGATCTCCCTTAGAAAATAGATCTTCTGGTGGCAGGGCACCTGATCAAAAACTTGTAGTGGATTCCTACCAGGGTGGTAGAAGAGTGGATGTACCCATATTTATTGGGGAAACACTATAAATTTCCTTATGTCGTCTGTGATTGTTATTCTTCTTATTTGTGTTGTGATTATTCTCTCTCTTTATATATATATATACCACAACATTTTATCCGCTATGAAAATAAATCAAAGTGTTTAATATACACTATTCACCCCCTTCTAGTGTAAAGTAGATCTATCCCTCACTTTCAATTGGTACCAGAAGGAGGTTGTTTCGTTTTACAGGCTAACACCTGAACCATAAGATCTGATAGATTTTAGTTTTACCTAGAAACTTATCATGGCACAGAATAAGGAATATTCAAGCACTAGACCTCCTGTGTGAAATCTAAATAAGTTTGCACTATGGAAGGCAAGGGTAAGGTTATACATGAACTCTATTGATGAAGATATCTACAACTTTATTTTGATAGGTCCACCTCAACCATTGGCAACAACTAGCGCTAGTGTTGTACCACCTCCAGAATGGACAGAGCCCCGAATAAAGCTAAAATTACTGATACGAAAGCAATGAACATCTTAGCTCAAACAATGTCATTTGACATCTTCCAAAATATTTTTGAATGCACCTCAGCTAAAGCTATCTTTGTCTCCCTCAATACAATGGTTGCTAGATCCACTGATGAGAGAAAAGACATAAGATAACATCTTATCTCTCAATATGAGAACTTTAAAAGAGAGAGAATTAGAATCTGTAACTGAAATGTACACAAGGCTCAGTTTCATTATTAATGAACTGAAGACTTTGGAGAAGGACATCATATTGACAGAAGCCAATGATAAGATCCTCATGTCTTTCCCTAGCACATGGGATTCAAGGATCTAGCCAATCAAAGAAGCCAGAATCTTAAATGAGATTACAACAAAGACCTTGTTGGTGAAGCTCAAATCTTATAAGAAGCTCTTCAGAATAAGGGAAGTTGAACAAAGGACTCCACCTCAACAAGGAAAGAGAAGAGCATAGCTTTCCAAGCAATAGAAGAAGCAGAAGCTCTTCAGAGAATGGAGATCTTATAGGTCTCTGGGATAAGAGATTCTATAAAATGGCAAGAAAAGACTTCAGGAGAAGATCTTCCAGAAATAATGACAAACCAATATATGACAAAACACCCACTAAAGAAATTGTGTGTCATAGTTGCAGGAAACCAGGACATATTCTTCCAGAATGTCCTGAGAATCAGAAGAAGGATAAGAAGAAAGAGATAAAACCTAAGAAGCACTCAAACAAACCTTCTTCCAATAAACACAAAAAAAAGAGAGAGGATTTGTTGCTGAAACTTGGAGTGAATCAAAAACTGAAACTTCATCCAGCTCAAGTGAAGATGAAGAAGTGGCAAAGGCTAAGGAAATCTGCTTGATGGCAATCAATGCTTCATACAGCAATTCTGAATCTGAATCGGAATCCGAAGAAGATCAGGTAATCTCTACACTTGATTTTACTTCAGAACAATTTAAAAAGGACTTTAAATTATTATGTAATGATTTGATAAAGTCTGAGAAAGAAATAAAACTACTCCGAGAGAAATTAACTGAATCAGATAATCTATCTTCTGAAAAGATAGAACTTAAAGATGATTTGAAATTTGCTTCTGAAAAAATAGTATCTTTAGAAAACATATTATCCGTGGCCAAAAAGTTTGAAGAGTCTCTGAATGGGAAAAGCATCAAACTAATGGATATCACAAGCACAGTTAATGCCAGACTAAATGGCAAATTAGGCTTGGGGGCTTCATCTAGTCAGCCTCATCTGTTACAGAAAAATATTTTATCTACAACTGTAAAATTTGTTTCTGCCAAAGGAAAAGAAGTATTACAAATTACAGATAAAGCCACTGAAGTTTTACAAAAGCCTAAACAAAACAAATATCTTCATAAAACCTATGTTCAACAAAATTCGTCTAACAGAGATCGGCAAAATCAACACTTTTCGTCGAACAGAGAACGACGAACTATGAACACAGGAAATGGTGCTCGACGAAAATAATATGATTCGTCAAACTGCGATCGACGAAACGTGGAACACAGAACATGAACAATATTTTTCTGTGAACGGAGCTCGACAAACTACCTCCCATTCGTCGAACTCAGCTCGACAAACTCAATATAATTCGTCGAACCCAACTTTTCAAAACAGAAATTTTAATTCTTTCCAAAAGTATAATCAAACTCAAAAAGTTTATAATCCTTTTACTTAGTGGATTATCCCTCATAGAAGATATCACCTACATGGTGTAACACCCCCTATCTGTCGCATAGCATATAGGAGTAGGTCCGGTCGGGGCCCGACGCCATATACCACAGACAGACCGGGAGGTTACTCAATGGAAACTATCCAACTAATAATCAACGTCCTACACAGAGTCATTCTAGCGAAAACAATTTAAAGGTTGCAGAATTAAGAACCCAACCAAACATGAATGTCCACTACTCAAAACAAAAGGAATGAAGTACAATACACAAGTACCATGGCCTTATGGCCTTACAATTTTTTACTCAAATATAAGTATTTTCCAAACCTCGGCACGGAGGCCGGTCATACATGAGAATAAAAGAAAACAATAAAAATTAGGCCTTCGAGGGACGGCTCAGCAACTTGGGCTTTTGCCAGCTATTTACCGCTCGGCTCCGCAGCACCTGCAAGCAACAATCCACCGCAACGGTGGAAAACAAAAGCAACGGTCAGCTATGCTGACCAAATTATAATGATCCCGCCCCCAAACTCAGGGCAGCGATGCTCCTTTCCCTACACTTTGTTAGCATAACCAAGCAGTATAGTGAATAAACACTTCATCACAGGCGTGGGCATGCACGACCACACACCCCGTGCTCTCAGGGCACATTCTCGGTGAACACAGTGAAAGTACGCTGACTCACCACCGCCGCTTGGATGGAAATATCTCGTGAGCATTTGGTCTTTCTGGCCACTGCCTAAGACCCTCCATCTATGCCTACGGTAAGTTGTCATATAACTTTAGGTCTCTTTTCCGAACGATATAGAGCGGGTACGGTTCCGCCTAACCCGTTGCTCACACCGCCATGTCACCTTAAGACATAGGAGCGGGTCAAGATTCCCCGAGTCCCAATCCGATATCATACTTTACATAACCCGGTTATGTACAAGTTGGCTCACAGGCCACCATGTTGGCAGAATCACGCATCTGCCCAGTTTTTCGGGTGCACCTTGGAGTTAATCCCCAAGAATCCCTGTTACAATCTACCACGTAGAAAACCCGAAAAACAACCATTCGCGTGGAGTCTTCTCCGGCCATTCATGCAATGCAACATCACCGATCTAGACCAACCTGTCCGGGTAGGCTTCACACATCATGCCTATATCCGTTTTTGATTACGGACTCTACATGTACACAACGGGGACTATTCATGTCTACCCGAAGGAACGCCTTAACTCACCGCAAACTCGCGAGAGCTGGTTTACTATGCAAAGGAAAAGAGGACTTCACATGTCCTAGGATGAGAATCGTTACCCTAGCATTTTCCTTGGCGCCATGGAAATCTATGTGGATGAAAAGCACCGCAATCTCCTTGCCTCCGTAGATCCGAAGTCGGCTCGCGATTGGGAGCTCTGAAGCTCCGCCGGTGACCGGATCTAGTCTCCTTTCTTCTTCCTTGCTCTCCCCTCTCTCTAGACTTTAAAAAGAGAATAACCCAAGTAAAATGAGGACTTTGAAACCCTATTCCCTGGTATATCCATGCAAGAACACCACCCAACCATTGGATCCCAAAATAAGGAAATGAACGGCCACGATCCGGGCTTGAAATGCAAAATCTGGGCCGAACACGGCCTGTGACACGCCCGTGTCCAGGGCCGTGTTCCACATTCAGCGTCGAAACAGACGCGTCCCGAAAAGAATATGGGCATCCGACACGCCCGTGTCGAGCCTGACACGCCCGTGTCAACCAGTACACGGCCGTGTTCTCCCATTGACACAGGACCAAGAATGTCCCGAAAAGGACACAGGTCCTCGACACGCCCATGTCGGATTTGACACGCCCGTGTCTACCCGACAAGGCCCATGCTCCAAAACCGTGTGTCACCAATGACATAACCCGGCTTCAACCCGTGAAGGACATGGCCTGTGACACGCCCGTGTCCCAGGCCGTGTTCGCTGCTCGACAATCATCGACTCCAAAATTCGTCGACCTCTCGGCCAGATCGTCGACCCGAGCACGACATGCCCTGGGACACGCACGTGTCCCAGGCTGTGTGACCCCTGCCAAGTTCCAAACTTGGCCCAAAATGCTACCCGTCGCTCTTTTGAGTTTTGGGGCGTTACAACTCTCTCCCTCTTAAAAGAATTTTGCCCTGAAATTACAATAAGGGAAATAAAGCACAAAACTAAAATGGTACCTGAGTGGAACAACTCCGGGTATTCCTCAAGCATAGTCTGCTCTCTCTCCCAAGAGAGCTCTTCCCGACCGCAATTGTCCCAACTGACCTTGACCATCCTGATCTCTTTGTTGCACAGCCGCTTGAATTCCGAGTCCTCAACTCGTACGGGCTTGACCTTCGCCGTCAACCCATTATCGACCGGCACTTGATCGACCGCAATCACTTGCGAAGGCTCTTGCACTGCCTTCTGCGGCACCGATATGTGGAATACATCGTGTAGACCACTAAGCTCCTCTGATAGCCTCAATTGATAAGCTACTTCACCAATCCGCTCCAGAACCTCAAACGGTCCGAGATACCTCGGGCTTAGCTTCTTCAATCGCCGCACCCGCGAGACACCCTTGAAAGGCTTGATCTTCAAGTACACCCAGTCGCCGGCAGCAAATTCCACGTTCCTGTGCTTGGCATTATAGTACTTAGCCTGGCGGTACTGAGCAATTAGCAGCATCTCTCGAATTATTCGAACCAACGATGTAGCATCTTCCACCTCCTGGCACTTGTACAACTTTGACTCACCTGTTTCCAACCAAGACAACGGCATGCGACATCTCCTACCATAAAGGGCCTCGAAGGGTGCCATTTGAATGCTCGCCTGGTAGCTATTGTTGTATGCGAACTCCACCAAGTATAGGTGATCTTCCCACTGCTTCCCGAAATCCAGGACGCACATGCGAAGCATGTCTTCCATCGTCCTATTGACCCTCTCGGTCTGCCCATCTGTTTGCGGATGAAAGGCTGTGCTGAAACTCAGTTTTTTTCCAACATCTGCTGCACCAACCTCCAATCATTGGATGTGAACCGCCCATCTCGGTCACTCACGATGCTGCAGGGCACACCGTGAAGCCGTACTATATTATCCACATATAACTTCGCCAGTTTCTCCACGGAATCATCCTTCCTATACGGAATGAAGTGCGACACTTTCGTTAGACGATCTACGATCACCCAAATGGCGTTGTTCCCCTTTTGTGACCTTGGCAACCCGTGCACAAAGTCCATAGTAATGTCGTCGAACTTCCACTCCAAAATAGGCAAGGAATTCAATAATCCTCCCGAACTTTTGGCATTCCGCCTTCACCAAGGCGCACATTTGACACTTCGCCACGTAGAGTGCCACATCTTTCTTAAGTCCTGGCCACCAGAACAATTTCTTTACATCGTGGTACATCTTCGTGCTCCCTGGGTGAATCGAGTACTTGGTATGATGTGCCTCGTACAACAATTTCACCCGCAAATTGCCCACGCTTGGGATGCACAGACGACCGTCTTTCCAAAGCAATCCATCCACAATAACGAATTGGGAATTTGACACATCCAAAGCCTCTATCATGAGTTGCTTCATGCGAACATCCATATCCAAAGCTTGTCGAATCCGATCAGCCACGTCACACTGAATTTCAGTCCAGTTCAATAGCGCTTCAGCACTTGACTGCTTGTCTACGCAAGAGATCTCCAACGCCTCCAACTCCTGAATTAGGCGCTCGTCATGAACCGACAACCAGTTGGCCCGTGCAGGGGCCCTGCGACTCAACGCGTCCGCAACCGTATTGCCTTTACCAGGGATGTAGTGGATCTTGAATGTGTAGTCCCCTAGGAACTCCATCCATCTACGCTGCCGCATGTTTATATCTTTCTGATCCAATAAATACTTCAGGCTCTTATGGTCGGTATAGATATTGACCTTCACCCCATACAAGTAGTGCCTCCACAGCTTCAAGGAAAAAATCACGGCCGCTAACTCCAAGTCAGGGAACGGATAATTTCCTCTCGTGCACTTTCAGCTATCGCGAGCCATACGCTATCACACTACCATGTTGCAGTAGCACACAACCCAAACCACTGCCCGAAGCATCGTTGTAGATCTCAAAACCTTCGATCCAACTCGGCGAACTTAGCACAGGCATCGTGGTCAACCTACACTTCAACTCCTCAAAAGCTCATGCGCACTCCGGTGTCCAAACAAACTTCTGCTCTTTCCTCATCAAAGTCGTGAGGGGTAACGCTATCCGCGAGAATTTCTCCATGAAGCGCCTGTAATAGCCGGCAAGCCCCAGAAAACTCCGGACTTAAGATCCAACTTTGAGTACACCGTCGACTTGACTAACTGATCAAATAGATAATCAATCCTTGGGATCAGGTACTTGTTCTTCTCTGTTAGCTTATTCAGCTCTCGATATTCAATACAAAGTCTCAAGCTTCCGTCCTTCTTATTAACAAAGAGGACCGGTGCGCTCCAATGAGACGAACTTGGACGCACATAGCCTTGCCCCAACAACTCTTGCAGTTGATCGCCAGGGAACACATCAGGATACTCAGATACCACTGAAATACTGTTCAATGTAGGCTTATGCTTTGCAACCTCCACTAGCGTAAAGAATAGCTCTGCACCAGCATGAACCGCCTTCACCACCTGAAGAGCGGACATCAAAGTCTTGCTCGACCCTTTCAAGCCCGTAAAAGTTATCTCACGACCTATTCCCAACTTGACTTCCTTGCAACCGCAATCAATATAAGCTTGCTGCTCTGAGAGCCAGTCCATCCCAAATATCACATCGAATTCCACTAGTGGCAATAACGACGCTTGCAAATGGAACTCCTGACTCCCAATACGAATCTTTACGCCTCAGACTCTATCCACGTGCATTGAACACCCATTCGGCAACAACACATCCAGTTTGTCCTTTGCCATCAAAAAAGGTACTCCGATGCGAGATATGAATCCTTCCGACAAAAAGGAGTGCGAAGCTCCCATATCAAAGAGTGCTCTCTCCGGATTCTCACAAATCAAAACAAATCCTAAACAAGCAGTGGTAAGGTAACAGGGGCATAACAAGTATTTAAAAATTAACTTGCTATAAATAAATCATACCTGTCACCACATCTGCTTGCTTAATGGCCTCATGTTGGCCAAGATTATAAACTCTCGGTTGAGCCGGAGCATAATGGGACGCGATTGACTCCACCGTCTTGCCCTTCTCTTCATATGTTGCTCTCGGCTTCCTCTTGGACTTGGGACGTCCGCTCCAACAGTCACGGGCAAAATGCCCCGGCTTTCCACAAGTAAAGCATGCACCCGTGGTTCGACCCGTAGTCATACCAGAAGCACCGGAATAAGGGGCTGGACCCGAAGTCCTAGCCTTCTTAGACCACCTTCGGTACACAGACTTTGAGGTAGTCGTCACCTTGAACTCAGACTTTGAAAGTGAGCTGTTAGATCAGGAATACTCTAGAGGGGGGTGAATAGAGTATTCAGGTTTTATAAAATTTTCAACTGATTTTATCTAGTGCAAGAACAAAATTAAAACAACAATCCTAACAAACAGCCACATCACAAGAAACAAAAGAAAAGGGCAATCCACACAACACAAGAATTTATAGTGGTTCCCCTAAACTTGGGTACATCCACTCTTCTACCACCTGGTAGAAATCCACTCAGATTTTTGATCAGGTGCCTGACACCAATGAGCTTTTGATCAGGTTCTCAAAAACCAATCCTCAAGTCTTTTGATCAGATGACTTGCAACCAGGAATAACTTTTGAAGGGAGTTATAACCCTTTGTACAGTGGGGGGTGAGAGATGATATGGTCTTCACTTTCTCAATATACAACTGAGAAGACTTGTGGATATTGATTTTAGCAAAGGATCCCCCTGAGGTATAGAATGGTTTAGAGAGATGGAGCTTTGTTGCAAGGTGATAGTGATGTACAGCCTTGATCAGCAGCTGTTCAGGAACTTCTTTGACAGATAGTGATGTAGTTGTCCTTTGAAGTGTCCTGGTATGTTGAAGACAGAAGACTCTTGATTTTGATTTTGTGTTCTTCTTCTTCAGATAACTGATGATCTTCAGGTCTGGGGCTTCTTGAGTTGCTGTATCAGAATTTAGAAAGAGAGAGCAGCGATTTTCTTGTTGCAGAATGATTGTGTGTATGTTGTATGTCTATCTCTCGTCTACTATCTGTTCTGTATTTAGGAAAAGAAGAGAAAATTTCTTTTATATTTCCTGTCAAAAATTTTCTTTCGAAATTTGAAATCCTCTGCAATCAATGCTGACGGCCTTGAGAATAAACGGCATTGAATTATTTGCCCAACTGTCCCATGGAAAAACGGCAAGAAATAATCCTGGAGAAGACCATAATCAATGCTTTGTCCAATGGTTATATTCCAGAGAATATTTAAGCATTAATTACTCAGGAATTATTGCAGTAAGAAGGGGACAGAAGGATGGAAAATAACTAAGTCTGGATTCGTCAAACTGATAACAGAAATCATCGAGCTGATTTCATAGTTCGTCGAGCTGAGTTGTTGTGTTCGTCGACCAGATGACTTCTGTTCGTCGAGCTGAGTTCCAAGATCGTCGAGCTAAAGCAGAACAATATTCTCTAGAAACTTTGTCTTTTCTATGTATGGAGTTTGTCGAGCTGATATCTGGTTTCGGCGACTGAAGTTCAGCAAAATATTTCTGGACTTAGAATAATTTCAGATGTTTCTGGATGAAAGTGTTGAAGTGAAGTATCCAGAATTCGTCGACCTAAGAATTGGTTTCGTCGAGCTGAGGATTTGTTTCGTCGACCTGAGAACCAATAACTGCTGATGGATAACTTTAGCTAAAGTGGTCAAAGTTCGTCGAGCTGAGAATCCTGAGTTCGTCGACTGGAGATGATTTTGGACTTAGAGAAATAGAGAAGCTTCTAGCTATAAGAAGTTGAAGTAAAGAATCCAGAAATCGTTGAACCAAGATCCAGAATCGTCGAGCTGAGAACTTTATAACTGATACATGAGCCTTGCCTAGACTGTGGTCCAAGTTCGTCGAACTGAGAACTAAGTTCATCGAGCTCAGCTCAGAGAATTTACTCTGAGATCGTCGAGCTGAGCAAGACTTCCGTCGAACTGCGTTCGACGAACGTCGAACTTATTTTTCTTAGTATGAAATCTGTTTAAGTATTGAGTCTCTGGCAGTGTTGATGGCTGGTCCTTGCAGTGTTGATTCTAAGGACTTGACCTACACTCTAGGACACAACTATGACCCTGACTATACATGTTGGGTCAAATGATCCTAACTTAGTGAACCTAGCCCAAATCAAACTAGGGATCCAACAATCTCCCCCTATTTGGGTGAGGTCACTAATTACAGACTCAGACTAGAACTGAAAATAAACAAAACAAGAAAGCATATATCTGGCAGAGATCAATAACACATGCAACAGATATATATATATACAGGTAAGCTTTGTTCAGAAATAGAAAGCAGTTTTAAAAATATAACAGAAATAAAAGAGATCAGAACATATTTCTTTTGCTTCTTTTCCTTTTGCTTTTCTTCTTTACTCTTGTCTCCTGGCTTAGTGAAGACAATCTCTCTGTTAGGATCAGAAGCTTGCACTTTACTCATGGTCATGTCAGCAGCCCCTATAATCTTCAAAGATGTGGCTCTGGGACAACTGCTTCTGGGTGCAACTTCATGTAGTCATCAACATTGAAAAACTTGTTTGCTTTCTCAAATCTCTTAAGCTCTTCTTTCCTGTACTTAGACATTATGAAATACTCAGAAGGATCCTTTCCTTCAGCTTTGGCCTTGTTAATCATAGAAAGGCCTATAAGTTCTTGGAAGCTAGCCATTCTAGCTGTATTAGCTATTTCAGGATCATCAAAAGGAACAGGAGGAGAATTTGGTCTTTTAGGACTTTCAGCTTTCTGATCTGTAGGGAATGATAGTTGTTGTTGATGTTACTGCTGTGGTTGATGCTGAAATTGATGTTGCTTGTCTGAAGCGTAATGCCTATGCTGGCTGCTTTCAGAAGAAGATCTCCCTTGATGTCGTTGATATGTTTGGAATTGGGTAGATCTATGGGAAGTTGTGCTTGAAGCACCAGCAACTGGAGGAGGAGGAGGAGGTGCATCTTTTCTATATTTCTGAGATGGAGGAGGGGGGTATTGTAACACCCCAGATTTTTGATTGCGTACGCTTGATGGGCGTTACGTTGGCTTTGACCGTTGTTCGAGCATGGTTTTTCCCGCGGGCTTGCGAGTGGCTGTTTTGGTAGCCGAGTTGCACGATTCCCCAGCAAACCGGAGTCCAAATTGGGGACTCGGTGAGGCCTCTTAGGGAATGCTTGCACTTTTTCGCGCCCGGGAAATGTCGCTCAAACTGAGTTGCTGGTACAGGAAACAAAAAAGGGTAAAAAGTGCTAAAGGAAAAAATGGTCTAGGATGACACAGAAACATTTTTCAAAACAGGGAAAAATAGTCGTTTTTATGCGTGACACGCCCCCCGACACGGGCGTGTCGGGGCGTGACCCAGGGCGTGACCTCCTTGACTCGACGAATTTCTTGTGTCGAGTTGAGCTCGACGAATGGGGTACACGCCCCGTGATACGGGCGTGTCACGGGCCGTGTCCCGCAGTGTCGAGTGTCGAGTGTCGAGTGTTGAGTGTCGAGTGTCGGGTGTCGAGATTGGGGACACGGCCTGTGACATGGGCATGTCACAGGGCGTGTCAAGTTGTGTCGAGTTTCGACAATTTTGTGTCGACAAGGTATCGAGACACGGGCTACACGCCCTAGGTCACGGGCATGACAGACCCGTCACGGGCGTGTACCCGGCCATGTACCGTGTGGATAAACTTGAAATTGCCGACTTTCTGTGCTGCTTAAGGTACACGCCCTGCGTCACGGGCGTGACACAGGGCGTGACCGGCCCGAAAATCGATTTTTTCCAGTTTTTGTGTGTCGTTCATTTCCTTGATTCTGCATCTAACGGTCCAGCTCTGTTCTGGAGAAAATAAGGCCGAAACAGAGTTTCTCCTCCTCATTTCACCTTCTCTTCATCTTCTTCCTCATTCCAAAAGGAACTCAAGAGAGCAAGGGCTCAAGCAAGGCAAGGAAAGAGAGGAGCAGCCGTCGCGGCATCGTCTCGGTTCAGGCAAGCGGTGTTCTTCACCCTTGCCAATCTTCTTTCTTGTTTTTGATTGTGCCAAATAGCTAGTTTTTCTCTTTCAAGTTTCATAGCTTGTTCTTCTTGTTTTGGGTTCTTCCTCACTAGCCTTATTATGTCTTAAATTTCCCTATGCTGAATGACTTTGATCTATGTTTAGTTATCAAGTCTATGCTAGGTTTATTCATGTAGTTCTCTTGTTCATGTGATTCATGTAGCTAATTTGATTCATGTTCATGTAGCCTTTCAAATATATGTGATTCTTCCTTGATCAAAAGCATGTGATTCTTGTTCCAAACATGTGATTTATGTAATTAGGTTAATCAAACTCTTTCATGTGATGAAGTGCATCAAACTCTACATTGGCAATTTGTAGTCATGTGTGAGGATGAAGGAAGGAAAAGTGGTACTTGGGTTATGGTGAGATTTGATTGTGGGTTACGGTTAGGTTCATTTATGGTGAGTTTTGCGAGGCGAATGTGAACCATGGCAGAAGCGTGTATGTGCGGCTTTGGTAAGGGGTGGTGTGGTTTATGCCTTTGTGGCCACCGTGTTTGGATTTGTGGTGAAGAGCACCATTTTGCCCCGATTTGGGCTGGCTTGTTTTGGTGCGTTCCACTTTAGGGCTGCCACCAAAAGACCCTTGCTGAATCGCATGTAACCGCTGCTTTTGTTTCACTCGTAGCATTGTGTCTTGTACGAAGGATGATGGAATGGGCATGTGTTTTGTCTTTTGCTCCTGCGGGTTGAGCAGGACTTGATGAAACTTGTACGCACTTGGTGCGTTTGGCATGTGTTTTGGTGCGTTTTCCACTTGTTTTATTCACTCGTTTTACTTATATGAAACCTTGCTACGGGGTCGGTAAGCCCCTTCTTGTTATTGTATACTCATGCTGCTCTTCTTTTTATTGTATCGTCGATGATTGCTGAGGTATTCTTTCTTAAATGCCTCAGGTGCAGGTTGTAGCCGGTTGAGCGGCTAGGTTTGTTGGAGGCGTTTCTTGGGAGCTAGCCGAGCTTGCTGAGCGAGATAGTTCTTTTCTTTGTTGTACAGACATACATGTGCCCCAATGGGTTCGTGTCAGCTTGTTGGCGCCCATTGGTGGCTTACTTTACTTGTGATATATGAATACTAGACTGCTAATGTGACTCATTTGGATGAGATGATGTCTTCTTGCTCTTGGGAAGAATTTATGGTAGGTTGCATTAGGTATTTTGAAGCTAAACCAAACCTATTATTGTATCCATGCATAACATGTTTTGGTTACCAAACACTTATTTTCCAAATGACGTAAACAAAGATGATTTCTTATAGTAGTATCACTATAGACTGCATATAGGAGATCGTCATAAATAAACAAAGTATTTCCGCCGCATACAAAAACAGTTTTTGATATCTAAGGCCGAGGGATACGGCCATTAAATCCAAAGGTTTTCTTACATTTAACTATTGAATTTCAACTCAGAAAGTAAGCGTCAAGGGTTGCCTGAGCGTGTGCAGTTATCCACTGCACGACGTGGCATCATAACCCGTAGTTCCTCTTGCTCTGATACGAGGTACTCGTTGAGGAAATGTGGGTTGTGACAGTTGGTATCAGAGCAGGTTTGCTTGACAATTGGTCGGGCAAACTTTCCTTTTTGGTTGTAAGCATCATATCATACACACACCGAGGTGCCATCAGTATGTCTTGGCCGACGCACGCACACTACACTCTTGGCATGACAAGAAGTATACGGGGCATATTATGTAGTATGGGATGCATAATATATGGTTTTATATGGATCCACCATAGGGGCAACATCTGCGGGTTATGTAGTATGGGATGCATAACCTTACCACATGGATGCGACTAGCACATTTTCTTTTCTTCGTTGCATGCAATGCTATGTAGTATGGGATGCATAGCATTGTGATGCGTACGACCGCTCATGGCATGCATTAAGGCCTTTTCTAGATTGCATCGCACAGCACGCATAACATAACATTGCATGAGCACAACGTGCCAAGCTAAAGATGTACATGATGACACCTGTACACTCATGGTTTTGGGTCAAATAAAGTCATGCATTCATTGGTTAAGCACAAGTTAGTGGGATGATGGTGAGTCATCTTTAGGCTAGGCATACCATCATTCTCAAACTCCCAGAGCAAGTTAGCAGTTGATATTCATATGTAGATATGTATGGTCTTTACATAGCCGTTGTGTGTTTTGTTGGGTTTGAGCTTGATAAGAGTGAACGTGTTTATAGGATGTCGAAGCGTCCAATGACAAGGCAAACTCCCCAATTCGAGGGCGAGTCTTCGGGTGCGCAGAATAATGCCCTGATGGATAGTCTACGCCAAAGTAATGAGGCTTTCACGAGGCAGGTGCAGGAAGTGCAGTCCCAGCTCCAAGCTATGTCCTCAGCGGTGTCTGGACTGGCACCAAGAGGGCAAGAGACTGTCCGAGGTCCCACCATTTCTACTCCTTCCGTGGCAGTGATACCCCCAGTTGTGGTTCCTCCTGCAATGACTTTCATCTCGCAGTTTCAGCGACTTAGACCACCGACTTATGATGGAAAAGCGGACTTTGTGATCTTGTATGATTGGGTGATCACGTTGGAAGAAATGTTTGGTTATTCTGGCGTTACTGAGGACCAGAAGGTGATGCTTCCCGCCTATCAACTCAAAGGGTTGGCTAAAGGTTGGTGGTTGCGCGAAAAGGAGAGCTTAGGGGCGGGATGTTCGTGGGAAGCCTTTAAAGAAATGTTACAGCGCAAGTTTCTGTCGTCAGTTGAAAGGGACCGCCTGATGAATGATTTCTTGTACCTGAAGCAGAGGAAACTCACAGTTAGTGAGTATGAAATTGAGTTTAGCAAGTTAAGTCGGTTCGCTCCGAGCTTGGTGACTACGGAAGCTGACCGAGTAAAGAGATTTCTTAGCGGACTCTGCAGCGACGTGCAGCAGTTCGCAAGTGCTTATGGAGCGACGAGTTACACTACTGTGGTGGAGGCTGCGTTGAAGGTTGAAGCTATCAAAATTGCAAAAAAAAGAGGACAACTGATGAGGAAGGATAAGAGGAAGTTGATGGGAGGGAAAAGCTCCCAAGAATCAGATGTAAGGAAGAAGATCAAGGAGACGTGTAGCTTTTGTGGCCGGTCAGGCCACCTATTTGACAAATGTTTCAAGCGGTTGGGGATGCAAAAGAAGGAGCAGGTGCACGCCATTCAGAGTGCGCCAACCAGAGACTTGGAGTGTACAGCTTGTGGGGGGAGAGGTCATGATATGAGCCGCTGCTGGGTCAAGGACAAGGTGTGCTTCCAGTGTGGCAAACAGGGACATCTGAAGGCAAGGTGCCCACAAAACCAGCCCGTGCTGCAGCCAATGCCACTCCAGGCTTTGCCTCCACCTCCGCGTGTGGATAAAGGAAAAGGAAAGTTAAATGTGATTTCCTCAGAGGATGCTCAGATGTCACCCCAGGTTATCTCAGGTTCGGTTCATTCCTCTGGTTCACATTTTGTTTATACCTCTTTTGTGTAGTTTTTAGCTACATATGTACCCTTATAGGAAACTTTAAGGTAAAGAACCGTTGGGTGCGTGTTCTCTACCTCAGTGACTAATTAGTCACCTACCTTAGGCACAAAGTGCCCTACACTCAAATTCAAAAAAACTGAATCCTACAGGAAGTAAATAGAATGTTTAATAAAAAAACAACAGACTCAGAGAAAAATATCTGAGTCAACTTTGTTGGACTGAGCGTATATCAGTCTAGCCCACTTGCTATAGAAGGAATTAGTCTTCTTCTACAGCTAACACTTTTCTGCTCCATAGATGAACAGCTATCAGCTTGTTGAAGATATTAATCAGCTACTCTGTTCTGGAGAGTACTAACATGCTGAGCTTGAAGAGCTTTAGCTAACTTCCTTTGTCTTTTGGCTTTCTCTGCTGGACTTGAGCTTTTAAGCTTAATGGAGAAGAAGATGTCCAGCCACCTCTTGTTTGCTTTTTATTTCCTGCGTTTGTTCTCCGTGTGTTTGTTTCCCTTTTCCTTTTTCCTTTTCCTTTTAATATGCATTGATTTGAATCAACGGCACAATTATATGTGGGCCCACCAAGGATTGGTGAGTGCCATCTCCATCAAAAAATGACAATGCAGCTTTCGACGCTACATCAGCTTTCCCACAACGGCTTCCTGCAATTTTGACTTTAATGATGTCCGCAGTGGTCATCAACATCTGGAATTAGAAAATATTCAAGAATTATAATAAGCGTTGAGTGATGTTAAGTCACTCAAAGCCATCTGCCTTGACTCTCAGCACTTCTGGACTTGTGCATTTTCCCTGAGTTTGTTTTTGTAGTTTTACCTCAGTGGTATCAGCGGTTTTTCATTATCTGCTGAGATAAGCCTTTGTCTCAATGCTTTCTTCTTATCAGCTGAGACTATCTTCTGTCTCAGTGGTTTTTCTCTTAACTGTCTCAGCACTACCTTCTTCATTAGAAGCATTGAGTGAACATGCTTCACTCAACGCTTCTGGACTTAGAGAAATCCAGCTAGTTTTATCTCAGCGGTTAAGCTGACACATTCTTCTTAGTTGTCTCATTTGTTTTCCTCTTAACTGTCTCAGCGCTTCCTTCTTTATTAGAAGAGTTGAGTGAACCTGCTTCACTCAAAGCTTCTGAACTTAGAGAAATCCAGCTAGATTTGTCGCAGCTTTCTCAGCGGTCTCAGTGCTTTCTTCTCAGCAGTCTCAGCACTTACTTCTCGGCTATCTCAGTTGTCTCATCGCTTTTTACCATAGTCAGATTTTCTGGCTTTAGCTCTGTTCGACGATCTTGGGGCTATGCTCGATGAACTTTGATCTTCTTAGCAGTCTCAGCGCTTTTTGTCTTAGTCAATTTTTCTCTGGCTTTAGCTTGACAAGTGTTGAGCTGAGCTCGACGAACTGTAAACTGAGCTTGACGAACTTCGAGCTGAGCTCGATGAATTTTGAGTTTACTACCAAACTCATTTTTCTTCACTTATCCAATCATAGACTACTTGTATGCATGAACTAAGGCACACATCAAATACATTATGTGTGTATGTCATTGACCCGTTTGACTTCTTACAAATCTGGGATATTGGGATCAATACACCCAACACTTTGGCAAGCATGGGATCAATATTTTCATATATCATAACTCAATGGAATGGGAGAAACATGAGGACCAAGAGACTAGGAGGAGAATTCACAGAATAAAAAACCATATGGACCTACTCCTAAATACATTCCAAATCCATTGGGCTACTTCTAGAGACAGAAGAGGAAGGCAGGAGGAGAAGACTTCTAAGTTGTAACGCATCGAAACTCAAAGGAGCGACGGGGGATGTTTTGGGCCAGTTTTGGGTTCTGGCAGGAGGCACACGGCCTGGGACACGGGCATGTCCCAGGCCGTGTCAAGGCCGTGTCAACGATCGGCCCAGGGTGTCGACGAATTTCGCTCGACGTTGTGTAGAGACAGGGCACACGGCCTGCGACACGGGCGTGTCGCAGGGCGTGTCGACCCGTGTCGACACTCAGCCCGTAAAGTCGACATTGCGCTCGACGAAGTGTCGAGACATGGCACACGGCCTGCGACACGGGCGTGTCGCAGGGCGTGTCAACCCGTGTCGACACTCGTCCCGGGAAGTCGACATTTTGCTCGACGATGTGTCGAGACAAGGCACACGGCCTAGGACACGGGCGTGTCCAAGGCCGTGTCATCAGGTCGACGATCTTCGCTCGACGAAGTGTCGAGTGTCGAGACCGTGTACACGGCCTGGAGCCCAGGCGTGTTGAGGTGACACGGGCAAGGACACGGGCATGTCCTAGAACCCGTGCAGTGCTCGGGTTGTTTTCGGGGAAAAATGATGGGGGTACACGGCCGGCCACACGGCCGTGTCAGGTGGAACACGGGCGTGTCAGCTCGAACACGGGCGTATTCGATACCCGTGTGTTGTTCCAGGCGAGCCGATTTTGACGGCAAATGAGGCACACGGCACTGGACACGGGCGTGTGCCAGGCCGTGTGCGGTCCAGATTGGGCATTTCAGTCCCGAATCGAAGCCGTTCATTTCTTTAATTGATGATCCAACGGCTGGGGGTTATTCCTGAAGGGATATACCCGGGATTGGACTTAGAAACCCTCACTTTTCATGAGTGGTTATCTTTCTAAAAGCTTAGAGAGAGAGGAGAGCCAAGGAAGGAAGAAGAAGCTAGATCCGGCCATCGGAGGAGCTTCGAAGCTCCAAATCGCGAGCCGACTCCGGATCCACGGAGACAAAGCTAGTGCGGTGCTTTTCATCCGCTTACTTTTCCATGGCGCCAAAGAGGAACGCAAGGGTAACGATTCTCTTCTTGAGCATGAGTAGCTCTCCTTCTTTGCATAGGAAGCCCGCTCTCGCGAGTTTGCGGAGAGTTGGAGGCGTTCCTTCGGGTAGATATGTGAAGTCCCCGTTGTATAGAGTCCGTAAGCGAGAACGGACATAGGCATGATGTGTGAAGCCTACCCGGACATGTTGGTCTGGATCGGTGATGTTGCATTGCATAAATGCTGGAGAAGACTCCGTGTTATTGGTTTTTTTCGGGTTTTCTACACGGTAGATTGCAACAGGGAGCCTTGGGAATTAACCCAAAGGTGCACCCGGAAAACTGGGCGGATGCGTGATCTTGCCAACTTGGTGGCCTGAGAGCCAACTTGAACATAACCGGGTTATGTGAATTGTGATGGAAACGGGACTCGGGAGAAGTTTGACCCGCGCAAATGGCTTAAATTGTCGTTGCGATGTGAGCACGGGTTAGATGGAACCGTACTCATTCTATGTCGTTCGGTTAAAGAGACCTAAAGGTGCGTGGCACTTGCCGTTGGCATAGATTAGGGTCTTCGGCGGTCAATGGCTTAAATTGTCGTGACCCAGGCCAAGAAGACAAAATGCTCATAGGTTTGGCCGTCAAACTGGCGGTGGTGAGTCCGAAATGTCTATGGCTTTAATTGACGTGACATCGACCGGTTCACCGAGAATGTGCCCTGAGAGCACGGGGCGTGTGGCCGTGCGAACCAACGTCTGTGATGAATTGATTATTGGTTTATATTGCTCGCTTATGCTAATGAAATGCAGGGAAGGAGCATCGCCGCCCCGAGTTGGGGGAGGGATCGTTATAATTTGGTCAGCATTGCTGACCGTTGCCTTGTTTTGCCACCGTGTGGTGGTTTGTTGCTTGCAGGTGCTGCTGGACCAAGCGGTCAATAGCGGGCTAAAGCCCAAGTGCGAAGCCGGCCCTCGAAGGCCTAATTGGAAGTGTTTACTGTTTTATTCATGTATGACCGGCCTGCATGCCGTGGTTTGTAAATCATGTAATATCAAGTGAAACATTTTGTAAGGCCTTAAGGCTTGTGTTGGTCTATGTATAACATTCCTATTTGGTATTAGTGGACATTCATACTTTAGTGCTGGGTTCTTATTTTCAACTTATTAATCTGCTTCCGCTAGAATGCTCTGTGTAGGACGTTGTGATTGGTTGGATGGTTTCCATGAGTAACCACCCGGTCTGTCTGTGGCGTACGGCGTCGGGCCCCGGCCGGACCTACTGTTATATGCTATGCGACGGATAGGGGGTGTTACATAAGTGCTGAGAATCCTTGGGGCTAACATAAATTATATTTTTGGGTTATTTACATTGTTTAACTTAATATAGAATCCACTAATTTTAGTATTATTAATATAAATCAGAAAGCATCGAGTGCGTATATTTCTTTACTTTATGTTATGTATCAAGATAATAACAAGCATCTTGTATTTTATGAACTATTTAGTTTTGGTGTGATAGGTAGAACTAAAGTGCATTGCTAATGTTTTATTTGTCATATTGTCTGTAGCGTGCCGATTCGCGCTAGAGCCCTCGCACGTGGTTGAGTCAGGAGAGTTGACTCAGGCTCGGGGTGTACTGGTAAAATGTGTCGAGTGATACATGACTAATAGGGCAAAATCTATTTAGAATAGTTCTGGACCCAACAAGGCATTGAGTGATACTCAACGAATGTAAAGAATTTTACTTAGAACAATTCTAGACTCGGAAAGCATCGAGTGCATTGAGTGTTATCAATACCACTCGGCGAAGCATCGAGTGATACTCGACGAACTCAACGCTTTAACTTAGAAAATTATTAGCGATTCTATAGGCGTTAAGTGAACATGACGAATCTTGATGATACGTTGAGTGAGTATATGTATACTAGACGATTTTGAATTGAAATTATCCTGGACTGGTAGGCCTTGAGTGGTCTCGAAGCCACTCGACATAGTGTCGACTGCGTTGAGTAAACTCGACGCCATTCGATGAATTGTCAAGTATACTCGACGATTTTAACTTAAAATTATTCTGGACTTTGTAGGCATTGAGTGTTCTTGTCACCACTCGATGAAGCGTTGAGTGCGTTGAGTAAACTCGATGTCATTCGACAAATTGTCAAGTAATACTCGACGAATGACAAATTGAATTAGAATATTGTGCTAGACTTTATAGGCGTCGAGTGGTCACGACAAATCTCGACGATTCGTCGAGTGAGTGTATGTATACTCGACGATTTTGACATAGGGTATTTTTTGGCCCAGACTATTTTCTGATTCCTATACACGGGCTGAACCAGGTTTTCGGGAAATGTGCCATATGACTTATTTGGACCCGTTCTTTTCGACAAGACTTAATTTAAATAATAATGAGCGGTCCAATACTAGGGTGACATGTGGCAGGTGGACTAACCCTAATTACTCTTATAAAAAGAGATTTACCGAAAAACATTAGACTTAACTTCATCCCCTTGCCAAGCCGTTACCTGTGTCGAAACCTTCGGAAGTGAAGAAGTTGTCGGAGTTGATTTTCTGGAATAAGAGCCGATCTACCTTTCCAGGAAGAACAATACCAATGAGGAGGAAGATGCCGAGAAGGATAACGAGATACATTGCCGGAAATTAGGTGAGCTTCCTACCCTCTCCATTGGTGCTAGATCTTTAGTTATAATCCAGGAGAGATGTCAACTCAAGAGAGTTGGACTTGTGCTAGATGAAGATCTCCTAGGTAAAGACCATGCTAGGGCTTTGTCATAGATATTTGATGTCTTCAACCTCACCTCTCTTTGTGTGAAAATGAAGGACTTAGTTTCGGGAAGAGAAATGGTCAATTGAGGGTGAACAATGGAGGAGGAAGTGTTATATGTGGTTTTGAATAAATATCTAGGGGAAGAAGATTAACCGATGTCGTTCATCTTGGTTTAAGATACGCACATAAATCTGTTTTCTGCACGCAACATTCTTCGAGGCCGATTTTGTGTATATTACAGACAGATCTAGGTTTTTGACTAAACACGAAAGTCGTAGTCCTTAGAATGACCTTTCCAACGGATGGTTACATGTTTTCATATGAGTCTTGTTGCCTCGGGAATACCTAGTTGAAGTTGTTGCACAGTAACATCTTAGGTGCATGTTGTCTCGGGTTGAAGTATAACCGGATTTGGCCCAAATAGAATAAACATAGCAAGATGATGTTGAGACCTGGTTGGGCCAGTTGTGTAGCCAATATAAACAAATGATTTGGAGGAGTATAATAAACAAATGTTTTGGGAAAGTAGAAAACAAATGGTTTCATAATATTTGGTTGTTCAAATGTCTACTTGTGAAATCTGGTAAGGATGCGCGCGATCGTAATCCGATGAATGATACAAGTTTTGAAAGAGGATGTGGTGCCCGATAATTGAATATGTAATCTATACTTACGATATAATGTTTGATGTAGTCGTTGAGAGTTAATATACTATTGTGATAACCTAAGAAAGCATAAGTTGTTGTGTATGCTTGATTATAAGGAAGGACTTGGATGAGGTAAAACTCATGGCCATGGAATATGTGGAATCGTAATCTGAAGTCTTTGGTGGGATAGTTAGTATAGTCCACTGCTTAGAGTTGTATCTCCCTACAGGTAGTAGTGTGAGTTTGGTATGTTGTGTAAGGTGGCTTACCAACTATGTTAATTATGAACCCTTAAGTGCTTTGGTGCACGAGATTGTGAAAGGGTGTAAGTGCATGTGTTTGACTGCACTAGATTGTTAATGATGAAATGGGACCTTGGACGGTTGGGCTTGGTCCTCGGTGCTCATCCCAGAAGCTCCTTTTGTACCATGATGAAGTGAAACTGCTTGTGGTGTGAGTTGACACGCGGTGTCTTAATCCTATGTGTTAAGGATAGTGTGACAGGTCTACGGGCTCGCCAGTCATCACACCAACGATAGTTTACAGATAGACTTTGGGCGGTTGGTCTTGGTCCTCGGTGCTTATTCCCAGGGCTCCTTCAGTGCCAAGAGGACGGTTGGGCTTGGACCTGTGGTGTTACACTCCCATAGGCTCCTTTAGTGCCATAAAGATAGGCCAGTTGGGCTGGGATCTTGGTGCACATCTATCCGAGACCCCTTCTGAGCCGTAGTATGCTGGGAGATCCGCAAGTATGTTCTTAGCATTGATGTGTACTGAGGAATGGGCTTGGAAGTGTGGATGCTCGCCAAGTATTGGAAACCCTGTTTCATTGTCACGGTCTGGCCACAACGGATGGTGCCTGAGAGGTAAGCTACCTGCATGAAAAGTGGGAACTACTAGTCTATATCGACATAGTATTGTGCGTGTGTGTGAGCATAGGTGAGTCATCATATTGCATTGATAACATTGCATTGCATACACAAGATCCTTATCATATAAGTGTGTATGGGCACTCCTTTATAATGAGTTACTTTCCTGTTAAGTAGATCCTTAACTTATAAGTCTGTATGGGCATTCTTATAAGCTGAGTTACTTTCCTGTTGTAGAATATATATACACTGCTGTTGATAGTAGAATTGGTAGCATAAATTGACATAGTTACTTATTGTACATTGTTGGATGCTCTGATATTGATTAGACTTTACCACCTGCTTGTAGTACTACTTACTTATATATATTTTACTTCTTTCTTTTCTCCGCCTTGTTCATAAGAGTCACCGGGGGAGCGGATGTGATAGCCACTTAGTATTTATGATTAACGGTTGCTACGTCTTCCTTTTTAGGAGGAAACCCCATAGATAGAGGAGCAGCAGGTTGTGCAGGAGGGCAGCCAGGATAGGGTGACATGGCCTGATACGACATTACCATCCTTACCATCAGTTACGGATATGATTTTTTGAGTGAATCATATTGTAGCCTTAGGGGCAATTTTGTATACTCTCATATTGTAGAAGCCGTCATTGCTTCTTTTATTATTATACTCTGTTTGGACTATATACGTGTGTGGATTTGACTTCTTTTTATATTCTTTATGTTGGGTTGGCATGGATAATATTGGTTAAGCTGGCAGGATAGGCATCTTGTGGTATAGGTTAGCCCGTGTGCTGACGCTACCCCAAGGAGGCTGTTCTGGGCATAAGACTCCCCTCGGCCATGTCTTGTGTTCCCGGAGGGGGGTCATACAAATGGTATCAGCTTGCAATGATCCTCAACTAAAGAAGTCATTGAACAATGGTGTCACCCCCGTTTGATTGGTCAGTTTACAGAGAAACTGACATAGCGAAAGCAATGGTGTGCTCATGTTTAATTCACACTAAGTATGTTTATTTGTTAACCTACAATTACCCAAATTGACCTTAGGTTTGTACATTTATGTGTAGATCCCGACACGTATAGAGCTAGTAGTGGGCACTCACGCCCCTTTCTTCCCTACCCAGTTTCAGCAGTCAGTGCTGGGACAGACGCTTACAACAATCCTAGATGCTTTCAGGTCTCAACAGTCCCCAGTGTAACAGCAAGCTCTGGGCTCCAAATGGTTGAGAACCTTCTGAGCACTCTCCCCGCCTGCTTATCATGGGATGGAGTCGGCTGTCCATATTGAAGAATGGATCGACACGGTGTCACAACCCGCATTTTCACAGCCTTAAAAGAAATATCATAGTAAGGGAAAATGCGTATCATGATGCCATGTCAGTAAGGGATAACTGCGGACGCTTAGGAAAAACTCCTACTTATCGCAAAAAGAAAGGATCTTTAAGTTATTTGGAGACAAAACCAATTTAAGTGAAGCAGTTAGCCGTATTCTTCGGCTTAGTGGCTCATCTAGTCAACGAGAAAAGTAGGTATACACTGCGGAAAATACTTCTTTTACAAGGTTAGACATCCTACATGAGTTTAAAGGTCCCCAGAGGACAACTCATTGTATGTAAGTTTTAGATTTATAATAGAAGAAAAAATAGTTTTTCAGTCGTTAAATATAGTGATTTAGCATTTCAAAACATGAAATGCGTGAAGTAGTAATAGTAGTTTTTATACTTGAAAATACCTATCATGCAATTCTAGCATAAAACATCTCAGAGAGCAAGTGATCAAAATAAACAAAAAAGAAAACAAACTAGCAGCTAGCATGCATCCAAAATCAACAATCCTGTAGGCATCAACCAACTGACACGAACCCACATAAAACAAAAGTATGTGTGAACTAGTAAAGTAAAATAAAACAACAATCTACCTCGCTTCGGCAATGCAAAAACCACAACTAACACTGCTGCTCAAGAACTCCAAAACCAGCACCGCTACCAGCTACAGCTCTGAACAAGAGGCATTCCAAAGGCAAAATACCTCAGCAAGAATGTACAAGTGATGGCAAAGAGTAAGCCAAAGTAAACAAAGGTCAAGGGGTACCAACCCAAGACCGAAGGAAATGCTGAAATAAAGTACATCAGTAAAGTACAAAAGTCAAATGGGAACACTTACGTGAATCGTCACGTGCAACAAAAGTACCCCAGATGCACAAGACTATAAGGGGAAAAATAACAATTAAATCATCAAGAAGAAAGCAAAACTCCATTTGCCACATGTGGACAACTCCACCAAAAACAAACGGGCGAGGTGGTCAACTCATCTGGACACACCCCACAGACATATTATTCGTCTAATTGTAGGGGAGACTGGACACTCCATGATACATTGCAAATGCCCAAACACCCGGTAGAGTTCCACAAGGTACTAATAGAGGGATCAAATGTTGCTGCTGTGGATTCACCCACTAATAACACCCGCAACGAAGAAAAGTCATCACCATCACAATACATAACGACCCGGGTTTAGAGCTCAGAGGCCCAACACAACCCTTCCTGGGCCTGGTGGCTTGTCTCGTCCCACGGCATCACCGCGAAGGAAACAATGATATAAATGTCAAGACAACATTGGCACATCGGATTCTACTAAGACAATTCTAGATTTAAGAAATGGTTGATCAACCTATAGGAAGAATTTACAATCGTAAATAGACTCTAACACGTCCTACATAAAATTTAAGGAATAGTTAGAAGAGTGAGATTTAACCAAATCATCAAAAATATATAGCACTTAACAAGACTAGGTAGCAAAATCAAGAACATGAAAATTACAAGTATAATTGGACAAGGAATCTAAACAACACTATATTCAGCAAATTATAAAAAAATAATGTTAACAAGAAGTTAGGAATTTTTGCAGATCGGGAGAAAAAAGGGAAGAGAGGGAGGAAACATCACTTGCCTTGGTTTTGCCGGACAAGAGCTCCAAATTGCACCATGGCGTAGATCGGGACCAAGAAAGACGCGGGAAAACGAAATCTAACAAGAATGGCCAAAAATAGGAGTTAGGGCCGAAAACACTAACGAGAAAAACTCAAAGAATGGGGAAGATTTTACCACAATGGCGTAGCTCTCAATGAGAGCTTTCCGGATCTATATTCGGTTGAAGATTTCGAGCACTGGAGCACCGTCGTCGGCCACCAGAAGAATCACGGAAAAACATTCTCTCCCTCGTTCACGCCGCTCTGGTTCGGGAAGAAGGAAGAAAATCGACCGAAGGAGGAACAAAAGTATATATATATATGGTATAATTAAAATAATTTTACTGACAACAGTAACATTTCTAAGAAAGGAACCGAGGAAGAGGGTTAGCTCAACCGGACTTCTCGAGAAGAAGCCATGGATTTCTAGAGTGGAAGAAAATATTTCTCGAGTAGAAGATATTTCTCGGTAATAGGGAAGAAGATTACTCGAGTAGAAGAAGAAGGTTTCTCGAGTAAGGGAGAAGATATTTCTCGAGTACAAGAAGCATTACTCGAGAACTGGAAGGAGGCTACTCAGGAACAACAATTCGTAACTCGAGAACAAAGGGAAGCACCACTTGGGAACAGCGAACCCTGTTCTCGAGTACAGAGCAAAACTTCTCGAAAATAACGGCAGTTCTCAAGTACAAGCGAATCTTCTCGAGAACAAGAAGGGTAGTTCTCGAGAACAAGATGGCCTTTTCGAGTGGAAGAGCAGATCTCGAATACACAAAGAGACTTATCGAGAAGAGACCATGGACTTCTCAAGAACAAGGGGGGCACTACTCGAGAACAACAAGTTGTTTTCTCGAGAATGAAGGGCAGTTCTCGAGTACAGGCAAAAATTTCTCGAGAACTGGAAAAAACGCTTCTCGGGAATCAAGCATACAGTTCTCAGGAACAGCTCCCGGCTTTTCGAGAAATGAGAGTGGTCATCTCAAGTATAAGCAGGGCAAATTTCAGAAATTCGAATTTGACTAACATTCCGAGATAAAATGTCGATTTTACGAATTAAGCAGCGACGACAACACTAAAATCTGACGCATCATTCTCGATATGTTATCATCAAATGCTTACACAAGCAAAAATCATCACAAATATCCAAACATGCGTCGATACTCCAAAATGCTCGGATTGAAATAAAACTAGACAAGTCCAAAACATCAAAACTTCGTGCTTTCAATCAAGGAAAACATTCAATCCGATCAAAAATCCAAAAATCTGGTCAAACAGACCCAACCGACGCAAAAAAAATGCACAAACGGTACAACGCCGTCAACAAAAAGTAAAAATGGGGGTAACGCCCTAACGTCATAGTTATGTCGACACCAAATCAAATAATAACATCGAAAAATCACGGGCGTTACAGTCACATCCCCTAAAAAGAAGTTTTGTCCCAAAACTTATCATAACTTTAAAACTAAACCAAAACCAAACCCAAATACTACCAAAAACATGAAGACATACCAGAACTAACAGAAGAGATGCGGATGAGATTCTCTCATCGTCGACACCAATTTCCACGTCACTCTCTCGGCGTCTTGATTTCGCCAGAGAACTTTAACCATGGGGATGGTCTTTCTCTGCAACACTCGATCTTGAGAATCCAAAATACGGACAGGTTCTTCCACGTACGTAAAGTTGGGATGAATCTGGGGCACCGAGTCAAGGACTTGATGATCACTATGAACACACTTCCATATCTGGCTCACATGGAACACATCATAGACACCAGGGAAGGTAGCAGACAACTCCAGCCTATAAGCTGATTCTCCAATGCGCTCAAAAATCTGAAACGGTCACATGTACTGAGGGTCTAACTTGTGGTTCCTTCCAAATCTTTTAATACCTGACATCAGAGAGACTTTTATAAAAACCAAGTCCCCAACAGCGAACACCAGATAGACCCTTCGTCGAATAGCATATTTCTCATAACGTTCTTGTGCTACACGGAGCTTCTCCTGAATATGAGTCACAGCACAATTCATTTCTTCAAGGGCTTCCGGACCTAATAATGGTCTCTCACCAACCTCAGCCCAAAAAAGGAGTCCTACAATGCCACCCATATAAGGCCTCAAATGGGGCCATCTGCAGACTCTTTTGATAACTATTATTGTAAGCAAACTACATGTGTCTGAGGCGCTCATCCCAAGAACCACCGTGATCCAAAATATAACACATGATCATATATTCCACGATCTGATTCACCCTTTCCATCTGACCATTCGTCTACGGATTATAGGCGGTGGAATACCTCAAATAGGTACCCAACTCCTCCTGTAGACTCTTCCAAAAATGAGACGTAAATCTAGAGTTTCGATCTGATACGATGCTGACATGCACTCCATGTAATCTGATGACCTCATCAAGATATAACACAGCTATCTTCTTCATAGAATACTCAATCTTAAAGGGCACAAAATGAGCACACTTTGTCAATCTATCAACTATCAGCCAAATAGAGTCGTCCCCACGGGGAGATTTCAGTAAACCGGTGATGAAATCCATCGAAATACTCTCCAACTTCGAAGTAGGAAAATCAAGCGGTGTCAATCTACCAACATGCCTTCTATGGTCATCTTTAACATGCTGACACGTATAACATTCCGACACAAACCTTGCTATATCATTCTTCATTCTCGATCACCAAACAATTTGCTTTAGATCTTTATACATTTTAGTCTAACCAGGATGGTAGGCAACACTGGAACCATGAGGTTCAGTACAAATCTTAGCCCGAATGTCACCAAAATTGGTGATACAAAATCTACCCCGATATTTAAGAGTATCAAACTCGTCCAAAGAGAAATCGGGAAGCTCTCCCTTCTCAGTTTTGTTCCGAAGATCCAACAAATCCGGGTCATCCTTCTAGTGCGCTCTAGTAAGGTAAATCCAAGAGGGCTCTTCTGCTTCTAAACTAGCAGGCACGGTACTACTCCCAACTTCAATGTCCATCAACAAGAATTATTCCACCAAGGACTCTACAGATAGATTAAAACTTTTGGCGGTTCTTTCTACTCAAAGCATCGGCTACTACGTTAGCCTTTTCCGGATGATAAAGAATCTCCACTTTATAATCGGCCACATATTCTAACCACCTACGCTACCGTAGATTTAGCTCCTTCGGAGTGAAGACGTACTTCAAACTCGTATGGTATGTATAGATCTTGCGCAGCAAGCCATACAATAAATGTCTCCAAAGTTTCAGCGCAAAAATTATCGCAACAAACTCTAAATAATGCGTAGGATAGTTTCTTTCATGAATCTTTAATTGTCTTGATCCATACGCGATCATCTTTCCATCTTGCATTAAAACACAACTCAATCCAATATGCGATGCATCCACATACACAGCGCATTCAACCCCTTCAGTAGGCAAGGTTAAAACTGGAGCAGTGCACAATCTCTTCTTCAGCTCTTGGAAAGCTTCTTTACACTTATCGCTCCAAATAAACGCGGTGTTCTTCTGTGTAAGTCTAGTTAGAGGAGCAGACAACACTGAAAACCCTTCCACGAATCTTCTATTATAACTAGCCAGTCCTAAGAAGCTCCTAATCTCCTTAGGTGTAGAAGGTCTCTCACATTCCATCATAGCAGAAATCTTGGTCAGGTCTACGAAAATACTGTCCTTGCTCACAACATGGCCCAGAAAGGACACTTGAGGTAGCCAGAACTCACACTTGCTCAACTTCACAAATAACTTATGCTCCCTCAGGGTCGACAAAACCAATTGCAAAAGTTGAGGATACTCCTCAGCACTACGGGAATACACAAGGACGTCATCTATGAACACAATCACAAAACGGTACAAGAAATCTTTGAACACTCTATTCATTAAATCCATGAAAGCAGAGGGTGCATTGGTCAAACCGAAGGACATCACAAAAAAACTCAAAATGTCCATGCCACAAACGGAAAGCAGACCGTGGAATATCTGCCTCGCGAATTCTCAACTGGTGGTAGCCTGAACGAAGATCAATCTTTGAAAATACTGAACTACCATGCAACTGATCGAATAGATCATCAATCCTCGGCAAGGGATATCTATTCTTAATGATCACCTTATTCAATTCTCTATAATCGATGCAAAACCTCATCGATCCATCCTTTTTCTTTACAAATAATACAGGAGCACCCCACGGAGAAGAACTCGGTCTAATAAAATCACACTGCAGCAACTCGTCGAGCTAAGTGCGTAATTCATCCAACTCACGCGGAGCCATATGGTATGGTGATTTGGCAATAGGACTAGTACCTGGCTCGAGGTCTATTACAAACTCTATCTCCCTCACAGGAGGAAGTCCTGGAATACTATCAGGAAAAACATCTGGAAACTCTCGTTCCACCGAGATATCCTCAAGACGTGGTGTAACAAAAGCTATTTCTAAAGCAGAAATAGACACCAGATACGCTTGACAACCAGACTCTAAAGCACGGCAGACATGTACCGCAGAGATAATAGGGGTAACCTTGTCTTGAAAACCATAGACTCTCATAGGTTGGTCATTGTCCATCTTGAAGTCCAGATGCTTTGCGTTGCACTAGATGACCGCACATACTTGGACAGCCAGTCCATGCCCAAAATCACATCAAAGTCCACCAGGTCCAACACCATCAGATCCGTAAAGTCTAGGAAATCACCTAGGCAAATAGGGCACCTCTGAATTCCTTGATTTGATATCACTGTATCACCAAAGGGAAGCCTGACGTTGAAGGAGTCTCCTAATTTATCAGCGTTCAAACTATGTTTATCTACGAAACTCCGCGCCACAAAGAAATGGGTGGCACCTGAATCGAAAAGGATGCGCGCTCACCTATTCTTCACCTTAAACTAACCTAAAACTATAGCATACATAACTAGACGAATGAAAACTAGGGTAACAATAGCGAGTAAAAATTAAACTAGGCTCTAACCTGATATCACTTGTGTAGAGGTCTGAGCTTCCACCCTGGTCACCACATTCAGCTTTCCTTTCCCTCTGTCCTGGTTTGGTGGCGGCGGTAGAGCCCGAAGCATGGCAAGCTATAGTGGGGACTGAGCATGGGGGCATGAAGACTTTTGGGGCCCCTTCTGACCGCACTGGAAGCAAGTCTTTTCCTTCAACCAGCAACAACTCACGTCATGTCCCGTCCTTGTACAGAGCATGTACACAAGATCTTCTTTGGGTGCACTTTGGATGGCGAGCACCTGTTACTACTTTAGGGTGACATTCCTTTTGAAACACCTTTCGTATGGGTGGCCAGATCGACGACAGAAGTTATATATATCTCTACTTTTCTTCTTCGAAGAAGGGCAAGATGCCCTAGATCTTCCATACTCATCACCTTTTCTCATCTATTTTCTTGTCCCAGCACCTCGATTCTTGGCATTCTCAATCGCCTCAACTTTCAGAGCAGCTTCCACTGCCTCAGCATAACTTTCAGCTCTATAAGCACTTGACAACTGTTGGACATCACTTCTTAATCCTCAGAGGAAGCGCTTAACTCTTCCCGCCTACGAAGCTACCATATCAGGAGCAAATATGCTCAACTTACTAAACTCAATTTCATATTCGATCATCGTGAGTTATCTCTGCTTTAGATGCAGGAAATTATTCATCAGACGATCCTGCTCGACCGAGGGTAGAAACTTCTTAAGCAGTATCGTCTTGAAGGAATCCCATGAGCATCCTTCCTTCAAACTTTCCATTTCCCGAATCCACCAGCCCTTTATGATGCCTTTTAGATGGTAGGACGCAATCATTACCTTATGTGCTTCAGCAATCCCCGAATACGAGAACATCTCCTCGATAGTGATGATCCAATCATCCAAAACCATAAAGTCGGCACTCTCGACATAAGTGGCAGGTCCCAATCACTGGAAATGCGATATAAAATTCATCTCTGGTGGTAACGTCACAGGGGGCACTAGAGGAGCAGGAGTAAGGAGTACGGCTTGACCCAGGGCAGAATCTTGCGCTAAGGGTTGCTGAGGCGAGAGCGGCAGACAACAAGGACTGAATCTGTGATTTCATTGCAACTAACTATCTCGACAGAGCCTTGTTACTCTAATGCAAATTCTCGATCACCGCATCACTTTGCGCACCAGACAACTCACCCTCCGACTAGGGAGTCGACCTCGTCGCAGGATGTCTAGCCAATATTTATATAAAAGTAACAAACGACTCATCAAAAAAATCCTAGAATTCAACTAGGCCACACAACTAGTTCAGACCATACTTAAAGACACTTGCTTATGCTGCGAACTTGCTCTGGGATTTTTTTAAATGATGTTATGTCCTACTTAGGATGATATCCTCTCATCCTATTTACTCATGTGCCTTTGATATGAATTAATGAATTCTTTATTCTTATTTAAAATCATGTATGTACATGTGTCATCATGTAAACCTTAACTTAGCACGCATGCTTATGCGATGATATGCTATGTATGAAGTGTTATTCATTCTAAAAAGTCCCTAATGCATGTATGAGCGGTGTACACATGAAATGTTATGCATCCCATACAACATAACATCGCATGCAACGAGAAAATAAAACGTGGTAAGGGGCACCCATGTGATGGTGGTTATGCATCTCATACTACATAACCGTCATATGTTGCCTCTTATGGTCGATCCATATACAAACACATATTATGCATCCCATACTACATAATATGCCATGTATACTTCTTATTATGCTATGAGTGTAGTGACTATGCTTCGGTTAAGACATACTGATGACACATCGGTGTGTGTATGCGAAAGAATGAAGAGAAACAAACTATACAAGATTGTCTGGTTCGACCAACTTGTCAAACCAACCTCCCTCTGATACCAACTATCACAACCCACATTTTCACCACCTTAAAATAAATATCAGAGTTAGGGAAAATGCGCATCATGATGCCACGTCAGCAGGGGATAACTGTGGACGCTCAGGAGAAACTCGTACTTATCACATAAGGAAAGGATCTTTAAGTTATTTGGAGACAAAACCAATTTAAGAGAAGAAGTTATTCATATCCCTCGGCTTAGTGGCTCATCTAGTCCACGAGAAAAGTAGTTATACGCTGCGAAAAATACTTCTTTTACAAGGTTAGACATCCTATATGAGTTTAAAGGTCCCTGGAGGACAACTCATGGTATGCAAGTTCTATATTTATAATAGAAGTAAAAGTAGCTTTTTACGGTCGTTAAATATAGTGATTTAGCATTTCAAAACGTGTTATGCGTGAAGTAGTAATAGTAGTTTTTATACTTGAAAATACCTATCATGCAATCCTAGCATAAAACATCCTAGAGAGCAAGTAATCCAAATAAACAGAAAGAAAACCAACTAGTAGCTAGGAAGCATCCAAAAACAACAATCATGTGGGCGTCAACAAACTGACACGAACCCATATAAAACAAAAGTATGTCTGAACTAGTAAAGTAAACTAAAATTACAATCTACCACGCTACGGCGAGCCAAAAACCACATCCAACACTGCTGCTCAAGAAATCCAAAACCAGCACCGCTACCAGCTACAGCTCTGAACCTGAGGCAATCCAAAGACTGAACACCACAATAATAGTATACAAGTGATGACAGAGAGTAAGCCAAAGTAAACAAAGGTCAAGGGGTACCAACCCAAGACCAAAGGAAATGATAAAATAAAGTACAACAGTAAAGTACAAAAGTCAAAATGGAACACTTACGTGAATCGTTACGTATAACAAAAGTACCCTAGATGCACAAGACTATAAAGGGAAAAATCACGATTAAATCATCAGGAAGAAAGCAAAACTCTATTAGCCACAAGTGGACAACTCCACCAAAAACAAATGAGCGAGGTGGTCAACTCATCTAGAAACACCCCACAGACATATTATTCATCTCATTGCATGGGAGACTGGATACTCCACCATAAAACGTAAATGCTCAAACACCCGGCAGAGTTCCACAAGGTACTAATAGATGGATCAAACGTTGCGGCGGTGGATTAGCCCACTAATAACACCCGCAATGAAGAAAAATTATAACCATCACAATCCATAACGACCCGTGTTTAAAGCTCAGAGGACCACCACAACCCTTCCTGGGACTGGTGGCTTATCTCTCCCGACAGCATCGCCACGAAGGAAACAATGATATAAATCTCAAGACAACATTGGCACATCGGATTCTTACTTGATAATTCTATATTTAAGAAATTGTAGATCAAACTTTAGGAAGAATTTACAATCTTAAATAGACTCTAACACGTCCTACGTAAAAGTTAAGGAACGGTTATAAGAGTGAGATTTAACCACATCATCAAAAACATATAGCGGTTAACAAGTCTTGGTAGCAAAATTAAGAACATAAAAATTACAAGTAGAATTAGACAAGGGATCTAAACAGCACTATATTCATCATGTTATAAAAAAAATAATGTTAACAAGAAGTTAGGAATTTTCTGCATATTGGGAGAAAGAAGGGAAGAGAGGGAGGAACCATCACTTGTCTTGGTTTTGGCGGAGAAGACCTCCAAATTGCACCACGACGTAGATCGGGACCAAGAAAGATGAGGGAAAACGAAATATAACAAGAATGGCCAAAAATAGGAGTTAGGGCTGAAACCCCTAGCTATAAAAACTGAAGGAATGTGGAAGATTTTACCACGATGGCGTAGCTCTCGATTAAAGCTTTTCGGATAAATATTCGGTTGAAGATTTCGAGCACCGGAGCACCGTCGGCGGCCTACGGAAGAATCGTAGAATAACTTTCTCTCCCTCGCTCACCCGCTATGGTTCGGGAAGAAGGAAGAAAATCGGCCGAAGGAGGAAGAAAAGTACATATATATAAGGTATAATTAAAATAATTTTACCTACAAAAGTAACATTTCTAAGAAAGGAATCGGGGAAGAGGGTTAGCTGGACCGGACTTCTCGAGAAGAAGCCATGGATTTCTCGAGTGGAAGAAAATATTTCTCGAGTAGAAGATATTTCTCGGCAATAGGGAAGAAGATTACTCGATTAGAAGAAGAAGGTTTCTCGAGTAAGGGAGAAGATATTTCTCGAGTACAAGAAGCATTACTCAAGAAAAGGTAGGAGACTACTCGGGAACAACAATTCGAAAATCAGGAACAAAGGGAAGCACCACTCGGGAACAGCGAACCCTGTTCTCGAGTACAGAGCAAAACTTCTCGAGAACAAGGGCAGTTCTCGAGTACAAGCGAATCTTCTCGAGAACAAGAATGGTAGTTCTCGAGAACAAGATGTCCTTCTCGAGAGTAAGAGCAGATCTCGAATACACAAAGAGACTTCTCAAGAAGAGACCATGGACTTCTCGAGAACAAGGGGGCACTACTCGAGAACAACAAGTTGTTTTCTCGAGAATGAATTGCAGTTCTTGAGTACAGGCAAAAATTTCTTGAGAACTAGAAAAAATGCTTCTCGGGAACCAAGCATATAGTTCTCGGCAACAGCTCTCGCTTTTTGAGAAATGAGAGTGGTCATCAGAAGTATAAGCAGGGCAAATTTCAGAAATTCGAATTTGACTAACATTCCGGGATAAAATGTCGATTTTACGAATTAAGCAGCAACGACCACACTAGAATCTGATGCACCATTCTCGAGATATTTTCATCAAATGCTTACACAAGCAAAAATCATCACAAAGATCCAAACACACGCCGAGACTCCAAAATGCTAGGATCGCAATAAAACTGGACAAGTCCAAAACCTCAAAACTTCATCCTTTCAATCAAGGAAAACATTCAATCCGATCAAAAATCTCAAAATCTGTTCAAACAGACCCAACAGACGAAAACAAATGCACAAACGGTACAGCGCCGTAAACAAAATGTAAAGGGGGGGTAACGCCCCGACGTCATAATTATGACGACACCAAATCAGATAATAACATCGGAAAATCGGGGGCGTTATAGATGGTACAAGAGTTAATGGCGGGAATCAGATGTCCAGCCAATATGGCTGTGACCTTAGCAGTGTCAGTCTTGGAAATGTATGCGAAGAGATAGTGGGAGTCTCTCATGGGTTCCACTTTCCACGACTGAGTGTACACGGAGATCAGTTGGAGCGAATTTTCTGAAGCCTTCTTGGAGCATTTCATTCCCTTTATTGCTCGAGACGAGCTTGAAGAATGATTGCTGCAATTGAAGCAAGGATCTAAGTCAGTGACAGAATATCAAAGGGAGTTTCAACTCCTCGCTAGGTTTGCTAATGCCTGTGAGTTGGATGAATGCGGTTATGCAAAGCTGTTTTACAAAGGCTTGCAAGATCCCCAAAGGCAAGCCTTTTATTTATAGCGGACTCGGGCTTCGCAGAGATAATAAATATGATAAAAAGGTTGGAAGCGGATCATTTGGGAGTCCAAGCTAGCAGTAACAGACCCACTGAGGGTGTAATGGAAGCAGACCCCAGTTATAGAAGGAGGAAGGATAATAGAGGAAGAGGAATCAATAGAGGCGGAGGTCGCTTCCTTCAGAATTTTAGAATGGTGCGTTCGGCCCCACAACCAACACTACCTCCACCGCAACAACAGTACCTACAGCCCAGGGAGCAGTACGAGCGAGTTTGCTTCTAGTCCAATCAGCTCGGCCATATTTGACACTATTGTACACAACTTGGTTGAGATTCTCCCCCTACTCTTCCTCCGGCAGCTATACGAGGACGGGGACATGTGCGTGGTCGAGGAACAGGACCACGAGGAAGGAATCCAGAACCTTCTCGGGAGAAGATGTTTGAACTGGATATGGCGCAGGAGCGGAGTCCTTAGGAGGTGATTGCAGGTATATCATGATTTGGTTAAAATATATCATAAGCATTTGTCTTCAATTTCCTAAGTTGTGCTAGGAATTTAGCTTGAGTTTTTATAATTGATACTTAGGCACCGTGATGGTTAGTCGGAAACCTGCTTATAAACTATTTGATATCGGGGCCACTCACTCGTTCGTTTCGGCGGACTTTGTTAAAGACCTAGAAAGAGTTCAATACTTAACTGGTGTCGCTAGGAGAGTACGTCTCCTAGATGTCTCCGAGATGACCTCATCCGCAAAGTGTGATTTTGAAGTATTTCTTGGGGGAAAATTCTTAGAAACTCCTACGATGGTATTGAGAATCCCAGAATATGATCTCATTCTGGGCATGTCGTGGTTGGATTGGCACCACACCAAGTTAGATTCTGTGGCGAAGCAAATCTCCTTGAGGTATGGAGACTCAAAGATCATTTTCTAAGGTATCAAATTTGCACCTCGTATGTTGTAGTCTTCGATTCTGGCCCTTAAGGCCCATATGGAAGGAGATGGAGTATATATGATATGTTTATAATTAAAAGAGATGTCACCAAGTATGAAAGATGTGTGGGTAGTGTGGGATTTTCCTGAGGTGTTTCCTGAGAAGCTGTCAGGACTACCCCCACATAGAGAAGTGGACTTTCAAATTAAACAAATACCGGGTGCCGAGCCTATCTCTCAGACCCCTTACTGAATGGCTCCCAAGGAACTCGTTGAGTTTAGATTTCAGGTACAAGAGTTGGTAGAATCAGGGTTTGTTCGCCCCAGTTCATCACGTTAGGGAGCCCATGTATTGTTTGTTAAGAAAATGATGGGTCACTACGGTTGTGCATAAACTATCGGGAACTTAATCGATTAACGGTGCGAAACACCTATCCTCTACCACGGATCAACGAGTTGTTCGATCAGTTAGTGGGAGCGCATTGGTTTTCCAAATTGGATCTACGCTCGGGGAAATATCAGTTAAGAATTCAAGAGGAAGATATACCAAAGACAGCGTTTAGCTCGAGATATGAAATGTATGAGTTCACAGTGATGTCGTTTGGACTTAGAAATGCCCCTTCTGCATTTATGAGTTTGATGAAAAGGGTGTTTGATTCGTACTTAAACGCCTTCATCATCATCTTCATCGGTGACATTTTGGTCTATTAGAAGTCGGAAGAGGTGATTGTTGAGCACTTGGACTTAGTTTTGTGGAAGCTAAAAGAGCATGCCTTGTTTGCTAAATTCAGCAAGTGTGAGTTTTGGCTCCAAGAAGTTGCATTCTTGGGCCATGTTATTAGTGGTGCTGGATTAGTGGTAGACCCAGCCAAGGTGCAAGACGTAAAGCAGTGGTCACCTTTAAAGTCAGCTGCCGATGTAGGAAGCTTCCTTGGACTTGTTAGATATTATCACAAGTTTGTGAAAAGTTTTTTGAAGATAGCCCTTCCTCTCACTGCCCTAAAAAAGAAAGGTGTTACATATGAGTGGACACCTCAGTGTGAAGCTTCATTTCAAGAGCTGAAGGATTGACTTACCACCGCACCCATCCTAGCTCATCCTTCAGGGAAAGAAGGATTTCAAGTTTTTAACGATGCATCCTATCAAGGGATGGGAGCAGTGTTGATGTAGCATAGGCATGTGATCGCTTATGCTTCAAGGCAGTTGAAGAAGCATAAAGTTAATTACCCAGTGCATGATTTGGAGTTGGGGGCAATGGTGTTTGACTTAAAAGTTTGGATACATTACTTGTATGGCACCCACTGCTACATCTTTTCGGACCATAAAAAGTTGAAGTATGTTCATACTCAGAAGGAGTTGAATTTGAGGCGGCGGCGGTGGCTAGAATTTTTGTATGATTACGAGTTTACATTGAACTACCACCCCGGGAAAGCAAACTTCATAGCGGATGCTTTGAGCAGAAAAGTACCAGATTCGAGCCCTATGTCTCAGATGATGAGTATGGAATTGGCTCGAGTGCTCGAGGAGATGGAGATCACGTTGGTGTGTAAGGATCATTCTGAGAAATATAGTGAGTACTTAACTGCTATGAATATAGTTTGTGATATTCGAGATCGAATTCGGGCAGACCAAGGGAAAGATGCTGCTCTGGCCCTTGTGACTAAGGCAATTGAGGTTGGATCTTCTGAAGAATATACTCTGAAGGACAGCTTCGTTAATTTCCGTGGCAGGCCCTACATTCTAAAGGGCGGTGAAATTCTGGAAGATATCTTGAGAGTGGCACATTGCTCCAAGTATTCGGTGCATCACGGGATTTCCAAGATGTATAGAGACTTACAAAAGACCATGCTCTGGCCAGTAATGGAGAATGATGTTAAGTATTACGTTACACACTATGAGGCTTGCCAGAAGGTGAAGGTGGAGTGCAAGAGCGCTGGAGGATTATTACAGTCATTGCCCATCCCTGAGTGGAAGTTTGAGGATATCTCCATGGACTTTGTTCACGGGATGCCTCACTCACGATCTAGGAACGATTCAATTTGGGTAATTGTGGATCGCTTCACGAAGGTTTGCAGATTTATACCAATGAAGAAGGAGTCTCATGTTGATGTTTAGTGCGTCTCTTTATGGAGCAGTTTGTACGGTACCATAGGGTGCCTTAAATGTTAGTCTCCGACCGTGATGGTCCCTTTACCTCCAAGGAGTGGAAGGTAGTTCAAGCGTACTTTGGTTCTCACCTTACCTTTAACACAACCTTTTATCCTCACGCGGATGGTCAGTCTAAGAGGACCATCAAAAATATGGAAGATCCATTGAGGTTGTGTGTACTGGATAGAGGAGAACCATGGGAAACGCTCTTGCCACTGATGGAATATTCATACAACAAAAATTATCAAGCTAGCATCAGGATGGCACCCCATGAATCACTTTATGGGAGGAGGTGTAGAACTCCATTTTCATGGGTGTGGGATGAGGATCTAAAGATTTTAGGAATCACATATATTGATGATACGGGACCACATGCTTGAGGCTCGGTGTCGATGGGTAAAGTACTATAATTCAAACCACCTAATGTAGAGTTTCAAGTGGGTGACAAAGTGTTCTTAAAGATCAGGTCGATGCATGGGGTATCGCGAGTGCGTGGTAGAAAGAAGCTCAGTGCCGAGATATGTGGGGCCTTATGTTATATTGGAGAGAATTATCCCTTTCGCCTATCAGCTGGAGCTACCACCAGAGCTGTAAAATTTGCACGACGTCTTCCATGTGTCGTCGCTTCGGAAAGCACTCCTACGGCCCGATCAGCATGTCCCCACCACATTGGAACAGTGGCAACTGATAGGTATGATTGACTAGAGCTGTTGTGTATATTAGACACCGAGACATGGAACTTGCGTCGCAAGTGTGTTCCTCTATTGAAGGTCTAGTGGTCTAATGTTGGGAAAGATGAATATACTTGGGAGCCAGTGGACTTGATGCAGAAGGACTACCCAGAGCTGTTTCCCCAAGGTACCTTAGGAGCATATTTTGTATTTTCAAGCTTTACTTTCCTTATAGCCTTAGCCTGATTTCGGGGACGAAATCTTTTATTTATTTATAGGATTTGTAACATCCTAATTCGCGCTAGACCCCTCGCATGTGTTTGAGTCAGGAGAGATGACTCAGGCTCGGGGTGTACTGGTAACAGGCGTCGAGTGATACTCGACAAATAGGTCAATATCTATTTAGAATAGTCTTGGATCCAACAAGGCATTGAGTGATACTCAAAGAATATGAAGAATTTTACTTAGAACAATTTTAGGCTCGGAAAGCATCGAGTGCGTTGAGTGGTCTCAATGTCAATCGACGAAGCATCGAGTGATACTCGATGAACTCGACACTTTAACTTGGAAAAATATTCGGGATTCTATAGGCGTCGACTGATCACGACGAATCTCGACGATTCATCGAGTGAGTATAGGTATACTCGATGATTTTGACTTGAAATTATCTTGGAATGGTAGGCTTTGGTGGTCTCGATGCCACTCGACAAACCGTCGAGTGCGTTGAGTAAACTCAATGCCATTCGACGAATTGTCAAGTATACTCGACGATATTAACTTGAAATTATTTTGTACTTTACAAGCGGTGAGTTGTCTCGACGCCACTCAAGGAAGCGTCGAGTGTGTTGGAACCCTACTTGTGATTTGGGCTAGGTTCACTATTACGATTGATGACCCACAATGTATAGTCTAGGGTCATTTGTTAGTTTCAGGGTTAATGTCAGTCGTATAAGGTTAGATCAGTGAAACCTACCTTCAGAAGACTTCAGAGACTCAAGACTTAAGAGACAATGCAGTTTTAAAGATTGCAAAAAAGGTGTTCGATGATAGCTGAACTCAGCTCGACAATCGTCGAACTCAGCTCGATGAACTCAAATTTCCTTCTTTGAGTTGAACTCGATGAAACTCTAGCTCAGATCGACGAACTGTGAGCTTATATTAGAATCTCATCTCGACGAAGTGCCTTCTCAGTTCAACAAACTTGGAGCTCAGATTGGGACATACATTTTTTGTTCGACGATCTTGGTGCTCAGCTCAATGAAGGAGAATTATCAGCTCGACGAACTTGGAGCTCAGGTAGATGAAAACTTTACTGAGTTCGACTAACTCCATCCAGGTTCTGTTCGACTAAAATTCTCTGCAGATTCTCTGCTTGAGTAAAGCAGTTTAACTTCAAGTATTAAGACCGTAATACTCTGTTCATTAATGTTCAATATTTTTAAGAACATAGTCATTTCATGGCAGCATTAATTAGGGAATTCACAAATTTATTACTTAACATATTTACTGGGACAGTTGGACAAATACATTAAAGACAAACAACTGTTCCAATTCCTAGAAAATATGTAGAGGACTTCAAGTAATTCGAGTTTCAAATCAGCAGTCAACATATAAAAGAAATGTTCAGAAGATTGCCGAGAATTGGTCTAACCGTCCGAAAGATGATTTACTGAGCCAGGAAAAAGAAGAAAGATAACATCTGTAATAGAGAACAATAAATAGAGACACAGAACATCTTGTTCATCATTCTTCTTCTCCAAGCTTTTCTTCCAGCAACATAATATTTAGGCTGAGACCAAAAGCTCAATCTTTCAGAAACATTCACTAGAAGAAGAAGTGTTCATCTTTGAAGGCCTACACCCTGAAGCAAAGTATCCTTCTCCTGATCAGATTTCTATAACTCAGGGGAAGCTTTGACAACATCATCAAATCCATTAGTCTTCTCAGAGAAAAGGGATAGAGGTGAAAATATCAATTCTATTTTCTTTCACTGCATACAGGGTTATAACTCCATTCAAAAGTTAAACCTTTTGGTTCTCAAGTCTCCTGATCAAAAGACTTGGTTTGGTTTTTGGTCACCTTATCAAAAGCTCAAAGGGTTGCTAGATCTCCCTTAGAAAATAGATTTTGTGGTGACATGGCACCTGATCAAAAACATGTGGTGACCGGGCACCTGAACAAAAACCTATTGTGGCAGGGCACCTGATCAAAAACATGTAGTGGATTCCTACCAGGGTGGTAGAAGAGTGGATGTACCCAGGTTTATTGGGGAACCACTATAAATTTCCTTGTGTCGTCTAGTTGTGCTCTACTTTTTATTTTATGTGTTGTAATATATTTTCTTTTCTTATATATATATATATATATATATATATATATATATATATATATATATCACCTATTTTAATCCGCTATAAAAATAACTTAAAGTTTTTAAAATACTCTATTCACCCCCCTCTAGAGATAGTTAGATCAATCCCTCAATATCTGAGGCATCACTTTCAATTGGTATCAGAGGGATAAGATACTTGGTTGTGCAGGCTAACACCTGAACCAAAAGATCATTGTTTGATCTTATCTACTCTAGTTGTATTTCATATCATGGAAAAAATAAGGAGTATTTAAGCACCAGACCTCCAGTGTGCAATCACAATAAGTTTGCTCTTTGGAAGGAAAGGATTAGGTTATATATGAATTCTATTGATGAAGACATATAGAATTCTATTTTGAAAGGTCCCCCACAACTAGTGGCAACTACAAGCACAAGTGTTGTTCCACCACCTGAGTGGACTGAAGCACAAAAGAAGGCCAAGATTGCAGATGCCAAGCAATGAATATTCTGGCCCAAAATATGTCTGATGACATATTTCAGAAGGTTGCAGAATGCACTTCAGCAAAGGCCATTTGGGACTCACTCAATAGTATGGTGGCAGGATCTGCTGAAGAAAGAAATGATAGGAGATCACACTTGATCTCACAGTATGAGAACTTTAAGAAGGAAGAATCAGAGTCAGTTGCAAATATGTACAACAGACTCAGCCTCATAATCAATGAGCTGAACACTCTTGACAAGGATATCTCTTTAACAGAGATAAATGACAAAATCCTTATACACTTCCCTAGCACATGGCACTCCAGGATCTGGCAAATAAAGGAAGCTAGAAGCCTGAATAAGATCTCCACTGAAACTTTGTTGGGCAAGCTCAAGTCTTATGAGCAGCTCTTCAAGACCAGGGAAGCTGAGTAAAGGACTACTTCCACTTCAGCAAGGAAAGATCAAAGTATTGCTTTTAAAGCATGTGAAGAAGTTGAAGCCACTCCAGATAATGAAGATCTGGTGAGTCTCTTAGCAAAGAGATTCTATAACATGGCAAGGAAGGATTTCAGAAGAAGATCATCCAGAAAAGATGACAATCCAAGGTATGATAAAACCCCCACTAAAGAAATAGTTTACTATGGGTGCAGGAAACCTGGACACATACTACCAGAATGTCCAGAAGCACAGAAGAAAGACAAGAGGAAAGAGAAGGACTCCAGAAAGCATTCCAATAAGCCATCCTCCAGCAAATACAAGAAGAAGGAAATAGGATTTGTTATAGAGACTTGGAGTGAATCTTAGTCAGAATCTTCATCCAGTTACAGTGAGGATGAAAAAGAGGCCAAAGGCAGAGAGATATGCTTGATGGCAATCAATGCCTCTTGAAGCAACTCAGAAGCTGCTGATTCAGAAGTAGAAAACTCAGATGATGAATTCATTTCAGAAGAAGATCAGGTAACCTCTTCTTTTGATTTCTTTTCTGATCAATTTAAAATTTATTTCAAATTATTATGTAATGATTTAATTAAATCTGAGAAGGAAATAAAACTTTTCAGTGTGAAATTAATTTAGTTTGAAAATGTTTCTTCAGAAACTTAAAACTTAGAGAAGAATTAAAAATTTCTAATTAACAAATACTTTTTTTAGAAAACAAATTAAAAGAGGCTAAGCAATTTGAAGAATCCCAAAATGGGAGAAGTGTCAAATTGATGGATATCACAAGCATAGTGAATGTCAGGCATAATGGTAAGTTGGGCTTGGGAGCTTCATCTAATCTGCCTCCATCTATTTTACAGAAAAATATCTTATCTACCCCCCATTAAATTTGTTTCTGCAAAAGACAATGAAAGGGTAGATGTTACAGATGCAACTGCCAAAGTATCACAAAAAAATAAACCTAGGAAAACTATAAATTCACAAAAGAAAAACTTTAACAAAAATTATGTTCAACATATTTCATCGAACCAAGCTCGACGAAATGAATGTAGTTCGTCGAACTCAGATCGACGAACTATGAATGCAGATTTTAGATATAATTATTCTTCTAACTGCGCTCGACGAACTCAATATGATTCGTCGAATCGCGATCGAAGAACGAGGGGCTCAGAGAATGAACACTTTCATTCTGTGAGCGGAGTTCGACGAACTCATCCCTATTCGTCGAACGCAGATCGATGAACCTATTATAATTCATCGAACCCAGTTTATTATAACAGAAACCTAAATTCTTTTCAGAATTTTAATAAAACTATAACATTTATCAATCCTTTTACTTAGTGGATTATTCCTCCAAGGAGATATCATCCACTTGGATACAAGGACCAACCTGAATTCTCATATATTTTCAGTTATAAATTCGAAAGTAATCAAGGACCCAAGGTTACCTGGGTCAAGAATAACTAATCTTGTTCTGTATAGGTAAAGAACTATCCTATCCCAGAGCAACAGTGGTATCTGGATAGTGGTTATTCAAAATAAATGATAGGAAGTAAGGATAACCTGACTAATTTTAAAGCAAAGCTTGGACCAAAGGTGATTTTTGGAGACTACAACTGTGGACAGACAGAAGGTTATGGAAATATCAAAGTTGGAGTTGTTACCTTCAGGAAGATAGCATATATAAGTGGGCTCAAGCATAACCTAATATCCATAAGGCAGTTATGTGATAAAGGTTATCAGGTATCATTTAATCAGTCATCTTGCATCATTACTTCTGATAAAAACAAAATTGTTTTAAATGGAATTAGATAAGGAAACATTTATGTAGTAGATTTCAAATCTGCTAGTACAGAAATCTATTTATTTAATCAAGTTAGTTCTACTAATGATTTATGGAATAAGAGACTAGGCCATGTAAACTTTAGGAATATTGCTAAACTATCTAGGGACAGCCTTATTAGAGGACTGCCTTCTGGTTCTTACAAGAAGGAAGGACTCTGCAGGGCTTGTCAATTAAGCAAACAAACTAAAATAGTTTTAAATCTATTAATAAAAGTGATTCACACAGGATTTTATACTTGCTACATATGGACCTTTTGGCCCTATTGCTGTACAAAGTTTGGGAAAAAAGACATACACTTTAGTTATTATTGATGACTTCTCTAGATTCACTTGGGTGTTCTTTCTGAGAAACAAGTCAGATAACTTTAAAGTTCTTACAGATTTTCTTAAGAGCATAAAGATTGAGTACTCTACTCAGGATGCATTGATCAGAAGTTATCATGGCACCAAGTTTAAATCTCTTTTCATGTAAGAATTCTGTGAGAAGGAAGGTATCAGGCATTATTTTTCTACTCCTAGAACTCCTCAGCAAAATGAGGTAGTAAGGAAAAATAGAACCCTTATTGAATCTGCTGGGATATTGCTTGTAGATGCTTATTTGCGCCTATCCTTTTGGGTAGAGGCTGTGAGCACAACAAATTATGTTCTGAACAAAAGTTTAATTCTTAAACCAAAGGGTAAGACTCCCTATGAATGACTTAAAGGGAAGCAACCTAAAGTAGATTACTTTAAAGTTTTTGGATGTAAATGTTATATTCACAATAATAATAAGAAACACCTTAGAAAGTTTGAAGCAAAGGCTGCAGAGGGAATTTTCCTTGGATATTCCCAAGTCAGCAAAGCTTATAGGGTATTTAATAAATCTACATTAAAAATAAAAGAATCTGTACATATATCTTTTGATAAAGCTAATATATTTTAAAATGAGAAGGATTGTTCTACCAAAGACTCTTTGCAGGTACCCTATCTGTGTGAGAAGTTAGATGATTTAAACCTTACCCAAGATGTTACATTACATCTTTCTTCACAGATTGATGAAGAAAGTGAAGAAGAAATGGCTGAAGCAGTTGAACCAACAACAGAAGATATAATTCCACAAGAGAAATTAATTCCACAAGCTGTTGATCAACCAACTCCTCCTACTAACCTTGTCACACTTAGAGATCACCCCATATCTCAAGTGATTGAAGACATATCAACTGGTGTGCAAACAAGGCATCAACTCAACCAAGACTTGATGCATGCTTGCTTCATTTCTCAACTTGAGCCTCAATCCATAAAAGATGCAAAGCAAGATCCTCGCTGGATTATTACAATGCAAGAGGAGCTCAACCAATTTGAGGGATGCAGAGTTTGGGATTTAGTTCCTAGACCCAAAGACTACCCAGTCATTGGAACTAAATGGGTCTTCAGGAACAAGTTGGATGCACAAGGATAAATTATAAGGAACAAAGCAAGATTGGTAACACAAGGATATTCAGAGGAAGAAGGCATTGACTATGATTAAACCTTTGCTCCTGTTGTAAGACATGAAGCCAACAGAATATTTCTTCAATATGCTGCCTAATAGAAGTTCAAGGTCTATCAAATGGATGTCAAGAGTGCATTCCTCAATGGAGAATTATAAGAGGAAGTTTATGTTGAACAACCTCCAGGTTTTATCTGCTCAACTCATCCATCTTATGTTTTCAAACAGCATAAAGCTCTTTATAGTTTAAAGCAAGCTCCTAGAGCTTGGTATGAGAACTTATCTAGCTTTATTTTAGAGCATAAGTTTATTAGAGGCATTATAGATAGGACTTTATTCATTAGACATCATAAATCAAAAATTTTGCCAGTCCAAATCGATGTAGATGATATAATATTTGGTTCTACTGATTTCAAACTTTGCAAAAGGTTTTCTGACCTGATGCATTCAAAGTTCGAAATGAGTAGCATGGGTGAACTATCCTATTTCCTTGGTCTCCAAGTGAAGCAATCCCCCTAATGACATCTTTTTATCCCAGTCAAAATATGCAAAATAGCTACTCAAAATATTTGGGATGACTGATGCATCAGCCAAGAAAACATCCATGTCATTCAATGTTGTAGTTGATTCTGATGAACAGGGCAAACCAGTAGATCAGAAAACATATAGGGTTATTGTTGGGTCATTATTATACCTTACAGGTAGTAGGCCTGATATCATGTTTGCTACTTAGATTTATGCTAGATTTCAGGTAAATCCTAAAGAATCTCATCTTATTTTACAAAAAAGGATTTTAAGATATATAAAGGGTTGTCCTAATCTAGGACTTTGGTATTCTACTGAGTCAGAATTTGATTTATGTGGATTTCCAGATGTTAACTTTGCTAGATGTAGAGTGGATAGGAAAAGCACATCAAGAACTTGTCAGTTTCTTGGTGATAGGCTTATGTTCTGCTTTTTGCAAAAAGCAAACTTCTGTGTCAACATCAACTGCTGAAGCTAAATACATACCAGCAGGTAGTTACTATTCACAAATTTTATGGATTCAAAATCAGCTCCTGGATTATGCTTTCAACTTAAATAATTCAACTATCTATTGTGATAACACCAGTGCTATTTCAATTGCACAAAATCAAGTACATTATAGTAGAACAAAGTATATAGAGATTAGACATCATTTCATTAGAGATTATGTAGACAAAAAAAAAATTAAACTTGTCTTTATCTCTACTGATTTACAAAGTGCAGATATTTTCACCAAACCCTTAGATGAAAAGAAACATCTATTCTTCCTAAATCAAGTAGGTATGATCAATGGAGAAGGCTTAGTTTAATTTTCTGTCTGTGGTCGACGATCTGTTCATGTTTCGTCGAACAGAGTTTGACGAACTTCGAACGCTTCGTGGAGTGTTCGTCGAACGGAGATCGACGAACTTTCCTTTGTGAAACTTGTTCGTCGAACGGAGATCGACGAATTTATTTCAGAAAATTTTTTATCGAACGGAGATCGACGAAGCATGTTTTAGAAAAAATTTTCGTCGAACGGAGAGCGACGAACTATTTTCCCCCTCTTCAAACTTTGATCGACGATTTTATTTCTTTATGAGATTTTTCGTCGAACAGAGTTCAAAGTTGTTATTTTTCGTTGGACGGAGTTCGTCTTTTCATCTTCTGAAAACTTATTATAGGGTTTTCATCGAACTTCATCGTGTGCTTTCCAGTTCTCGTGCACTTGATCATTTGTTTTTGCAGGCATGGCGATTTCGGCGGTGAATCTTTCTGGCATGAAAATTGATGCAGGATTTGACATCGACATTGATTTTTTTCAAACATTCCGATCAAGTCTTCAGGAACATACTTCAGTTATTTGACGAACCACAATTGAGATAGTCCATTACTTTGCTCCACTTGCTGCTTCCATCACTACACTCTCTTCACAGCTAGCTTCTTTCTCCACTGTCCCTTCTTCTGGGGGCCTGGGTTCAGGACTCTCTGACACCAGGTAGGGGGAGATGTTCAATGAAGAAGCTCTAGCAATTCTTGAAGATGCTCCAGCAGAATTTCCAACAACAAGTATAACAGCAACAACATGATATTCATGGCAGTCAGCGGACAGAAAAAGAAAGTCAGAAAGAAGAATCAAGTCCAGAGAGACCTCCGTCTCAAATATATGATCCAGAGTTGGATCCTAATTTTAGAAAAGCCAGGTTTATTGAGTTGATTGCTCTATCTCAGATAAGGAAGGCCAAGGAGGAAGGAAAAGATTCCTCTCAATTTTCAACCATGTCATCATACAAGAAGTAGGAATTGGACAAATATCAGGTAAAAAATCTTTTCAATGTTTATACTTATATGAATTTACATCCTGAAGCTATAGTGCCCATAGCAACATCTGTGAAGATTCTTGGTGCTCAAGATATGAAGATGACTCAATAGCAAGCTTCTGATCCAAAAAGAAAGATGATTTTTACAAAACCTGCTCCTTCTTCTGATTCTTCAAAGAAACAGTGATAACTCTCTGATTTTTCATTTTTGAACTTTATAATTGTTGTAATATTCACAAGACACATATGTTCATATCTGCTGAATGATTTAAAATTCTGTCAGATATTTTTATTGCTTTGTGATTTTGTTTATTTTTATTTTTCATAGTGACCTCACCCAAATAGGGGGAGATTATTGGAACCCTACTTGTGATTTGGGCTAGGTTCACTATTAGGATTTATGACCCAACATGTATAGTCTAGGGTCATATGTTATTTTCAGGGTTAAGGTCAGTCGCATAAGGTTAGATCACTGAAACCTACCTTCAGAAGACTTCAGTTGTCACAACCCGCATTTCCTCAACGAGTACCTCGTATCAGAGCAAGAGGAACTACGGGTTATGATGTCACGTCGTGTAGGGGATAACTGCACACGCTCAGGCAACCCTTGACGCTTACTTTATGGGTTGAAATCCAACAGTTAAATGCAAGAAAACCTTTGAATTTAATGGTCGTATCCCTCGGCCTTAGGCATCAAAATGTTTATTTGTACGCGGCGGAAACACTTTGTTTACTTATGACGATCTCCTATATGCAGTCTCTATTGATACTACTATAAGAAATCATCTTTGTTTACGTCATTTGGAAAATACGTGTTCGGTGACCAAAACATGTTATGCATGGATACAATAATAGTTTTGTTTAGCTTAAAAATACCTAATGCAACCTACCATAAATCCTTCCCATGAGCAAGAAGACATCATCTCATCCAAATGAGGCACATTAGCAGTCTAGTATTCATATATCACAAGTAAAGAAAACCCCCAATGGGCGCCAACAAGCTGACACGAACCCATTGGGGCACATGTATGTCTGTACAACAAAGAAAAGAACTACCTCGCTAAGTAAGCTCGGCTAGCTCCAAATAAACTCGATCCAAGCACTAGTCGCTCAACCGGCTACAACCTGCACCTGAGGCATTCAAGAAAGAACACCTCAGCAATCATCAAAGCTACACAATATAGTAGGAAGTTCAGAAAATATGACGAAGGGGCTTACCGACCCCGTAGCAATGTTTCATGTAAGTAAAATGAGTGAACAAAACAGGTGGAAAACAAGTATTAAATACTGTCAATCCAAAGTGCCAAACGCACCAAGTGCGTACAATTTTCATCAAGTCCTGCTCAACCCGCAGGAGCACAAAGGCAAAACACATGCCCATTCCATCATCCTTAGTACAAGAAACCACTATACGAATGAAACATAAGCAGCGGTTAAATGTGATTCAGCAAGGGTCTTTTGGTGGCAGCCCTAAAGTGGAACGCACCAATAAAAGCCAGCCGAAATCGGGGCCAAAATGGTGCTCTACACAACAAATCCAAACCCGGTGGCCACAAAGGCTTAAACCACACCATCCCTTACCGAATCCTCACACAAACGCACCTGTCATGGTTCACAATTCGCCTCGCAAAACTCACCATAAACGAACCTAAGCTTAACACCATAAGCAAATCGCACCATAACCCAAGTACACACGTTCCCTTCCTTCATCCTCACACATAACTACAAATTGCCAATGTTATGTCAAACTTGAGAGAGTTTGATTAACTTAATTACATGAATCAGGAAGAATCACATAAATAAGCAAGGCTACATGAACATGAATCAACTTAGCTACATGAACCACATGAACAAGATAAACTACATGATTCAACCGAGCATAGAATGGATAACGAAACAAAAGTAAGGATGGAAAATCGAATTCATTGAGCATAGGGAAATTCAAGAGCTAGTGAGGGATAACACAAAACAAGAAGAACAAGCTAGGAAAATTGAAAGAGGAAAACTAGCTATTTTGCACAATCAAAGAACAAGAAATAAGATTGGCAAGGGTGAAGAACACCGCTTGCCTGAACTGAGACGACGCCGCGACGGCTGCTCCTCTCTTTCCTTGCCTTGCTTTAGCTTTGCTCCCTTGATGTTCTTTTGGAATGAGGAAGAAGATGAAGAAGAAGGTGAAATGAGGAGGAGAAATCTCTGTTTCGGCCTTATTTCCTCCAGAACAGAGCTAGACCGTTAGATGCAGAATCAGGGAAATAAACGGCACAAAAAAACTGGAAAAAGTCGATTTTCGGCCCTGTCACGCCCTGTGACACGCCCGTGTCACAGGGCGTGTACCTTAAGCGGCGCAGGAAGTCGGCAAATCCAGGTTTATCCACACGGTACACGGTCGGGTACACGCCGGTGACGGGTCGGTCATGCCCGTGACCTAGGGCGTGTAGCCCGTGTCTCGACACCTCGTCGACCAAAAGTGTCGACACTCGACACAGCTTGACACGCCCGTGTCACAGGCCGTGCCCCCTCTCTCGACACCCGACACTCGACACTCGACACTCGACACTGCGGGACACGGCCCGTGACACGCCCGTGTCACGGGGCGTGTACCCCATTCGTCGAGCGCAACTCGACGCAAGAAAATTCGTCGAGTCAAGGAAGTCACGCCCAGGTCACGCCCCGACACGCCCGTGTCGGGGGGCGTGTCACGCACAAAAACGACTATTTTTCCCTGTTTTGAAAAGTGTTTCTGTGTCGTCCTAGACTATTTTTGCCTTAAGAACTTTTTACCCTTTTTTTGTTTTCTGTACAAACAACCCGTTTTGAGCAACATTACCCGGGCGCGAAAAAGTACAAACATTCCCCAAGAGGCCTCACCGAGTCCCCAATTTGGACTCTGGTTTGCTGGGGAATCGTGCAACTCGGCTACCAAAACAGCCACTCGCAAGGCCGCGGGAAAAACCATGCTCGAACAACGGTCAAAGCCAACGTAACGCCCATCAAGCATACGCAATCAAAAATCCGGGGTGTTACAGTCACTCCCCCTAACAAAAAGTTTCGCCTCGAAACTTTTCAATTATTTTGATCTCAATCAAATAAGGTAGCAAACCAAAAACACTAATGCAACAAAAAAACACCAATTCACATACCAGCTTATTTACGGGAATAAATGAGGGTGAGCCGCCCTCATCGTTGACTCGAGCTCCCACGTCGCGCTTTCCACATTTTGATTTTTCCATAGCACCTTGACCATAGGAATCTTCTTTTTCCGCAACACGCGATCTTGGGAGTCCAATATTCGGATGGGCATCTCCACATAAGAAAGGATTGGCGCAAATTGCGGCACCACGTCCAACACTTGCGTGTCATGTCGCACACACTTGCGAAGTTGGCTGACATGAAATACGTCGTGAACACCAGGAAAGTTCACGGGTAATTCGATTTTGTAAGCGGATGCACCAACTCGCGCAAGAATCTTGAAGGGACCCACAAACCTTGGGTCTAATTTGCGCTCTTTTCCAAACCTTTTAATCCCAACCATTGGGGAGACTTTCAAGAAAACGGAATCCCCCACCGCAAACTCTAATTCCGACCTTCGTCGGTTGGCGTACTTTTCATATCGCTCTTGGGCGATCCGGAGCTTCTCCCGAATAAGTCGTACGGCAACTTCCATGTCCTCGAGCGCCTTTGGGCCCAACAAAGGCCGCTCTCCAACCTCAGCCCAAAAGAGGGGAGTCCGACATCGACGCCCTTATAAAGCTTCGAACGGAGCCATTTGCAAGCTTTCTTGATAGCTGTTATTATATACGAATTCCATAAGCCGCAAACGTTCATCCCATGCTTCGCCATACTCAAGAATGTAGCATCGAATCATATCTTCCACAATTTGATTTACTCGTTCCGTTTGGCCATTCGTCTGAGGGTGGTAAGCAGTGGAATACCGCAAATCCGTTCCCAAACCCTCTTGTAGACTCTTCCAGAAACGAGAAGTAAATCGGGAATCCCTGTCTGAAATGATATTGACTGGCACACCATGCAGTCGGATGATCTCGTTCAAATAGAGCTCCGCTATTGTCTTCATCGGGTAGTTGACCTTAAATGGTATGAAATGCGCACACTTGGTCAACCTATCCACGATCACCCACACGGAGTCATGTCTCGTGGAGATCTTGGTAAACCTGTAATAAAATCCATTGAAATGCTTTCCCACTTCCATGTCGGAATCTCCAATGGCGTCAACTTGCCACCAGGCCTCCCATGATCAGCTTTCACCCGCTTGCAGGTATGACATGCAGATACAAATTGCGCTATATCTCTTTTCATTCCATACCACCAGACAATTTGTTTCAAATCACTGTACATTTTTGTTGAGCCTGGATGGTAGGCCATACTTGAGCCATGTGCTTCCCGACACACCCTCTCGCGAATGTCTCCAACTGCGGGAATACAAAATCGACCACGATACTTTAACGTGCCCCCCTCATCAATAGAAAACTCCGGTAATTCCCCCTTTTCAGTCCGAAGAAATAAATGTAAAAGATCAGGATCATCCTTTTGATGTTGTCTTGCAAGCACCAGCCATGAAGGTTCTTCTACCATCGAATGACTTTGCGGGTCATATTTTCCCATGGAAATATCCATCAATAGAAATTCCTCCACAAGACGGTCGACTGAAAGATGAAATAATTTCCCCGTCTTCCGACTCAAAGCATCGGCCACAACATTCTCTTTCCCGGGATGATACTGAATGTCCACATCATAATCAGCTATATATTCAAGCCATCGCTGTTGGCGCAGATTCAGTTCCTTTTGCGTGAAGACGTACTTTAAACTTTTATGATCCGTAAAGATTTTACACTGTGCACCATAAAGTAAGTGTCTCCACAACTTCAATGCAAATATCACCGCTGCGAACTCCAAATCATGTGTTGGGTAGTTCTTTTCATGACTTTTCAACTGCCAAGACTCATACGCAATCACTTTTTTGTCTTGCATTAAAACACATCCAAGTCCAACGTGCGACGCATCCACAAAAACGTCATAATCGATCCCTTCTGTCGGCAAGATCAACACAGGAGCGGTATATAATCTGTTCTTGAGTTCAAGGAATGAGGCCTCACACTTGTCATTCCACTCAAACGCCACATTATTCTGGGTTAAGCGAGTCAAAGGTGCATCCATCGTAGCAAAATCTTCTACAAATCTACGATAATAGCCGGCCAAGCCCAAGAAGCTCCAAATCTCCTTGGGTGTCTCCGGTCTTCTCCATTCCATGACTGCAGCAATCTTTTCGGGATCTACTGAAATTCCATGTTGATTAATGACATGACCCAGAAAGGCAACTTGAGGCAACCAAAACTCGCATTTGCTTAGCTTGGCGAATAACCGTTGGTCTCGCAAGGTGGCCAATACTAAGCGCAGATGCTGTTCATGCTCCTCAGCACTACGCGAGTAGACAAGAACGTCATCAATAAAAACTACCACAAACCTATCCAAGTAGTCCTTGAACACCCGGTTCATCATATCCATGAAGGCTGATGGTGCGTTGGTCAAACCAAACGACATCACCAGAAATTCAAAATGGCCATGTCTTGATCGAAATGCAGTCCGCAGAATATCAGACTCCCGGACCTTGAGCTGATGATAGCCCGAGCGGAGATCAATCTTCGAGAATACTGAACTGCCACGCAGTTGATCAAACAAATCATCAATTCTTGGCAGTGGGTACTTGTTTTTAATCGTCACCTTGTTCAACTCCCGGTAATCGATGCAAAGCCGCACCGACCCATCTTTATTCTTCACAAATAACACCGGTGCACCCCAAGGTGATGAACTCGGCCTGATAAACCGTTTTGCCAATAAGTCATCCAGCTGTGTACGTAACTCTGCTAGCTCACGCGGGGCCATTCTGTACGGCGCTTTCGCAATAGGCCGCGTACCCGGTTCCAAATCAATAACGAACTCGACATCACGATCAGGGGGAAGACCAGGAAGATCAGTAGGAAAAACATCTGGGAATTCACGCACAACAGGAATCTCCTCCAAACGCGGCAAAACAACACTAGTCCCCACAACTGAGACTAGACAAGCAAAACAGTCGGAAACAAACAACGTCCGAACACATACCGCCGAAAGCCCTGGAGAATCCTGGCATGAATCACCATAAACACTTCCCGGCTGACCATTGTCCTTGATAAAATCCAAGCGCTTCCCTTTGCACTGGATGACGGCGTCATAGCGGGATAACCAGTCCATGCCCAGAATGACGTCAAAATCCTCCAAATCGATCACCTTGAAATCAGCCTTCGCTAAGAAATCCCCCAACAAAATGGGACAATCAAGAAGACCCCAATCTGCTACCACAGAAGCACCGGAAGGAAACTTCACCAAAAGGGCCTTTCCCACTCGATCTGGTGTCAAATGATACCGATCCAGAAAGGTTCGAGCCACAAATGAATGGGTCGCACCAGAATTGAAGAGAACACGCGTCCAACGGTTCTTTACCTTAAAGTTTCCTATAAGGGTACATATGTCGCTAAGCACTACGCATAAGAGGCATAAACAAAACGTGAACTAGAGGAAGGAATCGAACCTGAGATAACCTGAGGTGACATCTGAGCTTCCTCTGACGTGATCACATTTAACTTCCCTTTTCCTTTGTCCAAATGCGGAGGCGGAGGCAAAGCCTGGAGTGGCATTGGCTGCAGCACGGGCTGGTTTTGTGGGCACCTTGCCTTCAGATGTCCCTGTTTGCCACACTGGAAGCACACCTTGTCTTTGACCCAGCAGCGGCTCACATCATGACCTCTTCCCCCACAAGCTGTACACTCCAAGTCTTTGGTTGGCGCACCCTGAATGGCGTGCACCTGCTCCTTCTTCTGCAGCCCCAACCGCTTGAAACATTTCTCAAACGGGTGGCCTGACCGGCCACAGAAGCTATACGTCTCCTTGTTCTTCTTCCTTACGTCTGCGTCTTGGGAGCTTTTCCCTCCCACCAGCTTCCTCTTATCCTTCCTCATCAGTTGTCCTCTTTGTTTTGCATTTTCGATAGCTTCAACCTTCAACGCAGCCCCAACCACAGTGGTGTAACTCGTCGCTCCATAAGCACTTGCGAACTGCTGCACGTCGCTGCGGAGTCCGCCAAGAAATCTCTTTACTCGGTCAGCTTCTGTAGTCACCATGCTCGGAGCGAACCGACTTAGCTTGCTAAACTCAATTTCATACTCACTAACTGTGATTTTCCTCTGCTTCAGGTACAAGAAGTCATTCATCAGGCGGTCCCTTTCCACTGACGGCAGAAACTTGCGCCGTAACATTTATTTGAAGGCTTCCCACGAACATCCCGCCCCTAGGCTCTCCTTTTCTCGCAACCAACAACCTTTAGCCAACCCTTTGAGTTGATAGGTGGCAAGCATCACCTTTTGGTCCTCGGTAATGCCAGAATAGAGAAACATCTCTTCCAACGTGATCACCCAATCATCCAAGATCACAAAGTCCGCTTTTCCATCATAAGTCGGTGGTCCAAGTCGCTGAAACTACGAGATGAAAGTCATCGCAGGAGGAACAACAACTGTGGGTATCACTGCCACGAAAGGAGTAGAAATGGTGGGGCCTCTAACAGTCTCTTGCACTCGAGGTGCTAGCCCAGACATCGCTGATGACATAGCTTGGAGCTGGGACTGCACTTCCTGCACCTGCCTCGTCAAAGCCTCATTACTTTGGCGTAGACTATCCATCAGGGCATTATTCTGCGCGCCCGAAGACTCTCCCTCGGATTGGGGAGTTTGCCTTATCACTGGACGCTTCGACATCCTATAAACACGTTCACTCTTATCAAGCTCAAACCCAACAAAACACACAACGGCTATGTATAGGCCATACATATATCAACATGAACATCAACTGCTAACTTGCTCTGGGGAATATGAAAATGATGTTATGCCTAGCCTAAGATGACTCACTGCCATCCCACTAACTTGTGCCTCAACCATGAATGCATGACTATGTTTGACCCAAAACCATGTGTGTACAGGTGTCATCATGTACATCTTTAGCTTGGCACGTTGTGCTCATGCAATGTTATGTTATGCGTGCTGTGCGATGCAGTCTAGAAAAGGCCTTAATGCATGCCATGAGCGGTCGTACGCATCACAATGCTATGCATCCCATACTACATAGCATTGCATGCAACGAAGAAAATAAAATGTGCTAGTCGCATTCATGTGGTAAGGTTATGCATCTCATACTACATAACCCGCACATGTTGCCCCTATGGTGGATCCATATACAACCACATATTATGCATCCCATACTACATAATATGCCCCGTATACTTCTTGTCATGCTATGAGTGTAGTGTGCGAGCTTCGGCCAAGACATACTGATGGTACCTCGGTGTGTGTATGATATGATGCTTACAACCAAAAGAGAAAGTTTGCCCGACCAATTGTCACGCAAACCTGCCTCTGATACCAACTGTCACAACCCGCATTTCCTCAACGAGTACCTCGTATCAGAGCAAGAGGAAATACGGGTTATGATGCCACGTCGTGCAGGGGATAACTGCACACGCTCAGGCAACCCTTGACGCTTACTTTATGAGTTGAAATCCAACAGTTAAATGCAAGAAAACCTTTGAATTTAATGGCCGTATCCCTCGGCCTTAGGCATCAAAATGTGTATTTGTACGCGGCGGAAACACTTTGTTTACTTATGACGATCTCCTATATGCAGTCTCTATTGATACTACTATAAGAAATCATCTTTGTTTACGTCATTTGGAAAATACGTGTTCGGTGACCAAAACATGTTATGTATGGATACAATAATAGTTTTGTTTAGCTTAAAAATACCTAATGCAACCTACCATAAATCCTTCCCATGAGCAAGAAGACATCATCTCATCCAAATGAGGCACATTAGCAGTCTAGTATTCATATATCACAAGTAAAGAAAACCCCCAATGGGCGCCAACAAGCTGACACGAACCTATTGGGGCACATGTATGTCTGTACAACAAAGAAAAGAACTACCTCGCTAAGTAAGCTCGGCTAGCTCCAAATAAACTCGATCCAAGCACTAGCCACTCAACCGGCTACAACCTGCACCTGAGGCATTCAAGAAAGAACACCTCAGCAATCATCAAAGCTACACAATATAGTAGGAAGTTCAGAAAATATGACGAAGGGGTTTACCGACCCGTAGCAATGTTTCATGTAAGTAAAATGAGTGAACAAAACAGGTGGAAAACAAGTATTAAATACTGTCAATCCAAAGTGCCAAACGCACCAAGTGCATACAATTTTCATCAAGTCCTGCTCAACCCGCAGGAGCACAAAGGCAAAACACATGCCAATTCCATCATCCTTAGTACAAGAAACCACTATACGAATGAAACATAAGCAGCGGTTAAATGCGATTCAGCAAGGGTCTTTTAGTGGCAGCCCTAAAGTGGAACGCACCAATAAAAGCCAGCCCAAATCGGGGCCAAAATGGTGCTCTACACCACAAATCCAAACCCGGTGGCCACAAAGGCTTAAACCACACCATCCCTTACCGAATCCTCACACAAACGCACCTGCCATGGTTCACAATTCGCCTCGCAAAACTCACCATAAACGAACCTAAGCTTAACACCATAAGCAAATCGCACCATAACCCAAGTACACACGTTCCCTTCCTTCATCCTCACACATAACTACAAATTGCCAACGTTATGTCAAACTTGAGAGAGTTTGATTAACTTAATTACATGAATCAGGAAGAATCACATAAATAAGCAAGGCTACATGAACATGAATCAACTTAGCTACATGAACCACATGAACAAGATAAACTACATGATTCAACCGAGCATAGAATGGATAACGAAACAAAAGTAAGGATGGAAAATCGAATTCATTGAGCATAGGGAAATTCAAGAGCTAGTGAGGGATAACACAAAACAAGAAGAACAAGCTAGGAAAATTGAAAGAGGAAAACTAGCTATTTTGCACAATCAAAGAATAAGAAATAAGATTGGCAAGGGTGAAGAACACCGCTTGCCTGAACCGAGACGACGCCGCGACGGCTGATCCTCTCTTTCCTTGCCTTGTGTGGAAACCACCCATCACCACACATCTTCCCAAAACCCCGAGGTTATGGTAAGGGGGGACGGGGGTACATAAACACCAAGGACCACCCGCTGCAGGCAATGTGGGACTAATCCAACCACGGGATGGCGGGGATATTCCGCCACACGGGGGGCCCACCGGGGTCAACACCCAGACCTGGAACGCGATGGGGAAGCCCAAATATGCGGTCCCACACACACCCAATCCCGCTGGACCTTGGTCCTCAACACACCCCCGCAGCGGGATGGCTCTGATACCATGTGGAACCAAGGACCACCCGCTGCAGGCAATGTGGGACTAATCCAACCACGGGATGGCGGGGATATTCCGCCACACGGGGGGCCCACCGGGGTCAACACCCAGACCTGGAACGCGATGGGGAAAGCCCAAACATGCGGTCCCACACACACATGTCCTGCTGGCTAATATAATCTCAACACACCCCCGCAGTAGGACAACCTGGCTCTGATACCATGTGGAAACCACCCGTCACCACACATCTTCCCAAAACCCCGAGGTTATGGTAAGGGGGGACGGGGGTACATAAACACCAAGGACCACCCGCTGCAGGCAATGTGGGACTAATCCAACCACGGGATGGCGGGGATATTCCGCCACACGGGGGGCCCACCGGGGTCAACACCCAGACCTGGAACGCGATGGGGAAGCCCAAATATGCGGTCCCACACACACCCAATCCCGCTGGACCTTGGTCCTCAACACCTTGCTTTAGCTTTGCTCCCTTGATGTTCTTTTGGAATGAGGAAGAAGATGAAGAAGAAGGTGAAATGAGGAGGAGAAATCTCTGTTTCGGCCTTATTTCCTCCAGAACAGAGCTGGACTGTTAGATGCAGAATCAGGGAAATAAACGGCACAAAAAAACTGGAAAAAGTCAATTTTCGGCCCTGTCACGCCCTGTGACACGCCCGTGTCACAGGGCGTGTACCATAAGCGGCGCAGGAAGTCGGCAAATCCAGGTTTATCCACACGGTACATGGCCGGGTACACGCCCGTGACGGGTCGGTCACGCCCGTGACCTAGGGCGTGTAGCCCGTGTCTCGACACCTCGTCGACCAAAAGTGTCGACACTCGACACAGCTTGACACGCCCTGTGACACGCCCGTGTCACAGGCCGTGTACCCTCTCTCGACACCCGACACTCGACACTCGACACTCGACACTCGACACTCGACACTGCGGGACACGGCCCGTGACACGCCCGTGTCACGGGGCGTGTACCCCATTCGTCGAGCGCAACTCGACGCAAGAAAATTCGTCGAGTCAAGGAAGTCACGCCCAGGTCACGCCCTGGGTCACGCCCCGACACGCCCGTGTCGGGGGGCGTGTCACGCACAAAAATGACTATTTTTCCCTGTTTTGAAAAGTGTTTCTGTGTCGTCCTAAACCATTTTTGCCTTAAGAACTTTTTACCATTTTTTTGTTTTCTGTACAAACAACCCGTTTTGAGCAACATTACCCGGGCGCGAAAAAGTTCAAACATTCCCTAAGAGGCCTCACCGAGTCCCCAATTTGGACTCCGGTTTGCTGGGGAATCATGCAACTCGGCTACCAAAACAGCCACTCGCAAGGCCGCGGGAAAAACCATGCTCGAACAACGGTCAAAGCCAACGTAACGCCCATCAAGCGTACGCAATCAAAAATCCGGGGTGTTACATCAGTGACTCAAGACTTAAGAGACAAGGCAGTTTCAAAGATCGCAGAAAAAGTGTTCGGCGATAGCTGAACTCAGCTCGACGATCGTCGAACTCAGCTCCACGAACACAGAGTTGCTTCTCTGAGTTGAGCTCGACAAAAGTCTAGCTTTGGCAGACAAACTGTGAGCTTATATCAAAATCTCAGCTCGACAAAGTGCCTTCTCAATTCAACGAACATGGATCTCAGATTGGGAAGTATATTTTTCTATTCGACGTTCTTGGAGCTCAGGTCGACGAAGGAGAATTATCAGCACGACAAACTTGGAGCTCAGTTCGACAAAAACTTTACTGATTTTGACTAACTCCATCGAGGTTCTGTTCTACTAAACGTTTCTGCAGATTCTCAGCTCGACTAAAACAGTTTATTTTCAAGTATTAAGACAGTAATACTCTGTTAATTAATGTTCAATATTCTCAAGAATATAGTCGTTTCCTGGCAGCATTAATTAGGGATTTCACAGATTTATTACTTAACATATTTACTGGGGGAGTTTGGCAAATACATTGAAGACAAAAATAGTCATTCCAATTCCGAGAAAATATGCAGAGGACTTCAAGGAATTTGAGTTTCAAATCAGCAATCAACATATAAAAGAAATTTTCAAAAGATTGCCGAGTATAGGTCTAACAGTTCGGAAGATGATTTACTGAGTCGAATGGTCACGACGAATCTCAATGATTCGTCGAGTGAGTGTATGTATACTCGACAATTTTGACTTAGTGTATTTTTCGGCCCCGATTGTTTTCTGCTTCCAATACATGGGCTGAACCGGGTTTTCGGGAAACGCGTCATATAACTTATTTGTACCCGGTATTTTTGACAAGAAATAATTTAAATAATAATGGGCAGTCCAACACTAGGGTGACACATGGCAGGGTTCTAACACTAATTCCTCTTGTAAAAGGAGATTTACGGGAAAACCTTAACCGTCACTTCATCTCCTTATCGAGTCATTACGTGTGCCGAAACCATTGGAAGTGAAGTAATTGTCGGAGTCAATTTTCTGGAAGAAGAGTTGATCTACCTTTCCGGGAAGAACAATATAACCAAGGAGGAAAAGCCAAGAAGGGTGATGAGATCCATGGCCAGAAATGAGGTCAGCTTACTACGCTCTCCCTTGGTACTAGACCTTTAGTTATAATCTAGGAGAGATGTCGACTCAAGAGAGTTGGACTTGTGCGAGATGAAGATCACCTAGGAAGAGACCATGCTAGGGATTTGTCCTAGAGATTTGATGTCTTCAACCTCTCCTCTCTTCATGTGAAGATGACGGACTTGGTTTCGTGAAGAGAAATGGTCTATTGAGGGTGAACAAGGGTGGAGGAAGTGTTGTATATTGTTTTGAATAAATAGCTTGGGGAAGAAGATGAACCTATATCGTTCATCTTACTTTAAGATGCGTGCAGAAATCTATTTTCTGCATGCAGCAGTCTTCGTGGCCGATTTAGAGTATATTATAGCCAGATCTGGGTTTTTGACTAAACACAAAAGTCATAGTCCTTGAAAATACCTTTCCAACGAATGGTTACACATTTTCATACAAGTTTTGTAGCCTTAATAATGCCTAGTCAAAGATGCTGCACAGTAACATCTTAGGTGCATGTTGTCTTGGGTTGATGTATAACCGAATTTGGCCCAAATAGAAGAAACGTAGCAATATGATGTTGAAACCTGGTTGGTACAGTATGTGTAGCCCATTTAAAAAAATGCTCTAGAGGAGTTTAATAAACAAATATTTTGGGAAAGTAGCGAACAAACGGTTTGATAAGATTTGGTTGTTCAAATGGCTACTTGTGAAATCCGGCAAGGATGCGCGCGATTGCAATCCGATGAATGATATAAGTTTTGAAAGAGGATGTGGTGCCCGATAATTGAATGTGTAATCTATACTTATGATATCATGTTTGATGGAGTCATGGAGTGTTAATATACTGTTGTGATAACCTAAGGAAGCATAGGTGGTTGTGTATGCTTGATTATAAGGATTAGGTAAAACTCATTGCCATGGAATATATGGCATCGTGATCTCAAGTCTTTAGTGGGAAAGTTAGTATACTCCACTGCTTAGAGTTGTTTCTCCCTACAGGTAGTAGTGTGAGTTTGGTATGTTGTGTAAGGTGCCTTACCAGCTGTGTTGATGACGAACCCTTAAGTTCTTGCATGCACAAGATTATGAAAGGGTGTAAGTGCATGTGTTTGACCGCACTGGATTGGTAATGATGAAATGAGACCTTGGACGGTTGGGCTTGGTCCTCTGTGCTCATCCCCGAGGCTCCTGCCATACCATGATGAAGTGAAACTGCATGTGGTGTGAGTTGACACGTGGTGTCATAATGTTGGGTTAAGGATAGTGTGTTAATTCCATGGGCTCGCCAGTCAGCACACCGACGGGAGTTGACAGATAGACTTTGGACAGTTGGGCTTGGTCCTCGGTGATCATTACCGGGGCTCCTTCTGTGCCAAGTGGATTGTTAGGCTTGGTCGTGTGTTGATATGCTCTCATAGGCTCCTTCCGTGCCATAAAGATAGGCCAGTTGGGCTGGGAACTTGGTGCACATCTACTTGAGACCCCTTCTGAGTCGTAGTACATAGGGAGCTCTGTTGTTGTTTTCTTAGTGCTGAGCCATACGGAGTCCTAGGCTTTGTAGTGTGGATGCCCGCCTAGTTGTGGAAAACCTGTTTCATTGTCAAAGCCTGGCCATGACGGATGTCTCCTGAGAGGTTATCTACCTTCTCAAAAAGTGGGAACTACTAGTCCATGTCGACATAGTAGTCTACGTGTGTGTGAGTATGGGTGAGTCATCGTATTGCATTCATAACATTTCATTGCATTACATACACAAGATCCTTTTCATATAAGTTTGTATGGGCACTCTAATATGATGAGTTTTTTCCTATTAAGTCGATTCTTGACTTATAAGTCTGTATAGGCATTCTTATAAGCTGAGTTACTTTTCCACATTACTTACTCTGCCAACAGCGTAAGCAATGTCTGGCCTTATAATTGTCAGGTAGATCAAGGTCCCTTCTAGAGCTCTGAACACCAAAGGATCAAGACGAATCCTTCCTTCATCTCGTCGAAGCTTCATCCCATGATCCAGAGGAGCAGAGCAACTCTTTCCTTCACCCATGCCGAATCGATTCACAATGCGATCCGCATATCCCTTCTGGAAAATGAGTATCCCGCTCTCCTTCCTCTCTACTTCAAGACCAAGAAAGTGATGAAGCTCTCCCAAGTCCTCCATCTCGAAGCGTATAGCAAGCTCATCCCCGAGCCTAGATACTTCCTCCTCTGAATTCCCTATGATGATCATGTCATCAACATACAGTAGGACCAAGACCTGAAGTTCCCCCTTCTTCTTGATGAACAAGCTTGAATCCGAGTTGGAAGCAAGATAATTGCAGAATTAAAGCTATTCTGCTATCTTCCCATACCAAGCTCTTGGAACTTGCTTCAACTCGTAGAGAGTCTTCCTGAGTTTGCAGACATAGTCCAGATGAACTTCAGAAACAAAGCCAAGCGGTTGATCCATGAAGATGGCCTTATCAATCTCTCCGTAAAGAAAAGCATTATTCACATCAAGCAGCCACATCCTCCATCCCTGGCAAGCAGCCAAGGCGATCACCACCCGAACTGAAGTCATGTTTGCAACAAGACTAAATGTCTCCTCATAGTCGTCCCCGTACTGTTGTGAGAACCCTCGAGCAAAAAGGCGTGCCTTATATCTTTCGATGCTCCCATCAACCTTCTTCTTCAACTTATACATCTACTTGCAAGTCACTGGAGTAATGCCATCAACTTTGGGCACAAGGTCCCAAGTTTCATTTTTCTTCAGAGCAGCCATCTCCTCTTTCATGGCATCTTCCCACTCCTTGACTCCAGTGGACTCATTGAAGTTTGAAGGCTCTCGCTGATCCAGAGGGCCTGCAAATAAACAGGTGACAAAGCACACTGCGTTCCCTTCACAGTATCAAGCTGGTGGCTTAACAACCCTCTTTGATCTCTGAATGGGCTGCTCCTTGCTCACAACCTCCATTGCTTCTTTAGGCTCAGCTCCATTCCCGGGCAAACATTGAGCAATGCTCCCCCCTGCTTCCTAAACCAGAAGCCTCTGCCCCAGAGCTTGAAGAAACAGGAGTTGCTGGTGAAACAACAAGCTCCTCTTCCAGAACTTCAGCTGCCACCTTCTGTTCTTCATCAACCTTGCTCTCTAGTAGATCAATCGAACCACCTCCATATGATGTCATTTTGTCAACGACCACATCTCTTGATACAACAAACTTCTTCGTCGCAGGATCCTTGCATTTGCATCCCTTCTTCCGCTCATCATAGCCTACAAAGACAAGCTTCCTTATCTTTACATCAAGCTTTGTCCTTGAAGCATCCGGGACATGTACATAGCAAGTTGATCCAAACACCTGAATGTGCTCTACGCTTGGCTTCTCCTTCAGCAACATCTCAAAAGGAGTTTTCATGTTGATCGAACAGAGCGGCGTCTGATTGATGACATAAGAAGTACAAGACATCCCCTCTGCCCAGAAGGACCTAGGAATGTCTTTTGCATGAAGCCAACATTTGCAGGTTTCCATCAGAGGACGGATCTTCCGCTCCGCTACTCTGTTTTGTTGTGGAGTATGAGCACAAGTAAGCTCTCTCTGGATCCTGTGCTTCCTGCAGAAGTTATAAAACTCGGAGGAGACAAACTCACCACCGTTGTCTGATCTAAACTTCTTAATCTGCAAGCCAAGTCGGCGCTCCACCAGCTCCTTGAACACCACAAACAACTGGAAGGCTTCTGACGTCTCCTTCAAGAAATATACCCAAGTGTATCTTGAGTAGTCATCAATCAGAACAAGCATGTATCTGCTCCCACCAAGGCTAGCAGTGACGGTTGGTCACATCAAGTCTCCATGGATGCACTCCAATGGTCTCTTGCTCCTCGTTTGTGACTTATTAAATGGAAGGCGATGAGCCTTACAGTATTGACACCCCGCGCAAACGTGACCATCACCAAAGGAAGATAGCTTAGGCAAGCCTCTCACAAGGATTCTGTTAGCCATAGCTTTCATCTTATCCTACATGCCCCATCCTCTCATGTCATATAGCGGCACTATCATTTGCCCTCATCTGATCAACGTAAGAGTTTGTTGCAAGAACAAACAAGTTCTTTACTCTCCTCCCAACATGAGCAACATCAGCCTTAATCGCTGACATGTTGCGAAGGAACTTCACTTTTGTTGGCCCAAACAGAACGTGATAACCATCGTCAACCGCATTGGTCACAGAGAAGAGGTTTTTCTTCATGCTCGCACAAGATACACACTCCTTAACATGGGTGTCCCCTTATCACTACCCAAGGACACAACCCCCTCCTTCTCTACTATATAAACAGTATTATCAGCAGTAATGATAGCTTCGTTACCTGAGTAAGCTTGCAGGGAAGAGAACTTCGACTTGTCTCCGGTGAGGTGATGACCACACCCGAAGTCCACAATCCACTCATCGTTGAAGTCAACAGCGGACAAAGCACGGACACAAGTGCCCGTCATAAAAGCTCCGCTCCATCCAGCTTCCTCAGAGTTAGAGCAAGCTTCCTCCTTACCTGCAACATGCTCAGGCTGCAGTTTGACCTTGCAGTCATACTTGAAGTGTCCCCGCTGATGACACTTGTAGCACTTCAAGTTCTTCTTCCAATCCTTCTTAGGAGCATCGCTCCTCTCTTCCTGATAAGAAGTTGAAGGCTCATTTTTAGCAGCAGTCTTCTTCTTCCCTTCCCATACTCTTCTTCTTCTTTCCTGTGAAGAGAGCTTCACTACTCTCTTCAGAGATAGTCACTCCAGCCATCTGTCTGGCCAAACTCTCCTGCGAAGCAAGCAGGTTCTCAAGCTCTAGCAGAGATGGCTGAGTTGCCCAACCTTGAACAGAAGTCATAAAGGCAACATACTCCTTCCGCAAGCCGCGGATTATATGCCTTTTCAACTTGGCCTCAGAGATAGGCTCATCGGGAACAAGCATTGATAACTCAGCACACAGACTCTTCATCTTCAGAAAGAATTTAGAGATGGTTAGGTCTCCTTGAGTTGCCCTTGCCAACACATTCTCCAGGAACTGAAGCCTTACCACATTCTTCCTATTGAACAACTCATTAATAGATGTCCAAATATCAGCAGCAGACTCACATCCAATGATGTGATCAAACAGCTCCGGTGAAACAGCCCTCTTGAGGGTAAACTCAGCCTTTGCATTTGTTTTCCTCCAGACCCTCACCTGCTCAGCAGTACAAAAAATAGCAGTAACTTCCTGTCTGTCATCACCACTAACGACCTCCCATAGCTCCTCGCCCAGAAGAAAACTCTTCATGCACGACTTCCACTTCTTGAAGTTAGTCGTCGTCAAGAGTTCAATACCCAGACCTCTCGCATAGCTATCTTCCATTACAACAACCTTTGGTTAAGCTTCCAGAAGCACAGAGCACAACACAAGTTGATCACCACTTAATCAACTGAACCTGGCTCTAATACTATGTTGATTTTTCTCAAAGTGGTCAACAAGGTAGCCTAATGCCAAATTAATATTCTCAGTACTACCAAGATCACACATTGATCATGCGGAAACCGAAGAGCAAGCTCAAACACCAAATGCAAGATGAAGGAACAAGCAGATCATATATTTATTAACTTCTTTACAGGGCGAGGTATACATGGCGAGACATGATTTCACCAGTACACAAGGAAACAACAGAAAGAACAAAATAATTCGGGCGGACAGCAATGGAGACCGCCCAGTCCGCCAAAGTCGCCGAAGCCGCCTGAACTACTGCTTCTAGAAGCCGAATATAACACGGAGTCCACCGAGACCGTGAGGTCGTGCGGACACACCGTTATTCGCTGACTGCTGCTGAACTGAAGAACAGACTGCCTACCCGCCTGAGTCCGGCGGACAGGTTATTGAACATGGAAATGCTGAAGCAGAGAAAACTGACAAGCCGTAGAAGCGACCTGTTGAGACCGCAGAGACCGCAAACTTCACCGATCCTGACTGAAGTCAAAGCCAAACTCCTGGCTCCACAATGCTAGTCGCGCGACCTGCACACAGCAAACAGTTATCTCTACGCAACCCGCATGGACAGGAAACACTAGACTGCAACAATTGACCAAGCCCCAACTTACTGTTCACTTAGTTACTGTAAATATGTCGGGGGGGGTCTATTTATAGGCGAGGTGAGGAGTGTGGTCACGACCCTAGTGAATAGAGTCAACGCCCCAGCCTGCGCGCTATAAATCCCCGTCTGCCAAGTCCGCAAGGACTTAGCCGGATATCAACAAACTCGCCAGGATCCAAGACAAAGGTTTCCACCACCAGGAGGACTCCGCGCCAGTCCGCCCACACTATGCGTACAAGGCAACAGCCCGCATAGCCTGGAACACAACACCGCACACGGACAGCCACAACCCCTACTGCATCAGTCCGCACACTATATGCAGACAAGGAGGCTGTCCGCATAGCTAGAGAACAACGCCTCAGTCCGCCACGAGTCCACGACCAATAGGCAGTCAGCCCAATCAACAGTGGACTCTGCGGACACTGCGGACACTGCGGACACCCTGGACTTGTCACAGAGTGTGACCAAGTCTAGAACCAACAAGAGCATGGCACGAGCTTGACGGACAAGGCCCCAGTCCGCCAGCTTCCAAGGCAGATCGCCAATGCTCCACCAGAGCAAGACAAAGCGACAAGCTCCTACTCGCACACTGCCAAGCCAGCGGCCAACTGCCGGACTCGACACCAGTACGCACAGTCCGCTACAAAGAAAGCGGCTAACGCCCACTACAACACCAGAGAGCTTGTCATGGACCACAGCCGATCTCCAAGGCCAGTCCACAATAGCCGAAACCGCGGACTCAACCAAGTCCGCTACAAGACCCGCGGATTCAATCTCCAATCTTCCCGGTTACCCCAAGAACCGGCTAACTGCAAGGCTGCAGACCAAGCTAAGCACCACCAACAGACCGCCAATACAGTCCGCTCAGGTTGCTCCACTAGACGCCCAAGCCACCAAGACTTCCCTGGCCACAGACCACCCAGGCCGCACACCAGTCCACCCAGGCCGCCCAGACCGCCCGGCCTGCTCAACCACCCACTTTCACTTCACAAATTTCAACATGGAACTCCAGATCTTGTCCAAGTCGATTCCAAATCTACATGTCTCGGCCGCTTCCAGTGCATCTCTGGCTGTTGTTTGCTCAGGTAGGTCCCGCTGTTCACTCCTGTACGATTCTCTGCGCTGCCGATCATAGGAAGTTGGTTGCTCCCTGCCTCAGATAATCAAAATCGCAAGGCTCCCGTTCATTGTTTCTCCCCGTCGCCGGATCTCGTCGGTTCTAGCCATCGGAGCTCTGTTATTTCCATATATGTCCACTGAATTTTTGCCTCCATTTGTCGGATCTGCTGCTATTTTTTCTGTAAGAATAGCGAGTTCTTGCCTTCATCCAAGCCGATCTACTCATTGCAGATCAAGAAAGGATCTCCTTTTTGGATTCTTAGATCAAGACAAGGAGGATCTCAATATTGTTGTTTTAAAGGCTTATGATAATCAATACTAACCGTGGAATAAGATCATTCAAGTTGCACTAGCCGATTTCCTGGTTCCCCAATCTTCTTAATTTGGGAGATCATTGTAGGAAGATCTTGGAGGAAGACAATCTAAGGTTAAATCTATTGTTGGGAGTGCTTTTGTGCATCAGAGGAGTTATTGTTGCTTGAATCTTGTGTTCGGCGACTGCATTCAGCCTTAGATGAGCAAATTATTTTTTCTGGATTGGATCCAAAGTTTTGGACTCATCTTTGCACGGCTTAGGTGACCTTGTTCTAGAACTTTAATTTCTTTTTACATCTAGTGCGATGTCGAAAAATAGTGCGCTCGAGACTATCAAACTGCAATCTTCTGACGCCACAGATTTCCTCAGTTTGAAAATTCAAGACCAACTAGGAATGAAAGAACGAGAAATTTTTTATAATATACATAGTGATTTTGCCACTACTCGTGAGGATATTGACAAATACCAGTGGAACAAGGATGAGAATTTCTGCAGAGACTACCTGCTGAACTCCCTCAAACCCCGTTTCGCTTTGACCTACTACAAGTACAAATCTGCAAAGGAGATCTGGGATCTCTTGAACACGCATTTCCAGAAGGAGGAAGGACTGTCAAAGTTGCTTGTTAGAGAGAAGTTCTTCAACTTCAGATTCAAAGCAAACCTGCCAGTCACCCTTCAGATCATAGAACTGGAGAACCTGCATCACAAGCTGGAGGACGACCAATCTAATATGAACGACAATTTGTTTGTGTATCAGATTTTGAGCAAGCTGCCTCCTGAATGGCTCGCCTTCAAGACTGAAATGCACAAACTGAAGGAGAAGATCACTCCGGATGAACTCAAAAGGTTCATTCACATTGAGGACTGGAATATTGTCGGGAAAATCTCAGAGTAAGTTGCTCAGCCCACACAGGCTGTCAACTTTATTTCTAAACCTAGCTTGTAAGACCCCATTTTTTGCTACGCTACCGGGTCTTATGCCCAAAATCACCATTTTGCAACGACACCGACACTTGCGAGGGTCCCCACTACAAAATGTGATTCTCCCGGCATTGATGATCATTAAGAAGTAGAAGTACAAATGAGAGAAGATAGTTAAGTCAAGGCCACAAATCACATATAGAATGGGAAATAGAAATCACAGCAAGTCTGCATGATAATATAAGTACTGAAATAGATTAGTGAAGTAGGAATATAAATGAGGTTATGCCCGGTACAACAAGTCCTCACTACAATTCTCTCTCGTAGAAGCTAAGTAAAGCTAACACTCACAGAGCCAGAGACTGGTGCTCCGATACTAGACTGGCCCACCTTCATGTGCACCGTTCTCCACTGGTTCTGCATCTCCTACTATTGCTCCCTATCTCCGATCCGGTGTCCTTGAAATGTTTGGTCCACTGGTCGTTAGTCAAAAGCCTAAGCCTAATTTCCCCCACCCCTCCCCTAGTGGCTCCTAAGCACCGTGCGAGAGGAATGACATGAAAGCTATGGTGGTGGGGAGTAGTCAAAAGTAGGTGATAGTGGACCTAATCTAGCAGGTATTGTAAGACCCCCCCCCCTTTTTTTTCTTTTTCAACACCGGGGTCTTAGGCCCAGAACCGCCATTTTGCGGTGACTCCTTCACTCCCCGAAGAGTCATCACCACAAAGCGCCGATTCTGCCGGCCAATTCGATCACAGAAAAGTAGCATAATGAAGTAAATGGAAACTATCAATCCACAGAAAATCACATATCATAGTAAATATATCTCCACGAAGAGAGTGTCCACAGAAGAATACATCAGAGTAGTAAACTACGGGCTTATGCCCGGTACATCATATCCTCACTACAACATCACTAATGCAGAAGCAAAAGCAGAAAAACTACTCAAGGTCGAGACTCACGGTCCCGGCTGTATGAACTCCAGAGCTAGACTGCCCCACCTCCAAGCACACCGGTCTCTGGGGCTGCTCCTCCATGCTGGACTCCACGATCCCCTAAATGATGCGGTTCGAAAACCGTTAGTCTAAAAGACTAAGTCCTATCATCCCCCACCCCTTCCCCCATGGCTCCTAAGCACCGAGCGGAGAGGAAGAAAGGGGAGGACTTGAAGGTGGAGAATAATCAAAACAGATGGCAGCGGACCTATACTAGCAATTCTATAATAGATATTGACAAAAAGATTAAATAGAAAAATAACCTTCACTTATGGGAGATCACATAAGCCAAGGGGTCTTTTGCAAGGCTCCCATCGTATAAAAAGTCTCATACCAATTTATACGTTGTGGTGTCGCTTATCAAACAGCAGTATATGTAATTATATATATCAAAATTGACCTTAATTTATAAACCTGCCCACACAAGCTTATAGACTAAGGGGTCGTTTTGTAGGGCCTAAAGTATAAGCGCCCCATTCCACTTATACTTTAGGTGTCAGGGTTAAATGAATCGATTATGCTATGACATGCAAGTGGGTATGATGGACATGCAAGTGCAACGCACACACCCGACTCTGTGCACACAGACCTTTAGTTCCCCCTTTCTGGAGCCATAACCTCCTAGGATACCTCCGTAGTGGTAGACGGAAGTGGTGGGTTGGGCCTCGCCCACCTCTAAACCAGTAAAGCACTACCGGTCAGACCTATCGTACGCCTCAACGCTTGGTGCACGAAGCGGACTCCTGCGTACTCTTGCCGGCTGGCGCACCGGACTTCTGTTGGCGAAGTGCTAACCACACTTGCCGAGTCAACGTATTGGCATCGGTGCATCGACCCTCCAATACCGAAGAGCCACCACCTTAATTTCTCTTTCCTTTTATGCACATGCAAATTTAGCGTAATCGAAAACTGAGCCGAAGCTCCCCGGACCAAAACGTCCGTCTCAACAAGCGAGCCGAAGCTCCCCGGACCCAAAGTCCGTCTTTTAACCATCCGAGCCAAAGCTCACAGCTATCTTCTGGTGCTATCAGTGTTTGTGAAAAGTGAAACCCTAATTACTAAGTTACTCTTTTCAGCTTGTTAAAACAGTTTACGTTAACTCAGGACTGCCCCCGGTATTCCCTGTGAAGGGCTCTCAAGGGGCACTAGGAACTGTGTTGGGATTACGCCCAGCGTTCCCTTTCGCAAGGTACTTAATAATGTTATTGGTTGATCCCCTTACCCATTACTTTCTCATGTTTTATTTATTTTAAAAGTCAAAAGTTCCAAGGTTGAACATGAAGATACAGTTTTGCTGAATGATTTATGCAAGATAAAGCATCCACTAAAATTATGATAAATGCAAAATGGGTAATCATCTAAAAATCCAGAATCTCCAAATTTTTCAGCAAGATTTAGGCCATTAAATTTTATTTCAAATTTAGACAATATTAAGTCATTTAAAGGGGATGTACTATAAAAACACTTCCAAAAATTCAGAGAAAATTCCAGGATGATTATAAGGGCACATAAAACCACTAAGTAAACTTTCATAAATTGTTTGAGAGAATTATTTCCTAAATTAATTAATTATCCTATTCTCAAAAATATGGCCTTGTAAAGAAAGCTCTGAAAACAGACCTCTAAAAATTATAAATAAATTTCTACAAGTACTTTTTGGCCTACAAACATCAAAACCTAGGCCTCATGAGTTTTCAACAGATATATCATCAATAATGAATTTTCTTTACCAAAGCCCCTTTCTGAAATAAATGAAGGAAGTACCAAATAAAATTAATTAAGAATTGTGATAAAATTCAGAGAGGTTCCCCTAGCTACTATCTTCTGACCAAGTTGCATCATATTTTAAAGCACATAATATTCATAAGAAAATCAAACATCTTTTTGGGCCTTTTGGTAATTAACAAATAAAGTACCAAAAATATAATTCATAAAATTCTACAAAAATTACCAGAGGTTCTAGGTGGCCTAAAACCTATTCTACCCAAGTTTCATAACATTTGGGGAAGGTTTAGTGGCTGAATCTTCAACTTTGTGCTCCTACCCTAAAACTAGGGTTAGGTTTTTGAGGGGTCTACCTTGCTCCAATTCTTCTAATGTTCCTACCAGAGATCTTAAGTTACATTACCCTCAATTCTTCTGGGTTTCCAAGGCCATACAAGGGCATTTGCCCCCATGTCCTTCACAACCCTAAAAGGTCCTTTCTTAGGGTTTGTGGTTGATCCCTAGGGTGAATCAAGCCTAAATCATCCCATTTTCCATAAGAGGGTGGCATTAGCCATGCCAAGTCAGTTTCCAACACCTTTGCCTCTGTTGAGGGGAGGGGACCACCCTAAGTCCATAGTGCACTTTTAGTCAAAAATATCTCCTTAAGACCAAACTAGAGTTTGGTGATTCCCTAACCAAACCTCGTCCAAATGTGCTCAAATTTTGTACAGAACTAGGTCTTGATGCCAGGGACCACTCTCCAAAATTTGGGAGGGTTTGGAGGTCATTTGACCACTTAATTAAATTACCCTAGCTTTATTAAATAAAAGCAAACACTTTAGGAAAAGTGTGTCCAAAAATTCTGAGTTTTGGGCAGGCCCTAGGTATAGCTAGGTTAGGCTCCCTGCCAATATTTCAAGTGATTTGGACCAGGGATGAGGTGTGGGCACTCAGTTTAATGACTGTCTAGCCCTAGGTACATGTCTCACCAAAATGGGCGCCCTGGTCAGTCCATGCACCCAAATGGGTTCAAACAAATTTTAACATAAAGTAGACACAAAGGACTACAACTTTCATGTTGGAGGTTTTCCCACCAGGGGAGCCTAGGTATTTTTAAAAATTAAAACCATATAATACTAAAACTGTGACATAAATCAGAATATCAAAATTTAATATCCTATAGTTTAGAATCAGGTGAAGCACGAATCTTGACGCAGATTCGACGGAATCCCGTCATCTTCTGCATTGAGCCAACGGCCAGGATCCATCCTGCCTGGAGCCGTTTCCAAGCCCTGCCGCCGGCGATCCAGCCCCTTACCCGGCCGGCCACCGCCACCACCACTTCCGTTGAGGTGGTGGCTATCGCCAGGCGGCGGCTCTGCCGCCGGAGAGGCGTTTTCCGGCGGTTATAGCAGGATCATTTTAAGCCGAAAACCATGAAAATCCTGGTTTTGATCGGGCTCAATTGAGCCCGAAACTTAAACCTAAGGAATCCTATGATCTACCCGTGAGTTAAGGAGAGGGGGAGGACCTTCCTGGCGGCCTGAATGCGGGTGGAGCGGTGGGATGCCATTGTTGACGGCGGCGGCGCTCGGCTTCTGCAACAGTACAGTGGGACGGCCTGTCTCCTCCAGGTAAAAGCTCAAAAATGTTCCCCTCTGCCCACTGATGGTGTTTAAATGGCAATTGGGGATGGGGGGCGGCTGGTTCTTCAATGCCCATCAACACCATTTATGGTGAGGCTCGGGTTGAGTGGAGGGGGCTAAATCCACCCCTTGGTGGCCGGGAAATGTCTGGAATCAACTCCTCTTCCCTAGAGGAGTTGATTGAAGCCATTAAAGGTGGTTGTTAGCCTCCCTTGGCCGGCTCCACTCTCCCCTTCCTCTCCCCCATATTCTCTCTCCACCATTAACATGGGGGGAAGCTCCCTTCTCTCTCCTAGTCACCCCTGGTTGACTGGTCAACCCCATAGGCTAAGTGCAGCCCACTTAGTCATGAGGATCATGAAAGTGAGGTTAGCCCAAGGAAGAAGTGGCTTGGGCTTGGGTTAGCCCTTTTGGGCTAGGTTTGACTTGGTTTAAGTCAGGGTTGACCTGGGTCAATTTGATCTTCTGAGTTGACCCCATTGGGTCTTTGGTGACCCATTAGACTCCCCTAAGGTCTAGGAAGAGTTGAATAGGGTTGGTTGGGCATCTTGGGATTCACATGTCCCTTGGTAAGGGCACTTTGACCATTTTAGGGCTAGAGTTGACTTGGGTCAACATGACCATTTGGGTTGACCCCAATGTGTCCTTAGTGACCCCTTGACTTCACTTTAGAGTTAGGGGGGCATAGGTGGGGTCCTCTAGGCTAGGAGTAGGTCAATTGACCCTAAGTAGGCCAGTTTGACACATTTTGGGTTAGGGTTGACCTTGGTCAACTGAGTCTCTTTGATTGACCCTATTGGGTCCTTATGGCTCTAATGGGCCTCCCAAGGTATTAGGGGGTGTTGTGGTAGGGTCTTGGGGTCAAGGTGTAGCCCATGGTCATCCTAAACCATTGTTCAGAGTTCTACTATTTGCAGACCATGATGATTTTCCACATTTTGTCTCCTATCTCTTGGCCCATTCCTGGCTTCCTAGGGTTTGTTATGACCTAGTCATGGACAAAACCACACCTAGGGGTCTAGTTGGAAATGGGATGTTACAAATCCCAAAAAACAAAACAAAGATTTCGTCCCCGAAATCAAGGTTAAGCCTACGGGAATTTCTACCGAAGAGAGAAACTTGTAACATCCCATCACGATGTCATGTTTGCTAAACTAGGTTTTAAAGGAAACCTAAATCTATGACCAATTCACCCAATTGATGAAGCTAAGATCCCAATAAACAAAAGATAATCCCCAATAAACAAAAGATAAGTCTCTACCTGCCTAAAGCAGCCCTTGCTAGTTTAACGTAGGAAAATAATTAAAACATTTTGAGGGGTTTGTGAGTATACCTGACTGAACAGCTCTGGGTATCTTTATCGCATCAGGTCCTGCGGCTCCCAGGTATGCTCCTCCTGGACGTGGTTCCTCCACAGGACCTTGACTAATGGGACCTTCTTGCGACGCAAGACCCGTACTCCTCGGTCGTCGATCCTAACCGGCTCCAAACGAACTGACCGGTCTGAAGCTACCGGCACTTCGGTGGTCAAAATCTGCTGCTCCGGGCGTAGCAGAGCCCTCCTCAGCGAAGAAATATGGAAGATGTCGTGCAGAGCTTCCAACTCTGGTGGTAACTCCAGCCTGTAGGCTAGGGGCCCGATCCGCTCCAGGATCCTGTAAGGTCCCATGTACCTAGGGCTGAGCTTCTTCCTCCGACCACGCACCCGCGAGACTCCATGCATGGGCCGAATCTTCAAAAACACACGGTCTCCCACCTAGAACTCCACCTGCCGATGCTGGGCGTCATAGTACTTAGCATGTCTGCTCTGCGCCTCTAGCATCCTGTCTCTGATCAGCCTCACCTGAGCCTCGGTGTCTTCAACAAACTCTGATCCCAACACCTTCGGATCTTCGTCCTGAACCCAAGAAAGCGGGGTCCGGCATTTCCTTCCATACAAGGCTTCGTAAGGCGCCATCCTGATGCTGGACTGGTAGCTGTTGTTATAGGAGAACTCGACCAGGGGTAAGAGTTTCTCCCAAGGTTACACGCGGTCCAAGATGCATAGCCTCAAAAGATCTTCCAGCGTCCGGTTGGTGCATTCTGTTTGCCCGTCCGTCTGGGGATGGAATGCGGTGCTGAAGGTCAATCGCGTGCCTAAGTAAGCTTGCACGGATCTCCACTCCCTGGAAGTGAACCGGCCATCCCGATCCGACACGATCATCTTGGGCACCCCATGATATCGAACGAACTGCTCCACAAATCTCCGTACCAATACTCCCACAGCGTCGTCCTTCCTGATCGGAATGAACCTGGCTACTTTTGTCAACCGATCGACGATGACCCAAATGGAGTCATTTCCTGTTCGTGATCGGGGAAGTCCGTGAATAAAGTCCATCGCGATGTCTTCGAACTTCCACTCTGGTACCGGGAGTGGTTGCAACAAACCCGCAGGGTTTTTGCACTCTGCCTTCACTAGCTGGCAAGCTTCGCAGTGGGTCACAAACCGAGTGATATCCTTCTTCATGTCAGGCCAGTACATAGTCTTCTTCAAATCCGCAGTCATCTTCATGATGCCTGGGTGCACCGAGTATCTGCTGTGGTGGGCTTCCGCCATAATATCCTCTCGGACCTGGCCTCCTTCCGGTATATAAGTCCGTCCTCTGAAGCATACCACGCCGTCCCTCATCGTGTAATCCCCTGCTATTCCATTTTCCAAGGCCCAGAATATCGGCTCCAATTTGACACCTCGCCTCTGTCCCTCTCTGACTCGGTCCCGGATATCGTGTGTAACACTCACCGCAACTAAATACTCCATGTAAAGCTCGGGGTCCTCGGATGACACCAGTGTGATGTACATATCCTCCAATCTCCTCACCAGCTCCATGGACATAATCTGGGGCCCGACCTCGGAAGTGGCAGCTCTCCTACTCAATGCTTCTGCCACCACGTTTGCCTTCCCTGGATGGTAGTGCATTTCATACTGATAATCTGCTAAGAACTCCACCCAGCGCCTCTGCCTGATTTTTAGTTCCTTCTGCGTGTCCACGTATTTCAGGTTCTTGTGGTCGGAATAGATATCGCAGTAGACTCCATAAAGATAATGGCGCCAGACCTTCAAAGCAAAAAACGACCGCCCCCATCTCAAGGTCGTGCACTGGATAGTTCTGTTCGTGCTTCTTCAACTGGCGATATGCATATGCAATCACATGGCCCTTCTGCATCAGTACAGCTCCCATACCCTGGTAGGAAGCATCAGTGTAGACCTGAAATCCTTCCCTCCCCGAGGGGAGAGTAAGAATGGGAACCGAGGTTAGCCGATCCTTCAGCTCCTGGAAAGCTGCCTGGCACTGCGGGGTCCACACGAACTGTACCTCCTTCTTCGTCAAGGATGTGAGCGGGAGGGCGATTCGAGAGAATCCCTCCACGAACTTCCGGTAGTAACCGGCAAGTCCTAGAAAACTTCGTACGTCGGTGGCTGTCTTCAGTTGCGGCCAATCCCGAATAGCCTGAATCTTTGCCGGATCCACTGCCAACCCGGCTCCACTGATAATATGGCCTAAGAAGCCCACCTCCTTCAGCCAAAACTGACATTTACTAAACTTTGCATATAAATGATTCTCCCGTAGTCTCTGCAGGGTCAGTGCCAGATGTCGAGTGTGCTCCTCCTCCGTCCTCGAGTAGATGAGGATGTCATTGATAAACACAATGACAAACACGTCTAGGTACTCCTTGAAAACTTGGTTCAGGAGAGTCATGAACGCCGAGGGTGCATTGGTGAGCCCGAAGGGCATCACCGTAAACTCAAATAAACCATATCTGCTACTAAAAGCAGTCTTCTGATGTCCTCCTCCCGAATCTGAAGCTGGTAGTATCCCGACCTCAAATCTAATTTCGAAAAGAACTGCGCTCCCTGCAGCTGGTCGAACAGCTCGTCTATCCTTGGCAGTGGATAGGTGTTCCGGACCGTCAGCCGATTTAGTGCTCGGTAGTCGATGCACAATCTGAGGGTCCCGTCTTTCTTCTTGACGAACAATACCGGGGCTCCCCATGGTGAAGAGCTTGGCCGGACAAATCTGGCTTCCATTAGCTCCTGAAGCTGGCTCCGGAACTCTGTCAACTCCCTTGGGGCCATCCGGTAAGGTGCCTTGGATGCTGGCTTGGCCCCCGGCACAAGCTGTATCTGGAAGTCCTGCTCCCTGCGAGGGGGTAATCCTGGTAATTTCTCTAGAAAGACGTCCTCAAACTCCCGCACCACCGAAATATTCGATATAGAACTCGTGGCCTCCGCCATCTCAAATAGCACCTCATAGACCTCCTCCCCCTGTAAATAGGCCTTAACGGCCTGTACTGAAGATAAGGTTATACGTGAGGCAGGTCTTATACCTTCGATGATGATGGTAGAGTCCCCGTGCCTCACGGTGATCCTCTTTGCTTGACAATCAATCTGGGCATGATTCCACTGTAGCCAAGTCATGCCCAGGATCAGCTCGAAGACTGGCATCCTCAGGACCGTTGCTGAAACTTTGAACGACTTTCCACCAATCTCCACCTCCATACTGCAGTGGGCTGAGGTGAGTATCTCCGATCCGTCGGGTAGACGCACCCTCCTCATCCGGCCTGTGAACCGTTCCACTCCTTCCAGCCCTTCCAGAAAGGCCTCCGACACAAACGAGTGCGAGGCACCCGTGTCGAACAGAGTATAGGCGGGCTTGCCGCTGATGAAGACTATACCTGAGATGATTAAAGGTCTTAGTATTTTATAACACGTTTTCTTTCCTATTTATTCTACCTAGGGCAGTTCTACTTGTTGGGCAATTGAGAACGGGAATTTAGTTTAAACAATTTAAGACATCTTAGCTTACCTGTGATGACCCGCTCTGGATTTCGAGGTTGTGCCAGATCCAAGGAATATGCCTGCTCCCTTTCTTGTCTTCGGTCTCCTCCCTGGTAACCACGTCCTCGGTCGCGTCCTCGGCCTCCGAAATGCTGGGCAGGTGGGCCACCCTGTGGTGCTGGAGGTGGTGCCCCCCTCATGGGGCAGTTTCTCCGGAGGTGTCCCACCTGATGACAATGGAAGCACTCCGGTCGGGGATACGCCATACCCCCGGTTCTCGGCATCTCCTGTATCCGAAGAGGTTGAGGGGCCAAAACCACATGCTCTCTCGGTTCCTGCCTCACCTCCTGACGAGGCTGCTCCTCTGTCCTTCTCCCATCTGGTATGGTGCCTCGCCACTGATCATTTCGGGCCCTTCATCCCTGATCCTCCGCTTGCCGCTTCCGGCCCCGAGTGGTGTGCCAATCAGCCTCAATCCTCTTTGCCATCTCCAAAATCCGGGAGATAGGCCCGTCAGATACAAACAGCAAGGCCTCCCTCAACTCCTCTTTTAGGCCCTTATAGAATCTCTTGACGTATCCTGCTTCGTCCAGCTGGTAAGAACCTGCATATCGAGCCAAATGGTCGAACTCTCGGTGGTACTCCACCACCGTCCTGGTGCCCTGCCTCAGCTGTAAGAACCGCTCCTCCAACTCGTCCCTGGCCGACTGCGGAACAAAGTGCTCTTGCAGCGTGGCCCTGAATTCCTCCCAAGTAATTTCTGCAATCTCCCTATCGGCAAACGTCGTGTCCAACAGCGTCTTCCACCACCTCTTGGCATGGGACTCCAAGCAAGATACCACCAGAGCCACCCTCTCCTCCCAGGGGCACCGTATCCCAGTCAACATCTCGTACATAACATCCAGCCACTCCTTTGTCTGCACTGTCGGCTCTGTCCCCAAGTAGGACGGGGGAGAGAGTCCTCGGAAGGTGCTCATCCAGTTGGCCCCTGGGTTTGGCTTCTGGGCCGGAGCCTACTGAGCCCGAAAGGCCTCAAGGATAGCTGTAAGAGTTTGCCCCATGTCTGACTGAAGGAAAGGTGTGGGGACCATGGGAGGTGGTGCAATGTCTGGAGTCTGCTGAGCTCCACCTTGTGGGGTGGGCTGAGCTGGGGGCTGCAAAACGAACTACATTAGTAGGTAATTGACTCAATACCTAATAAGAAGTGGACAATATACATGTGATCCCCCATATGGGCACACGACTGCTTCCGCTGCTTATTTTGTCCCCAAACTAAACTCGCGCGGGGGTGACCCAGGGTTGTGGACTGCTACTTTTCGATCGAGGTCTCCTTTGATACCACTTGTAAGACCCCCCCCCCCCCCCTTTTTTTCTTTTTCAACACCGGGGTCTTAGGCCCAGAACCGCCATTTTGCGGTGACTCCTTCACACCCTGAAGAGTCATCACCATAAAGCGCTGATTCTGCCGGCCAATTCGATCACAAAAAAGTAGCATAATGAAGTAAATGAAAACTATCAGTCCACAGAAAATCACATATCATAGTAAATATATCTCCACGAAGGGAGTGTCCACAGAAGAATACATCAGAGTAGTAAACTACGGGCTTATGCCCGGTACATCATATCCTCACAACAACATCACTCATGCGGAAGCAAAAGCAGAAAAACTACTCATGGTCGAGACTCACGGTCCCGGCTGTATGAACTCCGGAGCTAGACTGCCCCACCTCCAAGTGCACCGGTCTCTGGGGCTGCTCCTCCATGCTGGACTCCACGATCCCCGAAATGATGCGGTTCGAAAACCGTTAGTCTAAAAGACTAAGTCCTATCATCCCCCACCCCTTCCCCCATGGCTCCTAGGTACCGAGCGGAGAGGAAGAAAGGGGAGGACTTGAAGGTGGAGAATAATCAAAACAGATGGTAGCGGACCTATACTATCAATTCTATAATAGATATTGACAAAAAGATTAAATAGAAAAATAACCTTCACTTATGTGAGATCACATAAGCCAAGGGGTCTTTTGCACGTCTCCCATCATATAAAAAGTCTCATACCAATTTATACGTTGGGGTGTCGGTTATCAAACAGCAGTATATGTAATTATATATATCAAAATTGACCTTAATTTATAAACCTGCCCACACAAGCTTATAGACTAAGGGGTCGTTTTGCAGGGCCTAAAGTATAAGCGTCCCATTCCACTTATACTTTAGGTGTCAGGGTTAAATGAATCGATTATGCTATGACATGCAAGTGGGTATGATGGACATGCAAGTGCAATGCACACACCCGACTCTGTGCACACACACCTTTAGTTCCCCCTTTCTGGAGTCGTAACCTCCCAGGATACCTCCGTAGTGGCAGACGGAAGCGGTGGGTTGGGCCTCTCCCACCTCTAAACCAGTAAAGCACTACCGGTCAGAACTATCGTACGCCTCAACGCTTGGTGCACGAAGCAGACTCCTGCGTACTCTTACCGGCTGGCGCACCGGACTTCAGTTGGCGAAGTGCTAACCACACTTGCCGAGTCAACGTATTGGCGTCGGTGCATCGACCCCCCCCCAATACCGAAGACCCACCACCTCAATTTCTCTTTCCTTTTAAGCACATTCAAATTTAGCGTAATCAAAAACCGAGCCGAAGCTCCCCGGAACAAAACGTCTGTCTCAACAAGCGAGCCGAAGCTCCCCGGACCCAAAGTCCGTCTTTTAACCATCCGAGCCGAAGCTCTCAGCTATCTTCCGGTGCTATCAGTGTTCGTGAAAAGTGCAACCCTAATTACTAAGTTACTCTTTTCAGCTTGTTAAAACAGTTTACGTTAACCCAGGACTGCCCCCGGTATTCCCTGTGAAGGGCTCTCAAGGGGCACTAGGAACTGTGTTGGGATTACGCCCAGCATTCCCTTTCGCAAGGTACTTAATAATGTTATTGGTTGATCCCCTTACCCATTACTTTCTCATGTTACGATAGGCTGATCCTAGGGTGATTTGACTCCAACTCTCCTCGGGGAGGACGATCTATCGTCGGACCCGAGCGCCTCTAAACCCTAGACAAAACAACACCCTACTCACTTATCTTCCAAAGATGCACCTAATTCTATTTATCCTTTCTAGCAACCCAACAACACCTAACACATGTGCTCTAGTTCATATCTCAAATGATTTCCTGCAGTTTTGCTGAATGCAGACCACTTAAGCTATATGACCCGTAAAAAGGGAAGTATGTCATATGATCATCCAATGCTCATATAATAATTATTAGAGGTCTATATTGGCATACGTAGCCTGAATCCATAATTTCTTAATTTTCATAATTTAAACGCTAATTTATTTATTTATTTTAAAAGTCAAAAGTTCCAAGGTTGAACATGAAGTACAAGATTTATGCAAGATAAAGCTCCACTAAAATTATGATAAATGCAAAATGGGTAATTATCTAAAAATCCAGAATCTCCAAATTTTTTAGCAAGATTTAAGCCCTTAAATTTTATTTCAAATTTAGACCATATTAAGTCATTTAAAGGGGATGTACTATAAAAACACTTCCAAATATTCAGAGAAAATTCCAGGATAATTATAAGGGCACATAAAACCACTAAGTAAACTTTTATAAATTGTTTGAGAGAATTATTCCCTAAATTAATTAATTATCCTATTCTCAAAAATATGGTCATGTAAAGAAAGTTCTGAAAATAGACCTCTAAAAATTATAAATAAATTTCTACAAGTACTTTTTGGCCTACAAACATCAAAACCTAGGCCTCATGAGTTTTCAACAGATATATCATCAATACTGAATTTTCTTTACCAAATCCTCTTTCTGAAATAAATGAAGGAAGTACCAAATAAAATTAATTAAGAATTGTGATAAAATTCAGAGAGGTTCCCCTAGCCCTAGACTATCTTCTGACCAAGTTGCATCATATTTTAAAGCACATAAAATCCATAAGAAAATCAAACATCTTTTTGGGCCTTTTGGTAATTAACAAATAAAGTACCAAAAATATAATCCATAAAATTCTACAAAACTTCCAGAGGTTATAGGTGGCCTAAAACCTATTCTACCCAAGTTTCATAACATTTGGGGAAGGTTTAGTGGCTGAATCTTCAACTTTGTGCTCCTACCCTAAAACTAGGGTTAGGGTTTTGAGGGGTCTACCTTGCTCCAATTCTTCTAATGTTCCTACCAGAGATCTTAAGTTACATTACCCTCAATTCTTCTGGGTTTACATGGCCATACAAGGGCATTTGCCCTCATGTCCTTCACAACCCTCAAAGGTCCTTTCTTAGGGTTTGTGGTTGAACCCTAGGGTGAATCAAGCCTAAATCATCCCATTTTCCATAAGAGGGTGACATTAGCCATGTCAAGTCAGTGTCCAACACCTCTGCCTCTGTTGAGGGGAGGGGACCACCCTAAGTCCATAGTGCACTTTTAGTCAAAAATATCTCCTTAAGACCAAACTAGGGTTTGGTGATTCCCTAAACAAAACTCGTCCAAATGTGCTCAAATTTTGTACAAAACTAGGTCATGATGCCAGGGACCACTCTCCAAAATTTGGGAGGGTTTGGAGGTCATTTGACCACTTAATTGAATTACCCTAGCTTTATTAAATAAAAGCAAAAACTTTAGGAAAAGTGTGTCCAAAATTTCTGCGTTTTGGGCAGGACCTAGGTATAGCTAGGTTAGGCTCCCTGCCAAAATTTCAAGTGATTTGGACCAGGGATGAGGTGTGGGCACTCAGTTTAAAGACTGCCTAGCCCTAGGTACATGTCTCACCAAAATGGGTGCCCTGGTCAGACCATGCACCCAAATGGGTTCAAACAAATTTTAACATAAAGTAGACACAAAGGACTACAACTTTCATGTTGGAGGTTTTCCCACTAGGTGAGCCTAGGTATTTTGAAAAAGTAAAACCAAATAATACTAAAACTGTGACATAAATCAGAATATCAAAATTTAATATCCTATAGTTTAGAATCAGGAGAAGCGCGAATCTTGACGCAGATTCGACGTAATCCCGTCATCTTCTATATTGAGCCAACGGCCAGGATCCATCCCGCCTGGAGCCGTTTCCAAGCCCTGCCGCCGGCGATCCAGCCCCTTCCCCGGCCGGCCACCGCCACCACCACCTCCGTTGAGGTGTTGGCTATCGCCAGGCGGCGGCTCTACCGCCGGAGAGGCATTTTCCGGCGGTTATAGCAGGATCATTTTTAGCCGAAAACCATGAAAATCCTGGTTTTGATTGGGCTCAATTGAGCCCAAAACTTAAACCTAAGGAATCCTATGATCTACCTGTGAGTTAAGGAGAGGGGGAGGACCTTCCTGGCGGCCTGAATGCTGGTGGAGCGGTGGGATGCCATTGTTGACGGCGGCGGCGCTCGGCTTCTGCAACAGTATAGTGGGACGGCCTGTCTCCTCCAGGTAAAAGCTCGAAAATGTTCCCCTCTGCCCACTGATGGTGTTTAAATGGCAATTGGGGATGGGGGCGGCTGGTTCTTCAATGCCCATCAACACCATTTATGGTGAGGCTCGGGTTGAGTGGAGGGGGGCTGAAATCCACCCCTTGGTGGCCGGGAAACGTCTGGAATCAACTCCTCTTCCCTAGAGGAGTTGATTGAAGCCATTAAAGGTGGCTGTTAGCCTCCCTTGGCCGGCTCCACTCTCCCCTTCCTCTCCCCCATCTTCTCTCTCCACCATTAACATTGGGGGAAGCTCCCTTCTCTCTCCTAGTCACCCTTGGTTGACTGGTCAACCCCATAGGCTAAGTGCAGCCCACTTAGTCATGAGGATCATGAAAGTGAGGTTAGCCCAAGGAAGAAGTGGCTTGGGCTTGGGTTAGCCCTTTTGGGCTAGGTTTGACTTGGTTTAAGTCAGGGTTGACCTGGGTCAATTTGATCTTCTGAGTTGACCCCATTGGGTCTTTGGTGACCCATTGGACTCCCCTAAGGTCTAAGAAGAGTTGAATAGGGTTGGTTGGGCATCTTGGGGGTCACATGTCCCTTGGTAAGGGCACTTTGACCATTTTAGGGCTAGAGTTGACTTGGGTCAACATGACCATTTGGGTTGACCCCAATGTGTCCTTAGTGACCCCTTGACTTCACTTTAGAGTTAGGGGGGCATAAGTGGGGTCCTCTAGGCTAGGAGTAGGTCAATTGACCCTAAGTAGGCCAGTTTGACCCATTTTGGGTTAGGGTTGATCTTGGTCAACTGAGTCTCTTTGATTGACCCTATTGGGTCCTTATGGCTCTAATGGGCCTCCCAAGGTATTAGGGGGTGTTGTGGTAGGGTCTTGGGGTCAAGGTGTAGCCCATGGTCATCCTAAACCATTGTTCAGAGTTCTACTATTTGCAGACCATGATGATTTTCCACATTTTGTCTCCTATCTCTTGGCCCATTCCTAGCTTCTTAGGGTTTGTCATGACCTAGTCATGGACAAAACCACACCTAGGGTTCTAGTTGGAAATGGGATGTTACAGGTATATTGTAATATCAATAGTGCTATAATAGGAAATGTAAGTAATCAGCTCAATTGTAAGGAGCAGTAATGTAATCAAGCAAAGTAGAGCAATAAGTACATTTAAAGTACACTATGAAATGAGTAACCTTAACTTATATGAATGCTCATACAAACTTATAAATTAAGTGGTCTTTTGCAAGTCTCCCGTCTTATAAGCTATCCCATACTAGTTTATACGATGGGGTGTCAGGTTTAATGCATGTATGAGTGTAATGATATGTTATGCCATGATTCATGCAAGTGCAACACACCAACACAACTCTATGCACACAGACCTTTAGTTTCCCCATTTTGGAAACTAGCTTCACTCCCAGGAGCCTCCGTAGTGGCCAATGGAGATAGTGGGTCAAGCTACCCCACTCCTAGACAGGTATTCACACTACTAGGCCTAGCCCTTACGTAAGCCTCTAAAGGACACACCAGAGTCTCTGTGTACTATGCTGACCAACCGCCAGTCTTTTCTTTAGTTAAGTGTAAACCACACCAGCCGAGTCATCATATTGATGTCGGTGTGAACGACTGTCAAATATCGAATAGCCACCACTATATGCACATGCACACATGAATTTCCAAGCCATCAGCTCCCCGGACTAACCTGTCGGTTATAAATACCTTCCGAGCCTTCGGCTCATCGGGCTATCTTGCCCATTTCCACAACCATCGAGGCTACCGCTCGGATAACCTAGTCAAGCTAACGTCCCAAGTCACCGGAGTGAGTGAAAGTGAAGTCCTAATTTATTGCTAATTACTCTTATATTCATTTTATTCTTACGATTTAAGGTTAATCTTGGACTGCCCAGGGCATTCCCTGTGAAGGACTCTCGAGGGCACTAGGAACTATGGTGGGATGAAGCTCAAAGCTCCCTTTCGCAAGGTACTTATTATTATTCGTATTTACCCATAGCCAATCCCATTTAATGTTATACTAAATCTAGCATTAGTGTATTTTGACTCTCTCTCTCTCTCTCCCCACAGGAAAGACGATCTTTAGTCGATCCCGAGCACCACTTAACACTAGTCGAGACAACACCCTCCCCATCATGACTCCTAATGATGAACTCATTTTCATCTTACCAAATCAGTATACTATTAACCCTGACTGTCTATGTCCATCCTACATGCTATCATAATTCTGCAGTTTTATTATATGTATACCAACCTAAGCTATATGATAAGCATGTGTGGTGACCCCTTCAAATATTCATCCAAATGTCTTAGAATTATTACTGGGAGTCTATCATGACATATTTAGACCAAATCCAGAAACATGTAATTTTCCTAATTAATTTAGCATTTATCAAATTTTCCCCAAAATTAGACCATGGGTGGTTTTGAACATGAAGTACTAGATTTCCTTAAGTTATGGACACACACATATTATAAACACTATATGATGCCAAACTATTAGAGCATATCAAGTTTCACAAATTTTTATAAATGTATCAGCCCTAATTAATTAATTCAAGATAATTGCAATAAATAGAGGTAAAGAGGGAAGTACCACCAAATATTATCCAAAAATTATAAAAAAAAATTACCAGAGCTTTAATATGATCATAAAACATTACTGATCAAGTTTCATACAATTTCAAGGTCAGTAAGTTATATAAAAAAATACTTCAAATAAATCCCTAATAGGTCACTTTGTGAAGAAACATATTTGTAATCTCTTCCAAACAACATACATGTAATAATTTTCCAAGCTTTAATATGCCCTAGAAGATTCTCTGGCCAAGAAACTTAATTCTCTGGTAAGATATATTATTTTTTGTCTATTTATCAAGACAAGGTGCACTAGTTCACTTGACACATGAAGTACTATTAGATAATGTCCAATCCTTCCAAAATACTAAATAGTGTATATAAATGGTATTTAATCAACACTGCCAGAGTTTCATAATATTCTAAGTTAATTTAATCATGATTACTTCAAAATCATAAAATGGGCAACATGAAGATTGTAACTATAAGTATGAGCTACTGTCTTCCAAATATCCTATAATAAATTCCAGAGGCTCATATTGCTATAAAAACTCTTCTGCCAAAATTTAATAAAGATCCAAGGTCATATGACCTTTCAATTCTTCCATAAGGAGGTATAAGCCTAAATAATTTCCAATTGATTAAAGTTGTGTGCATGTGTCTAAATGTCACCAAATTTCTTCCTAGGGCTATTCACCACCCTAAGGTCACATGAACAAAACTCCAAGTTCATACAAGGACATATCACCTTATGTCCTTCACAAACCCCCAAAGTTCAACCTTAGGGTTTGAACTATGGTCCTATGGCCAATCCACCCCAAACTCCAAGTGAGGGTATTTTAACTGACCTTGAGGCTCTGGCCAAAGTCCCCTCCCCTTTGGGTGGGAGTTTCCCCTCCATGCCCCAAGCACTCTTTACCCTAATTTACCCTTAAGGGACCAAACTTTGGTCACACAAAAACCTATTCAAATCAACCCCAAATGGGCTGAGATGTTTATTAGTGACCTATCATGACCCTAAGGGTCATCCACCAAACTTTTGGTGGGTTTTGAGGTCACTAGAACCCTTAATTAATCCATAATTATTTAATTAAATTTTTACAAAAACTTTAGGAAACTATTTTCCAAAAATTTCCATTTTTGGATATGGTGAGTGTGACTGTATAACTAGACTATAGTCCAAATTCAAGGCATTTGCCTAGCTGGTTTAGTGGGGGCACTCAGATTAGTCTATGGTCTAGCATATGTACAGGCTGCACCATATTGAGTATTGTGGTCAAACCACAAACTCAAATGAGTTGAAATTAATTTTAAAATAAAGTAAACATCAAGAGCTACAACTTTCATATTAAACATTTTTCCTAAAAAGGCATATAAATATTTTTAATAATTAGTTCAAGGCACTGTAATAATAGTGATAGAAATGAATTTATTAAATCCTTAAAAAAATCAGGCCACACGAATCTTGAAGTTGGGATTGACGACATCCTGTCATCTTCTACCTTGAGCCTACGGCCAGGATTTGCCCATCCTTGGCCATATTTTCCCTTGAATTCCCAGCCACCCGCGCATCTTCCCAGCCGACCACCGCCACCACCACCTTCGTTGAGGTGGTGGTTGGCGATTCACGGTGGTTGGCCGGCCGGATGTGGCTGGAACAGTGTGCCGTGGTTGGAATTAAAAGCTTGAAAACCAAGCTTTCGGCAAACCCGATCCAGAGCCAATTGGACCCAAATTGAGCCGCCGATGGATTGAGATCTACCCACTAAAGAAAGAGAGGAGGATAGGACCTTTTGGGAGGGCTGGAGTCGGGATGATCACCGTGTTGCCATTGATGGTGGTGGCGCCGCTCAATGCTCTTCAACAACACTACCAATGGGTTCAGCTGCTTCAGGGAAACGGTGGAAACGGTTGCTTTGGGTCTGGGAAAGCCTTTAAAATACTCAAATGGGGAGAGAGAAGGACAAGAGCTTCAATTTCCATTAATGGCCATTATGAAATTTTCGGCCAACCTGAAATTCACTGAATGCAGCCACTGCTTCGGCCGGGACAGCCCCCTGATCTTCTCAGAACTGATGAGAGGAGAAGAATCTAGACACTGGAATTGAATGTGGAGGCCTTTGGCATCCCTTGGCCATGAATGACTCTCTTCCTCATTTTCTCTCTCTCTCTCTTTCTCTCTCCTCCATTAAAGGGCAAACAGAGCTTTATCTCTCCTAATAATCATTTCCAGAAATAAGTGGAATTTTGGATAATTCTAAACCTCATGAGGCTAGTGGACCATTTCAATTGGGCTTAGCCCAAATGGATTGGGCTAGGTTAGGCCAACTTGAGCTAGTTTGACATAATCTTTGGGTTGAGTTGACCTTGGTCAAATTGACCTTTTGGGTCGACCCCAATGGGTCCTTGGTGACCCATTGGCCTCCCCTAAGGTCTAGGAATGGTTGGGTAGGGTTGGTTTGGCACCTTAGAGGACACTTGACACTTAGTTAGGGCACTTTGACCATTTTATTCCTATAGTTGACTTTGATCAACTTGACCTTGTTATTTGACCCCAATGGGTCCTTGGTGACCCATTGACCTCTTTTAAGGGTTAGGGAGGTGTAAGTGTGGTCAATTTGGCTAAGGGAAGGGTAACTAGCCCTAATTAGGTTGGTTTGACCCATTTATGGTTAAGGTTGACTTTGGTCAACTTGACCACTTTGGTTGACTCCAATGGGTTCTTAGTGACCCATTGACCTCCTTTAAAGGTTAGGAGTATTGTGGTGGGGTCTTCGAGTCAAGTTGAATCCCTAAGGTCAAACCCTAGAGGTGGTTAAAAGAATGAGCTACTTGTAGACCAAGGTGATCTCACATTCTTTCATAGGTTCACTTGGTCTTCTTGGGCTTCCTAGGGTTTTATCATGACCAAGTCATGACAAAATCACTCTCAGGCGTCCAGTAGTTTGAGGGAAGTTACAAATCCCAATACATAAAAATAAAAATTGTCCCTGAAATTAAGGTTAGGCTTACGGGGTTTCTCTTAAAGAAAAAGTATGTAACATCCCTAGGAATTTGAAGGTATACCTGACTCAAAGAGATCCGGGTACCTCTGCTGCATTAGGTCTTGTGGCTCCCAGGTGTGCTCCTCCGGCCCATGATTCCTCCATACAACCTTGACTAGCGGAACCTTCTTACCCCACAAGACCCGCACTGATGTATCATCAATCCTAACCGGCTCCATGTCGACTGATCGATCCGAAGCCATCAGGCCATCTGTAGTGTAAATCTGATGCTCAGGTCGTAGCAGAGCCCTCCAAAGTGAAGAGATGTGTAAGACATCGTGCAATCCCGCTAACTCTGGCGGCAGCTCCAGTCTGTAAGCCAAGGCGCCGATCCACTCCAGGATCCATTTAAGGCCCCATGTATTTTGGACTGAGCTTCTCCCGCCCGCGAACCCGCGAGACTCCATGCATCGGCCATATCTTCAAGAAAACCGATTCTCCCACACAGAACTCCACCTGACGATGTTGCGCATCATAGTATTTGTCCTGCATACTCTGGGCCTCCAGCATCCTATCCCGGATCAATCTCACCTGTGCATCTGTGTCCTCCACAAACTCCAAGCCTAGTTTCTTGGGATCCTTATCCTGGATCCATGATAGTGGGTTCGTGTACTTCTGTCCGTACAGTGCCTCGTAAGGGGTCATGCCTATGCTAGACTGATGACTGTTGTTGTAGGAGAACTCGATCAGCGGTAATAGTCTCTCCCATGGCTCTCTGCGGTCTAAAATACATAGGCGCGAAAGATCCTTCGGTGTCTGGTTGCCCATTCAGAGGTACTTAACTTGACGACTGACTGCCCATTCAGAGGTACTTAACTTGATGACCCAGTCATTCAGAGGTACTTAACATGATGGCACAGTAGTTGACCTTCACGGCTCAACTCATCAAAAGATACACGGCTTTGTCCATTTTGGGCTGGCACCCACCACAAGTCAGACAGCTTAAGCACGCAGCCTCGCATACAACGGCCCCCAGGTCTCGTCGAGGCAGGCCACACAAAATTTCAGCTCACTGGGAGCTATCGCCTGGCGACACTCACTATCACCTGGCGACACCAACAGTTCACCAAACTATAATCGTTCCTGGGTCTTTTCCTGGAAATGCTTCCAGTACTTTGATGCAACATACATCACACACATATCCACGGAGTCTTCTCCGGTACACAAAATAAACATCACCATTCTAGACCAACTTGTCCATATGGGCTTCACACAGCATGCCCATTTCATACTCTACATTTCTGGATATATGTGCAGGAATATATGGGGCTCAAACAGATCTACCCATTGAAATCCACCATTTTTCACCTTTTGGTGAGGGGATCCATGCAAGTATACATATTGAGGACTTCACTAGTCTGGGAGAAACTTGTTACCCTTGTAGTTCTCTTCCTAGCCATGGCGAAGCTTTTCGACGCGGATGGAAATGAGCGCCTCACTTTCCCCTTTGCGGATCTAGCTTCAGATCTAACTTCCGAACACAAGATCTCTTTCAGTAAGCTTACAAAGCTCAGCCCAGCACTACCTTAGCTTCTTCTTCCTTTTTACTCAAGGAAACTCAAGAGATGAATAGAGAGAGAGGGAGAAAGAGAATGAAACCTCCTTCCTACTCTTCTCTGGTTCAGTGGATTCGGTACTAATCCCAGCCACATGATCTCTCCTTCAAAACAAAGCAAAGGCCAGGATTTGAGCTGAAAAGTCAATCCCTGCTCACTAGCCGCTCAACAGCCATTTGACACGAGTGGCCAATCGGCCATATCTTCTTTCGACAAGTCATCGCACAGGTTTTAGTTTGTCGAGTGAAATTCATCGAACGGGATTGATTTCGTCGAACTCTGTTTGACACTCGTCAAGCTCTATTTTACATTTTCGTGGAGCTCTGCTCGACGTTTTCGTCAAGCTCTGCTCATCATTTTCGTCGAGCTCTGCTCGATGTTTTCGTCGAGCTCTGCTCGACATTTTCATCGAGCTCTGCTCGACCTTTTCGTCAAGCTCTGCTCGATGTTTTCATCGTGCTCTGCTCTACTTTATCCTATTATCTCCTGCATTTGGGGTGTTACAACATGTGCCCCGGATGGTTGCACCGGAATCATTTCATTGCCTTCTCCACTGCTCTCGACATCTCCCGCATTTGCAAGGGCTGAGGAGCTAACACCACATGGTTCCTCTGCTCCTGCCTGTCCTCTTGGTGGGGTTGATCCCCATTCCTCCTTTCCCCAATGACACGACCTCTGGGCGGGTCACTCCTACCTCCAATCACTGAGTCATTAGCCGGTCTCTTCCAGCCCCGATCTGAAAGTTGGTCTGCCTCCAGCTTCTTTTCCATCTCCAAAATCCTAGCCAAGCTTCTATCAGAATGAAGAGGAGGGCCTGCCTCATATCATCATGAAGGACCTTGTGTTGGAGCATGCATTCCGCATATCTTGGTTTGAGAATAACAAATACTGTAATGTATTTGATCTACTCTTGTGTGTGTTTATAGTGTGCAGGTTATACAAGTTGAATGAGCAGACAAGTCCTCAGTCATGGGCATGATCCAAGGGTGTGTACACTTTAGAAAAAAACAAAATGATGAGTTTTGTGTGACAAACTTCAAACAACCATAACTTTCAATCCGGGAGGAGTTACGGAACGTGCCACCCCATTCCGGAATGAGATCGAAGTCATCTAAACTATGAAGATAGCTCGGATGTATAAAGTGAAAAGGAGATAATACCAGGAGATAGCAACTGTCGCCCAACGATAGCTCCGCAATCGAATCATTTTGCGAAAACCTCAGAATCATGGGACACGTGGCAACCAGATAGGATATCGCTGATTGGCGGCAGCCAGTGTCGCCGGACGATATCGCTAATATATAAAAGTGATTCATTTTTTCGTGGAGATTAAGTATTACCGAATTTGGAGTATTCCTTCCTGTACAACTGGTCTAGAGAGTTCCAGCATCCACCCTCCCAAGACGGTTCAAGAGCGACGAAGAGACAACACATACACGGCATCTGAAGCAATCTTGGCAAGGATTCGTCGTCATCTTCAACGCTACATTTAGAGAGTGTTCTTAATTCTAAAGATTATATTTTATCATTATTTTCATTATAATCGTTAGGGGAAAATCACCGCCTTGTGTACGACATCTAGGTCCGTATGTGGCTTATGAGGAAATCGCCGCCTTGTGCGTGACATCTAGGTCCTTGTGTGGCTTAGGAGAAAATCTCCTCCTTGTGAGTGGTGTCCAAGTCCTTGTGCGGATTAGGGAGAAATCGTTGCCTTGTGTGCAGCGTCTAGATCGTGGTTAGATCTAGGGGAGGCTAGTAGCAAGATTTAGGAGAGATACGCTTTAGCCTGCCGGTTCTTGTAGAAGGACCAGCAAAATCAAAAGTAGACTATATTTTTCATAACTTTAATCTCTAGCTTCATATAGATATATTGTATTCTATTTTATCACTTATGAAACAAAATATTATCATTTCTGTTCTTATTTGTTTCTAAGTGTTTAGTTTGTCTATGAAAAATTAATTTTGAGTTCTTTAATTCTTTGACCTAGTAAATTAAGATTAAGAAAAAATATTGTCAACCCTTATTCACCCCCCTCTAAGGGCGTCGTAAGATCCAACATTTGGTATGAGAGACAGGTTATTCCAAAATGACTTCACAACCAAGAATAATGGCGCTTTATGATCTCGCAACCACTAGAGGGGATGAAATTTTATTAAATGAAAAATCTGTAGCACCACCATTATTTATGGGTGAAAACTATAAAAGATGGAAAATTTTAATGGAAAATTTTCTTAAATCTTTAGATGAAAAAGTTTGGAATATTACAATTGAAAAGCCCCCAAATATGTTAAATAGAAATGAAATAGTTTTAAATGATAAATCCTTAAATAGTTTATTCTGTGCACTAGACCAAAATATTTTTAAACAAATATATACGTTTTCTACTAGTTGTGAAGTTTGGAAATTTCTTAAAGAAACTTATGATTCTTTATCCACGGGAACAAAAAAAAGTACAAGACATGGAGAATATGAATGCTTGCATAAGTATTCAATAAAGCTCCTCCTTTGATGAATCCATGAAGTGCACATCAAATGGATTGGAAGAAGTGAACACATCATGTGAAAGAGAAGATGAAAATTCATTTATGAAAGACAAATGCCAAGAAGATGTCAAATAAACTTTATGTTCATATCTTATTTCATCCTATAATACTGTAAGTAAATCAAAATCCTCTCTTTTCATAACAAATTCTATCTCTACATTTCGTATGCTTGAAATTGCTAAACGTAGAATTAAGAAATTGAAAAATGCTAATTCAAAACTAAGTTTAGAAAATGTAAGTTTAAAAGCAAACACTAAAATAGAATTTCATATTGATGTATCAAATTCTCTTTCATACTCTGTTAGGGGTGAGCAAGAAAAACTGCAAACCGCAAAAACATCCCGCACCACAAAAACCGCACCGTATTTTAAACGGCACCGCGTAGTTTAGGTGCGACACAGTTTTAAACTTTTACAAACCGAGCGCGGTTCGATGCGGTGCAGTTTTTGGAATTTTGAAAACCGCAAAAACTGCACCGCACCGAATATTTTGTGTATTTAATTTTTTATAAATATGTGACGTCACATTTAAGTATATTAAGTAAGAGTTGATATATTTATACGATATATTACCGTTAGAGTTATTATAATTAGGTGAGATATTTTGCTGAATCATCTCTTCCACACACACTATAGTGGAATAAAGATACAAAATTTTAAGGAAAACATAATGTACGTATTTGTGGAAATAGGTCAAGATATGGCACAATGACGACAAATGATCCATATAGTCGACCACACTATAGTGGGATAAAGGTTTGAGTGTTGTTGTATCTCTTCCACATACAGGCAACTTGGATATCAATTAGAACACTCTCTTAGTTTTAATAATCCAAATTAAAACAAAATATTGAATAAGAAGTGTTGATATATAAGAATGAATGAATCTCTTGTAACAAAGTTTAGTGTGAAAACATTTGTCTATAAAACATGATATTCACAAAATAATATATAGTTCATAAGTTGGTATGACATCTTCAAAAATAAATACAAATAACTGCATCAAAATTTATGAAAATGAAATCACATGTTGTAAGAAAATGATGTAATTTAATACAATAAAGAGAGAAAAACAGCAAAACATAAAAGAACTCATAAATTATCAAGCAACATTCATAGTTCTGATACTTACCTATAGTCTATGTAAAATACATGTTAAAAATCGCTCTGAAACCACAACCGCACCGCAAAAAACCGCACTGAACTGAAACCGCACCACATAATTTCGGTACGGTGCGGTTTTGCTCGGGCAAAAACCGAGCCCTTACGGTGCGGTTGCGATTTGGGCCAAAACTGCACCAAACTGCACAGTGCACACCCTTATACTCTGTAATTGAAATTTCTACACTTTGTTATGATTTCAAGGATTTTAAAGAAAAATTTAAGGAATTTGGAAATGTGCTTTTAATTTCAAAAGTGCAGAATGAAAATTTGATAAAAGGAAACATTGCTATAATGAATAAACAAGAATCATTAAAAATATTTGTCGAAAAAATTTTATGTAATAAAAAAATATTTATTTCTAGTTTGTCTTCAAAATTATATAAGACTTCTACTAGTGGGTTAAATAAAAGTATGTATAAAAAGAATAGTGAAAATGAAAAACAACTCAATGAATGTTTGAAAAATAATTTCAAAACTCAAAAATCTTCAATTCATTATTTTTCATACAACTATCACTATCTTTCACAAAATCAATTTTTTCCCAACTCTAAATTAAATGTTCACAAATTTTCTATTAATAATACTTTTAAAAATCACTATAATTATAAGCATCGTTTTCATGACTATGAAAATTTAAAACATGCTCAACCAAAGTATGAACGGAGACTCCAAATTAAAAATGAAACAGTAACTCCACTTGAAATGGTATATTCATCACTTTCTTCTCAAAAGCCAACACACTATATTTGGGTACCGAAAAGAACCATCACACTCGGTTTATTTTGGATACCTAAATCTCTTATTCATTAGAACCATCAAATGTATGAAGTAGAAATCAATCTAGTATGAAATACTTAAAAATCTACTTCATAATATGCTAGAATGATAAAATAAAAATATTTTTTTTGTTTTTGCTTTGTGAAATTTTGTTTTTTTTGAGCCAACATGTATTTTGGTCAATTTATATATTTTTATATATGACTTAACTTATTGAGCCTAAATTCTTAAATGAATCAAATTAAATGAAATTGAATAAAAATTCATATTATTTTGAAGTGCCCTAACTATCTTATGTCTCTAGCATACATACTTATTAAGTTTATTGCATATAATTATCTTATAATATCATTATATATTTAACATTGAATCTGTTAAGTGATATTATCAAGATTAATGAAATTATTTTAAAATTGATTTAATTGAGCAAAAAAGAATTATATATATTATTCACCTTATAAGCTTTCACATAAAATTAATTAAAAAGGATGAATATGAACTTAATGTACACCACTATGATCGATTATTACTAGCTGATATCCTATTCTTAAATTCATTCTATACATAAATCAAAATTTATGATATATTAACTATATGACTTTAAAATAAACTATAATTAAAAATCAATCTTATATAAAAGTCATATTTTATGATTCCATTCTTAGACTTAAATGCTTAGTATATCCATGATCAATCACCCACATTATGTGTCTCACTTTAGCGAGGGCGTAGGTTTTATGCATTAGAGATGCTAATCTGTAAATCATGTCTTGTCCTTAACCGGGGAAGGGTTCTAGTGGGGCCTTGCGAGGCACTGGGGGGAAAGAGTGTTAGGTGTAGTGGCCTCTTTTGTATGCATATGGAATTAACACCCCAACCAACGACACACATACAGCTCCTCATTCCCATCCGTCACTTAGTACGGGGCTAGGGTGTAGACATATAGCTTGGGTAGTTTAATTTAGGAAATACTAATATCATATTCATTGCATGGACATTATTTTACACTTTATGATGGATTATATCATGCATATTGATTTGAACATGTGTATATTATTTTATACTAGTTATTTTAAAGATATTAAAAAAACCAATTAAAAAAATTATAAAACCATTAAAAAACAAAATATGTTTTGTTTACTTATTGTTTATTTTTGTGTGTTTATTGTCTTGTATTGTTACAAAAAAATCAGAAACTATATATATAAAAAATGATTGTTATTCATTGTCATTGTCAAGGATGACTAATTATATCCATGAAAGATTAAAACAATATTTAATTTAATTTTCAAGTTTCATATAACATCTTTGTTTATGTCATGTCTTGATTATTATCTTGTTATGTTCAATGAAATCGATTGTAGAAAAGCATGTGTAGGATTGTTTAGTAAGCCTCTAAGTATGAGTAATGTTTTATGTTTGATAATGATTCATTCACTCACTTATTTTGATAACCTACAAGTGTTATTAATCATATACATGCATGGTTGAGTAGTGTAATAACATAATAATTAAAATGCATAAATAGATTACCTACACTAGATTGAATTGTTTATTTCAATTATTTATTTTTCATGCACTTATTCATTAGAGAAAAGTGGTTTTAAAAAAATTTATATGATATTGTTTGCAAAATAAGTGAATTCAGAGTCCTTGGTCACAAGCATAAAAAGCATAGAATAAATGACAAGGAAAACTCCACCAAACACTACTCACCCTCCTGATAAGTCTTAATGAGTATTGTGAGGTTGAGCAACTTGGAAAGGATTGTAAAGTGTCTTATAACGAACAATAGTATTCACCACTTCTCTTAGTACACTGGATCACAAAAATAAAAACAAAGTTAAAAATAATAAATGTGACCCCCCAAGCACTACTTCGCTCCCTGATAAGTCTTCATGAGCATTATATATACGAAGTACCTTGGTAGTTGTACTTTTTATGTATGTGCATTGAAATATCATTGAAGTAATTTTATTTGTGTATTTTAATATTGTATTACTTCAATATATATGTCATTCGTTTGATTAATACATTTGTATACTTTATCAAATCACTTTTGTACACATTATTATCATATATAAAACTTTTACTAATGAGAATTGGATCCTAATGCATATCTACACAATTTTCTACAAACTTAAGTAAATGCACTAGATAGCAAAGCATGACCACTTCAATGTTTTTGTTTACTTGAAATGCAAATTTTATTATATTGTAGCTTTGTATGTTTTCTTGATATTTTCAAATCATGCTTGCAATTATATATTAATAGAATAACATCTTTTGAGACTTTCACTCAAACATCAACTTTTCAGTTTTAAAACTCATTATCCTTTATATGCTCTTAATTTCTAAAAAGATGTTTGTTTTTAAGAATGCTTATTATACTTTCTGATGTGATTATTACTTTCACTTATTCATGATTTTTTTTCAACAAGTGGTATCTTGAAATAAAAATGCTTACTCTATCATTTCATTTATGTTTTTTACTACTTTATGCTTCACCATGCTTATTTCTAACAAGTGGTATTTAACAAGTTTTTATAGCATCATATTTTCCTTCTCTACATAGAACAAACTAATTTTTGTTGCATACACTCTCCTCTACCCTCCTTTGATACAATCAAATGGGGGAGAATAACGTGCATGAACTTAAAATTTTAAGGGGAGTACATTAAAATTTCATAGTAAGCATCTATGTAAGGGAAGTAATCATACAAGAAGTGCATATATTATCCTATTGCTCGATCATGATTAATCTTCAAGTAAGTTATCCCTATCAATCTTAAAAGGTATATATTCATCTCTACCCACTTTTTCTAATAACAAAAGGGGGAGATTAAACTAAGAAATCTAGTGGAACCCATATTTACGGGGAGCAAAATATATAGGGAACACTTATGTATGAGGAGCCTTCATATAAGAAGAGTATGTTTTGATTTAAAGCTACCATGTTATAAACTTATTTTTCATGCATATATTTTACCACACTTACCTATAAACATAAATGATTTTAAACTCATGAATGTTTCATATAGGTATTTGTTATTATCAAAAGGGGGAGATTGTTGCAGCATACATTATGCATCTCTTAGTTTGAGAATAACAAATACCGTGATGTATTTGATCTACTCTTTTGTGTGTTTATAATATGTAGGTTGTACACGTTGAATGAGGAGACAAGTCCTCAGTCATGGGCATGATTCAAGGGTGTGTCCAATTTAGAAAAAAATTGTTGAGTTTTGTGTGCTAAACCTCAAACAGCCATAACTTTCAATCCGGGAGGAGTTACGAAATGTGTTACCCCATTCCGGAATGAAATCGAAGTCATCTACACTATGGAAATAGTTCGGATGGCAAAATTGAAAAGGAGATATCTCTAGGGGATAGCTACTGTCGCCCGACGATAGCTCCACGATCGAATTGTCCCGCAAAAACCTCAGAATTGTGGGATACGTGGCAGCTAGATAGGATATCGCTGATTGGCGATAGCCAGTGTCGTCGGGCGATATCGCTAATATATAAAAGTGATTCATTTTTCCGTGGAGATTAAGGATTATAGAATTTGGAGTGTTCCTTCGTATGCAACTAGTCTAGAGAGTTCCAGCATTCAAAATGACTCCATCCTCCCAAGACGGTTCAAGAGCAACGAAGTGACAACACGTACACGGCATCTAAAGAAATCTTGGCAAGGATTCGTCGTCATCTTCAGCGCTACATTTAGAGGGAGTTCTTAATTCTAAATATTATATTTTATCATTATTTTCATTATAATCGTTAGGAGAAAATCGCCGCCTTGTGTGTGGCATCTAGGTCCCTGTGTGGCTTAGAAGGAATCACTGCCTTGTGCGTGGCGTCTAGGTCCTTGTGTAGCTTAGGAGAAAATCTCCGCCTTGCGAGTGGCATCCAAGTCCTCGTACGGAGTAGGGAGAAATTGTTGCCTTGTGTGCAGCGTCTAGATCGTGGTTAGATCTAGGGGAGGCTAGTAGCAAGATCTAGGGAGATATATGCTTTAGCCTGCTGGTTCTTATAGAAGGACCAGCGAAATCAAAAGTAGACTATATTTTTCATAGCTTTAATCTCTAGCTTCATAGAGATATATTGTATTCTGTTTTATCACTTATGAAATAAAAGATTATCATTTATGTTCTTATTTGTTTCTAAGTGTTTAGTTTGTCTATGAAAAATTAGTTTTGAGTTCTTTAATTATTTCACCTACTAAATTAAGATTAAGAAAAAAATATTGTCAACCCTTATTCAACCCCCCCCCCCCCCCTCTATGGGCACCGTAAGATCCAACACGTTGTAGAACCTCTTCACATAGCCGCATCATCCAGCTGATATGAGTCTGCAAAGCGGGCTAGATTTATGAATCCAAGTAGGAAAGTGCTAAGGCCACCGCCTTCTCCGTCAAGCATCGAATCCTAGCCAGCATATCGTAAATAATGTCCAGCCACTCCTATGTACGGAATGTTGACTCCGTCCTGAGGTAGGATGGAGGAGAAAGCCCCCCGAAGGCACTCAGCCCATTATCCCTGGGATTTGGCTATGGGGCTGGAGCCTGTTGAGCCCTGAAGGCCTCCAGAATAGCCGTCAATGTCTGCCCCATCTCCGTCTGCTGGAACGGAGTCGGAGAAGGCGGGGGTGGAACCATGTTCTATGCCCGAGGTGTACCCTGCTGAGGAGTAGGGTTCGTTGCAGGCTACAAGGAAAATTCCAATTATTAGTTAATGTACAAGTGGAACTAAGGAAAATTCTGATTGTTATTTAATGTACAGGTGGAACTAATGAAAAGTGGACTTTTGCATACGATTCTCCCTTATGGGCACACCATTGCTTCTGCTGCTAGTTTGTCCTCAAACTAAGCTCGCGCGGGGTGTCCTAGGGTTTTTGTGGTCTTCTTCTCTTCTGATTGATGTTTCCTCTAATACCAGTTTGTAAGACCCCATTTTTTGCTATGTTATCAGGTCTTATGCCAAGAATCGCCATTTTGCGACGACACCGACACTCGGGAGGGTCTCAACTACAAATGCCTATTCTGCCAGCATTGGTGATCATCAAAAAGTAGAAGTACAAATGATAGAATACAGTTAAGTCAAGGCCACAAACCACATATAGAATGAGAAATAGAAATCACAGCAAGTCCATATGATAATATAAGTACTGAAACAGATCAGTAAAGTAGAAATATAAATGGTCTTATGCCCGGTACAACAAGTCCTCACTATAATTCTCTCTCGCGGAAGCTAAGTAAAGCTAATACTCATGGAGCCAGAGACTGGTGCTCCGGTACTAGACTGGCCCACCTCCATGTGCACTGTGCTCCGCTGGTGCTACATCTCCTGCTATTCCCTAACTCCAATCCGGAGTCCTTTAAATGTTTGTTCCACCGACCGTTAATCAAAAGACTAAGCCTAATTTCCCCCACCCCACCCCTAATGGATCCTAAGCACCGTGCGGGAGGAATGATAGGAAAGCTATAGTGGTGGGGAGTAGTCAAAAGCAGGTGACGGTGGACCTAATCAGCAGGTATATTGTAACATCAACAGTGCTATAAAAGGAAATGCAAGCAAGCAGTTCTATTGTAAGAAGCAGTAATGTAATCAAGCAAAGTAGAGCGTTAAGTACATGTAAAGTAGACTATGGAATAAGTAACCTTAACTTATATGAATGCCCATATAAACTTATAAGTTAAGGGGCCTTTTGCAAGGCTCCCATCGTATAAGCTATCCCATACTAGTTTATACGATGGGGTGTCAGGTTTAATGCAGATATGAGTGTAGTGATATGTTATGTCATGATTCATGCAAGTGCAACACACCAACATGACTCTATGCGCACAAAACTTTAGTTCTCCCATTTTGGAAGCTAACTTCACTCCCAAGAGCCTCCGTAGTGCCAACGGAGACAGTGGTTCGGGCCACCCCACTCCTAGACAGGAATTCACACTACCAGTCCTAGCCCTTACGTACGCCTCTGAAATACACACCAGAGTCTCCGCTTATTATGCTGACCAACCGCCAGTCTTTTCCTTAGCTAAGTGTAAACCACTCCCGCTGAGTCATCGTGTCGACGTCGGTGTGAACGACCTTCAAATACTGAAGACCCAACACTATATGCACATGCACACATGAATTCCCGAGCCATTGGCTCCTCGGACTAACCTATCTGTTACAACTACCTTCCGAGCCTTCGACTCGCTGAGTTAACTTGACCATCTCCACAACCACCGAGCCTACCGCTTGGATAACCTAGTCGAGATAATGTCCCAAGTCACCAGGGTGAGTGAAAGTGAAGTCCTAATTTATTGATAATTACTCTTGTATTCATTTTAGTATTACGGTTTAAGGTTAACCTTGGACTGCCCAGGGCACTCCCTGTGAAGGGCTCTCGAGGACACTAGAAACAACGATGGGCTAAAGCCCAAAGATCCCTTTCACAAGATACTTATTGTTGTTGGTATCTACCCATAGCTAATTTGATTTAATATTATACTAAATCTAACCCTGGTGTATTTTGACTCTCTCTCTCCACAGGAAAGACGATCTTTTGTCGATCCCGAGCACCACTTAACACTAGTCAAACCAACACCCTCCCCATCATGACTCCTAATGATGAATTTATTTTCACCTTACCAAATCAGTATACTATTAAACCCAACTCCATATGTCCATCCTATATGCTATCACAATTCCACAGTTTTACTATATGTAGACCAACCTAAGCTATGTGATGAGCATGAGTGGTGACCCCTTCAAATGTTCATCCAAATGCCTTAGAACTTTTATTGGGAGTCTATCATGACATATTTAGACCAAATCCAGAAACGTGTAATTTTCATAATTAATTTAGTATTTATCAAATTTCCCCAATATTAGGATACGGTGATTTTGAACATGAAGTACTAGATTTCCTTAAGTTATGACCAGCAAAAAATTATGAACACTATATGATGCAAAAATATCAGAGAATACCTAGTTTCACAAATTTTCATAAATGTATTATCATCTAATTAATTAATTCAAGATAATTGCAATAAATAGAGGTAAAGAGGAAAGTACCACTAAACATTATCCAAACATTATACAAAATTTACCAGAGCTTTAATAGGATCATAAAAAATTACTGAGTAAGTTTCATATGATTCCAAGGTCAGTAAGCTATATAGAAAAATTCTTCAAAAAAATTCCTAATGGGGCACTTTGTGAAGAAACATACTTGTAATCTCTTTCAAACAACATGTAATAATTTTTCAAGCTTTAATATGCCCTAAAAGGTTCTCTAGCCAAGAAACTTAATTCTCCAGCAGGATATAGTATTTGTTATCTATTTATCAAGATAAGGTGCACTAGTTCACTTAACACAAGAAGTACTATGAGATAATGTCCAATCCTTCCAAATTACTGACTAGTGCATATAAATGATATTTAATCAACACTGCCAGAGTTTCACAACATTCTAAGTCAATTTAAGCATGATTACATCAAAATCATAAAAAGAGCAACATGAACATTATAACTTTAAGTATGACCTACTGTCTTCCAAACATCCTAAAATAAATTCCAGAGGCTCATATTGCTATAAAAACTCTTCTGCCAAAATTTCATAAAGATCCAAGGTCATATAACCTTTCAATTTTTCAATTAGGAGGTATAAGCCTAAACAATTTCCAATTGATTAAAGTTGTGTGCATGTGTCTAAATATCACCAAATTTCTTCTTAGGAATCTTCACCACCCTAATATCACATGGACTAAACTTCAAGTCCATACAAGGACATATCACCCTGTCTTTCACAAACCCCAAAGTTCAACCTTATGGTTTGAACTAGGGTCCTAGGGCAAATCCACCCTAATCCACCCCAAACTCCAAATGATGGTGTATTAACTGACCTTGAGGCTCTGGCCAAATTCTCATCCCCTTTGGGTGAGAGTTGGCCCCTCCATGCCCCAAACACCCTTTGCCCTAATTTATCCTTTAAGGGACCAAACTTTGGTCACACCTATAGCTATTCAAATCAACCCCAAATGGGCTGAGATTTTTATCAGTGACCTATCATGACCCTAAGGGTCATCCACCAAAATTTTGGTTAGTTTTGAGGTCATTAGAACCCTTAATTAATCCATACCTATTTTATTAAATTTTTATAAAAACTTTAGGAAAATATTTTCTAAAAATTCCCATTTTTGGATATGGTGAGTGTGAGTATATAACTATCATATAGTCTAAATTCCAAGTCATATCATCCCTGCTTCCTACAAAGTCAGCATCTGAAAAACCAATTAGTTCACAGTCATTACTTCTTGGGTAGCATAAGTCAAGATTTAGTGTATCTTTAAGGTATCTCAAAATCCTCTTTGTAGCAGCATAATGAGATTCCTTAGAATTCACCTAAAATCTTGCACATACACATGTTGAAATCATTACGTCCGATCTACTAGTATAAAGGTAGAGCAAGGTTCCAATTATGCTTCTATACTTGGTTTCATCAAAAAGTTTCCCTTTCTCATCTTTGTCTAGAGTCATAGTTGAACCCATTGGAGTGCTCATTGAGGTTAAGTTCTCCATTCCAAACTTTTTAATTAACTCTTTGGTGAACTTCGTCTAAGAGATGAAAATTTTAACTTCAGATTGCTCACCTAAAGTCCTAAGAAATACTTCAGCTCTCTCATACTGCTCATTTCAAACTTCCCTTGCAACAAGTTGGAAAACTTTTTGCAAAGGTTGTCATCTGTAGATCCAAAGATAATGTCATTGGCATAGATTTGCACTAGCAAAATCTTGTCTTTAACTTTCCTAAGAAATAATGTCTTATCTATCTTTTCTCTTGTGAACTTGTTCTCAAGAATAAGCTAGATAACATCTTATACGAAGCTCGAGTAGCTTGTTTAAGATCATATAAAGCTTTATGTGGGAAATAAACGTAATCAGGGAATGAAGAATCAACAAAACATGGGGCTTGTTTCTGAAGACCCATTTTGTACCGATCATATTGTGTCCTTTGGGTATTAGTACAAGCTCCCAAAGTTTGCACCTTTTGAATTGAGAGATATTTTCTTCCATTACAATGATCGATGAAGCATCTCTATTTGTTTCTTCAAATTTGTTTGGCTCAATCTGCGAAAGAAAACTTAAGTGCATTTTTTGTTAATTGTACCTCTTCTTGTTCTTACACCATCACGAGGGTCTCTAATGATCTGATCAGCTGGATGATCTCTCGAGTGTCTGATCACTAGATTCCTCATATCCTCTATGCTACTAGGAGGTTCTGCTACTTCTGGTACATCTTCTTCAATTTGATGGAGCTCTTCATCTTGATGTTCTTCTTTCACCAGACTTGGATTATTGACTTTGATTGTGCTTGAAGCATCTTTCTTTCTATTTCTTCCAAGCTTAGTTCTTTTAACTTTGTACCTGCATCTTCAACAAATACACTAGAGGAGCTGCTATGAAGCATGCTCGTCTCATCAAATACAACATTAAAAGTTTCTTCTACCACTAGGGTTTTCTTGTTGAAAATTCTATAAGCTTAGCTATGACTACTATAGCCTATGAAAATACCTTCAAAACATTTTTTACTGAACTTAGTTTTGTAATATTTCTCATTATTAAGTACAAAACATTTGCTACCACAGATTCTAAAATAAGACACAGTTGGTTTCTTGCCCTTCAATAGTTCATAAGGTGTCTTATAGTGGTTCTTGTTTATGAGCGCTCTGCTTAGCACGTGGCAAGCAATGTTGATGGTCACCGCCCAGAAATACTCTGGTAATGAATAATCATTCAACATGGCTCTGCATGCCACTATGAGAGTTCTATTCTTTATCTCAACGACTCCATTTTGTTATGGAATGCGAGTAGAGGAAAACTCATGAAAGATACCTAGACTTTCACAGAGTTTTGTCATGGCATTAGATTCAAATTCTATCCCATAGTCACTTCTAATTTTGACCACGGAGTAGTTCAATTTGTTCTAAATTTGCCTAAGAAAATTAGTGAAGGAGTCATATGTATCTGACTTGTGTTTCAGAAATAACACATGCAAACCGTGAGTACTCATCAATGATAACTTGCGTGTAAACTTTACCTCCTAAACTATGAATTTACAAGGGACCAAATAAGTCCATATGGAGCAGATATAAGCATCTGGCAGAATCTTTGCCAAAGATGCTTTTAAAGGTAGCCCTTGTCTGCTTGCATCTGGCATGAGTGACAAGGTCTCCCTTTATTTCACTTAACAGTGAAGGCATCACACACTAAGTTGTGAGTAAATAATATATTAATAGTTTTGAATTTAATATTTGTTAATCTCTTGTGTCATTGGTCTCAAAGAGATGCACTATCTTTTGCTAAAAAGCACACTGGTGTAGAAGAGTCTAAACAAAGAAAATTTAAATAGAAAATATTTCTACTCCGAGTGTCTGTTAAAATAGTTTTTGAGCTATCAGACGACTTTATCAGACACTTATCCTTATATAACTCTACCATATAGCCTTTGTCACATAATTGACTTATGCTAATGAGATTATGTTGTAATCCCTCATCATATGCCATGTCTATGAAAGAGACTGTATTGTTAGTAATCATATTATAGCCTTTTGTGATTCCTCTGTATGAACTTCCAAAAATAACTTTTGGACCATCCTCAACTGGGGTATAGTTCTGAAGTAGGCTTCTTGTCTCGGTCATATGCCAAGAGAATCTGTTGTCCAAATACCAAATAAGCATTTTGTTGGCACTTGCACATACCTTTATTTATAAACTAATTTCCCTTAGGAACCGAAACAGGTTTGGGTCCTTAGTTTCCGGTTAGCTGAACACCACTAGGAGTGTTAACATTACGAGTAGTCATTCTAGTACTGTTAAGTCGTGGAGTTCTAAGATTCATAGTATTAAACCAACAATCGATGACAAAGTGACCAACCTTACCACAACACCAACTGTCAAACCTGTTGTATCTCCTCTTGTTCTCCTGCTTTACCTTAGGAATGGGAGGTCTTGCAGGAGCAGCTGACTTGGAGGTAGAAGCCTCATGATTACAATAAACACAAGTCTTCTTCATCTCAAGTGGCTTGACTACAGCAGGCTTTACCTTTGGTGTCTTCATTGCACTCGGTCCATAAACGAATGGAACATAATCCTTAAGGATGATTTCTCTGCGAGGTGCCTTTAGAGCTCTCGTTCCAAAATTCCTATGACGGCTTCATCCTTGATTGTTTTTGTTAGGATCAACATATGTTGGTTTAGCAAACTGACTATAGGATGCCTCAAAGTCATACTTGATTATAGGAGAGATAACTTTCTTGAACGTAGTGTGACTTTGAACAGCCTTCCCTTTATCCTTAGTGGATTTGTGTCCAACTCCACTGCCCTTCTTGGGAGCAGAGAATCCATCTATGAGAGGAAGGATAGTGTTTGGCTTCGATAAGCTTACTACAAGCTTCCTCTCGGATAACAACTTTTATTCTAATTCATCGATGACTTTCTCTTTCACCCTTATTAGTTCAGTAGAGGTCAAGAGTTCCTCTTTCAAGGATTGGACTTCATCTCTACGAGGAGTCAATTTTCAATTTCTTCTCTCAAATCAGATTCCACTGCCTTAAGAGAGTTAATCTCCTTGGCCTGAGTTTTAACTAACTTACGATATTTTTCAAAAATCTGCCAACAGAACCTTATATTGAGCCAATAAATCTGGCTCCTCATTAGAAGAATAATATTCATGGCCTTCTGAGGCTGTTTCAGACTCAGAGAGAGGTGTGTGAAAATTTGCCTTCCCATTGTACTGGGAGTTGACTTCATCGTCATCTGACTGAGCCATTAGTATAAAATAGGGTTCTTCATCCAAGCTTGACTTATTTGAGTCAATGTCGCTCAGAGTCTTTAGCTTCTTTGTGATGAAGCTCTTCTCCTACTTCTTCTTACTTTTGAAGGGTCTCTTCTCTTCCTTCTTAGATCCATCCTTCTACTTGTAAGTACATTCTGCGATCATATGCCTTTCTCTTATTACAATAGTAGTACACAACGTTTGTTGAAATATGTTCATTCAATTTCAAGCTATACCGGTCGTTCCTGTTGTAGCTTTTCTTATAGTGATCACCATTACCACGTGATCTCCTATAATTAGACGAGGACTTATTTCTCATTTGCCTCCTCTTGCAGAACATCCTCTTAAATTGTTTGGAGAGTAAAGAGAACTCTCCATCTGACTTTTCAGAGCATGAGGTGCTTGGCTCCGAGTCTTCCTGATCACATGAGGTTTGTGTTCTAGCAGGAGACACAGCTCTAGTCTCCCTTGACCCTTCAGCCTTCAGGGTCACTGACTTTTCTCTTGTTGAGGATCTGCTTCCATCTTCTACAGCTTTCGTCATGTTTATTTGAAGCTCATAGGAAAGAAGCTTCCCAAATAGATTCTAAGGGTTAGTGTCAGCGAGTTTACCAAACTCCCTTATCACACAAACCTTGTTATCCCATTCTTTCGTCAGGGACCTCAAAAACTTTTTGTTAAGTTCACCCTTTATGAACACCCAAGTGTAGTTCCTAAGGCCATTGACGATCTTGAAGAATCTCTCGTAGCAGTCAACTATTGAGTCTCTTTTGCCTTGCTTAAACACCTCGTACTCCTAGTTGAGGAAGGATTTCTGATCATCCCTAACCTCTTCCGCTCCTTCTATGAGAACGATCAAATATGTCCACATCTCCTTTGCAGACCTGTAATGGATCAGGTTTTATAACATGGAGTCATCCACTGTACTAACAATAATATTCTTTGTCTTCTTGTCCAGAGAGACGAGGACAATCTCATCATTTGTTAAATCCAGCATATTTTCAGAACCATCAGAGTTGGATTGATGGTTGAAGCAATCATGGGCACATGAGGATCTTCTTCAACAATCTGAAAAATTTTGGGATCTGCAGCTTCCATGAAGAACCTAACTCTTTCCTCCCATATGGGGAAATTTTCCCTAGAACACACATGCAGCTTCACGGGAGACTTATCCTTGCTTCTGTCCATATTATATAATCTTGTTCTTTGACTCTTTGAAAACTACATTGAGATCTTGTTCAAGGTGTTAACCTTTTAACGAACAACCTGGATATGATACCAATTGAAAGTATCTTGTTGTTTACCTAAATCACTTAAAGGGGGTGAATAAGTGAGTTTTGCATCTATTTACGGAATAAAAAAAATTGATAATAACAAACACACAGAAGCTGAGCACAGACACAAGGATTATAGTGGTTCCCTAAGATGTGTACGTCCACTGACCCGCCTCGCCTATCTAGCACTTCAGGCTTAACTCGGCAACTTCACCAAAACTCAGATTATCATAATATTACACCTCGGAGCCGCAACTCCTACAACTCGGAGACAACACTCCAACAACTCAGAAAACAACCTCTCCTACAACTCGATCCAACAGACACTGATCTACAAACTCGGAAGTAGAAACTTCCTACAAAAATGAAAATAATTTTTACAAGTTCCTAGATTAAAAATAATCTTTTTCTTCAAATCTGAATGGATTCAATCTTCTTCCTTCTTGGAGAGTAGATCTTGAAATGGAGGTTAAAGGAGAAGACTTGAAAACTTGAAAACTTTGATCTAAAAACTTTGGGATCTGATTAGATCAAGAACAACCTTTGAAGAATCTGAAAGCAATGATCTTGTCGAATCTATCTTTGAGAAGAATCACCGATCATGAACTTCAAAGTCGTCAGTTTACATTTCAGAGAATAGTATATCAGAAGAGAAGTTCAGCCGTTCACGACTTTGAAAATTAGGTCAAGAGTAATTTCTATTTCTTAGCAATATGTTATTATTGAAATAAAATCCTTGATATTTATATAGAATTCCATCTAAAATGGCTATAAATCTCCTTCCAAAATAAGCTTTCACGTGCACTATACATGACCGTCATTTTTAAACAGACCTCGTTGGAAAAAAATCGAACCAGAAAAATCGTTAAGTCCATTCGTCAAAATGACTCGAGTAATAGCCAGAACACTCGACAAATTACTTAGATTACACGAGAGCATTCGACGAATTACACGAGTATATATCGACGAATTTTACTCTGCCAAAATTTGGACAAGAAGAATTTTTCAGAATTTCCCCGACACAAAGATGAACTTATGGGGCCAGTAGTGGTTCTTGTTGGCGAGACCGCTGGTCTTGATCGTCTGGACTGAGAAGAAGACGATCCCGCTCTTGGCCCGAAAGTTGAACATTTTCCGGAAGACCGAGTGGTTGAATTTGATCCTCTCCGCGTGCATGTAGCAGGCGAATGCAACCAAGAGGGTGACCGAATTCGGATTAAGCTGGGCGGGAACTACTCCGAAGTACCGGAGGGTTTGGCGCACCTCCGACCACAGTGAAAGGTGGAATCCTACCTCGAAATGTTCCATGGGAATGACGAGATTCCCCTCCGACAGGAAGTTGATTTTGTCAGATCTATTGGGATGGTGCGCAACGAACCCGGACGACACATATTTGGCGGCGGTAGAGAGATATTCTTCCGCGATCAACTTGCAGGGGAAGTTGTGATCAATGAATCCTTGCGCACATCAAGTCTATCCATCGGTCTCTCCGGCATCTCGCGAATTTATGGGGGTAGAAAGGGTGGCACAGGCGCGTAGCTTGGAAGTAGTGAGTGCGCAAGGAAGAAGATGAAGACTCAGAATCGAAACAATAGTAAATGTGGTAGGTGGGAGGCCTATTTATAGAAAAAATCGGCAATTATGAGGTTTCCCGGGCGCCGAGGGTGCGGTTATCATTTTTCAACATTTTGATGCCTTGTAATCCATTTGGCTCCGCCACCGCTCCTTTTACATGTGAATGGCAAAAGCCTCCAGGAAAGACCCCGGGTAAGTAGAAAGCACAACGTGATGGGTATAAACAAAAAGATACAATGCGGGGGTATGACATTCGACAAAGGTATTAAACATTGCGCGAGGCGAAAGCATTGCTTAAAATACGAAAAGGCCACTCGCCAAGCGAGAGCACACTTAAATGTTTATTCATTACAAAGCACAACAGAAGGGGTACATTTCGAAGAAAGGCAAGCAGAAGGCTACAGTGAGATGTGGCGAGAGTCGACGGACTTAATACTGGATCCATTGCCAGCGGCCCCGACCTCGCCTCCCCGACCTCGGAGGCACTCGCGGATAATAGTATGCGCTCATGACGGTCAGCTCCTGGTGGACCAAGCACATCTGGTCCCTCGCTATTGCGATGTGCCTTCCGGGAGAGGTTTCTTTGCACCCGCCTCCTTGGCGCTCCATCTCCCTGATGATGTGCGAGTAGTCCCTCTCAAGAGAACTCAGCCGACGCTCAGTGGATGCTCGATGTGCGTCCACGTAATCAGAGGCTTCCTGATGTACCCAGATGACCTTTCCCAGGACTTTCACCATCCGCTCCTTCATTAACTCGGCATCTTGAGGGTCGCCGAAAAAGTCTGCAAGCTCGCTAGGGGAGGGAGGTGTCGATAGCTCTTCATCAGCGCCAGGGTCGTTCGCCGGGACCCTCCGATAACCTGGCAGGATGTTCATCCTTTAATAAAATCTGTTTCGAGCGAAAAAGGGAAATGCGTTCCTATTTACCTGGCGTAGGGATGACACCTTCGCCCGATTGCTGGCGAGAAGGACTAGGTCTCCCCTCGAAGAGCCTTTCGGGGAAGGATCAGCGTTTGCCCCGAGGGATTGATCTCAGCCGGTTGGGAGGTGTCGGTTGCCTTTTCATACGAAGGTCGAGAACCTGATGTGAAATCATGTGGGTTCTCGGCGGCCGGGGCCTTAGGCGTCGGGCTGACCAGACCCGTAGGCCTGAAGGGAGCATCTGCAAGGAATGATGTGAGCGGGACATGAACTCAGAAATGTGAGAAGGTGACAAGTCAATTACCAGAGACGAGTGAGGATTCGACCCGGGCAACTTGAGGCGCAGCCTCTTAGACTAGCTCTTCATTCCCACCGGAGGGCCGTGACGCGTCAGCATTCGTTAGGGGGACCCCAACATCGCTTTCCGCCGGCGGATCCTGCGAGTGGACCAATTGCTCAGTATAACATGTTTTTTTGAGTTATTGATAGGGTAGGGGTAAGTAAAGTACCTCCGGTAAGAGGGTAAGGTTCTCGCGTTGAGGGGTCAGAGTTGGAGAGGCAGACTCGTTCGTCATGAGGTACTCCCAAGACGGGGACTAATAAGTAAAAATGATAGAATGGTACCTTCCTCGGCGGAAACGGTCATGAGGGAGTCAAGGTTCCTCCACAAGAACTTGACGGCGAAGTTCTTCGTGCCAAAGAAGGCGTGAAGGGAGGTCTCATGACCCCCTAGTGCGGGAGGCCTGTAATTCGCCTCGTCATATTGGAGAGGCGAGAGGGTCACATTGCCGAAATTCCCCTACACAAAGATGAACTTCTGAGGTCAATAGTGGTTCTTGTTGGCGAGACTGCTAGTCTGGATCGTCTGGCCTGAGAAGAAAACGATCCCACTCTTGGCCCGAAAGTTGAACATTTTCCGGAAGACCAAGAGGTTGAATTCGATCCTCTCCGCGCTCATGTAGCAGACGAATGCAACCAAGAGGGCGACCGAATTCGGATTAAGCTGGGTGGGAACCACTCCGAAGTACCGGAGGGTCTGGCGCACCTCCGGCCATAGTGCAAGGCAGAATCTTACCTCGAAATGTTCCAGGGGAAGGCCGAGATCCCCCTCCGACAGGAAGTTGATTTTGTCGGAGCTATTGGGATGTCGCACAACGGACCCCAACGACACGTAGTTGGCGACGGTAGAGAGATATTCTTCCTCAGTCAACTTGCAGGTGGAATTTGTGATCAATGAAGCCTTGCACGCATCGAGTCCGACCATCGGTCTCTCCCTGCATCTCGCGAATTTGTGAGGGTAGAAAGGGTTGCGCAGGCACGTAGCTTGGAAGTAGCGAGTGCGTAAGGAAGAAGATGAAGATTCAGAATCGAAATAATAGTAAATGTTGTAGGTGGGGGCCTATTTATAGAAAAATTCAACAATTATGAGGTTTTCCGGGCGTCGGGGGTGCATATAGCATTTTTCAACATTTTGACGCCTCGTAATCCATCCGGCCACGCCACCGCTCTTTTTACATGTGAATGGCAAAAGCCACCAGGAAAGACCATAGGTAAGTAGAAAGCACAGCGATACAAGTATAAAGAATAAGATACAATGCGGGGGTATGACATTCGGCAAAGGTATCGAACATTGCGCGAGGCAAAAGCGTTGCTTAAAATACGAAATGGTCTCTCGCCAAGCGAGAGCAAACTTAAATGTTTATTCATTACAAAGCACAACATAAGGGGTACATTTCGAAGAAAGACAAGGGAAGGTTGGGGTGACAGGTGGCGAGAGTCGACAGAATTAATACTGGATCCATTGCCAGCAACCCCGACCTCGCCTCCCCGACCTCGGAGGCACTCGCGGATAATAGTACGCGCTCACGGTGATCATCTCATGGTGGACCAAGAGCATCTGGTCCCTCGCTCTTGCGATGTGCCTTCCGGGATAGGTTTCTTCGCACCCGCCTCCTTGCAACTCCATCAACCCGATGAGGTGCGAGTAGTCCCTCTCAAGAGCACTCAGCTGGCCCTCAGTGGTCGTTCGATGTGCGTCCGCGCAATTAGAGGCCTCCCGCTACGCCCAGATGACCTTTCTCGGGGCTTCCACCATCCGCTCCTTCATTAATTTGGCATCTCGAGGGTCGTCGAGAAAGTTCGCAAGCTCGTTATGGGAGGGAGGTGGCGATAGATCTTCATCAATGTCAGGGTCAGTTGCTGGGACCCTCCGATAACCTGACAAGGAAGTTCAGCCTTTAATAAAATTGGTTTCGAGCGAAAAAGGGAAATATGTTCTTATTTACCTGGCGCAGGGACGACGCCTTCGCCCGGTTGCTGGCGAGAAGGAATAGGTCTCCCGTCGAAGAGCCTCTCGGGGAAGGATTGGCGCGATTTTCCCCATCCCAGACGTATCGGCGTTTGTCCCGATGGATGGATCTCGGCTGGTTGGGAGGTGTTAGTTGGCTTTTCGGTCTGATACGAACTGTCATGTACTTGTCTCCTTACAAGCTTCTGTGCGGCCTTAGCTTCTCCTTGCCACTCCGCGTAGCTAAGCTAATTCAGTTGTTCCCTGCAAGAACTAAGCGATGATGAAGAAACAAGAGTGGAAACAACTCAAGGGAATACTCACGAGTGAAAGATCTCAAGAACTCTCTATTGCTTCTCCAAATTTGAGATGAGTACAAATGAGGGGACCTTGCCATTTTATAGGCCCCAAGGAGGTTTCCCTACAATGTACAGAACATTCTAAACTCCTAGTATTCTAGACTATATACATTTCTAATGTGTACATAATACATGAATTCTCTGAAAGTTTCGTTAATAAGTCTAGATTTATCTAGAATCTTCTTGATGATTAACCCCAAAGATGATGCACCGTGACATAATGCTGATTTCCCAAACAAATTGCCTCGAAATCTAACCCTGCGAGAACGATACTCAGCCTCAGGCTCTGTTTGGCATGGTGGTGGCGGTCGCAAACACATGAGTTAAAACTTCATTCGTTATGGAACACCTAACAACCATCATTCGTTTGAAAATAAAATGAATGAAGTTTCTTAGATGGGCGTTAAAGAATGACAATGTAACCCCTGTGTTCGTATCTGCCACCACTGTGCCAAACAGAGCCTTAGACTTCGTTTCGTTCGGCGTTTCGCCGCCTCCGTTTGGAGAAAACGCCGCCTGATGGCTGGTAAACAAACGGCTGGCGGCGACGTTTGCTCTGTTTGCCCCCGCAGCAAGGAGGAAACGGCCCCGATCCGCTCCGTTTCGACCACCACCTCTCCCCCTCTGGTTCAAAAGTAGCGTTTCGACCCACCGGATGCACCCGCCACCACCGAACCAAATATAACCTTAGGCTTCATTTGATTTAGCGGTGGCGGGAGGAGCAAGCGGGTTCAAACGGAGCTTTGAAACTGGAGGGGGGAGGCGGGGGTCGAAACGGAGCAGCGGGGGGCCGCCGGGTTCCTCTCTGGTATGAGGGTGAAAAAGGGAGGAGGGGAGGGAAGAGAAAGAAAAGGAGGGGGAGGAGAATAAAAGGGGGGAGAGGGATCCACTACAACATTTAACACCTACCACCACATTTTTATAAGTTTTTGCCGGTTTTTTAAACGCCGCCTATTATTTTATGGTGTTTAATAAAATACCGCAAAATCGTAGCAGATACCGTCGTCGATGTAGTCATTTACGATGTTTTTCAAAAACAAGTGGTGGTAGCCTCTTTGATCCACGGTGGTGTAAAGATTGAAAATGCCTCAATATATGGGTCACCTATTGCGGCGTTTAATTAGAAACACTATCATAGATGTACAATGCAACAAATTAAATGTATTGTACTCCTTTTGCTGAAAAGGGAAAGGGAAGATGTCGTGGCTTCAAAACGCCACAATTTGTTTCCTCATTACCCCTTTTGCCATGTTTTTTACTTCCAAACGCCGCAATTTATTTTTTTTAAATGATTCAATATTTCTATCTAATTTTCAGAAGAATCAAATAGTATCAAAATAAAAAAAATTTGCATAAACATCTGGTGATTTCAGTCAACAATATGGATCAATTACATCCTTCACACAAAAATACAACATGAAATGGTATAATCAAAATCTTGGAAGAACATCGATCTATCATTAAAAGATCACTGGAGTTCATTACCAAATTTAACCTCATTAATCCATTACAAACAAGAAGAGAAATAATGCAATTTACAACAAAACTAAAAAAAATTTAATTTTACTAGAAGAAAGATTCACACCAACGCTGAAAGGGCTATTTCTTGATGCAAGGAAAGAACTTGGGGCTATTGTCCCTTCAAGATCTTTGGGTTTATTGCATCCAAAATTCAACAAAATAGGGGCATTTTCTCTCATCCTCTTACGCCTTAAAGCTATCTGGTAACATAAATAGAAAAAAGCCAACAACTAGTATCAGATTGGCATCATATTCACAAGATTGATTCATAGTCAACTCAAGAGGCATGTACATAATTGCAAATTAGAATAAGTATAACATATTATCATTAGAATAAGTATAACAGAGAGCTCAGCCTCCGAACCTGGCGCTTGAGGGCATACACGACATCCATGGTCGTGACTGTCTTGCGGCGAGCATGCTCGGTGTAGGTGATGGCATCACGGATGACGTTCTCGAGAAAGATCTTGAGCACTCCTCGGGTCTTGTAAAAGTTCCAATTTCATCCAACCTAACTGACCCAAAGAGAAAGAAGAAAAAAAGACTGTTTATGCAGGCATTAAAACAAATGTTTAATAAAAGCCTTAGCGTAGAATGCAAGCAAAAATAATTATATCCATAGAATTAAAAAGTAGCACAACTGCAACCTGCCACGTATTTTTAGTTCAATTCTAATGTCTGGGTTGGGTAGAATCATGTCCTCAGAACCAAAAGCCAGGCCAAACCAGGCTTGATTTTTAGACAGTAAAAACATTCACTCTCCATTTAAGATCCTCTCCATTTAAGACCCCCAAATGAAGGTCCATTTTATGATGAATATTGATTCCCACATATTAATTAAACTAGACTTCTGATCAAATGGAGAGGTTCTTGGTTTGAGCCTATTATAATTGTTTAGAGGAAGATATAATATTTCATTATTTACTCTTGCATTTATCTTTTTAGGAAAAAAATATGCAGAGAAATGTAATCAGAAAGAATTTCCAATATATATATATATATATATATATATATATATATATATATATACGGATGCATGTTAAATACTACAGAGCTTGGAAAAAACGTTACAAAGTAGAAACAACTAGACGAAAAAAAAATTTATACATCTCCGAACATTTGATTCCGTAAATATTGTTTGTTGTTTATGAAGAAATATCATCGTCGTGAAAAACTTCACATATGTACAAGGAGAGAAACTCATGAAAAAAGAATAGTTTTATAGCATATAGCTTGAAAAAAAAGTATGCATTGTTCATACAAACAAATACTTCTGCAATCCTACCTCAGAGCACCGTGTGACAAAAGAGTGTTTGTCATCACACACATTGAATTATAGCACACAGCCGTTAATTGTTATGTATTTCAAATCATAGTTTATTTTTATGGCTACAATTGATGTTTGGTATCCCTCTACTGCTTGCTTCATACAGATGCTGATCAGGAACCTTTTCTTATTATGCTTCAGAGTTCAGACAGATTATGACAACCATGCATGTTCAAGCATATTGTTTCACTTTAACATGGGAGAAAGAAAGGCTGCAAAACAAATCACCTATCTACCAGATGGACAGACATGCAGGACAAGGGAAGGGGCGACAAAATCAACAATTTGTTTATCCTTGAGAAGAACCCAACTAAACATTTCTCTAATGTTCAATGACTATCCTACTCAATGGGGGTCCACCCCCAGCTAGGTATGCCCTTCATCCATTGAGCTAAACTGACAAGAATGAGAGGGTGACACATAAAGCCTTTCAAGGAGGATGAGGATGCTGGTTCAGAGAACAAGAAGAAAAATGACCAGAAGACGGACAATAATGTGTGGAAACAAAGGCTAGAGATACAATATGGTTTTGTTTATGAACTAGAATTTAGAAAGTTGCTTGATTGGGAAAATTTCTATCGAGAGAGGCGGTTTCAAGAGAGATTTGTGCAGATTAAGTACATGTTAAACTTCTTCAATGGCATTTTCAAGCTTTGATAGAAATGAAAATTGACATAATTTGAGGAGATCTACATGAAACTATCAGGATTCAATGATCAAGATTAGATATTTTAGTTTCAATTTCACAAGACAAATGAAAATTAAATCTAATTGAGCTTGTATGTAGAGATGTTATCTTATAGATTCTTAATAGATCTCAACTTCTAACATATTTATAGATTAAAATGATGGCCCTAATTTCAATTCTTGATGATCAGAATTCACAAATTATAACATATAAATTGAGTCAATGAGGCTAAAATGGAGCAAAAACTCTTACAAGACAAAGCTCCATATTCTTGACGTATTGTTAGAAATCCTCATGTTGTTAGTAATAGATTAACATTTATCAAGAAAATTATACCTAATAAAGGGAAACAAATGATAAAATCTTTAATTAATAACTTATAAATGATTGATATAGTGAATATGAAACAACAAAAAACCCTGGTAATTGGCTCAGAGGGAACTATTGGGAAACCTTTAGTAAAACAAGAAGTTTAGAGCTTACTATAAGCTTCGTTAATGGAGATTATATAGCATAGAGCCGTACAAATATATTTTAGAAAGGTAGTTATTGACATAAGGTAGTTAGTTCTTAACATTTTAGAAAGGTGGTTCTTGACATTTGCAGTAGACACAAAGCAGTGCAAATATATTTTAGAAAGGTAGTTCTTGATATTTGAAGTTGTAATCAATTTCAAAACATTTAAAGCTTGAGTTCTCAATCACTCACATGTCCTGCCCAAGAATCAAGAAGGCGGCCCGACTGGTGCGGCGACTGGAGGAGAATATCTGTTGTGTTTCAAAATTAGTTGTTCTTAAATGTAGTGAAAAAGGAGTAAGATAAAAAACAAAAGGCCAACGATTTCTGGTCCCTAATATGACAATATGGGTTATAAGCTTGGATGCAATTTTGGAGAGATAACCTTGGGCAGAGTTCAAGATAGTAAAAAAATAAACATGTGGCATACAACACACTGACAAAATCTACTCAATTTACACAGAAATGCAAGCCAGAAAACTAGAATCTCAACAAATAATCAAAACCTCATTCTCCCAAGCGGCTTTCTCCACTAAAGGTTTCAGCTTCCCCTGCAGCAACATTAATAAAAAATTAACAAATATATATAGAGAGAGGGATCTCTTCATCATTCTAACCAAAAAAGTGACAATAAAAGATGGATTAAAATCTAAACAAATTAAACGAGAATAAAAAGGTTACCGTCACAAGTTCACAACTGCAAGATCTTGAATTTAGGTGCGGTGGCCGGAGAAGATGGCTTTCTCCATCAATCTCCTCCTCACTGCCTCTCTCATTCTTCTTACTCTCACCGGAGAAGCTATGATCGGGACACCGTGAAGTTCCTGTTGCGGCAAACTATGCAGCTTTGGTTGTGAGAAATCATAAGGAACTATTTAGACGTCACATGGAAACCATCCTTAAAATTTTGTATATGCTTTCAAAAGCCATGAGAACGTTAATCATTTTGATGAACTCAAAAGAATTGAAAAAATTAATAGCGCTTGATTACCAAATGACCAAGTTGATGATGCTTAAAGACACTATTTATGTCAATAACACTAATCATGGAAATCACAAATGCTTAGTCATATCTAGTGATTATAGTAAGTAAATTATCAATCCATGCTTTAGTTCTAACATTTTAGAAGCATTTTTTGTCATGTATTAGCTGAACAAACATCATCAACATAGAAATTTCATTTTATCACCACAACACCCATCATCAAATACAGAAATCTCCTAATCTATAACATCCAAGCCATAAACCCAACAAAAGTCTCACTGCAGCCCCCAATATCAATAAGAGAAATATGATTATAAAATGCATCAATCTATATGATAAAAAAGGTTGCCCAACAGTTCACCCATCTTGGAAAGCATCCTGCATGCTGTTATCGGTGCTCTCCCTCCTTCCTCAATATACCGGCAACACCAACCACCGCCACTCTCACAGTGCTCGACATTTCTCCTTGACTGGAAGCCCTCCTGTCCCTGATCAGCATTTGATTCCAAAGCTCCGTCCATTTGAAGTCCAGCTGCACTTTAACAAAACTCTGTTTTACTGTAGCTTCTGAAATTGCTCTGTTTTGGGAGATCCGCCGAATTTGAAGTGGAGCGGAGTGGCGATTGGTTGCGGGATGTGGTGGATGAGGCTGCTGGGAAATAGGATCGGGAGTTTGGAGATGCGGGATCAGGAGTCGGGATGGCGGCGACGCGTCTTGGAGTGGGGAGCCAGTTCACTGCTGTAATCATGGTCTCTATCATGATCTTCATCGTGAGAATGATGATGGTGGTGACCCAAAACCAGCATGTTATCATGAGGATGTCCCAGAACAAGACCGTGTTCGTGGCCCTGACCCAGGCCAAGATCATTTTCGTGAGCATGCCCGAGGCCAAGTCCATGCCGATGACTCATTACTAAACCATGGTTTTGCCCAATGACAAGATCACCGCTCTGTCCTAGAGCTAAGTCTGGGTTCTGACCCAGTATAAGTTCATGGTTGGCCATTATTCATCAATGGACAGAAAACTTCCTTCAGTACCGAAAAAGATAAGGGCAGTTGTCTGGATGAAGATGATGAAGGAAACTTAAATAGAAATTAAAAAAATTCAAGTTTTTCCCTGCATTAAATAAAAATCATATTAGAATAGCACACCCACAGAAGAAGGTCATGACTTCAAATCACAAGTTTATGAAAACTAATAGTGTCAGGTTTTTATAAAATCCTCTTTTTTCAGTCATTCTCCAAATCATTCTCCTAAAAAATCGAGGTCTACTTATTTTATCCACAAAGAAATGGTGTTTTCAAACCAACTGAATCGAGTTTCAACTAAATCAATTATAGAAGGTAAAATGATTTGAAATAAAATTAGGTTAAGAGTGTATATATATGGGCTAAATATGCATATGCATTAACACACTCATTCAATATATTTTTGAGAAAGAGAACAATTCCTATAACATAGGCGAGGGAAATTAGAAAATAAAGTTTAAGAAGTTTGGACTCTTTTGTACATTTCAATGTAAAGATTTCAGCTTATATAGTGTATATAATCAATTTCCAGTAAATTGCAATCACTGCAAACAATTTTATAGTTGGCAGAAAAAGCTCAAATTTAGCAAATCCATAAGGCAAATGAACCTTGACAGGAAAATTCTTGACTTCATGATCTCGACAGACATGTTAACCGTGGAGAAATTACCTGGGTTTGAGAGGAACGAAATGATGTTGCTCGTGTCTACATCCTTGCCTACTCCTACTCCTGTGACCGCTCGTTTACAGATGTATACTCAACGGAAAAGAGTCAGGGTTTGAGATGAACCATGAAGTACGTCTTCTGTTTTACTGTAGTTTCTAAAAATTGCTCTGTTTTGGGAGATCCGCCGAATTTGAAGAGGAGCGGAGTGGCGATTGGTTGCGGGATGTGGTGGATGAGGCTGCTGGGAAACATGATCGGGAGCTTGGAGGTGCGGGATCGGGAGTCGGGGTGGCAGCGGCGCGTCTTGGAGTGGGGAGCCGGATCGCGGCTGGAACCGGCAGGTTGTGAGAGATCGGGGGAGGAGAGTTGGGAGCGTCGATGGGGGAGGACAGTTGGGAGCGTCGAAATCGTGGAAGAACAAAAATAGGAGGAAGGAGATAGGAGGAAGCGAAAGAGAAGAAGAAGAGGGAGGTACCTGGCAGCGTTCTTCATCGTTCCCTTCCATTCGCCATTTTCACGATTTTTTTATGCACACGAGGGGTATTTTCGGAAGAGCCAAACTTCAGTCTGATTCAGTCGGACTGGAGTGAGACCCGACCGGGCGGGGGGGGGGGGGGGGGGGGGGGCCGGGTTCCACTCCGGTTTGAGGGGGAGAAAAGGGGGGAGGGGGAGGGAAGAGAGAGAAAAGGGGGGAGAGAAAAGAGGGAGAAAGAGAAAAAGGAAAAGAAAAAAAAAAAGAAAAAGGAGGGAGAGATGAAGTATGACAATCATTTTCACTTTTTCAAGTTTTTGTAAGCTATTCTTGTCGATAAGTATCATTAAATTAATTACCATCCCAATCTAATTTAAATTAATCAAATAATTGAAAAGATAAATATTCACAATGGATAGCAAATCCAAAATAATATAATTAGTCCTCCTCTATTACAAGCAGAGAGACATTCAAATATCTCATTAATTGCCAACTCATTGTACCCTTAAAGACTGACATCTCCTATCTTAATGCACCTACTAATTAATAACAATTGCATAATTATATTCAAATGTAAATTGAAAGATCTAAATTCTTTAAAAAAAAATTTAATTTTAGCGCAGTTGTTTTTTTTCTTCATTACAATGTTTCCCCGTGCATGTTAAGAATATCAATAATTGCAACAAAAGCCTTCTAAAACTAACCAGAAAATGAGAAGAGGATGTATAAGAAAACCAAAGAGTAATGAATGACGAATCTTAGGAAATAAAATAAACAAATCAAATAAATATCCATTACTCGATTTTTTCGTCTGGTTTTTTTAATAAAAAACACAAATTTTAGATTTTTTATTTTTTGTAAAAAACTTTGATCAACAGGCAGCATCATTAAACTAGTTGTACAACAAACATAGGTAAATGCATACAACAGACATATTTAAATGCATACAACATAGGTAAATGTTGCAACAAAGTTTTTCTATAAAGCGTTGTGAATAATTACAACGTTTTTTGTAAGAAAAAAGCACCGCGAATATCGCGTCACTTTTTAAAAAATTATGATGGACACAACACTACAAAAGCTTGTAGCAACGACAAAAATTTATAGTGGAAGCCATTTCCAGTCACTCATACATATAAAGAATGAAAATCACTTTATCATATCTCTAGCTCGTTATTCCTCATTTCGGCAAGGAAATACATGACAAGTATTAAGAAGATGCATGTATCCATGACAAATATTAATTCTTTAATCAGCAGATTATATTCACATTAACATCACAAAATTATAATATTTATAGCCAAATATATACAAATTAGATCTCTCAAATGCCTTCTTTTGATTTTTGAGTTGCTCCTCCCTAGATCTCTTAAAAAGTGACATAGTCCTGTTTGTATGTAGTCAAATTTTATCCATGCAAATGGAGGATATCTGTAGCTACCTGAAGAAATAAAACAATATTAATTGCATATCTGTAGCTATCTGAAGAAATAAAAAAATATTAATAGCTCAACTGAGAAGTTTTAACTTCGTACATCCTTCTTTGTATAAAACTATAACAAAACGAAGCATAAGGGACATAAACTGATAAATGACAAGCATATATCGTATCTAAGAATATTGTAGCAACAAAACAACATGAAGATCAAACATCATTCTTGAACCACTACAACAAAATTGTTATATAATAAAGCCATATCTTGCCCCGACCTTAAGACGACTGAGCATGACACAAATCTTAAAGCATGTGTTATGGCTTATAACCAGCTAACTCCCCTAACATTTACAAATCTGAACTCCAAGCAATAGAGTCTGATCATTAAGTTAATCACAACTGTCTGATTCTAAAGTTCTCATTATCCATGCTATATAATATATATTAGAAAGATAAACATTATATCATATAAATAATGTCAACATCTTTGCAATATATAAATTTTGGTTGGGATATATCTGGCACGCAATTTCTGCCGACTGTTGATTGCTAACTGTTGATCGATCATGAATGGAGGATGCAATCCAATCTCGCTAACAGTAGGCATGTTGACCACAACAGGTTCCTCCACTACCGTGATGACTGCAGAAGAGGCCGGTTGATTTGAATTCGGGGTGGTCGGAGATGCGGCTGGAATTGAGGGTTTGACCGGCTGCGACGGAGGAATGTTGAGGGAGCCTGGATCGCCGTGCTGGTGGGCCTCCTCGGAATTCAATTGTAAATGGTAATGACGACCTGGTCGTGCCGATGTACTCATTTTTTAAGAAATCTGAAAAAACAAATAAAAGAAATAACTTATAAATTATTACTAAAAATAAACTTTCAGATGTCATACTACAAATTATGCATGATTTGGAATAGAATTCACATAAGTTGGATTGGAGTATGCATGATCCAGTTTTTTTGATTAGTGATTGCTTCACCATAGGGATTCATGAGATCCTCTACAATAATCCAAACTTTGACATGGTATATGTTACTGAACGTACCATGAATATATACTTTGCCATGGTATGTTACTGAAAATACCAGGGACACCACGTGGGTCTTTCAACATAATAGTAATTTCTCCTAAAAATTCTACAAATTAACTTAAATGTTACTTACAATAGCATACAGACCTTCATAGTCATGACTTTGTTTGTGAAGTGAGCATTTCCACCATCAGGTAAGTCATTCAAACAACACTTGTCAATACAATGTATCCCGCACTGTCAAACATAAAAAAATATACAAAATGTCATTACAAGTAAATAAAAAATTCAAGTAGAGGAAAATTGTGAAGCAGCAAGCAGTTAGCTGACTTCTATAACGAGAGAGTAGAGTTTAGGCGAAATGAACCCAATAATACAATAGAAAAAAAATATAAACCTAATAATTAAGATGGGATGCGTAAAAAAGATCATGAAACCTATATGTGTTCCAAGTTTGAACAACAGTTTTGTATATGGTGTGATTTATATATTGTATGAAAACTACACAAATGAAGATGTAATATATTACATGAATGCTGCGGTATTTATTTGACTTTTAAAAATCAATGCCCGAATAATAATCAAAATGGCTGCCTTACAGTTTATGAGATATTGAAGCGAGTGCTCTTCTGAGAGTGAATTGCATGGGTTGCATTCTTTCATATCAAATTGTTAGATTGAATGCATTAAAGAATGCAGCCCTTGAACATCACATTTTCAGAACACGTGCTTTATATTCCATGAGAGAAAATAAACGTCATGTTCAGTTAACTACAGGGATCACCAAATGTTTTAACATTACAGTCAAATAAAAAATTTACTTGGATTGTTTTTCATGCCATGACATGCACATCTGGTTTATATATTAAGAACAGATATGGAAATAAGTACAACATGTAAATCTTAGAAACCATACCAATCTCTAACTTTTCTCTTCAAGGTTAGAAGCTGCAATTATTGAACTGAGGGTCTCAGAGAGCAAGCAACAAATGCATGTAGAAGGGCTTATCAAATAAAGTGTATCATGTGATCAAAACTTTTAAAATATTTATAGCAAAAATTCCAATTTAAAATATAGGAGAAAACCAATCTTAGGTTCTTCGCTCGCTCCTTAGTCCCAACCATGACCGAATCCAACACATTGAAAACAAAATTTGGATCAACTTCATAATTCCGATTCATGCTTGGTTTCAGGAAGATCATATCTGAGCTGGCTAGAAATGGCTCTTTTAAAGTAACCATGGAGGAATGAGAAAAAAACAAGTTCAGCTTTGATCTGAACCAGCATTATAAAGATGAGTAATATTTATGAGTTTAGAAGTTTTTCAGAATTTTTAAGCTAACATCTATTCATTAAAAGAAGTGTATCCTTAAAACTTGTAGATTAATATGGGAGGTCATATTTTTAGGTTCTTCAACTGATAAACATGATGTTAGATAGTATTCCATTATTAATTCTAAGATTCATCTTATATTTTGGTAGTTGTAGCTATGTTTCTCCATAAACAAGATATCATATTATTTTTCTCAAGTTACGGCACACTTGGTCCCTGACTATTAAATTCACGTAACCTGCAAGGTCACAGTTTCCACAATAAGTCAATAACATAACTTGAAATGAATTTCCCATAAGTTAAAAATTGATACAACATCATATTGACTATAAGGTAAAAATTCAAAACCTACCTCATGTAAAGAATGTAATAAATGAATTGTAAAACATGAATTAACTGCAGTTGATCACAAGATTTCAAAATATGTATTTCCATTAATTAAAGCTTGAAGCAGGACCATTTCCTCATTTCAGAAATTTATAAATGTACAGTCAAGGTGATCATAAAGAAAATATGTATTCCTTTGTTTGGCTATGAGCGCTATGAATGATCACACTTTTTCCCTCAAAAAATTGATGGTGTAAACAAAGAATGCATTTACTCTTTTTTTATAAACACGGTAGAAGATTGCAGCTAATGAAATTAGAAAACAACTTCCCAATAACCATAAAAGTAGTAAATACAAGAGAAGAAAAGACACATAAAAGCACTAAATATAGCAGTAAATTGAAATCTGTAAAAGTAATCGGCATAGAAGTATGCAGGTGATGTAAAGAGAAGAGACAAAAGGATTGCGTGAAAAGGGGCAAATGAGAAATCAAAACCCTATTTTTACCTTTAATACAACCTCGCTCGTTCCTATCTCGATCCGATCAAACAAATACCCGCCACCTATGCGTCGAGAAGTGGGAGATGAGAAGAAAGAAGCAAAGGCGCCCGACTGGGAGATGAAGAGAAGATGCTTAGCACGAGCGCAAACAAAACCCTACTGACAGCGGAGCCCGGCTGGAAGAAGATGAGAAGATGAGAAGAACGAGCGCGCCGCGGCGAAGGGGGAGCGAGAGAGGAGTTAGCATCGAAGTTACGAAAGGCTTGATCTAACCCTAACTATTTGATGGAGGATATAGTGATATACAATGTAAATTACTTAATAAAATCAATATAGTTTAGGAGGGAATTTATAAAGTGTTATTATTTTGGAGGGAATTAAAAAAATGACTTTTTTAAACTACTAGTGACTAATCATTTTGATAACTAATTAAATTATTTAGTGACGAAGTTATTGTTTGGTTACTAATAAGTCGTTTTGTGTGACGAAATTATATTTGGTCACTAATTCTAATACTTTTAGTGACTAAATTTTAAATATGATCACAAATTAATCGCTCCTAAAGATTTAGTGATGAAATATAAAATTCGTCACAAAAAACATATCATTAGTGACCAAAAAAATTTCGTCATAAATTTTTTGTCACTAAAAGTCAGTTTTCTTGTAGTGTATTTCTTTTAGGCCATATGGTAGATTCCGGGGAATCTAGTAGATGGTAGTATGATAGACTTGGGTACGAGTACTTCAATTGAGGGGGAAAGAATTAAGAAGGGGTCCGGGTTCCTTTCTTGTAATTATGCAAATTCATACTCAAGTGATAACCGCTTTCATGATGGCGGACTGTCTCTGGAGTTGGCGATCTGGCTTCTTGTCCACCGAGCTCGTGCCAAGTGTTTGGTGGGTTGCTGGACTTGGTCACATTCTATGACAAGTTCAGGGTATTCGCTGAGTACGCAGCGTCGGGAGCGCAGCGTTGGAAGCGCAGCGTCGGGAGCGCAACGTCAGGATGGGATACTCATCTTGATTGGGTGTTTCATGTTTTTGAGGATGCCCATCAATTATTTGTGTCTGATACTCATCTTGATTGGGTGTTTCATGTTCAAGTTTCTTTTGAATCCTAAGAAGCTTTATTGTTTTATCTTCCTCAAGCTGGGTGGACTTAATTAAGCCCTCTTTTGACATTGTTTTAACTTCCACATTCACATTGAATCAAAGCATATTCTTTGATGAGGGCATGTGGTAATGAGAAAATACTCGCAACACCTAGTGATTAATAGTTGTTGTAACCAGAGAAACCAACAAAACATATGTTCAAGACAAACCACCCAATCAATAATCATACATCAAAGCAGTATGCAGGCCGGCAATTGTCCAAAGATTCTCGCTTCTTAATGAAACGTGCTTCATCATTAATTACATCCACATGCCTAGCCCGGTTCTCATAGTTGCCCCCAATTGCCAGGTAGTGACACTATGTTCACTATGAGTGTTCCCAAAGAGTAAGGGATCAAAAATATTTCCAAAATGTCCCATAATTCTCTATATCAATGGTCTAATAGTATTGATTTTGGGGTTATTGGCACTCATGGATTAAAGAAGAGACGGTAACTTAAGTACTTAACCAAACAAAAATAATGTTTTCTCGGACGGATGTCAAGTGATACTTTAGTCAAATTTGCGTAGAACAATTCAAGTTAGAACATAAGCTTCTTTACTTGTGAGTGCTTCTTTACTTGTATTTGTTTTTTTTTCTGCTCAATACATTTATACCGCATTATGTGTTTCTCTATTTTGGAGTTCAGTTTGATTGTGGCTAATCTTTAAAAGAATGCATGTGGGAGTGATTTCTTATAGAAGTACATCAACATTTCATATTCATACCAATATAACCTCCACCGTAGCTTCATCAAGAGGAGCGACAAAATGCCCAAATCGATTGATTCCCTTTCTATCGCCAAGCGCCTGAAGAAGAGCCTGAGTATGTAGAAATGACTTATCATACAGAAGACCTTGATTCATATAAAGCAGATAAAATATTTAGTGATTAAACTGAATTGTGTAACCAACAACCACTCACCGTTCCAATCGCCAGAGCAATGTCCACATTAGTGTGATGGTCATCAATATGAATGTCGCCAGAAGCCCTCACAAAGATATCCAATATTCCATGTGATGCAATTTGCTGAAATATACATGTATACATGATTTGATTGCACGAGAAAAAAAAACTTTAAGTTTGATAAAATCTAAACCAATGGCAAGGCTTTACTGTCCTCATGAAAACTGGTTTGACCTCCACGGCTTAAAGAAGAACAAGCCATAATATAAGGCCTATTTAGCATGCTTTCGCTAGCAAACACAGAAGAAGACTGACAATATCAAAGGGAAAAGGGTTTCTGATAAATCACCACAGAAAAATTCTTATGCTTGTATGCCAAATGATGATCAAAAGTAAGAAGCACTCGTCTAACGACATCAATTATCAAACAAATGTCATGGGTGAAGCATGCTGACCATTTATACGAAGTATAAAGATAATCATGTATAAGAAAATAATCAATGCCAAATTGATGATAGCAAAAGTTTCTGGCATTTGCATGAATAAAATCAACAACCATGCCAATTATACAATGTATAAACAACATAGAAAAATGATTCATCATAGAACCTGCATGGGTAAAAATCATAAACCAAACCAATCGAGGCAAGTGAATCCCTTTCTCGTAAACACTCACACGGATGAATCAAGACAAATACAACTAGAAATTAGTATTGAATTCGATCATGAATTTGATATTAATCATGAATTTGTCCAACTAAAATTAATCAAGAATTTAATATAATCATTTCAAGCAAGTACCTTTCCACTGCAAATTTAGATTGTTGCGAACCAAAAACAAAGATAAATTCAAATACCACCTCTAACAAAGGCCCACAAAGAAAAATGGGCATGGAGCCAACCTTTAGAAATTAACCCCGTGTTAAGAAATATTGACCTAGCAGCCGCGGAAGAGTGAAAGGGCCGACGGGATGCAGGATTCATTTTTATTCACTGCAGGGATAAAATGGGCCGACCCAGTTGGGTAAGCTGAGGTCCCATGACAGGGAGGTCATGGGTTCGATTTTCACAATGTGTAAAATTTGTCTACTTATTTAGTAGTTTGTTGTTTAATTGATTTTCGTTTAATAATATAGTCATTGATGTTTAATGTTCCCAATATAATGATGCTTGTACATTTATTACTCAAAAAAAATCGTGTGAGCTTAGAATCAACACGACACTCACTCAGACTTGGACCCATCAACTCAAAAAAATGATTTTGAAGTATTCTAATGTGTTCTTAATGGAAGTAAGAAAAATCATCTCGTTAAAGTTGAGGTTTTCTGTCTGAAACGGTCCGTAATCCTACACAAGTTGATCCAAACTCAAAAATTTCATGTCGGATTCAAATCAAACCAACACCTCCACAAAGTTCATGATGCTACTCTTTGGCACAGCCGCACAGGTAAAAAGTATTTAGAAGAATCACTGCAAAGAACAATAAATACCCGTTCATGTTAAGAAGCGAGACATTTGGTATGACGGGACGGAGGAGGGTGCCTTCCCGGCAGCGGAATATGCAGTGATTTATGAGCAAACATCTGAATATCCGTCACCAGCCCGCTCATTCTTTTGACATCTGCAATCTGAATGAAGAAGAAGAAAGAATTCATACTCTTTCCGGAATCGCAACTTAGAAATCACGAATCACAATCATTCACCTCAACGCCATACTTGATCGCAACACCGGCAAGGGTATCCAAATCATGACATGATTGGAGCTGCTCGGGCACCGCCGTCGCCGTGGAAGACTCGCCGAGGAAGAGTGGAAGAGGGAAGAGTGGAAGACGCCTCTATCGCGAAACCTAGAGGGCCGCCAGAAGTTGCGTGCCTCCTCCTCTCCGTCGCAGTCTGTCGCGTGCCTCCTCTTCGCTGTCGCGGTGTTAGGGTTGCAAATGTGAAGTGCGGAAGCCCTCACCGAGTGAGAAGAGCGAGCAAAGGATCCCGGAGATTACCGGCCGCCGGGGAGGAGAACGAGCGCGATTGTAGAAAGGTTTTTGCGCGGGAGGAGAACGAGACGGGAGGAGGATTTTGCGATTTTTTTAGGGAAGAGCCGGGGGTATTTTCAGAAGGGCCAATCTTCAGTCCGATTCAGTCGGACTGAAGTGAGGCCCGACCGGGGGGGGTGGGGGGTGTGGGGGTTCCTCCTTGCTGCAAATGGAGTCAAAACTTTATTTGATTATCCGCCGTCCGGCAACATTTGCTTCAAATGCCGCCCGAAAATACTGAACTAAATGAATCCGTTTTTTTTTTTTGAAGCTTGAATGAATCCGTTTGGATGCATCTGTATGCGTGAAAACAAAATTGATAAATTATCTTAGATTAGTTAAATTTCAATTCCGAGATACGAAACGGATAAAAGCCTCCTCCGAGAAACCCAAACCTGCCAAACCCCTCTCAGGGAGCGGCAATGGCGCTCAAATTCACTGCCCCTTTCCCCCTTTTCCCGCCAAATTTATCATTTCCCCGCCGCCGCTCCTCCACCACGCCCACCGAGATCCGATTCTCTCGCTGGAACAACGCCAACGCGGAACCCTTCCAACGCCGCCTGCGCCAGCAGAAAGAGATAGACGATGACATCCGTCGCCACCGCCGGTTCGATTCCGCCACCAAAATAGCCGACGTTTCCGACGACGAAGTTCAACCCTCCTTCTCACGTCCTTCACCTCCCGATTATAAGTCCCCCGGCACCCCCTCCTCCCCTTCCTCTCCCTCCATCCGAGGCAAAGCCTCCAAGTACTCTAAATCCGAAAACTCTAATAAGCGCTCCCACCCCGCCTTCCGCCGATCTCCTCTTAAAGCTAGGGTTCCGCCAGTGGAACATGAAGGGGAGACAGGGATCACTGTTTCCGAAAAGGGAATCACATACAAGCTTAAGGACGCCCCCTTCGAGTTCCAATACAGTTACACCGAAACGCCAAAGGTAAAGCCCTTGGCTCTGCGGGAGCCGCAGTTTCTTCCATTTGGGCCGACGTCGATGCCTAGGCCGTGGACCGGGCGTGCGCCCCTTCCCGCGAGCAAGAAGAAGCTTCCGGAGTTCGATTCCTTCCGGCTGCCACCTCCGGGGAAGAAGGGGGTGAAGCCAGTTCAAGCACCAGGTCCCTATCTTGCTGGGTCGGGACCCAAGTATGCCGCCACAACAAGAGAGGAAATACTAGGAGAGCCGCTGACGAATGAAGAGATTAAGGAACTTATAAAAGGGTCTTTGAAGAGCAAGAGGCAGCTTAATATGGGTTAGTTCTTTTGATGCTACTCACCATATTGTGTTTTTTGTGTGTAAAATTAAAAAGGTCGTTATTAGTTTTTGTGAAGAACAAAAAATAAATCAATTTAAGGTACAATATCATTCAAAGATGAGAAAATTGCAATAATAATTGGCACATATAGTAATAACTTAAGGTACATTATAATTCAAAGATGAGAAAATTGCAATAATAATTAGCACGAATAGTAATTACTCAGATGTGCAAGAAAACAACTTAATTACGACAAAGAATTAATACAACTAATGAAACTGATGTAGTAGATGGAGAGATCAAATTTGAGTTCTGCTCGCTTAATCCCGCTAGACGTTGAACTTTCTAGTTAGTTAGTCGTTATTTGGAAAGAAATTTTCACATGCTGCACGGTTTGATTCGAACCGGTATTTACATTTTCCGGCAAGCTTTTGCTAATTAATGAATAAATGGTAATGAAAAAAAATAGATTGAACGTTCCAGACAAACTTTTGCTAATTAATTGGACCGCATATGACTGAGCTAATACATGGGGAAAGGAGGAAGGTCGGAGTTTACCCAAGCATATACAAATATACGGCAAGGAGGAGGCCGCCTCAAACTCAGTTGCACAAGGATGCAAATGGCTGCTTTCAGGCTGCGATCAAATGTTGTCGACGGGATAGTAATGACTGGTGGGTGCAGTTGTCCTTCTCTATAAGAGACTGAACCGAGGGAACTTAGATCATCGAAGTAGGTTGTCGATATCGACGATGACTTGAGTGGAGGGCGAAAGTCCTCGTATCGACCAACGTCAGAAGAATGTTGAGCGCCAGTGGTGTCGGGTTTGCTAGAAGGACTCGACACATCGTCCTTCTCTGACTGGAATTACGTCGATCTGCCGGGAAAGAGGCTCGAGAAGAAGGTGTCGTGGCTCTGGAGGTCCTTCACGTGGTTGGAGAGGATGATCACGCGGAACGACAATAAAACTTTCGGTAACAGAGGAAAACTAAGGACTCATTTCCTCTGGTAATGATCGATTCCCTCACAGTAGAAAAGAGTTTTCCTTTTATAAAGAAATATTTCAAAAGTCCTTTTACTGTTTCCAAAAGAATGAAAATCCTATGTATTTGTTCCAAAATATTGTTTCTTAATTTTCTCCTTTTAAGAAAATCAAATCTTCTAATTAGAGATATTTCTGCCTTAGTTGTATTTGTCTTTAATTAGTTAAAGCTTGCCCTTTTCATCTTAGTTATACTTAAAATTGTCGAACCATTTATTCATAATCTCACAAGGTGGTCAACTTAATGAGGTGGAAACTCAAAATAAGATCAGTGCGGGGAAAATAAAATAACAAATAACAAAAAAAATAACTAACATGTGACAATATCACACGTCTTTGGATACGGTGACAGTTGCACCAATTTCTCATGGGTTGACAGAGCTCGACTCCGGTGAGAACTCGCAAAAACTAGCAGCAGAAAGATCGGGTCGTCGTTGCTGCAACTCAGGGGTGTTAATCCATGAACTAGTGTATCCCGTGACGAGTGCAAAACTCTCGTACCTCAAGGTCCTAATCTATCTCCTCCGTGGTGGGCATCAACACTAGTGTTAAGTTGGGTGATATTTTTGGGTCCGCAACAAATGGACTGGGTCTGTAACTAGGCGGCTCTTCGTAGAACGGTGTAAGATCATCTACATTAAATATCGCCGAAGTACCAAATCCAACAGGCAATTCGAGGAGGTAGGCATTCTCAACGATGCGCTTCAGAATTTGAAATGAACCAAACCTCCTTTGCTGTAGTTTATGATAGTCCCAAGAGTAAATTTTTTGCTTCCTGAAAGCAAACACCCAATCTCTTTGTGAAAAGTATAACTCCCGGCAATGACGACTGACCATGAATTTATAATTTTTAGAAGTTGCTTCCTTTTTTTAGTAATATTTCTATCTAATTCTTTTAAATAATCAATGCGAGCTTGCACATCGAAAGAAATACGTTCATAAGATGATAGAGTGACAGTTAAGTGTGGTAGTGTGGGATGTTGAATCAATAGACAATTTTAAAAGAAGATTTATTAGTTGAGCGGTTTTTAGAATTGTTGAATGTCAATTTTGCTTGCGGAAGTACAATATTTCATTGCTTTGGATTTTCCCAAACAAACCCTAAAATGTTCATTGCCTTTTTGTTGTAGGCTCTCATTGTCTTATCCACTTCTGACCACCACTCATTGGGCTTCAAGAATTTAGCACATTGGTTGTATCTACCTTCTTTGGAATAAGGGGTCCGAAAGAATAGATTCAAATACGTGCTCATCAATAAAGTCCATGTAGAGCCTAATCCTGGACCTTCATAGTGCAAAGTTATTTAAGCTGCACATGGAAGGTCTAAGTTGCCCTTATCTATCATCAATCTATAAAACATTGTCCCCATTAAATATGAGGAGATTGTTTGAAAAATCCCTTTGATTTGATGGTACAAAATCATACTGAATTATAGACGTTGACAGTTCTTATTTCAAAGGAAGCGACCCTGAAACAGAAAGAAGATGCGCGAAGGAAGCTCTCCAGGAGAATATGTCAGAAAGTTGTTGTGAAGAAGGGCCAAGCTCATCCTAAAGCTCATTCGCTAATCGCGTACCCGATTGCTGATCAAACAACGGTTCACAGACCGCCATTCTCTGCAGCGCTTCCAAATCAGCCAGAGATCGTCATTCGTTAACCAAAGCTGTAGACGGTCGCTGACCGAGCTACCTCTTCATCAATGCCCGCAAAAAGAAGATTCTGCATTCGCTGATCGCTGACTATAGCTCTGCGACTGCCGATTGACCAAGTACTCAGTGTTCGCTGACCGAGATGATGATTTGTCGGGACTTTTGAAAGAGCTATTGCAGAGTCAAAGTTGAAGCTGCTTTCTGACACCCTTAGCTATTTGGGACTCAGTCAGACTTAGACCGAAGATAAGGGGCTCCTCCTTGAACCCTCTCCAATTCGAGGCGATAATAGAAAGGAGAGGACCTGAATATCAGTAGTGCGTAACAACATATGAAGATGTAGAAATAAGAAGATATGTTAGAGAATAGAGATCAAAGTACAACAAGAAGCATCCCCTCTTCCCTGACCTCTCTTTACTCCAAGTCTATGTAAATCATGCCTCTCTTTCCTTGAGATACAACTACCGTCCTCTCCCCACTCTCTCACCTAGTGTATATGATTATAAGATATCCTTTAAAAAGATCTGCAAGGTTTGATGAGTCATCTAGCAAAAAGGTTCATTGTGTTCTTATGCATTCAGATGGAACATGACTTTATACGATTTTGAAGTCTCCTAGTGTTGTGGTGAAAAATGTCCCCCAAGTTCCATATAACAAAATTTATAGAGGGGTGCGGATACTCTGAGTGGAGATGCAGGATCTCAGGGAGATGTTGCGGGATCTCAGGCCTCCGAGACCTCTGAGAGAAAAGAAAAGGTGCCGTTTGCGGATGCTAGATTTTGCACAGTACGAATCTTAGTTGTGTATGATATTATTGATCAATCAACGAAGTTGCAGTCATTGCAAAAGAGTTCGAAAGCCCTATATAGGGGTACTCGCAGGAACCGTCTCGTGGTCATGCGAGTCCAGGGGCCGTTTGGCTCGGATTTTCTTAAATGTATTTAAAGCTATTGTCACGTCTAATTATAGACGCGTGGCTCTTCCTGCGGGCAACCTTTGAAAATACGGGCTGCCCGCTTACAAGATATGAGAAATGCCAAGTACAAGAAGGCAGAGTGGTCCGCGATATTCCAGTGGTGATCGGCTAATATAAGCTTCTGATGTTGGTGAGATCACCTTTGTGGTCGGTGAGATCCATTGGGTTGAGATGGAAAAACAACTGTCCCCTCAACCGTTGATGACGAGTTTGACGGAATTTGGGCGGACATGATCCCCACAATTTTCAAATCTATGGTAGATCTCAAAAAAATTGTGTTTTCGAGACCTATTCCGCCATAAATGCTCCATGCACCTCTATATAGACTGAACTCCGGATACTTAACCACCTTTGACAACGATATGATTCTCTGCCTTAGTTGTGCGAGTACTCTCTGTGGAGATGGCACTTCTGGTGCCAACATTGATGCTTGCCTCATAGCCAAGCAGGATAAGAGGAGACTAAAGGAGTCTCCCATAGTTGACGAGTTCAGAGAACGAGTACTCCCAAGCTTACAACGACTCCCTCTCTGGTGATTGATATCACTACTACTTCAGATGTCCTTGAAGTGGGAACTCCTTCTTGCGAGAATGCGTGTTACCGAACTGCATGACGACGAGCCGCCGTGGAGGGTGTACGCATGACGACCACGCACACAGGAGGGCGGTGGTGTTGTCGCGGTGTCGCCAGGCGATCCGGACCGCGGTATCGCCCGCGGTAGCGCACTCGCGGGAGACCCGACAGCGGGTTAAGGGGGGAGCTAAGAGTGTTTTGGCGTAAGGGCATTCTAGTCTTTTTGTTTGGTTGTGCCTCATTATATAAGAGGACTATTGTAACCCTAATGTTTTATCCTTGGATCATCTATCAAGTAAAAGGGGTTGAACCCTCTCCTTCTCTCTCCCTTGATACTCCTCTCCTTCCCTAACCGGCCTTCTCTCTCTCTCTCGCCGGATTCTCCCTCTTGTGTTGTAGCGGTAACATTTGGTCCGACCTGCCGGTCCGCCCGCCGCTGCGCCGCCGGATATCCGCATCATGCCGGTCTCCACTTGGAACGCTGCCGCCGCCTCCTCCTCCGACAACCCGGACGACCTCCGCGCCCGGGCCGACGCCCACGAGGCCGACCTCGCCGATCTGCGGGCCTCCGTGTCCGCCCTCCAAGCCACGGCCCTCACCACCTCCAACACCACCACCGCCATTCTCGCCCGTCTTGAGCTCCTCCTGCCCGTGCCCCACACGCCGGCCGCCACCTCGTCCACCTCCCTCCTCGGCTAGTCCCCCGTCCTGCCACTGATGGCGGCCGAGCTGCGGCCAACGACCCTGCTACCCCCGGTGGGCCGACCCCCCCGGGCATTGGAGTTGCCCTCTTTCAAGGGCGTCGATCTGATGTGGTGGATTGCTCGAGTCGAACAATTCTTCGACTTCCACTTCACCGCCGACGAGGACAAAGTGAGCACCGCCGTAGTCGGCCTCTCCGGCTCCGCCTTGCATTGGGCGCGTTGGCTACGCCATGTTCAACCCCAAATTTCTTGGCCGGAATTGAAGAATGAAATGATTCAACGCTACGGCGTGTGGTACTCCGGCTCCGCCATTGAGCGTCTCTACAGCGTTCGCCAATCAGCCAACCTTGATAGCTATGTTGATGAGTTCGTGGCATTGGTTTCCCACGTTCCCGGGCTACCCCCGGATCACTATTTGGGATTCTTCCTTCAGGATCTACGTCCATCCATTCGCTCCCGCCTCCGCACGCATCAACCTCACACCGTCTCTGCCGTCATTGACCTCGCCCGCGCCGTGGAGGCCCACCATATTCGGCCTGTTTCACCGGCCATCTCCGTTCCTCCGGCCCACCATATCCCGCCGCGGCCGACCGCGTGGCGAGAGGGAGGCCCTCGCACTCCTCACCCAGGGGGGCCTCGCCCGGGGCGCGGACCGCTACACCGTTTTTCGGACGCGGAATACAACGACCTCCGCAAGCGGGGTTTGTGCTTCCGTTGTCGCCAGCCGTACTCGCCAAACCATGTATGCTCGGTTAAAGAATTTCACGCCTTGTTTGGCGACGACTCTCTCGATGAAATGACGTCGGAGATCGATGACCTGATCGCGTTCTCGGCCACCGATCCTCCCATTCCGGACGGGGATGGCCTCCACTGTTTGGAGCTCCCTTATTTTTCGGTTGGCGACATCACGGGCCCGCGTACGATGAAGCTTCGCGGCCGCCTCCAGCACCGCGACCTCATTCTCATGATAGACAGCGGCGCCAGCCACAACTTTATTTCGGAAGATCTCGCGCGTGTGTTGGCGCTTCCCTTCCAACCATCCCCGACTTTCACAGTGTGTTTGGGCGACGGCCGTCGCCGACCGACGCAGGGCCTCTGCCAGGTGATGACGATAGCTCTCGGTACCTGCGCCGTGACGGCCGACTTCTACATCTTTGGGTTGGGTGGCCTTGATGCCATTTTAGGAGTGGCTTGGCTCCAAACACTTGGCGACGTCCGGGTCAACTGAGCCACAATGACTATGCACTTCCAGCAGGGGCCCATTTCCCACTGTCTTACGGGCGAATCGACCCTCTTCCGGACGCCGGTATCGTTCCGAGACTTTCAGCATACCTCTGAGGTGGACTTCTCCGCATGGCTTTGGCCTCTTCAGGGTGCCGAGGCCGAGCTTCCCCCACCTCCCGAGGATCTCCGCCACCTCCTACATGAGTTCGATGATCTGTTCGAGGCCCCGACCAGCCTACCCCCGGTCCGCCACACCGATCACGCCATAGTTCTCCAGCCAGACACGTCCGCGGTGTCCGTTCGGCCGTACCGCTATGGGCATGTTCAGAAGGACGAGATCGAACGACTTGTACGGGAAATGCAATTGGGAGGCATTATTCAGCCGAGTGCGAGCCCTTTTTACAGCCCGGTCCTTCTTGTACGCAAGAAGGATGGTAGTTGGCGTTTTTGCGTCGACTATCGTGAGCTCAACAAGGCAACCGTCTCCGACAAGTACCCGATCCCCGTCATTCAAGAGCTTCTGGACGAACTCCACGACGCCACCTTCTTCACTAAGCTGGACTTTCGGGCCGGCTATCATCAGATTCGGGTCCGGTCAAAAGACGTGCCCAAGACAACTTTTCGCACTCATGACGGCCATTTCGAGTTCTTGGTAATGCCGTTTGGGCTGATTAACGCCCCAACCACCTTTCAGGCTACCATGAACGACATCTTTCGGTCGGTACTTCGTAAGCATGTTCTTGTTTTTTTTGATGATATCTTGGTATACAGTTCTACTTGGCAGGCGCACCTCCAACACGTCCGGGCCACCCTCCTCAGTCTTCGCCACCACCGCCTCATTCTGAACAGGACGAAATGCACCTTCGGCTCCCCGAAGGTTAGCTACTTGGGCCATACTATTGCGGCCAATAGAGTGGCCATGGACGAAGACAAAATCATGGCGGTTCTTCACTGGCCGACGCCCACTTCGGTCCCCGAGGTGCGGGCCTTCTTGGGCCTGTTGAATTTTCCCGGACCTTGGAGTGAGCAGGAGTTATCTCAACTTAAGTCAGTCACAAACAGAAAACAAATGCAGCAACAAGAGTCTTTATTGATTAACAACAATCTTCTTTACAAAGCGAGACATACATGACGAGATATGCTTCACCAAAACCAACACAGGGAAAGCAGAGACAATTACAAAGACAAGTCAATACAAGCCGCGCGGACTCCAACGCGAAGCCTCCGGTCTACTGCTGTGGAGTCCGCATAATCCGCCAGGTCGCCAGACCGCAACCCAAGCCGCGCGGACTACCCCTTATTCCAATGCTAGCTCTAGCCGCCGATCTGCATGCCGCCTAACCGCGAGGCCTAACCGCACAAGCTGCGATGCCGAATAGAACAGTTCTCCTGAAGCAGACGACTTATTGAACCCCGAAACAAGTTGCCAAAGAGAAGACCGTCTGGTCGCTGTCCGCGACCTGCTGTTTACCGTCTGTTGCTTAACCGCAGAGTCCGCACTGTCCTGGCTTTCCAGCGCTATCCGCACAACCTGCACAGCACAACCCGGTCAACTCAATCAAACCGCGTGGACACAAAAGTTCAGTCCGCAGCAACTGTTGCGGGCTCACTTACTGTTCACTCATGCATTAGGTTCTCTGTTCCTGATGTGACATGGGTCCTATTTATAGGCACGATGAAGAGTGTGGTCACCGCCCTAGCCGATAGGATTAACGCCACATCCCGCAGCAAGAACACGTGTATCCGCAAAACCCGCGGATACACTCCAGTCCGCCGCTACCTTGTGCAAGATAGCCAGTCCGCCATTGCTTCTCCAAGGCCGGACAACAACACCAGTCCGCCTTGTCGCCAAAGGCCAAGCCAACGCCAATGCTTCACCAAGGACGGACAGCAACACCAGTCCGCCTTGTCGTCAAAGGCCAAACCAACGCCAAGGCTTCACCAAGGCCGGACACATCGCCAGTCCGCCTTGTCGCAAGGCCAAGCCAAGACTGCCACAGCCGAACTCTGCAACAGTTGTCCGCCTATCCGCGGACACAGCTCCAGTCCGCTTATCCCGGGCCAACAGCCTCGCCACCAAGGCAACTGCCGGACTCAGCGGACACAGCTCCAGTCTGCTTATACTGCGGATACCTCCAGTCCGCATATCCCGCAGACTACTCCAGTCCGCATAACCTGAGTCCACAGCCACGCCAGCAAGGCAGCTGTCGGACTCAGCGGACCCAGCTCCAGTCCGCACGCAGTTGCGGACACAATCTCCAATCCGCTTCCTCCAAGCTCTCAACCAAGGCACACGGCACTCCTGTCGAGCCCGACGGACTGAGAAGCAGTCCGCGCTCCACTGCGCGATCTCCCCGGACTAAGCCAACATGGACTTGGTTCAGAACCAACCAAGTCCACACCACCGGCCACAAGGGCCAGTCCACACCACCGGCCACAAGGGCCAGTCCGCACTTACTGGAGGACACTGGATTCAGTCCTCCTGCACTGGCGAACTCCAGTATCAGTCCGCACTGACTGGCGATCTCCGCGGCTTCCACTTACCGCTTCACCAGAGCAAGACCAAGGCTTCTGCCAAGCCGGTCTGCCGAGCTCCAGTTCTTCAGTCCGCTTCTTGCCGGACTCTGCGGATAGAGTCACTATCCGCCTGGTTACTTCCTGGGAACCAACTTCCTGCTGAGCACAAGCTGGCCTGGCAAACCGCCGTTGCTGTCCACGTAGTCCGCGCGAACAGACTGCTCAGGCCGCCACAGAACAAGCCGTCTGCACCAGCCCTGCCGACCTGGCGGTCCGCCAACCCTGTCCGCATAGTCCGTGCGGATAGGTTGTCCAAGTCCTCCATTCACCCACTTTCACTTCACAATTTTCAACAGGGCCTCACCGGCTATTACCGGCGGTTTATTCAGGGATACGACACCTTGGCCCGTTCTCTTACACAGCTGCTGAAAACCTCGGAGGAGGGCCCCTTCGAGTGTTCCGCCGCAGCCCTAGCCGCGTTTACAGCCCTGCAGTCGGCTCTCTTGCACGGGCCGTGTTAGAAAGTAGCGAAAAGAAGCGAAAAGTAGAGAACAAGCGGATAAGCTTTTGAATAATTGAAACTTTATTATCCAAAAAATGTATCTATTACAATGGTATGCCCTCCTTTATATAGAATGGAGGAGAGATGAGAGAATACAAATAAGAGATGTGGGACTAAAATTTACAGGACTAAACGGACTATACAAAACAAACCGCACAAGCCGCGCGGTTAGATAGCAGGGCTAACCGCACGGCTACCACCAGAGAGGAAGAGAGACCGCCAGAGTAGACCGCCAGACCGCCCGGCCTCCAAGCCGGCTGAGACAAACCGCCAGACCGCGCGGTCTTCAACCCGCCAGGACAAACCGCCAGACCGCCCGGTCACCAACTTCAACACTCCCCCTCAAGCTGGAGCATATATATCGATCATGCCCAGCTTGTCGCAGATGTGGAAAAAGGAAGCGGACACCGGCTTGGTGAAGACATCTGCCAACTCGTTGTCGGAAGTAACAAATGGAGTGCAAATCTGTTTCTTCAATATTTCTTCCCGAATAAAATGACAGTCGACTTCTATGTGTTTTGTTCTCTCATGAAAGACCGGATTTTTGGAAATGTGTATCGCGGCCTTATTGTCACAGAACATAGGAAGAGGATAGTTGTAAACCTCTCCTAAGTCAAGCATGAGAGCCCGCAACCACTTCAACTCACATGTAGTCGATGCCATGCTGCGATATTCCGCCTCTGCACTGGACCTGGAAACGACAGACTGTTTCTTGCTCTTCCAACTCACAAGATTGCCTCCAACAAATGTGCAGAAACCTGAAGTCGATTTGCGGTCCCCTTTGTCATCCGCATAGCTTGAATCAGAGTACGCTTCAACCCTAAGGTGACCATTGTTCTGAAATAAGAGTCCTTTCCCTGGAGCAGCTTTAATATATTCTAATATCCTCAGAGCAGATTGTAGATGACACTCCCTCGGAGCTTGCATGAACTGGCTCACCTTGCCAACAGCATAAGAGATGTCGGGTCTGGTTACCGTGAGATATATGAGCTTGCCCACCAGATGCCGGTATCTCGTAGGATCGGAGAGAAGAGGTGAGTCATCTGTCCAAGTTTTATCTTCTCCAACAGCCATAGGACAACGTGCAGGTTTAGCACCAGTCAGTCCTGCCTCCTTTAAAAGATCAAGAGCATACTTCCGTTGTGAAAGGACCATGGAGTTGGGCTTTCTAGAGATTTCAATGCCCAGAAAGTATTTCGGGGAGCCCATATCCTTTGTGACCAGATGTTGACGAAGGTGTTTCTTGGTCATCAATATCCCATCCTGGTCATCGCCAGTAAGAAGAATGTCATCAACATAAACCGCAAGAACAACAAGACCAGAGGCGGTTTTCCGAACAAACAAGGAGTGATCTGCTGAGCTTCTTGTAAAACCAATGGCCGCAACAATGCCACTGAACTTGTCAAACCAGGCACGAGGACTCTGTTTGAGGCCATAGATAGCCTTCTTTAGCCGGCATACCCGTGTCTCCCCCTGAGCAACATACCCAGGAGGTTGCTCCATGTAAACATCCTCTTGCAGATCACCATAGAGGAAGGCATTCTTAACATCTAGCTGCGAGATGGGCCAATCCCTGTTGACAGCCACAGAGAGAAGAACCCGAATAGTGCTGAGACGGGCCACAGGAGAGAAAGTGTCAAAGTAATCAATCCCATAAGTTTGGGTAAAACCCTTGGCAACCAGGCGAGCCTTATAACGATCCACACTGCCATCCGGTAGAAACTTCACCACGAAGACCCAGCGACAGCCAACAACATCGGTGCCGAAGGGAGGAGGAACAAGGGTCCAGGTGCCCCGTTCAGTTAGAGTAGCAATCTCCTCATCCATGGCATCTTTCCAATGAGGAATAGTAAGGGCCTCCTGGTAGGAACGGGGGGTGACACTGGCCGAGATAGCCAGTGCAAAAGCTCGGCGAGCAGGGGTAAGACGATCATAGGAAACCACTGCAGCAAGCGGGTGTTGGGTACAGGCCCGAACTCCTTTGCGAAGAGCAATCGGGAGATCCAGGTCAGCAGGTGCCTCAGGCCCGAACCCCTGATCGGCCTGATGCTCCAGGTCAGCAGGTGCCTCAGTATCCGGCGTATCCGTGGTGGAGAGAGCTGGCCCGGGAGTAGAGAGAGATGGCAGCGGAGTGGAGGGAGAAAGCGGAGTAGAGGGGGGAGATGATGAGGATGGGGAAGACGGTGGAGTGGGTGGAGAGGGCGGAACAGCAGTGGGAGCAGAGGGAATGGATGGGTTGGTATGAGAAGTAGGAGTAGGAGGAGGAGAAGAGGAAGCGGGAGAGAAGTAAGAGGCATTGGCAAAGAAGGTGACATCCGCAGAGACAAATTGCTTGCGGGTAACAGGGTCAAAGCAGCAATATCCTTTCTGAGTGGGAGAGTAGCCCAGAAAGACACATTTGGTGGCACGTGGTGAGAGTTTGTCACGGGTGGCAGCGGGAGAGTGCACAAAAGCGGTGCACCCAAAGATGTGTAGAGGAAGAGGAAAGGGATCCTTGTCGGGATAAAGAATGGAGAAGGGGTAGCACCGTGGAGAACTGTGGAGGGAAGGCGATTGATGAGATAGCAGGAGAGGAGGACAGCATATCCCCAATAGGAGCGAGGAACATGCATTTGAGTCATCATAGTGCGAGCGACATCAAGAAGGTGACGGTTTTTGCGTTCCGCCACCCCATTTTGTTGGGAGGTGTAGACACAACTTGTTTGACGAATAACACCATGGTGAAGACAAAAGGAGGAGAAGTCGTGGCTAAGATACTCCTTAGCATTGTCAGAACGAAGGAGTTTAATAGACGTATCAAACTGAGTCTTAACCATAGAATAAAAGGAGGTCCAAACAGAGAACAGCTCGGAGCGATCTTTGAGAAGATATACCCACGTACATCGAGAGAAATCATCAATGAAGGTGACAAAATAGGAACTACCCCGACCGATGGTGAGGTTAGGAGCGGGTCCCCATATGTCAGAGTGAACGAGGTCGAACGGACGGGAAGAGCCCCGACTTTGCGTTGGGGGGAAGGATGAGCGGTGATGTTTGCCAAGTTGACATGCATCACAGTTTAGAGGAGGATGATGAGGAGGGAGGTGCGGGAAGAGCTGGCGGAGAATTCGGGGAGGAGCATGTCCAAGGCGAAGATGCCATTGGAGAAGATCTGTAGAGGAGGAGGAGAAGGCGGAGAAAGCAGAAACGTTGTCGAGGAAGTAGAGGCCACCACTCTCAGTCCCGGTAGCAATCGTCCGTTGGGAATCCGGATCCTGAAAGGTACAAGAGGTAGGGGTGAATATGACAGAACACCTTAGTTGCTTGCATAAAGAAGTAACTGATAATAAGTTGCACGGAAACTTGGGCACATAGAAGGTATCAGCCAGGCAGAGAGAGGGAGTGACTTGAACCATGCCCGTCCCATGGACCGGGGAGGGAGATCCATCAGCAATAATGACCGGGGGCAACTGAGCATGTGTGTCAAGAAGAGAGAAATATTGAGGATTGCCGGTCATATGATTGGTTGCACCAGAGTCGATGAGCCATCTGCCGTGAGTAACAACATGAGCACTACCAGAAGAGGTGACCACGGAGGCGGACAGGCCTGAGGAGGGAAAAGCCATGGAGGCAAGAGAGGAGCAGGCCGCGATGATAAGAACAAGCCGCAAGAAGAGAAAAGAGCACCAAGCCGGGCGAACAGCAACAGGTCGGGCGGCTAGGAAGGCCGCTACCAAGAAGCAGAGCAAAGCAGAGGGAAAGAAGTCGCACGGCTTGAAAAAGTCGGGCGAACAGAGGAGAACAGGTCGCACGGCAAAAGATGAGGCCGGCGCGACTAGCAAGCAGGAACGGGTAGAGGGGAATAACAAGTAGCGCGAACAGCAGCGGCTAGCAAGAGGTCAAAGGCACAGCGGGGAAGAGGTCGCGCGGACTAAAAAGGCCGAGCGAACAGAAGAGAGGAGAAGGGCAGGTGACCGCGACCAAGATGGGGGTGAGAAAGGAACAACCCGCACGGTCAGGCAGATCACAGCAGCAAACCGCGAGTATAGGGGCAAGCGGAGATGGGGAAAGCAGAAGCGGACAGGGAGAAGAAGTCCGCAGCGGGTAGACACAAGCCGCAAAGACTATGAGAGGCAAGAAAGAGCAAGGAGCGCGACGACAAGGAAACAGGTCGCTGCGAAAAGGCACCAGGAGAAGAGAACAAGAAGCAAGCCGCGCGAACAGAGCAGCGGACAGAAACAAGCCGCGCGGATAGAAGCAAGCCGCGCGGACAGAAGAGAAGGCAAGCCGCGAACAAGTCGCAGAACGCGGAAAACAAGCCGCGAACAACAGAGAGCGCACAGAATCAGGAGGAAATGACCGTGTCCTCTGATACCATGTTAGAAAGTAGCGAAAAGAAGCGAAAAGTAGAGAACAAGCGGATAAGCTTTTGAATAATTGAAACTTTATTATCCAAAAAATGTATCTATTACAATGGTATGCCCTCCTTTATATAGAATGGAGGAGAGATGAGAGAATACAAATAAGAGATGTGGGACTAAAATTTACAGGACTAAACGGACTATACAAAACAAACCGCACAAGCCGCGCGGTTAGATAGCAGGGCTAACCGCACGGCTACCACCAGAGAGGAAGAGAGACCGCCAGAGTAGACCGCCAGACCGCCCGGCCTCCAAGCCGGCTGAGACAAACCGCCAGACCGCGCGGTCTTCAACCCGCCAGGACAAACCGCCAGACCGCCCGGTCACCAACTTCAACAGGCCGGTTTTGGCCATGCCCGATTTTAACCAACCGTTCGTCGTGGAGTGCGACGCCTCGGGCACCGGGGTCGGCGCGCTTCTCATGCAATCCGCCCGCCCCATCACCTATTACAGCCGCGGGTTCTCGACCTCCATTCGGAGCTGCTCGGCGTACGAAAATGAACTCATGGCTCTCGTCCTCGCCGTCCACCATTGGCGCCCGTATCTCCTGGGTCGGCCGTTCGTGGTCCGGACGGACCATCATAGCCTCTGCTATCTCCTCCAGCAAAAGATTGCCACACCCGCACAGCAACTGTGGACCGCCAAACTTCTGGGTTACGACTTCTCGATCGAGTTCCACTCCGACAAGACTAATCGGGCGACTGACGCTCTCTCCCGCCAGCCGCACGCACCAGAGTTAACGGCCCTTACTCGGCCAGTGTGAGAAGAGGGCGCGGATGTCCAGGAGGGAGTCGAACGGGATCCCGTGCTTGACCCCATTCGTACAGCTCTGATCGCCCGGCCGCACATCCGCCCTACTCGCTCATTGGAGGACGCTTGTTCTACCGCGACCGCCTCGTCCTATCCGCCAGTTCCGCGTGTATTCCATGGCTTTTGAAGGAATTCCACGTATCCTCGTTCGACGGCCATGCCGGCGCGTTCTGCACCTATCGCTGCCTCGCCGCTTTATTATTTTGGCCGCATATGTTTCGCCAGATCAAGACTTATGTTGCCTCCTGCCTTCCTTGTCAGAATGCCAAGTATGAGTCATTATTTCCAGGGGGTCTGCTGCAGCCCCTTCCAGTGCCCGAATGCATTTGGGAGGACATTGCTATGGATTCCATCACCCGGTTACCGTATTCGGCCGGGTTCGACTGCATTTTGGTGGTCGTAGACCGCCTCTAGAAGTACAGCAACTTTATTCCCCTACGCCACCCCTACACGGCCGCCCCCGTGGCGTACTGTTTTATTGTCGGGATCGTGCGGCTTCACGGCTTTCCGCACTCCATCGTCAGCGATCGGGACCCGCTCTTCTTGAGCAGCTTTAGGACCACTCTTTTCCACCTGCAGGGCACTCGCCTTCGAATGAGCACCGCCTACCACCCCCAAACGGGCGGGCAGTCCGAAGTCCTCAATCGGTGTCTTGAAACCTACCTTCGATGCTTTATTGGAGAACGGTCAGGCACCTAGGTGAAATGGCTCCCATGGGCCGAATATTCATACAACACGACTTATCATTACGCCGCCAACACCTCCCCCTTCGAAGCAGTCTACGGCCGCTCACCTCCTTCTATTATCCGGCACCTTCCGGGCGAGTGCCCCGTGGCCGGCCTAGCAGCTCACCTCTAGGATCGGGACACCATTCGAGACAGCTTGAAGCAGCACCTCCGTCGTGCCCAGGCCAAAATGACGTCATTCGCAAACCGGAAACGCCGGGACTTGCAGTTCGCTCCGGGCGAGAAGGTGTTCATTAAGCTCCATCCTTACCGCCAGCTCACAGTCGCCCGCCGCGCTTGTCCCAAGCTGGCACCACGGTTCTTTGGCCCGTTTGAGTGCTCAGTCGGATTGGGGTTGTGGCCTACCGTCTTCGCTTACCGGACGGCAGCCGGATTCACCCCGTGTTCTACGTCTCGCAGCTTCGTCGGGTTATCGGCGATCACCCCACCTTGGACCACATTCCCGCCGACCTTGATTTCTCCGGTTCGGCACCCTTGTACCCGGCGGCTATTCTGGATAGTCGGTCCCCCCACCCCAGCACCGGTGCTCCCGAGGAAGTCCGGGTGGCCTGGCAACATCGGCCTCCGTCGGCAAGCACATGGCTACTCCGCGAGGATTTTTGGCGTCAATTTCCGGACTTCTGCCTTGAGGACAACACGAATTTTGCAGACGGAGGCATTGTTACCGAACTGCATGACGACGAGCCGCCGTGGAGGGTGTACGCACGACGACCACGCACGCAGGAGGGCGGTGGTGTTGCCGCGGTGTCGCCGGGCGATTCTGACCGCGGTATCGCCCGCGGTAGAGCGCACTCGCGGGAGACCCGAGAACGGGTTAAGGGGGAAGCTAAGAGTGTTTTGGCCTAAGGGCATTCTAGTCTTTTTGTTTGGTTGTGCCTCATTATATAAGAGGACTATTGTAACCCTAATGTTTTATCCTTGGATCATCTATCAAGTAAAAGGGGGCTGAACCCTCTCCTTCTCTCTCCCTTGCTCCTCCTCTCCTTCCCTAACCGGCCTTCTCTCTCTCTCTCTCGCCGGATTCTCCCTCTTGTGTTGTAGCGGTAACACTGTGTCTGCATGTCTAAATGTCTCGGGTGATGCATATTATAAACTTTGTTTTGGTGAAAATCCCGAATAGGGAAAGCATGTAGGCCACACCAACGTCTACAAAGATGTCAAGGAATCATGCGAAGATCAAGCATCACTTTCCAAATTTTTTGATCGTGTAGGAATGAAAGGAGACGGAGAGGGAGAGAAGACTGACATTGGGAGTAACGAGACCCCAAAGTAAGTGAAGGAGGTTGTGAGACTCACACTCGAGGAAAAAAAGAGTCGCTCGCATTGCCAAGGAGGCAGCTGATGCAGTGGCCGCAGAGTTAGCACAGGCGGAGCGAGATTTTGAAGTCCTGAATAAGAAAGAAGCAGAGGATGCCACGAGAATTGTTGTGTTGAAGCGTGAGAGGGAGAAGGCGATCCAGGATCAAATCAACGAGACGGGGGAATGGGAGGCCAAGATCGAGGAGGAGAAGAGAAGTAAGAAAAATGAGGATGATGTTGAGGAGGCGGAGAAGAGGAAGAAGGAATAAGAGGAGGTTGCGCGGGCCAAGGACTTGTCCAAAAGAAAGGTTGTCGCCAAATATGGCGAGAAGAAGAAGGGTGAGAAAGAGGCGGGGAAGGAAGAGAGGGAGAAGTGAGAAAAACCTAGAAGAAGAAGAAGGCGACAACAAACAAGGCTGTCGTGGTTGTGGCGAGTAAACTCGCCAGGGGGACGACAAGCGAACCTGCAGAGCCGACAGTTCCTCCGGTAGATGAGGTTGTTCTTAGGAGAAAAACCTTTGATGTTGTGACAGAGGCCAGGATCACTAGAGATGCGGGTCTCGCCACCGCTCTCTTCATAGACAAAAAATCATCGGATCCCAGGGTGTGAATCCTCCCTTCACGAGGAGCGAGACCCCTCCGCCCCCTTGCGAGGAGCGAGACCATTGTCATTGAGCAGGAACTCACTGCTAAGGAGATGGAGGCCGAGGAATGGAGGATAAGAGAGATCGATACGTAGTTAAATGCGATCTCGGTTTTCAAAGTTTTGCAAGAATTGCTGACTTCAGCACCCAAGCCTCCGCAAAAATGGAGCAGTATGTTCTCGGAGGACAGTGAGTTCGTAGAGACGGCCGAGCTGAAGTGTCGTCGTTTGGCTAAGGAGAAAGCTGAAAAGAAGCAGCTCGCTACCGCTGACGCTATTGACCCCACCATCCCTAAGCTTGCACTTCTTTCCGTATCAGTTAAGGATGACAAATACGCTCCTATGGGATCGTCAAAGGGTGATAGGGATGTTCTCCCAAAGATTCTCGCCATCCGGTGAGTACCTCAGGTTTTTCTGCTCATTTTGATTGTTTCTGAGTGTTGCAGATGGACTTATTTTGACCTCGAACTAGTCTACCTTGTTATGCGGGTGCGAGACTGCTCCTTGAAGATTCCCCTCAACATGGTTATACCGATGAGTAAACAGAGGTCTCAATCAGAGGTCTCAATCTGATGAGATTTTGCGGCTGCGTCCGTGGAGTCGGATCATCGATCCGAGCATGCTATATATGGTAAGTCGTCAATCAGCCCCGAATGGACCCAAAGCCCGTCCTCCGCTGCGGGTCCACGTCTCCGCTTCACATCATTCTCCCCGACTTGAAAGAATTCATCTTCTGATGAATAAAGATTACAATTCTTTCGATGTAAGCTAGGTAAGACTCAATGAGGCCCACCAGAGGTCGTCCAAGTGTCGCCGATGGAAAGTGTTCTCGCCAATTAGCTCACCCCGACTGAAAAGCTATCATCGCCGATGAATGAAGACGACCGTATTGAAGTCGAAGTACATGGGTGAATCGATCAAGTTTTGCTGCAAGTATTTATGTGTCATCAGCGTCTATAATAGGAACGTACTGGTGGAATCTTGTCTCCGTAATGCACTCAACACTTAATTTACGAGTGGTGGATCCCGGTGCGATCGACGGGGCCGTAGGTGGAACCAAAGAAGACGAGTCCTCGGGTGGGTGAGTGTTAGAAATGGGTGAACTGTGGTGGCCATCAGACATGGGTGGACTATGAGGATGGTAAGACAACGTGAGTGGAGGTGTGGGCGGCTGGGGTTTCCCACTGTTTGGGTCCACATTCTTGCGAGACTCGTAGTATGATGTCAGATCTTCAACATTAAATATCAGATGAATACTCATACTTGAAGGGATATCAAGAACATAGATATTTGCTTCGATCCGTCTCATGATTATGTGGGGATCCATTCGCCCAACGCTCAAACGTTTAGCAGGCCTCGCACGTAGCCTCACAACGCGGATTCTCACCATCACCTGCCCGCTTTCATGAAATGCCTACCCTTGCCAAAGAACATCCACATGCGATTTATAGAATTTATTACCAATATTGATTTTCCGTCGGACCGACTCATATAACACATGCAAATGATGAACATGCAAATCAATGGACTCATGTAAATAATGCAAATGAAGAATGAACGACTCAACAGACTCATGCAGATAATGTAAATGAGGCGAATAAAACATGAAAGCCATGATACGCTCGCTAGGGGAGAATCCAATATTGATCGAGATGTCTCTAAAATGTGGTGGCCTATCAGGAGGTTCTCTCGGTGGAGTGTACAAAAATTCATCTCGTATGTGCCGAGTGTTCAGGTGACCGTGCGAAACATCTACACTCAAATACAAGCTCGTAAAGAATTGAATGTCTCTGAGGGAATGTGACACATCAGAGGGCTCGTCAGGAGGTACGTATGAAAAGTCATCGCGAATGCGACAACCACTTGAGTGAAAATCATGTACACCGACTAGAAGATGTGGCTCTATAGTAGCGAGTGTCCCCGAAAGTAAAAAACTCGTCTGGTGGGTCAGTAGGTGGTGCGACCCAAAACTCATTGAGAGTGCGATGTGTTAGCGAGTGTTGCCCTAAATACTTGATGCTCCACACAATATCCGTCCTCTTGGCCAAGGCTAAGGATGACAATGAAAGAGGAGTCAATAAATCGATACCCATACATTAGTGTCTCACCCGAGTCTTATCCTCACCAGGATGTGGCGGATCATCAGGAGGCTCAAAAGGGGGCTCGTCATAGAACTCGTCACTAGGGTCAAGGTCCTCCAGATGAGTACCATCGTAAAGGGTCATGTCCCCGTGAATGGGTGACATAGCCACTACGAGCTCAACCCCGGGCTCTGGGCTCCCAGCCATGATTTAACTCAGAGCAATGATAAGGGGAGAGGGGCATAGAACTACTCTCAAGAATGAGTCTTTTGGTGCGACGTCAAGAGATGAGTTTCTGGTAGGGATGTTAACTAATCCAGACATGACATAATAGGGGGTGCCGGTGAGGGACACGACACTATAGACTTAATAGGTCGCTCATACTCACTCTCAGTCGGAGTCACAAGAGGCGGGTCAAAAACAAGTGGCAGACCACTCATCAGACTACGTACCTCACTGAGTTGAGACATCCATATCAAGTGTCATTTCGATCATGTCTAACAAAACATTGATAGGCAAACTGGTGACTTCGGTGTGGGAGGGACTTGTACTGTGGAGGTCAAGGCGAGAATCCAATCGACCAGCTTTTGCGAATCTCAAAGACTGTTCATAACGAAGGGAGAGCTGATATGTCTGCTTGAGAGATTTCGAGCTATGATAAACCGCCTCAGTACGCATGTCAGATCAAAGTCCACACCGAAATCGGGAAGTGGTCATGGCTGGACACTCTTGGATATCACTCTTCACAACTAACTCATGAAAACGATCTTTGTACACAGCGACAGACACAAATCCTTGCTGAAGAGAAAATAATTGCTCGAGCAAGCGACTTCGATACGACGATGACAGATACGTCTGACACAATTTACACTTCATGTCTATCTAACTAGTGATGCGATGAAGAAGATCTCGCTCGCGAGTCCTCTCAACGCTAGACAAATATGCCCTCGCTTGATCTAAAAGCCTAAATTTCTCAAACTTGATGTTACGCTCATCGAATAACTCCAAATGATCAAAATAATACTCCATATCCACGAGCCAATAACTGAAAGACTCGGGACTCGATGAGCTTTCAAAAGAATGGGCAATAGTACGAAGCTGATTTTCAAGATCTCTCTCAAAACGACGATCCTTATAATAATCATCCCTAGGGTAATCGGGTCGTGCTGAATGATCAACATGATCCGCTCACGTGCATGGATATGAACGACAACAATCATCATACTGATCGTGTTTAGCACAGGGAGATCGTGTCGGTGGATCAACACAATCTCTAGAAATGGTGTGCTGCGATCGAGAATAATCATCGTAGTAGCATGACGATCTCCCTGAAGGGGCTCTATGGGAGCGTGTGTTAGTGGGCTCAAAACCTCCAAATGGAGGAGAGGAATATTGGTGATACATAGACATGATGAAACTTATAGACTCTACAACTACGTGTCAAAAGTGCGCCCAACCTTGCTCTGATACCAATTGACGCAAGACAAATCTATAGGTGACGGATGTAACGTTGCCCAAACCCTACATGCAATGCAATGTCCGACAATTAAGCATTAAATTATTTAATCGCACACGCATGATTGTGACAAAAGCAAAATACTTTGTTATAGCAAGCTAGTTAAGTTTTCCTCCCCGTGGAGGGCCAAAGTGAGCACGCGGCAAATAGACCTTGCAAATCATAATAATAATTTAAAAACAAACCACCACAATACAATATATCCAAAAAAACATGATTCCCAATCCAATATAAAATGTTGAAAATAATAGTCAAATACAACAAAGACTCACCGAATAGTGGGCTGGCCAAGACAATGAAGATTTCGGAGCCGGGTGAGTTTTGCCGGCGATCCAATGTGGAATCAGAGGCAGGAAAACGACGTAAGTAGCTGTCCTCTGCAGTGGAAGGCGTGATCAGGCCGGGAATGAATAGATCCGACTATGCGGGGGTGGATTCGGGCGAGGGACGGATGAATACGGTGTTTCGGAGCCGATCCGGGCTAAGGAATGAGGGGAGGGTGAGGGGAAATGGCAGATTGAGGCTGAAATAGTCCAGATCTGGATTGATCAGGAAGGGAGGGCTGTGAGAGGTGGTATCACGGGAGGGGAGGGGTTGGCGTCAAGGGGAATTAGGGCTTGAAGGAGTTAGTTGCTGTAGATCTAAGAGGGAGGGTTAGCAGTGGCTTTGGAGGGTGAAGGAGGTGGCTATTCTGGACAAAGAGGGATGGAGGAGGTGGTTTCCACAGAGGAAGGGGAAGGGGCGAATTCCGGTGGCTTCAGGGGAGGGGGTAAGGCTGGTGGTGGAGGGGATTGGGTGGTTGTGGCCTTGGCGTAATGGATGGGAGGAGAAAAAAGGGGGAGGTGGGTGGCTTCAAGTTAAGGAGGGGGGGGGGGGTTCGGCTGCTGTAGGAGTTGTTGGAAATCAGGCGGTCGACTTTTTGGGGGTTGTAGGGGCTGCAGATGAGGGTTTCGGAGGGGAAAGAGGGAGTGTAGTGTTAGGGGGTACCTTGGGGAGAGAGATACAATCCTATGAATCGTCACCTAGGGTTCCATGGAGTCGGTACAGTGGAGGGATCGCGAATCGGGGAATTCTCTTCTCAAAATTCTGTAATGCCTCAAATTATCCCCCTACACATCTATTTATAATAATAAGAAAGTTAAGACATCTCATCATCAACGACTATGATTGGTCGGAGGTGAGGCCACTCAAATACAACAAATAAAATGCAAAAATAACAAAACAATATATGAAATCGGTTCGCAACACAAATTCGGATGCATTCGCGGAGTCGGATCATCGATCCGGGCACACTATATATGGTAAGTCGTCAATCGGCCCCAAAAGGGCCCAAAGCTCGTCCTCCGCTGCGGGTCCACGTCTCTGCTTCTCATCAAGAAACATCCCGGATATACATACAATCTACATCGAAATATAATGCGCTTCTTACAGTGGTCCAATTTTGTTAAACACACCAAATCAACGTACGTCTATTTCATAAATTATAGTGCTTTGAATAGTATTTTAATTAGGCTTTTCAAATTCGATTCGACACCAATTCAGCGTGCGTCAATTTCATAAATTGACGTGCATATAATAATTGTTCAATAAGTCTCTTCGATTCCAATTTGACATATAATTACTCCTAATCACTATTTAATTAATTCCCAATTAATTAATCATCATTATGGACTTGGTTCTTCACTTATGATCAATACAAGTATAAACTAATACAATTATTTATCCAATTTCTCTACGTTCGTAATGTGTGACTCTGTAAGTTCTCATTCCGTTGACAACAAGATTAATCCCTTGATAATTTTTAGATCACAACTTCCAACATATTCAAACACTATGGGATTGTACCCGCCCAGATTGTTCATGTCTCACTCCCGGTCCTGACCTCTTTCGCTATATACTTTCGGTTGGAGAGGGTTTCATGGAGCATGACAATTTTCGAGAACCTGTTTTCAATCAGGTCCTACCCAATAAGATTCATTATTGGGTTCAACACTTTGCCTTTTCAGAGTGGATCTCGATCCCTTTGGTTATAGGCCTTCAATGAGAACTGAGAGGGCCTTTGTCACCACTGGTCCTAAGGGATTGCGATGGAGATTGCCGATTTCATCGCCAACAATCCGCTGGACGTGAATTATCTCATGTCACTTATAAACGAAGTCGCTAACTTCAATCCAACGGAGGGTAAGAATACGTCCAACGAATACTTGTGGTACATGGTGTTGTGAAATCTAATATTTTTCCTTTGTTGCAGTTAGTCTTGTCCTCCTGGGTAACCGTCCTTACCGCCATGAAGGATATTTAGACCCCAAGAATAATTCGGAGATCTCAAAAAAGGAGATAGTCAGTTCAAAGAAGAAGAGGAAAGCAATTCCAGATATAGATAGTCAGTTTGCAGACACTGATATTCAAAGAAGAAGAGGAAAACAATTCCAGATATCGGTGAGTCCTCGGCTATGCCGAGGATGTGATCTTGCCAGACTGAAGAGAACTGGTAATCCCTTTCCCCACATTGTCGTGGGTGTTTTGGACTCAGAAGGTCAACCATTGGTCTTGTAGGATGATGAGAGACATCGCTTCTTGGTGTGCTCGTGTCTCCCCTCTTATAAGAGTTCGTCGAACGTGTTCCATTTCCTTCACTTGCTGTATAACAAAGGGGAGGTCGATGATCGGCAAGACATCAACCTTCCCAATCTCCCGAACATGACGGCGAGACATATGATCTATGAAGCGCGGATACTTCCCCGAAGGCAGCGTACCCGTACCAGATACGTATCCGGTACCGATACGTACCGGATACTCGACGGATACACCTATGTGGAAACACTTGGACTTAGCACATCATTCTGCATATTGTGATAGAAGTCTGTTTTTTAGAGTAAACAAAAGTTGGTTCTATGCTAGGAAGTGTTGATGCGTCCAAATAAGTTGTGTATTTGTATCTAGTATGTTTCTGGTACTTGTACGCTTTTGTTACAATTACCTGTATTGAACGTGTTGATACGACACAAGTTATTAACAAAATGACAAACTTGTCTCGAGACTAACCGAAGATTGAAGATGTTGATCTCCGCCAATAAGAAGAAAGAAAGACCGATAAGTAAACTTAGGTTTAATTTTATCTCTTTTGATTAAACATATAAGATGTTAATTTTGTAATATTTATGAATGCTTAATGTTTGAAAATTTCATGTTATGTTGCATTGATTTATAGACTTGTACTTCAAGTTTCGATTTATGTTTGATGTTTTGAGAACTATTTATTGCACTTGTGATATATATATATATAATATTTGTTATAACGTATCATGACGTACCCATTTCCTTTTTTTAAAATTTTGTCGTACCGCCGTGCCGGGTACGTATCGTACCCGATACCCGTACCGGTGCTTCCTAGCATATGATGTGCAACCTTGTAATTAATCTTCACACCAGTGCTCATATAACACATATATTGGACAGACTTCAACGGGCAAAGAGAACGACATGCTTCAAATGAACAATGAGGAAAGGATGTTGCGAGTTCTCTGTTCTTTGATCTTTTCTTTTACTGAAGACGAATACTTCTTTGTTGCATATCCTGCGCCGAGAATTGAAGTAGAAGAAGGTGAATCCCTTCACCCCGGAGAGCGCAGAAGATGTGAAAAAGCCAGCAGGCTCTTGTAGATCATTGTCGACGAGACCATTTCAGAGCTTGAGAAAAGGGGATAATAAAGGATGAGTTTGTTGGAATGACTTATGTCGAACTCTATCCAGGTGTTTCAGGCGCTGAGTTTAAATTTTCCTCTAGCAGTGAGACAAAGCCAAATTGAATCTGGTTTGGCATAAGGCATCTATGCTAGATAGAGTTTGTCCTCGGAGAGGATATCTAGTTGGGCATAAGATATCCATGTTATTTTCAAAAGCTTGTTCTCAGAAAGGTCCCTTGACAGTGGCAATATATTTATTAATGCGAGCTAGAGTTGTTCTATCACTTTGATCAGTCGGCCACTTATGCAAGTCACGATCAATTCTGATGAGAGCAATCGTGGTGAGTCTTACAACAAATGATCGAGGGAGCAACAAATACCCGCGAGAGATTCATAAACTTGAAGAACAACTCGAGAAATTGGATTATGATACCATTACACAACCACGATTCAATTCTAGCTGAGTTGTGATTATGGTGGGTGTTACGCCCATCGATCTCAATTCAAGGAGGCTCAATCAAGTTTCCATGACAATCCCTAGGGAAAAGTAACCCGCTTAAAGTCCTTCACAAGATCGGATCTGGAGATCTTGATTCATGGAGGATAAAAGTAAGCTTCGTAGAGATCTCTCCATGTGTTTGTATAGTAAATTAAAAAGGTACATGGAAAGCTGAAATGTAAAGTATATGCTCCAAAATCAAGAGAAGAATCTCTTCATGCCATCGCCGCTCTAGGTGTTCAGGATGTCTTCACGTTATAAGTCTGCAGAAGATAACCTCCAATTTTCAGCGCTTCTTTGGCGATGAAAGAACCTGCCCGATTGGGGTTGATCTTCCCAACCGAGATCTTCTTCATGCCACATCCACCTTTTTCATTACAAGTTCTGCAGTGACAGACTATTTTACCATAATATTATTGTCGAAGTATTTTGTTATTCTTCTTTTCGCCTCTTCTTGCCGAATGACAACTAGATCTCTCAATTCCTCGATTAGATTTAGACCGCGCATTAGGTCATCTTCATTTTCTTTCATCCACTCTTCATTTTCCTGATTGGATTGGAGAACCCTTGAGCTTATTACCTCAAATTCCATTGGAATGAGTGCCTCAGATCTGTGTGAGAGCTTTAAAGGTGTCTCCACTGTAGCTGAGGTTGGAGTCGTCTGGACATCCCAAAGCACGGAAGGGAGTTATTCAGCCCAGTTAACTATGAAATTTTCTGTATCTTTTTTAGCAGGTTGACGATCAACTTTTTAGCTGTCTCAATCGTTACTCCTGGGATGATGAACCGTGGAGTAGTGGAGCCTAATCCCAATTGTTTTCCGAAACTCTTTAGTTCATCATTAAATAATTGGGGACCGTTATCAGTGATGAGTGCCATCTGGATTCCATGTCGACAAACGATCTTCCTCCAGATGAAATTCTTTATTATCTGGGTTCTTGTTTTTGTTAATGCCTTCACCTCAATCCACTTGTTGAAATAGTCAATCATCTTTTGCATGTATCTTCTCCACCCATTCATCATCGGGAAGGGTCCAAGGAGATGCATTCCCCAAATTGTAAAGGGTCAATGTGTGGAAATCGAACGTAGTTGTTGGGCAGACTTCAGTTATAGGGGAGCAAACTTCTGACATTGAAAACACTTTCTGGCATATTGATTTGCATCCCGTTTCATTTTGGCCCGAAGTAGCCTTGCATGAGTATTCTCTTCTCCAGGGTACGCCCTGCTGAGTTACTCCCACATTCCCCTGAGTAATCTCCTTTAATATGATATATACTTCTTCTTTTGAGATACATCTTACTAGTGGCGAGAGGAATGTTCTTCGGTATAAGGTCCCTAAGTGAAGGAAGTAATATGCCACCTTGAATCTAAACGTCTGTTTATTGGCAGGATTGGATGATACTCTCCGGCGGGTAGAAAGTGGATGAATCAATCCATCCACGATGATCGTTGATCAATCTCCATTACCTCTCCTTCCTCAATTGTTGGATGCAAAAATTTTGTGAGCCCCTTCTGATAGAAGCCCATATTTGGCTATCTCGTCAACCTCTGCACTCTTTACCCGTGTGATATGTTCGGTATTGAAGGTTCTGAAGTTTTCAATGTCTTTTTTCAACACCACCAGATACTTATTTTGAATTGGATTTCGTGTCTCGAAGGTACACTCTTCACCTGGGAAGCCATTAACAATGAATCCGTTTGTACTTCAATGTCTTCTACCTCCAAATACTTTTCCAATCTTAACCTAGTGATGAGTGATTCATATTCGGCTTGATTGTTCGCGGTGGAGAAATATAATCTGTCGGCTTACTCAATTCAAACACCGTTTGGATTGATGCGAAGACTCGTGCTCCAAAAGAATTCTTGCCAGATGCTTCATCTAGGTATATCATCTAGGATAGAGGGACTGTGATTTCGCTTGCCAGGTTATTTTCTTCGAAAAATCTATCACGAAATCTGTGAGAACCCGAGACTTGATTGACATGCTTGGAGTCTATGGGATATCCAATTCTCCGAGTTCAATTGCTCATTAGCCAATCTCTCGGAGTGCTTTGGTTTCTCCAAGATACTTTTAGGTGATGATATGTCACCGCCTGGACGGAATGACCTTGGAAATAGGGGCAAGTCTCTGTGCTGAAATGATTAGGGATAATCCCGACTTTTCCAAGATCGGATATCGCATGATAGAAAAACCCACAACCAAATTAACTAGGGAATCTATCTGAGCCAGTGGGTAACAATTTTTAAGGCATGCTTTATTTAACATAGTGTAGTTTACACATGTGCGTCACTTATTATTTGTAAGAACCGAACAAAAACAAACCGAAATGGTTTTAACTGAAACTTTATTATCCGAAAAAAGGTATATATTACAAAGGTATGCCCTCCCTTATATAGAATGGAGGAGAGATGAGAGAATACAAAAAAGAGATGTGTGACTAAAAATTTACAGGACTAAGCGGACTATACAAAACAAACCGCACAAGCCGCGCGGTTAGACAGAAGGGCTAACCGCACGGCTACCACCAGAGAGAAAGAGAGATTGTCAGGGTAGACCGCTAGACCGCCCGGTCTCCAAGCCTGCTGAGACAAACCGCCAGACCGCGCGGTCTTCAACCCGCCAAGACAGACCGCCAGACCGCCCGGTCACCAACTTCAACACTCCCCCTCAAGCTGGAGCATATATATCGATCATGCCCAGCTTGTCACAAACATGAAGAAACGAGGCGGAAACTGGCTTGGTGAAGATGTCAGCCAGCTCTTTATCAGAAGTGACAAATGAAGTGCAAATTTGTTCCTTTAAGATCTCTTCACGAATGAAATGACAGTCGACCTCAACGTGCTTTGTTCTTTCATGGAAGACCGGATTTTTGGAGATGTATATGGCGGCCTTGTTATCACAGAACATAGGTAGAGGATGGTTGTAGACCTCTCCTAAATCTATCATGAGAGCCCGCAGCCATTTTAACTCACAAGTGGTCGACGTCATACTGCGATACTCAGCTTCTGCACTGGACCTGGAGACAACAGACTGCTTCTTGCTCTTCCAGCTCACCAGATTTCCCCCAACAAAGGTGCAAAAACCTGAGGTTGACTTGTGATCCCCTTTGTCATCAGCATAACTTGCATCTGAGTATGCTTCAATTCTCAGATGACCATTCTTCTGAAAAAGTAATACTTTCTCAGGCGCTGCTTTGACATACTCCAAGATCCGCAATGCAGACTGTAGATGGCACTCCCTAGGTGCTTGCATGAATTGACTCACCTTGCCCACAGCATAGGAAATGTCGGGCCTGGTCACTGTGAGATATATGAGCTTACCAACCAGACGCCTGTACCGCGAACTATCTGAAAGAGGAGGCGAATCATCTGTCCAGGTTTTGTCTTCTCCAGTTGCCATGGGGCATCGGGCAGGTTTTGCTCCAGTCAATCCTGCCTCTTTTAAAAGATCAAGGGCATACTTACGCTGAGAGAGAACTAAGGAGTCGGGCTTCCGAGAGATTTCGATCCCCAGAAAGTACTTTGGAGAGCCCATATCTTTCGTGATCAGATGTTGGCGAAGATGTCGCTTTGTCAGGGCTACCCCTTTCTGGTCATCGCCAGTGAGAAGAATATCATCGACGTACACAACAAGAACAACCAGCCCCGAAGGAGTTTTGCGAATAAATAGAGAGTGATCATCAGAGCTTCGCGCAAAACCAACGGCTGCCACGATGCCGCTGAACTTGTCAAACCAAGCTCGAGGGCTCTGCTTGAGGCCATAAATTGCATTCTTCAGCCGGCATACTCGTGTCTCCCCCTGAGCAACATACCCAGGAGGTTGCTCCATGTAAACGGTCTCGTGAAGATCACCATAAAGGAAAACATTCTTGACATCCAGCTGAGAAATCGGCCAATCCCTATTTACCGCCACAGAGAGAAGGACCCGGATAGTGCTGAGACGAGCCACGAGGGAGAAGGTGTCAAAGTAATCAACCTCATAGGTCTGAGTAAAGCCCTTAGCAACAAGACGAGCCTTATACCGATCCACAGTGCCGTCTGGGCCAAATTTGACCACAAAGACCCAGCGACAGCCAACAACATCAGTACCGAAGGGAGGAGGAACAAGAGTCCATGTACCCCGCTCCGTGAGGGTCGTCATTTCCTCATCCATGGTCAGCTTCCAGTGGGGAATAACAAGGGCCTCCTGATAGGAACGAGGCGTGGCAGTGGCAGAGATAGCCAGCGCAAAGGCCCTGCGAGAAGGGGTAAGACGATCATATGAAACAACAACAGCAAGGGGGTGTAGGGTACATGTCCGCACCCCTTTGCGAAGAGCCACAGGGAGATCCAGGTCGGCGGCCCCCTCGGTATCCGGAGCTTCCGTGGCAGAGAGAGCTGGCCCGGGAGAAGAGAGCGACGGCGGCAGAGAGGATGGAGACGGAGGTGGAGAAGTGAGAGAGAGAGGTGGAGCGAGAGGAGGGGACGAAGATGGAGGAGGGGTGGATATCTCGGTAGGAGACGAGGGAACGAAGGGAATAGCAGGAGAATCAGAAGCTGGGGGAAGAGGAGAGGAAGCGGGGAAAAGAGAGGAGGAGTCAGCCGAGAAGTAGGAGGCATTCTCGAAGAAGGTAACGTCAGCAGAGACGAACTGCTGACGAAGAACAGGGTTAAAGCAACAATAGCCTTTCTGAGTGGTGGAGTACCCCAGAAAGACACATTTGGTGGAGCGAGGGGATAGCTTGTCACAGGTGGCAGATGGGGTATGCACAAATGCAGTGCATCCAAAGATTCGGAGAGGGAGAGGAAAAGGCTCCCTGCCCGGATACAGAATGAAGAATGGTGTTTTCCCGTGTAGAATGGTAGATGGAATGCGATTGATGAGGTAGCAGACAAGGAGAACAGCATAGCCCCAATAAGAGCGAGGGACATGCATCTGGGTCATCAATGTGCGAGCTACATCAAGGAGGTGACGGTTTTTGCGTTCCGCCACCCCATTTTGTTGGGAGGTGTAAACACAGCTAGTCTGATGAATAATGTCATGTTGCACACAAAAAGATGTAAAAGCATGACTCAGATACTCTTTAGCATTGTCAGAGCGAAATGTTTTAATACACACATTAAACTGAGTTTTAATTAACTGATAAAAAGAGATCCATACATCTAAAAGTTCAGAGCGATCTCGGAGGAGATACACCCAAGTACATCGAGAAAAATCATCTATAAAAGTTACAAAATGAGAACTACCCCGGACAATGGTGAGGGTAGGAGCAGGTCCCCAGATATCGGAGTGGACAAGATCAAAAGGACGAGTAGAGCCCCGACCTTGCTTCGGTGGGAAGGAGGAACGGTGATGCTTGCCTAGTTGACAGACGTCGCATTGGAGAGGAGTACTAGACGGAGGGAGGTGGGGCAGAAGCTGATGTAGAAGTCGTGGTGGAGGATGACCGAGGCGGAGATTCCACTGGAGAAGATCCGGACAAGAAGAGGAGAAGGCGGACAAGGCGGAAACGTTGTCGAGGAAGTAGAGGCCGCCGCTCTCAGTCCCAGTAGCAATCGTCCGGTGGGTGCTCGGATCCTGAAAAGAACAAGAAGTCGGAGTAAATGTCACAGAACACTGAAGCTGCTTGCATAAAGAGGTAACAGACAAGAGATTGCACGGAAACTTGGGCACATAGAGAGTGTCCTCTAGTCGTAGTGACGGAGTAACATGAACCACTCATGTCCCATTAACCGGGGAGGGAGAACCATCCGCAACTAGGACCGGGGGCAACCGATCATGTTGTTCGAGTAAAGAGAAGTACTGAGGATTGTCCGTCATGTGATTAGTGGCACCAGAGTCGATGAGCCATTTACCTTGAGTCACCATGTGGGCACTGCCTGAGGATGTTACAACAGAGGCAGACGGCTTGGAAGAGTCACCGGAGGGGCGAAGATGGGGATGCTTCGTCCAGCAGCGTTCGGAAGTATGTCCGGTTCAGCCACAATGGGAGCAGAGGTAGCGGGAAGAAGCACGACCGCCGGACTGGTGACTGCGGCTACCAGAGCCACTCCGCTGAGTGTGATGAGAATAGTTGTCCGGTGGTGGAGGAGCGGGCAAAAGTGGGCGCTGAAGGAGAGAGGTGACAGCAGCGATGCGGGCAGCGGTGGCATCTAAGGTAGGAGATTCTGCCTCACCCAGAATTTGCTGGCGGATCATGTCATAAGTATCAGGAAGCCGGAGCAGATAACACACAACCAGAAGCTCCTGGAAGTGCTTGTGTTGTTGAGCCAAATCCGCAGAAAAGGGGCGATTCTGAAGATTCTCAGCCCTAAGAGCCTGAACCTGTTGGTAGGCAGCAGCAGGAGACAAGGTAGGACGGGCAAAGAGGTCCGCATACAACGTATAGATGCGGGACGTCTGAGCCCCCTTGGAGTACAGAGCGGCAAGATGAAGCCAAGCGGCCTTGACCGTCTCATCATGACGTATGACGGGAAGGCACTCATCGGAAAGACTGTTCGCGAGCCAAGTACGCACAAGCGCGTCACTCGCATCCCAGTCATCAAAGAGAGGTGAAGTGATAGGAGGTGGGTCATCAACGAGATGGTGGCGTTTGCGTTGTGAGCGAAGTAGAAAGGTGAAAGAGACGCTCCAATCCGGGTAGTTGGAGCCAACAAGCTTGGAAACGCTCCCAAGGTTCCCGGAAGGAGTAGGTGGAAGAGGCGGAGCCGGATTGGTGACAGGGGTGGTGGCAGTAGAGGCATCAGAAAGAGCCATAGGAGCAGGAAAAGGGAAGCCGGGCGGTTAGGAGGGCAACGACAAGGAGAGGAAGAGGCCGCGCGGACAGGGTGCAAACCGGCGAGACAAGCCGCGCAGACAGGGAAGGCACAGAATCAGGAGGAGTAGATCGAGTCCTCTGATACCATGTAAGAACCGAACAAAAACAAACCAAAATGGTTTTAACTGAAATTTTATTATCCAAAAAAAGGTATCTATTACAAATGTATGCCCTCCCTTATATAGAATGGAGGAGAGATGAGAGGATACAAATAAGAGATGTGAGACTAAAAATTTACAGGACTAAGCGGACTATACAAAACAAACCGCACAAGCCGCGCGGTTAGACAGAAGGGCTAACCGCACGGCTACCACCAGAGAGAAAGAGAGATTGTCAGGGTAGACCGCTAGACCGCCCGGTCTCCAAGCCTGCTGAGACAAACCGCCAGACCGCGCGGTCTTCAACCCGCCAAGACAGACCGCCAGACCGCCCGGTCACCAACTTCAACATTATTGGACTTATTAAACATTACAACATTCGAAACCCATTTAGAGTATTGGATTTCCTTGATGCAGTTGGCCTTGAGAAGCTTTGAGACCTCCTGAATAGGTTCCGCTAGAGTTACTGCCACCGCTCCCATGTTCTGTTTGATGGGTCTGAAGGCAGGGTCAATATTGAGACGGTAGCAAGCAACATTCGGGTCTTCCCGAGGCATGTCAGCAGTTGTCCAAGAAAAGACGTCCAAATTGGTGAGGAGACGAGATCAACATGTCTTTATCCTCCTTTTTCAACTCGACGTTGATAGACAAAATTCTTTCTCCATCTTCCCCGTCCACCTGGATGTTCTGGATAGCTTGAACGGCCTTCAGATGAGCACCGCTCTCACATATTTCTCTGCGGGGAGTTCCTATTTGGTGTGTTTTTGCGGGTTCGCAGTAGCTTGGAATCATTCTCCTTCTCCTACCTTTGTGTGTGAGGGCACGTCTCGATCATGTTGACCAAGCTCAGTGATGCAGGAGGGCGCGTAGGGTTTACGCGTCTGTCGGCTTTTTTTCTAGGAACCCTAAATGTATGCAATGATTATATTAATTTTGCTAAAATTTAGAGCGGAATTTGCATAGATTTTAAGAAATGCGGCAACTATTTTTTTATAAAGCATAAAATTGCTATTTTGTTTTAAAAATGATTTTCTTAAATAAAATGGTTCAATTTAAATCCGGAAAGGAAGTTCGCAACTTTCGTTCCGTTCCTTTTGTCGTAGCACAACGAAAATCGTGAACTCCAAATACGTTTCCGTTTGGAGTTTTTGACGTAGCGTTTGCTGACAAAATTCGAGCGAAAAAACCAGCAATGAGTCTAAAAATCCTAAGAGAAAATGTAGACACACGCAAAGAGGGGATAGAAGCAAATTACCCACGGAAAGAGCCGTCTTTCCGTATCCGAAGTCGATGGCGATCACGCGAGGAGTACCTCGTCACCTTCGAACTCCGCTCCGAGGTCGGCCGCTATCGCACACGGGCACCAAGGAACTTAAGCGCTCACTCACACGAGGTGGTTCCACGGAATCACTCAACAAAGCAAAGATGCCACAACTAAACTACCTAAATTCACTCGCTCTCACACAAAAGGTGGAGCCACGTAATCTCAAGCACTCAAGGTGGTTCCACGAAATCTCTAACACACGAACTAAACTTTCACGCTTGTTCACACAAAGAGGCTCCACGTACTCCCTAAGCAATTCAACTACCACCACTACTCACAGTAGCAATCCAATCATCAGCATCCCACTATTTTCTTTAACAACCGAACAAACATAGTAACTTACATTCACTGTTCATCATCTCTTTCAGGAAAGAGAGAAAGAGAGTAGCAAATGTAAAATCAAAAAAAAAAAATAAAATCCCCCCCTTGAGCTATTTCTTCACCAGAACTTCACAGGAAGCAATAAACAAAGTAACCAACAGGTAAACACACATTCAACCACCAGAAATAGTGGAAACATTCAACAAGAAGACCTACAGCAAGGCAAGTTCTATAGAACTGTTACGGGAAGAAAACCTACAGCAAATCTCATCAATCAACAACACCTAAAACCTACAATTGCTCTCACAGAGCTGACACGTGCCTAAGTTCTAACACTAGCAGGAATGAGACACTATTCATCGCCCCCACCAAGCTCACACAGGTAACGCATACATCAATATCAATTTCACATTTTCATCATTCATCAACACCACCCGAAAATACAAACCACATCACTTTTTATAGGGTTACAATCAGAGAGGTAACGAAAGAAAAGGAAAGAAGAAACACTTGCCATGGAAGAGGCTTGGCGGAGCGGGACGTGGGCCGGCGGTTGGAGCTCCTGTCGTGGCCGGATCGGCCATCGTGGGCAGCGGTTGGGGCTCCGAAGGAGGCAGCGGCGTCGTGGGGCTTCACGCGTGCTCGGTTGGGGCTCCGAAGGAGGCGGCGACGTCGTGGGGCGTCACACGTGCAGCGGTAAAGACGAGAGTGGAAGTGGCGCTGGCCTGCGGGATCGGGGCGATGAACAGGAGCACCTTTCCCTTTATTTTGTTGCGTGGCTGACTCGGGCATTCTCCAATCTTAACCTAATTTAATATATATAAGTATATATATATATATATATATATAAATATATGTATATATATTAATATATATATCTAGCAGTTTTTTTTACCACTATATATATATATGTTTATAAACTTATATATATATATATGTTTATAAACTTATATATATATATATATATGTTTATAAACTTATATATATATATATATTATTTACAAAAATACCCAAAACACAATTACACTAAAAATACAACTTAACGCAATGCAACGTTTAGGGCTGATAGTGGTCCGGACAAGTGCGACGTCGGGAACCCTTGCGACGACCTGATCAAAGCCGTTCTCCACCAACTCTCCCCCTCTCGAAATCACTCATCTCTGGTGAGTGCTCCGAGCGGTAATGCGGAAGAAGATCAACATTCATGCCAACGAACCAAGTATCTCTGAAAACCATCATCAGTAGTGGTCGCGGTCCAATATGTGCTCGGGAACTGGAATAAAATAATTTCCTGCTGTCCATGCTCAACCTGAAACTGGCAGTGAAAATAGAAGGAACTACGATGGAAGTGTCAGTAGTGGAATGAACGTCGGTATGTTCTGAATGTGGCTCCTCACTCTCACTCACCAACCCAGAAGAAGCAATTGAAGGAGAAGACGATGGAAAATTTACAGACTCATGCGGGTAATCGCGAAATAAAGTCAGATTGGCTACGTTAAAAACATGATTTGCTCCCCAAACGGAAGACATCTTTAGTTCATACGCATTCTGCCCAATCCGATTTACTACTCGAAAGGGTCCAGTTCTACAGTTGCTAGCTTCTTTACGTTTCCAAAAGGTAACCGTTCCGGATCTAGCCGAACCATAATCAAGTCATGCATTTTAAAATTAGTAGCTCTTTTATGCTTTAATATGAGTTGCATAAAAATCATAAGTGTTATGCAATTTTCCGCCCAAAATTTATTTTTATACAAATCATGCAAATGCAAAGATGACTACTAACACAACGAACGCCACTAACCGATGGTCTCAGATACTAAGAGCAACTCCTGAAAGAGGTACATGATCAGGAGGCTCAGAGGGTGGATCATAAAAGAACTCATCACAGGAGCGATGAACACTCAAGTGCAAATCAGAGACGTCAGTGATTAGATGTGCCAACATAGTGTGTAGACTGTCCCTGAAAGTGTGGGTGACAAGATATAATAACAATGAATCAGTGAGTGCACTCTCAAACTCGACTGTGTCACTAAAGATGGAAACAACCCAAATGTGCGGTGAACCCATAAGTTTTGCATCTGGGGATTCACCGAGAGGGGTAAAGCAAAATTTGTCGCAAAAGCGACACGTGCAAACGTAGGCTCCAACAACATATGGAGTGCTCTCAGATAAATGTGCACGTAATAATTGTGCTAAGGGAAAGTGAGGCATCAGGAGGCTCACCAGGTGGGACATAGAAAAACTCATCGCAAATACGATGGTCAACAGGAGGTACGTCCCATAACTCATCTAGAGTGCGAGTCACCAGATGGCTATGCCCAAGCACTATCAACGTCAAGTGAGACAATGAAGCAGATATCCATGTCTTAAAACTCGCAAGTGTACTATTCAGATAAAGCTCATTCACATAAGAACGAGGTGGCTCATCTGGAGGCTCCATAGGTGGGTCGTCAAATGACTCATCAGTCGAGTGATGGTCCTCCAGAAATGAACCGTCAGAAGGGGTCATACTCCCAGATAGGGTAGGAGTGACTACCTCGAGATCACTACTAAGCTCTCTACTTTCGATCGTATTATCACTCGGTGTGCCATCAGGTGTGGTGATGTGGGTCGATGCGCCATCGGGTGTGGTGATATGACTCGGTGCACCATCAGGTGAAGTGTGCAAGGAATCTACACTCAAAAGAGAGCTAGTAGATATAGCCTCACGGGAGGGTTCACTATGTGAAGCAGACTCACATGTGGGTCGACTCCACACATCCGGTATTAGAATATCAGACCTAGTGGGTGATATCTCTCTGGTGTGGACAGTGGAAAGTTCTTGCTGACCCTTAACGTCTATTATCATGTTTGTCCTCGGGACACTAGAAGTATCACTAGGTGTGATGTACTCTTGATAATAGTGACCTCTATAGGATATGTGAGTGTAGTCGTTTATCGTCCATATCATAATCTCGACGTGCTCGTGGGTAATCATAAGTCCTACGAACGTGTGGTGGTGGTCGCACATATGCAGTCTCGGTTTCCTCATATAAAGGAGACGTGTAGTATCGCTAACTAGAATGATATTGAATCCTATTCTCATAATAAGGTGTCGAGGGACCAATAGGGTTCACTCGGGTACGAGGATAATATCGACGATGGTCATCGTACTGATCGTCTCTATAACGAGAACGTGTTGGTGGGTCAACACTATCTCGGAAAGTGGTATACGGTGTTCGAGTATAATCATCGAAGTATCGTAACGATCTTCGTGAAGGATCTCTATAGGAGTGAGTGTAAGTATAATCGTGATCCTCATATAATGGATTTTTCCTAAATGTAGATCTTTCTACATAGTGACGTGGAACATCACAATGTGCACGGACCGAATGCTCATCTCGAATTTGAGGCGGCATTGACGCTCAAGGGGGTATTTCTAATCTACTCACCCTACCTCTAAGGTGTGCTAACCTTTCACGCATCTGACAGGTACTCTCAGTTAATACCGTCATTTGGTGGACGAAAGATAAAAACCATTGGGGTGTTTCTTCCCCTTCGTTCCCATGACTCAACTAACCGCGTTCAACACGATGCATCCTATCTCTATGCAGATACATGCAAACAAAAAATAAATGCAATGATGATGCTTAAAAAAATCTTTTTTTTTGGAAAAATTTGAAAATGATATGCGGGTTTCTATTCTACGCAGGGCGGATCCCAAAACTTAGAAAAATTTCGGAACCTGCCTCTGATACCAATTTGATGTAGGACGGCGCGTAGGGTTTACGCGTCTGTCGGCTTTTTTTCTAGGAACCCTAAATGTATGCAATGATTATATTAATTTTGCTAAAATTTAGAGCGGAATTTGCATAGACTTTAAGAAATGAGCCAACTATTTTTTTATAAAGCATAAAATTGCTATTTTGTTTTAAAAATGATTTTCTTAAATAAAATGGTTCAATTTAAATCCGGGAAGGAAGTTCGCAACTTTTGTTCCGTTCCCTTTGTCGTAGCACAACGGAAATCGTGAACTCCAAATACGTTTCCGTTTGAAGTTTTCGACGTAGCGTTTGCTGACATAATTCGGGCGAAAAAACCAGCAACGAGTCTAAAAATCTTAAGAGAAAATGTAGACACACGCAAAGAGGGGATAGAAGCAAATTACCCACGGAAAGAGCCGTCTTTCCGTATCCGAAGTCGATGGCGATCACGTGAGGAGTTCCTCGTCACCTTCGAACTCCGCTCCGAGTTCGGCCGCTATTGCACACGGGCACCAAGGAACTTAAGCTCTCACTCACACGAGATGGTTCCACGGAATCACTAAACAAAGCAAGGAGGCCACAACTAAACTACCTAAATTCACTCGCTCTCACACAAAAGGTGGAGCCACGTAATCTCAAGCACTCAAGGTGGCTCCACAAAATCTCTAACACACAAACTAAACTTTCACGCTTGTTCACACAAAGAGGCTTCACGTATTCCCTAAGCAATTCAACTACCACCACTACTCACAGTAGCAATCCAATCATCAACATCCCACTATTTTCTTTAACAACCGAACAAACATAGTAACTTACATTCACTGTTCATCATCTCTTTCAGGAAAGAGAGAGAGAGAGTAGCAAATGTAAAATCCCAAAAAAAAAATCCCCCCCCCCCCTTCAGCTATTTCTTCACTAGAACTTCACAGGAAGCAATAAACAAAGTAACCAACAGGTAGCCACACATTCAACCACCAGAAATAGTGGAAACATTCAACAAGAAGACCTACAACAAGTCAAGTTCTATAGAACTGTTACGGGAAGAGGCACTATTCATCGCCCCCACCAAGCTCACACAGGTAACGCATACATCAATATCAATTTCACTTTTTCATCATTCATCAACACCACCCGAAAATACAAACCACATCCCTTTTTATAGGGTTACAATTAGAGAGGCAACGAAAGAAAAGGAAAGAAGAAACACCTGCCATGGAAGAGGCTTGGCGGAGCGGGACGTGGGTCGGTGGTTGGAGCTCCTGTAGTGGCGGGATCGGCCATCGTGGGCAGCGGTTGGTGCTCCGAAGGAGGCGGCGGCGTCGTGGGGCTTCACGCGTGCTCGGTTGGGGCTCCGAAGGAGGCGGCGGCGTCGTGGGGCGTCACACGTGCAGCGGTAAAGACGGGAGTGGAAGTGGTGCTGGCCTGCGGGATCGGGACGATGAACAGGAGTACCTTTCCCATTTTTTTTGTTGCGTGGCTGACTCGGGCATTCTCCAATCTTAACCTAATTTAATATATATATATATATATATATATATTATATATATATATATATATATATATATATATATATATATATATATATATATACGAGTCGCAGGCACGGGCCTCCGACCCGATGGCTACGCGCCACAGTTCGTGGCCGCCGACGGGGCTCCGCCCCTACGACCAAGCGAGACAATACTCACCCGGCGATAGTAGGCTTTGCCCGCCCCCCCGCAAGCTCTAACAGTAGGTTGTATCCTTGGATTATCTACAAATATTTACTATATAATATGTTAATTTTAACTTAATTTCATTAGTAATAGTACATATAGAAAGTGCGGCTATAATAAAACATTAAAATGTTAATGACTTACTGGATAAGATATATGGTTGTGACGGTGGAGGTCGGCGGTTCGAATCCTCAATAGGCGCGCTCCTCTTCTTTTTTTTTTATATCCCGCACCCGCCTATTAGTCCCACACTGCCCATAATAAGAACCATTAGGGGTTTAAATATAGGTTCACCGAAATGGTGTTTGAAATCACTGGATTGGCGGGCTGGCAGGCTGGCGGGTCAGCGGGCTGGCGGGCCAGCGCTCATCGGGTCAGCGTGTCGCGGGTTGGCGGGCCCGATGGCTACGCGCCACAGTTCGTGGCCGCCGACGGGGCTCCGCCCCTACGACCAAGCGAGACAATACTCACCGGCGATAGTAGGCTTTGCCCGCCCCCCGCAAGCTCTAACAGTAGGTTGTATCCTTGGATTATCTACAAATATTTACTATATAATATGTTAATTTTAACTTAATTTCATTAGTAATAGTACATATAGAAAGTGCGGCTATAATAAAACATTAAAATGTTAATGACTTAGTGGATAAGATATATGGTTGTGACGGTGGAGGTCGGCGGTTCGAATCCTCAATAGGCGCGCTCCTCTTCTTTTTTTTATATCCCGCACCCGCCTATTAGTCCCACACTGCCCATAATAAGAACCATTAGGGGTTTAAATATAGGTTCACCGAAATGGTGTTTGAAATCACTGGATTGGCGGGCTGGCGGGCTGGCGGGTCAGCGGGATGGCGGGCTGGCGGGCCAGCGCTCATCGGGTCAGCGTGTCGCGGGTTGGCGGGCTGGCGTGTTGCGGGTTGGCGGGCTGGCGGGCAGCGGGTTTGATGCGGTGATCGGACTTTCCCTTATTTTTAGAATTTCATAGGGGCAAAAATGTAATTTTACATGACCTAGTTAGTAGGTTTAGGAGACCTATAGAAATGTGGAGAGATGATGCAGTATGATTGAGTTTGATCGGACGGCAGAAATATTATCATACCATAATCGGATGGCTATTGTAATTTCGAACTCATCCATTTATACTTCCTTTAAAGTAGTAAAGATATATATTAATATATGTATATATATTAATATATATATCTAGCAGTTTTTTTTACCACTATATATATATATATATGTTTATAAACTTATATATATATAGATATATTTTTTTTTACAAAAATACCCAAAACACAATTACACTAAAAATACAACTTAACACAATGCAACGTTTAGGGCTGATAGTGGTCCGAACAAGTGCGACGTCGGGAACCCTTGCGACGACCTGATCAAAGCCGGTCTCCACCACTCAGGTAGCATTCCCGAACAACTTGAGGGTCACTCCGAACTTTGAATTGCTTTCCTCCTATTCCAAACTTTATCACTTGGTGGAAAGTTGACACGATGTCCTGATGCTCATTGAGTAGTGACAAGACAAAGATGGTATTATAGCTGCTTGGAGCGTCAACCATAATGAACATTGTTTAGAGATTCATGTCTTCGGTTCGTATTCACGGAGCGTTCTCTCCTCTCGTTGGCGTGATTCATGTCTTCGGTTCGTATTTACGGAGCGGTTTGGAGAATCAGAGGGCAAGTGTTAGGGTTGTTATCCTTGATTAGAGAAGTGATTTAATCCGACAGTTGAGCAACTGTGGATACTAGGAAGTTCCGGCCTTCCATCGCAGACGTTCTTCAACCACTCAGTTCTGAAGGTCGCATATTCATTCTGTTTGGGTGAAAAATGTTCCCCACGTTCCACAACATAAAAAATCACAGAGGAGTGGGAATATTGTGAGTGGTCGGATACTCGGGCTACGAGTGGAGACACGAGATCTTAGGGAGATGTCACTGGATCCCTGACTGCCGAGACCTCTGAGTAAGAAGAAAGGTGCGTGTTGCGGCGAGGCCAGATTTCGCACAACGCGAACATTAGCTGTGTGATATTATTGATCAATCAAAGAAGTCACAATCATTACAAAGTAGCTTGAATGCCTTATGCAGGGGTATTCATAGGAACCATGTCGCGGTCTTGCCAGTCCATGAGCTTTTTGGCTCAGATTTTTTAGATTCCTTTAAAGATACTATTCAAGTCTATTTATTGACGCGGGCCTCTGCCCGCGGGCGACCTCCGAAAATACAAGTTGCCCGCTTACATGATATAGAAAAAATGCTAAGTACATAAATGCAGAGTGGTCTGCGGGATCCCTGTGATGGTCAGCGAATACAAGCTTTCGATGTTGGCGATATCCTTTGCGGTCAGCAAGATCTGTTTAGTTGAGGTGGAAAAGCGATAAGCCCCTCGATCATTGACAACAAGTATGGAGGAATTAGGGCAAACACCTAGCAAAAAGATTATCGTTGTCCTTGTATTAGGCAGCGCTATTCCACAAGGACTGTGGAACAAAGGTGTACCCATCTTTCGGGGAACCTCGATGGAAATTTTTGTCTCTTCTGTATGAATGTTCTTTATAACTTGGATCTAATATTTTTATGTTCAATTTTGAAGTTATTTTTCTGCTTTCAGTTTTTATCTCTTATTCTTGTCTTCTTTTCTCTGTGATAGGAATGAGTATGTGTGTAACTCATAAAAATAGTTCCGCTCTATTTTCCCTTGTTCTGTATAATAATAATATTCAGATCCATCGTCGAACTTTCAATTGATATTAGAGTATGGCTCACCTTTAAGGGTTTTCCTCAACTTTCACCACCTCCATGTGAACTCTTGTCATGCCTGCTTCATGGAAATCTAAATTCAGACTATATAATTTCTCTAACGGGGATACCCTTGAATCTACCCTTTTGACTGCAGATAGTGAACGTTTTCCCAAAAAATACACTTGGATTTTGGAAAGAGGAAGACTTCAGGAATCTGACAATATACTGCTTAGGAGAAACTGAGGAAGAAGAAATTAGAAGACCTCCCTTCTGTTTTCTTGATAACATGTAGTGAAGTATAAGAAAAGAGGGAGAAGCAGCAGATGCAGGGGGAGCAAACTCTGTAGATTGAACTACTTATTCTGTAAGTTCTATCATTAATTTATAAGGCTTTACCCACATCAAATAGAGGGAGATGGTTACAAAGTTTTGTCAAGGAACCTCCTTTTACACCAAGATATTAAAGAGTGTATACATGAAGAGAATTGCTGTCTTAGAAAGGCTATAAGGTATAGGTCCAAGGTTTAACCGAAAAGCTCTAAGAAAAATCATGGAAAGGTCCCTAAAAATGAACCCCCCCTCCTTCAATCTTTGCTTCACTTTTTATAGCTGTGAGGAATTTCAGTTTGTCGCGGGTGGCGTTTGGCCTTTGCCATGTGACAGAAGATATACCTTGTATGGGTAGTTGAATCACGATTTATCTTATCACTTTTAGTGCAAATTGTGGCAATAAGAGATTCCCTGAGCTGCGAGCTTATAAGAGATAATATACACGTTAATACAAGGAAAAATAGAATTGTTTTTGTATATTTCCTTATTGTGTTGTCCATCATGTCTGTGTCACCTAACCTACCCACTATCAATTATTTGCAGGAAGGGATGGTTTGACGCACAACATGTTGGATAATATACATGCTCACTGGAAACGGCAGCGAGTGTGCAAGATAAAATGCAAAGGAGTATGCACGGTTGACATGGATAATGTCCACCAACAATTAGAGGTATGTAGCCATAGATTTTCTAATTGGGCCTTTTCATACAAAAGTTGCGTTGCCTTTCTCATTTTCTTGCGCTTTAGTTTAATTGCGGTATCACTCTAGGAAAAAAATACTGAGCTGTTGGTTTGAGTGAAGCTTTTATGTTATGATTTTCTTTATCCGGTTTCATGAATGTAAAGTGTATTTCTAAACTGGTTTTTTATTGTATTATGTTATGTCTATGTTTATACCCTGTAGATTCTTGATTTTGTTTCTTCCAGAGTCCAATAATTATAAACTTTAGTAATAAAATGCTTTTCAGATTCAGTACCCATGGTTAGATTCACTTGACTAGGTGGTTAGCTAAGCATTTTGAATTGTTTGTTAATCAATTTGGTAACGAAAGATACTCATTCAGTCCCTAACCTTTATTCCCTTTAATATTTCAGTCCCCAACCTTTCATTTTGGTCAAATCAGTCCCCAACCTTATCATAACTTTAAATTCCAGTCCTATTTAACTAGCTAAATGGGCCATGACATTAAAACAACAAAACAATTCCGGGGGAAAAACTGAACATTGCAGAAATATTAAAGGGACTAAAAAAAGTTGAACATAACTCATATTCTTTAATTTTCTTCATCCATCTACCTGTAAAAAAATCTGAACATTGCCGAAAAAATATTCAGTCCTAATTAACATCATGTTGTTCAACATTACCAAGAAAATCTTAACATTGCAGAAATAAACGACAAAATGGGCCAAAATCTGAACATTGCCAAAAAAACAGTCAAAATTATATTGTTCAACATTAAACTCTGATTACCTGCTGGATTTGGGCTTGATTTGGGTTCTAAGAGGCTCTGCAGAGGTTTATTAGAAACTTTGATGAATAAATCGCAGAAACCCAAAAATAGAAATTAGAGATCAATGTTCTTACATGAATATCTAAAACATCAAAACCTAAATATCTGAAATTGCAGAAACAAGGATGATTTTCAAAACTTAAATCGTAAATCGCAGAAACCCCAAATCGCAGAAGCCCAAATAAAGGTTCTGGTTACCTGCTGGAATCACCACCCCGGTGGTGGTATCACCTGGAATCGCCTCCTCTGTGGTGGCATCGCCCGGTTGCCGGGTACCGCGTCATCGCTGGGGAATACGTTGTGTGGTCGCACCGTGGATTCGGCGCGTGGAATATTTGCGGTGGAGCAAGCTCGTGGGAGGGAGAGGAATAGGATCGTGTGACCTAAAGTGAACGAAAAAACTTATTGTCGTTTATTTGGGACTGAAATGAAAAGATTTCAAATGTTGGGCACTACTTTACCCATAATGAAAGGTTGTGGACTGAAATATTAAAGACATGAGATGTTAAGGACTGAAATAGGTATTTTGCCATTTGGTAAAGAACAATATATTGTCATCGCCCACACATTTAGATGGTTACTTCATCAAAGAAGAAATTATCAAAAAAACAAATATGCACTATTTGTTCCTTCAGACAAAGAGGTTGTCGATGCCTTCAACAAATCTTTTTCTTCTTCTTTTTTGGATACTTGTATCTAGCTGAGATCGATAGATATATATGTTTCAGCTTGATGAGGAGTGTTAAATCCCAAAGTTAAAAGCCTCAAAAAGGCCCATTGAACATTCTCTCTTATTTGTATTTAGTCCCACATCTCCAAATGTAAATTCCTTCTCTTTCTCTACTCTATATAAATATAAGAGCTCTTTTGTAATAACAATATTTCTTTGAAATAAAAATTATTTAATATTTAAAATTCTCGCAATTGGAAATAATAAATGGAATAAAGTCCATTAGTGCAGAATTGATTTCCTTGATATTATCCTCTATATTAAATTTCAAGGTCAGAGTTGGAAGGGTGGGTTTGGAAATTTTTATCCTACTAAGGACTATCTTAGGATTTTGTTGCACACGCACGCACGACATCTTATTGTATTTTTGTATTTTAAATTTGTAGGGCATTAGGATAAATTGTATATGAGCCCCCTTCGTATATAAGGAGGTGGCTTGAGAGTTTTGGTGATCTTTCATGTTTAGGATTTTGAGTATCGGGGGAGATAACGAGGAAATACCATATGACCTATGTCACACAAGTCGCACTATACATCAATCCAAACCGCATCCTCCTCTCCAGGACGTCGAAGAGGGACTTCTAGGATGAACCAACCTTCTGAGGTTAGGCACGAGCATTCCTCGTGATTGTATCTAAGTTCATTCAAGTTTATTACAAGTAATTTTCCCAAGGTAACATTGGCTCGACCTATCTTTCCCGCTGGTGTATCGTGTGCCGCTGGGTTCCATTTTTGCTAATCGTCCCATCCGCCTTCTGCGCACATTCCGCTACATTCATTTTTCTCCCTTTCCCGACGGCAGGTGTCCCTGACTCTTCCGCCAAATTTGTCTTCTGCCTAATCTATCTTCCGTCAAGATATCTTCCGTCGATTCCTCTTCCGCTGATCGTCTACCATTCCATTGCTTCTTCCGCCAGATCCTGCTTCTACGCTGGTTCCTGGCACCCCCATCAAAGTGCCCTACCATCGACAACACCACCTCCTACGTCCTCTTCCGCATCAAGGTAGTCACTGATCACCCCGTAAGAGATATTCTAGAGAAGCCGGATCATTCAGGACGATTGGCAAAGTGGGCCATCTGCGCTCTTCTTCTTCACCTCTTCTTTTTCGCCTCTTCTTCTTATGAAAAAGGGCTATCGCTTGATGGAATTCCGTGTGGAGGCCCTCGAACACGTCCTCGCCACCATCAACTCTCGTCTCGAGTCCCAAGCCGAGCAGTTCACTTTGATGATGGCCATTCTCCACAACTTGCAACCTAGTAAACACTCCGGGCCTAACGTCGTCTCTGCCTTGGGATCCCCGAACACATTCTCCCCTGAAGAACCCGCTTTGATGGGATTGCCTCCTCCTCATCTCCCCAACCTCGACATTCCCACATTCAGCGGGATTGATCCTCTGGGTTGGATTGCTCGCGCGGAGCAGTATTTTGACATTCACTAGACTGATCAGGAGGAGAAGGTCTCCGCAACTCTTATCAAATTGGAAGGGCCCACTGGCTCCACTAGTCCTCTCCCGACCTCACCTGGACAACTCTTAATGAGGCATCCATTCAACGATATGATCATTGCTACTTCGGCACTGTGATCGAGCACCTTTCCTGGGTCCGTCAAATTAGCTCCATTGATTAATACGTTGAAGAATTTATGGAGTTTGTTACCCACGTTCTAGATCTCCCACCAGTTACTTTGGCTATTTCATGCATGGCTTATACTCTCATATCATAGCTCGCCTCCGCACCCTCCATCCGTCAACCAAAGCATGGACCTCTCCCTACTCGCGAGCAACCCTACTCGCCTACTCATTATTGTTTTGTCAAGCAGTTCTGGGCCCTCATCGAGGATGCCTTGAAGGAGATTAGCAGTGCTGACTTTGACTCCCTTATGATCACGGATGTACTGCCGGACAGAGCCGACACCTCTGTGGCAGCCCACCCGCGGGCTTATCACTACTAGATGTTGGGCGACACCTCGACCTTGGGGTCAAGGTTTATTTTTGTCGGGATATTTTGTTAAACACGCGCGCGGGGCATCTTATTATATTTTGTATTTTTAATGTGCAGAGCATTAGGGTAAATTGTACGTGAGCCCCCGTCCCTATTTAAGGAGGTGGCTTGAGAATTTTAGTGATCTTTGATGTTTCGGGTTTGAGATCTCTCATTTGCATACCTCGTGATTGTATCCAAGTTCATTCGAATTTATTGCAAGTAATTTCCCCTCAGTAATAGATTTATTCAGATAGGATTCTCATTTTTCTGATCCCAGCTCATTCTCGATCCCGATCTATGCCTCCTTCCCTATTATGCTTTAGCTGTGTTGGCTGGTGTCAGTAAAGAGGTTCTCTACTTCTTCTTTCTACTTCCTTTTTGTTCAGATGTGGGAGATACTAGTGATGTAAACTCAAATTAAATTTCAAAAATTAAATATTTTTAAGCAAAATATTTTATTTGTTTTAGAATAAAATTAGGTTTCAAAAGTAAGAGGATTTTTTTTAAAAAAAATTAAAAGAGGCTGAGCTGGCCAAATCGAGCTTTCACACGCGAAATCAATTTCCAACGTTGAAGTTCGCAAATCCGTTAATCATTAATCAAAAAATTTCGTCGGCGCCTAACGGATCGAGCCGTAGCGAGATTTGTAGGTTCACAAGCGTAATCCACAAACAACAATTTATGAAATTAACGAAAATTTCAGTGGTTAGAATGTTCGGGGCAAGCTTTTAATTATTTAAATGGATGCATAAACTTAATACTAAAAACTAGAGCAAAGAAAGAGCGAAGATACCGCAGGAAAGCAAGCCTTCTCCAAATCTGTTGCAAGGGGCGGTTCACTGTAGCCCGCTATTTGCTGGAAGGTTCTGCTGTAGGTAGACGACAAACAACGAGGGAGAGGGCTCAGATGGTCACCTAAGTGAGGAACTGGACGCTCACGGCTAGCATGGGCTGAAGGAGGCCACCGAACTGTCTAGTTAGGTGTTGACCCATTGGACGTCGGCTTAGTTGTCAAGGCGCGCGCCTAGGCGCGCGCCTAGGCGCGCCCTAGGCGCGCTTGAGGCGCCAGGCGCACCAGGCGCAACCCTCCGCGCCTCAGCACGGCTGAGCCGGGCGATGTTCCCCAGGCGCGCCAATGGCGCGCCCGGGTCCTTTCAAGGTATTTTTAAAAAATCTTTTTTTATATAGGCAAAAACATGATCTTAGACGCACTCGAGGCACCCCTAGGTGCACTTGGGCGTCCCAATTCGCTGAAATTCAGCGAATTGGGCGCCAAATTCGCTCAATTTCAGCGAATTGGACGCCCAATTCGCTGAAAATTCGCTCAATTTTCATTTCCCCCCATTTTTGCGCCTCACGTGCCTCAGGCGCGCCCCTGCTCCTTTCACATTGCGTCTATGCTCCAGGGGCACTTTGCGTCTCGGTGCGCCTTGCGCCTTTGATAACTTAAGACGTTGGGTCTATCGTCAGCAGAAAGCCAGAAACGGGAGTGAAGGCGACAAGCTCGGCTGGAGCGTCGGCGGAAGGCTTTGGTGGCAGCAGTGGGCGGTTGCGTTGTCGACGTTGAGGGGATTGGAGCAACGACAGAGAGGCTAGGGCAGCGACAGTTGGCAACTTGTTGTTGTCGAGGGTCTGGAGCGGCAGTCGAAAGTAGATGTACGGGAGGAGGCCGACAATGCAAAGAATTGAATAGAAATTCAATTCTCTGCTGTTCGGCTGCTCTTCTTCACGTGGGCAACATGTACATACCATTTTTTTCCTCTTGCCAAATAGTCTTAACCCATATTTGATATATGATATACATACCATTTTTTTCCTCTTGCCAAATAGTCTTAACCCATATTTGATATATGATATTATTTTCCTCTTTACAAATATTCTTAACTCATATTTATTTCTCAAACAATTATTTCCAAACTTTTGATTATAGATTTCAAAATTACTTCCAAATTTGCTATTTCTAATTCTTCTCAATTTTTTTTTAAATTTTCTACCTCAAGTTTAGATTTAAAATTTATACGTTTATTTTAAGCTTGCCCGTTATGCCCTAATGACTAAAATTATTAGATCTATTTATTCAAGGTCTCATCGAACGGTCAACCCGATAAGCCAACCAACTTCAAAAGAAAATGCGCGAAATAAATACATGCTAATAAATAAATGCTGAAAATTAAAATGCGTGACTTAGGATGCGATGAAGGATGCATCAACTAGGGATATAATATGAAACTTTCTATCTATTGTTTTGGTTTCAGTTGAAGAGCGACATTCCCAACATTTTCTGAACTTTGTTCAAACATATACTGTTTTTGATATGAATTCATGGGAGGGGATAAGATAAAACTATTGTGAGTTCTTGTTTCTTTAATGTTTGCTTTATTGCTTATATATTTATATATGCATGAGAGCTGGAGAATGAAAGAAATGTTTCAAACAAAGTTCAGTGGTGTGGATCCGCGGAAGAATCTAATTCATTTCATTTTGGGAAAAGTATCCCCTCTATATATGGAGGAGATAAAACAACATATTTAACACAAAAAAAAAACAAACAAAAATTATAAAACATATTCTAACACTTCCCATCAAGTTGGGCGTGAGATGTTAATCATGCCCAACTTGTCAACAATCCTTCCAAATATATTTTCACTCAGCCATTTGGTGAGAATGTCTGCTAGTTGTCTGTCAGAGGGCACAAAAGGAGTACACACAATTTCTCTCTTAATATTCTCCTTGATGAAGCGTCGATCTACTTCAATGTGTTTTGTACGGTCATGTTGACCGGGATTATGGCTGATACTAATAGCGGACTTATTGTCACAATACAACTAGATCGGTCCTGCTTCAGCAAGACCTAGGTCACTCATCAATGTGCGTAGTCACAAGCCTTCACAAACCCCGTGATTCATAGCTCTAAACTCAGCTTCTGCACTGGATCTTGCCACAACTTGTTGCTTCTTACTCCTTCAAGTAACAAGGTTGCCCCCAACAAGGGAACAATATCCCGTAGTTGATCGTCAATCCTCAACAGATCCGGCCCAATCGACATCTATGTAATCTTCAATACTTAGACCTGGATTCAGAGCAAATAGGATTCCCCTTCCTGGTGAAGATCTTAGGTACCTAAGAATTCTGTGAGTTGCATCCACATGACGTGTCTTTGGAGCATGCATGAACTGGTTGATAACACTCACCGCATAAGAAATATTTGGGTGACTGTGGGACAAGTAGATCAGACTCCCCACATAATCTCTGAAACTCAGAGATGTCATCAATCACCTCTCCATCATTGCGCCCCAATTGGTGATTTACTTCAATGAGGGTGTTAGTTGGTGTACACCCACTCATCTCCACCTTCTCAAGGAGATCCAGAGTATATTTATTTTGAGAAATGAAGATTCCCTTCTTGGATCTTGCTACCTCAATACCCAAGAAATACCTGAGTTTTCTCAGGTCCCTGACCTTAAATTCTCTGGCTAATTTCTGTTTTTTGGTTCTGGATTTGTTCGACATCATCCCCTGTTATGACTATATCATCTACGTACACAATGAGAACGGTGAGCTTCCCGGTCCTATGTTTGATGAACAATGTGTGATCAACATTGCTCTGGTGATATCCAAATGACACCATAGCTTTGTGAACCCTCCCAAATCAGGCTTTTGTGGATTGTTTCAGTCCCTATAGAACCTTTTTTTTAAATTACAAAGTTTCCCTTCTGCACCTCTAAGAGTGAGACCTAATGAAATAGATATGTAGACCTCCTCATCTAGATCTCCATGAAGAAACACGTTCTTCACATCAAGTTGCCAAAGATTCAATCCTTTCCAGACAACACGGGATAACAAGACTCTAATAGTGTTCATTTTTGCCACCGGGGCAAATGTTTCTTGATAGTCAATACCAAGAGTTCGTGTATAACCTCTTGCAATCAGTCTTTCCTTGCACCTCTCTACAATTCCTTGAGAGTTCTGTTTAACTGAGAACACTCATTTACACCTAACAGTCTTCCTTCCATAGGGAAGATGCACCAAATCCCATGTATTGTTCTTCTCAAGAGCAGAAGACTCATTTAAACGAGATCTCAATCATCGCCGCTCTCCGTACATGGATGAACCTCACCTACAGTCTTCTTCCATAGAGATGCCCAAATCCCATGTATTGTTCTCTCAAGAGCAGTCATTTTCTCAATCATCGCCGCTCTCCACATGGGAACCTCGAGAGCCTGTGTCATGCATGATGGAAAAAGAAACAAGGATGGAAAATGACTGTTAGAGAGGGTGACGAGTACAAAAGCGGATACCTTTCCTCAGGGCAATTAGTGGATCAGAAGGATCAGAGGGCCCTAAGCCCTCTTTGAACGCCGAGTATATACCTGTAAGCCCAGAGTCGTAGACACAGTAGGACTCACTTCCACTGATGTAGACTCCCCCTGAAGTGAGGGATACGGTGGAGGTATGAGCAGATGAACAGAAGGAATAGGTGCACGTGGTGGTTCACCCGAGGTAGGGTCATCCAAAGCAGGGTAGTATGCCTCAGACTCACGGAACGTGACATCCATAGTGACAAATACTTTCTTTGTAGGTGAGTGAAAACATGTGTACCCCTTCTGCGTAGGAGAATAGCTAATAAAAACACACTTGAGTCCGCAAGGATCAAGTTTTGAAGGGCGGAGGTGGTGAATGTGAACAAAGCAGACACACCCAAATATTTTAGGGGGAAGCTTAGTAGGAGGCACATGGAGAGTGCTAAGTTGAGTAGCATTCCCGAGGACACGGGTGAGCATACGATTAATGAGATATGTCGTAGTAATGACCACATTGCCCTAATAGAATTTGGGAAGATACATGTTGGACAAGAGGCAACAGGCAACCTCCAGGAGGTGACGATTTTTTCGCTCAACAACATCATTTTGTTCCGGGGAATAAGCACAGTTAGTCCGGTGGAAGATGTCATGATTTGTAAGATATCGATCAAACTGCGAATCCACGTATTCCCGATCATTGTCACTGCAAAGAGTTTTAATGGTGGTATGAAATTGGGTGGATAATGCTATGAAATCGTCGGAAAATAGAAAAAAAAACATCACTTTTGTTGCGTCTTATTAGATATAACCAAGTAGTACGAGAGAAATAATCAATAAAAGTAACAAACCACACACTACCAAAAATAGAAAGTATGGGACAAGGCCCCCAGATATCAATATGAATAACTGCAAAATGCGTAAAATTAGGTAACAAAACATGATTAAACGAAGTACGATGATGTTTGTTAATAGTACAAACATCACACACAAATGCCTCAAAGACAACAATAGATATAATAGGTAATAACACTTTCATTACAGAAGTAGACGGGTGGCCCAAACGACAATGCCAAGACTACAATGAATGGGTAGTGATGGAATGAAGAGCCAGTGAAGGTGGAACTTGGCTGGAGTCTAGCACATAGAGTCCATTGACCATGCTACTCGACCCAATCACCTTCCCCGTCACCAGATCCCGAAAAACACAAGAGGATGGAAGAAAAATCACGGAGCAGTGCATGAAGTTAGTGAGATGACTAATAGAAAGTAAATTTTGAGTAAAATTGGGAACATGAAGGACGGAGGATAAAGTGAGAGAGGATCGGGAGAGTGAACCCTTTCCGACAATAGGGGAAAGAGAACCATCTGCAATTCTCACCTTATCGTGGCCAGAGAGAGGTGTATATGAGATAAAATTTGTAGAGGACCCAGTCATATGATATGTGGCCCCAGAGGCAATAATCCACTGGGTGGAAGGATGAGAGGCAGCAGAATGAGCACCTGGAAGTCCCGTGTGAGCATAGGAGAAAGAGGCAGAAGGCTCCGTAGAAAGGTCCTGCATCAAGCGTCAGAGAGCGAGCATTTCATCCGCAGTGTATGCACTAGGAGGGGAAGAGCCATCAGAACTAGAATAGCTAGAAGGAAGATCGACAGTAGCATCAGTGAGATGAGCAACACGAGGAGAAGCATGAAGACAAGAGGAACGCCCCTAACCAAGATCGCCACGAGGTGGAGCACCCCCTCTCGGCGGGGGCAACCCATGGATCCTAAAGCAGGTGTCCCGAGTGTGGCGAGTCTTGCCATAATAATCACAGAGGAGAAGGGGAAGTAGCGGTCAGAACCGAGCCTTCTGGCACAGTATCAAGAAGTAGGGTCTGGTGGTGATCGAATTCCTGCTGCACAATGTTGTAGACCTCAAGAAGAGAAGGTTACCGCGGGTACCCCAAAATCTGAACACTGATCTGATCGAAGTCCCGATGCAGGCCATGAAAAAAATTCAAATATGCAATTGCGATCTTCTCTGGCACGAACCATCGCCTCATCAGTAGGGTTAACAAAGGTAAGTGGATCAAAATGATCATATTTCTGATACAGCTATGTGAACTCCAAGTAGTACGCAGAAGGAGGACGGTCACCCTGTCGGAGTAAGGTGATCTTCCGTCGCAACTGGAAGATCTGAGCAGTATTGCCTCGACGAGAGTAGGTCTTATTTATTAAAGGCGCAAGGCGCACCAAAGCGCAAAGAGGTCTTGGAGCCTAGGAGCAAGACTCAAGGTGCAGACGCGCACCTGACGAAAGCAAGACGCCACCACATTCATTTTAAATAATCAGCATCAAATATCATTTCATTTTCTCGATCAAAATTTTCATCTATTTTACGAATTAATCATTCATTACTATCGTTTATATCTTTTAAAAAATAAAATTAGTGTGGTCACTCGCATCATATCTAAGTAGTAACACACAATTATCTTTTACAAATACCAAATCAATCAAAAGTTATTGAGTTCTTACTTTATTTTTTCCTTTTTTTTTTAAATATTACAACAAAATCTCACTCTGACGCATCTTTTATGTTCTAAAGGCTCAAATAAGGCGGACGAAGGCGTAAACGTCTGAGCCTGGTGAGCCTTGAGTCTGATGCGCGCCTTTAACAACATAGGAGTAGGTAGACTCCGCTCGTCACCAAATGTCCGCAACATTGTCGAGGAATAGGTAGTTACGGACGGTGAACTCGTGCATCTAATTAGTAAGACATGACATGACTAAGGATTTTTTCGACTCCTACTGGATCCATTCTAAAGTGGTCTTATCTGGTTCCTTCATTTGACCAGTGACATAGCTAAAGAGACGACGACTATTGAGCGCCAAGATAATAGATCAGGACCATGAAAGATAATTAGCGTCATTTAGACGAATAGTAGTGATCTGAGGAGTATTATGATCAGGGTTCCCATGGAGAAAACCCGCAGTAGGAACAATCACTGACGAGGGTGCGGGAGAAACAACACTGCTAGACATAATGGCTCAGGAATAGAAATCTGATGACCACCCAAGATTTAGGGCAACAAGAATACAGGGAGAGGAAAAGAAATCCACTCCATAAGAATACCAAGAAGGGCTGATGATGCCGAAAGAAGCAGACCACTCACTGCATTGAGGATCCGGCGCCGGAACAAGGGCGGAAAAAAAAGGAAAAGCGGCAAACATAACCGCGCAGAAGGAAAGGAGAGCGCGCGGAAGAGAGTGGGGGCGCGGAACCGAGCGAAAAGAATGAACAACGCGTGGAAGAGAGAGGGCGGCGCACAGGTGTTGGCGAGAGCGGAGAAGGGGGCGGACCGCTCGCAGAAGGAGAAGCGGCGGGCGAGATGAACGGCGGAGCGGACGGCTCGCGAATTAGGACACCAGGATGTCGGGCTCTGATACCATGTGAATCAGCGGAAGAATGCAATTCATTTCATTTTGGGAAAGTATCCCTTCTATATATGGGGACGATATAACATATTTAACACAAAATAAAAAACAAACAAAAAAATATAAAACATATTCTAACAAGTGGCATGCAAACCATCATTGATTTTAAAAAATTTCTTGCATTTAGAGTATAATTTTGTATTATATGGAGTAATAACTGTTTGCAATTTTTGCTTAAAGGTTTCATCATTTTAATTTTCTTCAGGTTGAAAACTGTAGTAACAATGTTTCTTTTTGGCTGAAATTTTCAGTTTTTTTGGCTTACAGATTTGGCTGAAAATTTCAGTATTTTTTAATTATTATATTGGCTTACAGTTAAAATGATTCCATTACTCCCTTTTATAGGAAAAAACTGGAGGGAGGATTATATATGGTAGGGGAGGAGTTCTGTACTTGTATCGTGGCAGGAACTATAACTATAGGACCCGACCTAGATATCCACTAATGCTTTGGAAGCCCATGACTCCAGTGTACCCTAGATTGGTTCAGCATGCTCCCGAGGGATTAACATTGAAAGAGGCAACTGAGATGCGCAGGAAAGGACGCCAAATACCTCCAATATGCAAGCTTGGTGAGCTCTTTGGTTTCCTCGTTTTATATTTCCTTTTTAACCATGAAGAAAATTGTACAGAAAATCTAGTTATTTTTATTTCTATCTTTTTGAATTGTTTTTTCCAATTGTTTTTGTTGAGTCCGTGGAAAATAATATTAATTTCATTAATGAGGAGACCCCCTCCTATATAAAAGATCAAAAACAATATAAAAGTAATTCTAATTCTAACACTCCCCTTCAAGTTGGGCATGTGATGTTTTGCATGTCCAACTTGCACATAATCTTTCTGAATACAGCCTGACTTAGCTCCTTGGTGAGAACATCTGCGAGATGTTGATCTGAATGAACAAATGGTGTGCTCACAACTCCCCTTTCTATATTCTCTTTGATGAAGTGACGATCAACATCTACAAACTTTGTACGGTCATGTTGGACGGGATTGTGAGCTATGTTAATGGCGGTTTTTCTATCACAGTAAACAAGGTCTTTATTTTTCATGCCATGATCGCTCAAAAAAGATTTAATCTACAGTCCTTCACAGATTTCATGTGTCATAGCTCTAAACTCTTCCTCTGCACTTGACCTGACAACCACATGTTTTTTACTCCTCCACGTTACCAAATTACCAACAACAAAAGAGCAATAACCAGAAGTGGACCTCCTGTCATCAACAGAACCAACCCAGTCAGCATCATTGTAGACTTCAACGGTCATTTTTTTGGCAGGAGAGAATAGGATACTCCTTCCAAGAGAGGACTTGAGATACCGAAGGATACGGTAGGCCGCTTCTAAATGACATGCTTTGGGTGAATGCATGAATTGACTAATGACACTCACAACATATGAATATCTGGACGAGTATGTGATAAATAAATAAGATGGCTGGTCAGTCTTTGAAATCCAGCAACATCAACAATCGCTTCTCCATCATCTCTACCCAATCTGTGGTTGACTTCAATTGGGGTGTCGGCAAGTCTGCATCCACTCAACCCACGCGATCGGAACAAATCAAGGATATAATTCCTCTGAGATACGAATATATCATGCTTCGATCGAGCAACCTCAATTTCAAGGAAGTATCTGAGATTTCCTAGGTCTTTTACTCTCCTTTGTCAGTCTTTGTTTCAAAGACTAGATCTCTTCAGTATCATCACCCGTGATAATAATATCATCTACATAAACAATAAGGGCAGTGGGCCTCTCATGCTTGCGCCTTACAAATAAGGTGTGATCAGCATTATTTTGGGAGTATCCAAATGCAACCATAGCTCTATGAAATCTCCCAAACCAGGCCCGAGGAGATTGTTTTAGGCCATATAAGGCTTTCTTCAACCTGCATACCTTTCCCCCAGATTCTTCCAGGGTAAGATCAGGCGGTAACGACATGTAGACTTCTTCTTTCAGGTCCCCGTGAAGGAACACATTTTTCACATCCAATTGAGTTAGGGGTCACCCTTTGCACGTAGCACATGAGAGCAAAATTCTTATAAAATTCATCTTCGCCACGGGAGCAAAGGTTTCTTGCTAGTCAATCTCCATGGTCTGGGTGTACTCCCTAGCCACCAACTGACCCTTGTACCACTCAACAACACCTTCAGAGTTCTGCTTGATGGAGAATACTCATTTACATCCAACCATAGTCTTGCCAGGTGACCAGGGGACCAAGTCCCAAGTGCAATTCTTTTTCAGGGCCAACATCTCCTCATGCATAGCATCCTTCCACTTTAGGTGAGTAGTAGCATCCTCCCATATTGAGGGAATAGAAATAGAGGAGAGAGAGGCAATAAAGAGCTTATGTGAAGGAGATAATAAGTTGTAGGACACAAAGTGGAACATCAGATGTTGGGTAGAGATATCTTGAGATCCCGAAGAAGGATCCGATGTTGGAGCGGGTAGCCTGAGAGATGTCGATGTACCCGGACCGCTTTTCTGCTGAGTATACACCTGTAAAGGAGGAGCTGTCACGGGAGCTGTCACAGGAGGAGTAGGCACAACAACGATCACGGGAGGAGAGGTAGAAGTGGGGATAATCACGGTAGGAGGAATAGGAAGAGGAAGAGAACTCACTTCCATTGTGTGAAACTCCCCCTGAAGCGAGGACTCCCCCTGCAGAGAGGACTCGTAGTAGGACTCGGACTCCCGAAAGGTGACGTCCATAGTAACAAAGATCTTCTTGGAAGCTGGATGGAAGCATTTGTATCCTTTATGGGTTGGAGAATACCCAATAAAGATACACTTTAGGGCACGACGATCATGTTTGGAGGTAGGATGGACATGGACAAAATACACACATTCAAAGATCCGAGGTAGAAGAGTCGAGGGAGAGACAGAAAGGGTCTGAAGATGTGATTTGTGGCCAAGGACACGAGTCGGCAACCGATTAATGATGTATGTCGCAGTGAGAACCGCATCACCCCCCAAAATACTTAGGGAAATACATCTGCAAGAGGAGACACCGAGCGACCTCCAAGAGATTACGATTCTTGCGCTTGGCGACCCCATTCTGAGTTGGGGTAGAGACACAAGATGTTTGATGTATAATGTCGTGATCAATAAAATAACGCTCAAAGGAAGAGTCGACATACTCCCGACCATTATCACTCCGCAAAACTTTGATAGTGGCATTAAACTGAGTAGCCACCATTTTATGAAACCGTTGAAATAATGAAAAACCTCATTTTTATGTTTCATCAAGTAGACCCACGTACAACGAGAGGAACAATTGATAAATGTAACAAACCAATAAAAACTAGAAATAGAGGCTACATGGAAGGGGCCTCAATCATCAATATGAACCATAGCAAAAGGAGTAGCACTAGGAGTAGATACATGAGTAAAAGAAGCACGATGGTATTTAGCAAGAGTACACATCACATTTAAAAGCTTTCAAAGATACATTTGACAAATGCGAAAATAAAAAAATGCATAGTAGGAGGAGATGGATGACTAAGGTGACAGTGCCAGCAGTCTAGAGAGATCTGGGTAGTAGAAAGAGTCTGCGAAGCATCGACGGAGCTGGAGGGGTCAAACAGGTAGAGACCATCCTACATTCTTCCAGAGCCAATCATCTTCCCCGTCTTCATGTCTTGAAAAACACACGAGGTGGGAAAAATGTTACAGAGCAATTCAAAGAATTAGTGAGGTGAATAATAGAAAGCAGGTTATAGGTAAACTTTTCCATATGGAGCATCGAAGTGAGAGTAAGAGAGGAGCAAGGAATGGACCGTTTCCCAGCAATGGGAGACATGGATTCATCAACAATGCTCACTTTGTCCCGCCCAGACAAAGAAGAATAAGAGACAAAACCTGTAGCAGAACCTGTCATGTGGTCGGTGGCACCATAATCAATGTTCCATTGGGAAGACGAGCAAGCGGTGTCGGAGTGAGCACTAGGAACTCCCTGATGGGCATATAAGGAGCTAGCCGACTCGGAGGAGTGCCAAGCATGAAGCGGCAGAAGGCGAGAATATCGTCAACAGGAAGGGCAGAAGGTACCTCAGGGGCAACATGTCCACCAAAAAGAGCAGGATCATCACCAACATCAGAAAGATGAGCCGAGCGAGAGGGAGAGGGTCGACTCAGACTGCGACCAGAGCCACGACCGCCACGAAGAGCAGGACCACCTTGAGAAGATGGAAAGTCATGAAGCTTAAAGCAGGTGTCCCGAGTATGACAAGCTTTCCCACAATAATCACATGTCACTTGGTCCTTGTCCACAGGCTTGGCCCCAGTGTCACGGAAAGAGCGGCCCCGGTACTGAACCGAGCGGCAAGTGCAGAGCCCTCGGTAACAGTATCAGGTAGGCGAATCTGTCGGCGATCATATTCTTGCTGAACCAAACTATACACCTTTGGTAATGAAGGTAGAGGAGGGCCGCCAAAAATCTGAACATTGATGGGATCAAGGTGACGATGAAGACCATGAAGAACACGAAGATCCGGTTGTGTTCCTCCTGGGCACGAACCAACACCTCATCCTCAGGGGAGACAAGAGTAAGCTAGTCGAAATGATCATACTCTTGATAAAGTTGGGTAAACTGCAGGTAGTAGGCAGCAGGAGGACGATCCCCCTGGCGTAAAAGAAAAATCCATCGGCGCAACTAAAAGATCTGAACCGCATTGCCCCGACATGAATAAGTGACCTTGACACGCTTACAAATATCGGCAACAGTGTCCATGAAGAGATAATTGTGGCAATAGACTCCTGCATGGAGTTGATGAGCCAAGACATAACTAAAAAGTTCTCGGAATCCCATTATCGCCAATCAGGAGAGGTAGGCGAGGCGTCCTGGCAATACCACTAGGTAGCCAAACAAACGACGGCTCTTGAGGGCCAAAGTGACAGAACGAGCCCACATAAGATAATTGGTTCCGTCCAACCTAATAATAGTAATCTGAGGAGTCTCGTGATCATGAGAGACACAAAGAGATCTAATGGGAGGCAGAGAATTCAGTGGAGCACTCCCACTGGAGGAGATATCCAAAGTTTCACCACTTCCCGACATCATAGGAGAGGGAATCGAACAACACTGGGCTGCCAACGGAGAGAAATCTCACTCATGAAAAGAGGAGAAGCCCGGAGGAGAGCAGTCACGCCAAGAGAAGAAGAGACATCCCTTCATGGAGGGGGAACAGACGTCGGAGAAGCGTTCCCTGCATCAATCCGGCGTCGAAGTACTCAAACAGCCATGCAAGGACTGAGGACGACCGGGGCTGATGGGAAGAGGAAGAGCGGCCGGGGAGAGGGCGCTTGCTGGCGCTGGAGAGGAAGAGCAGCCAAAGAGCGCTGGCTGGCGGAACAAGTTGTCGACGGTATGACCGGGAAGGAGCGGGAAGGAGAGAGGAGAAGACGACGCTAGCGGGAGTTGGAGGAGACGACGTCGACGGTAGCGGAAACGGGACAATAGCAGCAGAAGCAGAAAAACGGAGCGGCTAGGGCACCATTGGTTCTGATACCATGTTGAGTCCGTGGAAATTGATATTGATTTCATTAATGAGGAGCCCCCATATAAAAGAGGGAAATACAGCAAGGGTAAAAAAGAAATACAAAAACAATATAAAAGTAATTCTAATTCTAACAGTTTTTGTTGCACTTTGGCTTATGCATCATTGCACAAGTTCTTATTATTTTGTACTAATTTCTTTTTTTCGGTCCGAAGTATCTTGATTGTAAGCTCCTAGGCATTTGAGGTTATATATATATAGGGTTTGGAATATATACACTTAAGTCTTTTTTTAGGATTAAAAAAAGCTTGAGTGTATATATCACATTTTGTAGCACATTTTACAACTAATTTTTGGTCTATCATTAACACATGGGGATAGGAGTAAGCATGCACACATAAGGCAAATTTGTTTTCTGACAGACACAACACAAGACCTGGACAAAGTAATTCAACAGCAGCTAAATATGCATTTTGGCTTTAAACAACAGCTGAATATGTATTCTGGAATCATTCTTAATATCCTTGGAATTAAAGAAGACCTGAACATCCAAACTGGGATTTTTTTAACATCAACTTAATACGCCTGGAATCAAACAACAACTGAATGGCAACATTGAATGAAAAATTGCTTGGAATTTGTTAGAATAGCCCATGTATTAGGCCCATGTTTTGTTCTCTCCTCTTTAGTCTCACATCTTGTATAAGATTTATTCTCTATCTCTTCCTCCTATATATTTGTATTCTCTCCTTGTATTTAGATACACAAGCAATACATACAAGCTTTGAGGTTTCTCAACATGGTATCAGAGGGAGGTTCGGTCCTCTAGAGGTTCCTCTTGCTGCGGTCTTCCTTTTTCTTCAAACCGCCCAGCCCGCCATCCCCTGCGGCCTGCCTGTCTATCCGCTTTTCTTCAAACCGCCCAGCCCGCCATCCCCTGCGGCCTGCCTGTCTGTCCGCACCGGTCTCTTGCGGTCTGCTTTTCCCTTATCCGCGTGGCCTCTGCGGACTGCCCCTCTGCATCCGCCTCTCTTCTCTCTCTCTGTAGTTCCACCCTCCTCAGGCTTCTTATAGCCATCTTCTGCTCTGACCCGTGTGACCCACCTCTTCTATCCGTTGCGAGCTCCTCTTCTTCTGTCTGTTCGAGCCTCTCTACTCGCGGACTGCTCCTCTCTACTCGCGGACTGCTCCTCTCCCTGTGCTGCTTCCTATCCGCCGTCTCTTGCGGACTGCTCTTGTCCGCTGCGGCCTCGAGCTCCTCTATCCTAACCGCTGCGAGCTTTACCTCTTGCGGCATGCTCTTCTTTCTTGCGGACTACTCCTGTCCGCCGCGGCCTCCTTTCTTCTGAGGCCTGCTCCTCTCTTCTGCGGATTGTTCCTGTCTGCCGCAATTCTCTCTTTTGCAGCCTGCTCCTGTCCGTTGCGAACTGTTCCTGTCCGCCACGGACTCCTCTCTCTTGCGGTTTGCTCCTCTCTCCTGCGGACTATCCTGTCCGCCGCGGCCTCCTTTCTCCTGCGGCATGCTCCTCTCTTCTGCGGACTGCTCTTGTCTGCCGCAGTTTCTCTTTTGCGGCCTGCTCCTGTCCACTGCGGGCCCGTGTTCTCCCCGCTACTGTGTTCACCTAGACCGTGCGGACTCCTCCCTGTCCGCATTTTTGTCGCGATTTGCCGCATCGCTGGTGTCCGGCGTACCCGTGCGGACTGGTGCCTTCCCGCGTTTTCTTTGGTCGCGGTCTTCTCCAGCCTTCCCGCTGCGGCCTGGTCGTGCGACCTCTTGCTATTCTCGCAGCGATCTCCCTCGGTGATCTGTTATTGCGGTCTGCCTCTATGGGTTCTTCGGGTACCTCCACTGGCTCGACGACCAGTCCGCCTGTTGACCGCCCGGCCTGTCCTACAGACCGCCTGGCTTGCTCTGCTGAAGTCCGTGACGAGCTGCGGATCACTACCATCTCTCTTTCTGACAAGAAAAACTTTATCTCTTGGGTGCACTCCGTTAGACGGGTTCTTCAAGCCAAGGGTCTTCTTCCTCATCTTACTCAGGCACCTCCGTCTCCTCTTACCGATGATTGGCTTCGTCATGCTGACTGCGTTCAGACTTGGATCCTGAATTCCTTAGATGGTGAGCCTTATCAGATGGCTATGTACCACGACACCGCCAAGGCTATGTGGGATGAGTTGCATTCCTTATACTCAGGCCGCGACAGTCTTCAACATCTCTACGACATACTCACCGACCTCTTTGCTCTCGACACTGGCGGGGCTTCAGATATGACGTCCTTTGTCGCTCGGGCTAAAACTCTTGCGAAAGGCTGGATACAACATCAACCCTCCACCAATGATCATGTTGCTCAGCGCGCTCAGAAGGAAGCCGCATGCATTGTCATCATAATGGCCCGTCTTCCGCCTCACCTTCAGAGAATTCGTGCTCAGGTCCTGGCTGCTCCCACCACACCATCCTTCTCCGATGTATGCTCCATGCTTCTCCGTGTATCACCTCCTCCGGATACTTCTGCTCCTTCTCCCCCGACCCTTCTACAGCAGGCCCCTCCGCTCCTACCTTTCCCTCCTCAAACTGCTCGGAGGGGACGTTCGGGCTCTCAGGGCCATGGCCGTGGTGGTTGGGGTCGGCCGAAGTATTCCTTCTGCGGGAAAGATGGTCATCTGGAGGCGACCTGCTATAAGAAAATTGGTTATCCTTCTCGTCCGACGGCTTCTGTTGTTACTGACGCCAGTCCTCCTGATCTTGAGACCGTCCGTCTTCAGCTCCAACATCTCCAGGGCCTGCTCAACCCACCATCCGCCTCCGTCGCCTCCGTCTTCAACACATGTACTGCTTGTCTCTCCACCAGCCTGGGATGGATTGTGGACTCTGGTGCCACTCATCACATTACTTCGCGACGGCCTGCCCAGTACTCGGATTCTCCCTATCCGAAGTCCATCACTGTGGCCAATGGGGCGCTGGTTCCCGTCTCCGGCTCAGCAGATCTTTCTCTCAACCAGTTCATCTCTCTTCGCTCGGCTCTTCATGTTCCGAGTTCACCATTTAATTTACTCTTTGTTGGACGTCTTACGAATGATCTTGATTGTTCTGTTATATTCACTTCCTCTTCCTTTGTTATACAGGATCGGCGGACACGGACTACCATTGGTAAAGGCCAGCTGCGAAACTGACTCTACCTTCTCGATGAATCTTCCACCATTCTGTCTTTCGTCTCTTCCATTGCATGGCATCGTCGACTTGGGCATGCCCCTCTGCCGGTCCTCCAGCGGGCTCTTCCAGATATCCCTTTTACTGCTTTTCAGTGTGATTCATGTATCCTCGGCAAACAGCCGTGTTCTTCTTTTCCTTCGCATTGTACTCGGAGCGCTGCTCCCTTTAATTTAGTACATTCTGATGTATGAGGTCCTTTTAAGATTCCCGGTATCTCTGGATTTCGCTATTTTATCACATTTATTGATGATCACTCTCGAACTACGTGGTTATACTTACTTTGTGATAGCTCCGAGCTTCCCCGTTTTTTTCGGGCATTTGTCCTCGAGACCCGTACACAGTTCCACACCACACTCAAAATACTCCGCACCGACAATGCTTGTGAGTACACCAACCATGATTTTACCGCTTTATGCTCTGAATTCGGGATTCTTCATCAAACCTCCTGTGCTTACACACCCCAGCAAAACGGTGTTGCCGAGAGGAAGAACCACCACTTACTAGATGTTGCCCGCTCCCTCATGCTTCAAATGCATGTTTCCAAGCTTTATTGGAACTTTGCGTTCTCGACTGCCTGCTTTCTCATCAACCGTCTCCCTTCCTCCGTCCTCAACTATGCTACTTTGTTTAGCCTATTGTTTCCCTCAACTCCTGCTTTTCTTCTCCCGCCTCGTGTCTTTGGCAGCCTCTGCTATGTCTACCGTCTCTCTTAACATGGTATCAGAGCCCGTGTGACCTAAGCGCCCTATTCTCATTTGACCTTCTCTCACAGCCCATCTACCGACTGTTGAAGCTTTTCGCTTGCCTCCTCCCTCTCGGCGCCGACCAAGGCTTGTTCTTCTGACTTCCCTACCTACAACCCCAATCGGCTCATGCGCCTGTTCCCGTCGGCCGGTTAACGTTGGCTGATGAGATGCCTTCTCCAACAAATATCCAGCGGTCCGATTTACTCCAAACTTTGGGGAATGTTTCTCTTTGACCTTATTGTCATTCTGAATTTTTATAAGATTCTAAAGGTTGAATGCTTCCCAAAATCAGATCTGGTTTTGTTTTGTTTAAGAGGAAGACTTAGAACTCTACAATGATGCTTTATCTCACTTCCGCTCTTTGAAGCCGTGTTCTCTGTTCCTCTCCACCATTATCTTGGAAAAGTTTAATTGAAGATATTTTTATGTCGGACATGTTTGATTCTAATAGTTTCACAACCCCCGCCGTATCTACCCGGATTTGTCAGGATTACAACTTCTCCACAATGATCTGATTGGATGACACTAATTATTTATAGTGGTTTCACTCTATTGCTCCAGCCTTAAAGAGTCAGCATCTCTTTGGTTATATCAGTGGCACCACCAACATATCGACCAAAAACTCTCCAACTTGGCCTCAATGGGCGTTAAAAAACAACCTTATCATATCACGGCTTACGAATTATATGCAGGAATTCATTGCTCAGAATTACCTTTTCCTGGACACTGCTATTGACATATGGATTTGTGCTGAGTTTACCTATTCCTTCAAGGCAAATGCGACCCCGATTTACCAACTACGCCGCAAAATCTTTCTTCTCTGACAGGGTGATCACCCTTCTTTTGCTTACTATCTTGAGTTTACTCAGCTATATCAGGAGTACGACCATTTTGACTATTTTGTCATGGTTTCTAATGCAGATGAACTCTTACTGAGGGCCTACGAGGATCGTAATCGAGTATTTAAGTTCTTGCATAGGCTATACCGAGATTTTGATTTGATTACTATCCAGATTTTTGGACGTGTCCCTATTCCTTCTCTTATTGAAATCTACAACATTGTACAACAAGAGTTTGATTGCATGCTGGCTTAGAACACCACTATTACAGAGGGATCAACATTAGTGGCTCATCAACCCAAGTTTGGAGGTCGGGTTACTCGTGATTTCAAGCCTAAACCTACATATAAGGATCATCTTGCTTGTGATTATTGTGGCAAGCTTCGTCATACTCTGGATACGTGCTTCATCTTACATGACTTAATTCTTCCCAGTGGTTGATCGACGTCACACAGTGGTTGCGGTCGTGGTAGAACTCCAGGGAGAACTTATCACTCTGCTCATCTGTCTGAGATTCCCGAGAGTTGTTCGCCTAGACTTTTTTTCACACCTTTACTCAGTCGTCCTCCTTTTTTGCTGAATAGATGCAGACCCTTCGTGGATTGATGCATAACCTTACTATTGCGAATGTTACAACTTCTACTTCATTCTCTACCCTTGCTCACACAGGTACACCAGGTGCCCACTTTGCTACTATTCGCCATTCTACTCATTGGATTATCTACTATGGAGCCACTGATCACATGACTGGATCAGCTTTAGTTTTTGTGTCCTATTCCCTTATTTCTGTAAGAGATAAAGTGAGCATTGGTGATGACTCCTCTTATATTGCTGGAAAAGGATCCATCCCTTGTTCTTCCCTCACTTTATCTTTTGTGCTTCATTCCAAATATCACATGTAGTTGCATTTTGTTAGTCATTTGACTAATTCTCTTTAATGTCAAATTACCTTCTTTCTTTCTCGTTGTATTTTTCAAGATTTGAAGACGGAGAAGGTGATTGGCTCTGGTAGCGTCTAGATGATCACCCGTTCGTGTTTGACTCCTCTTGTGAGTCTCCATCTTCGCAAGCTCTCCACATTTCGCAGACATGGTATCGTTGGCTTGATCATCCCTCTGTTCCTACTATTGTGTTTTAAAAACCTTGTTTCTGATGTGTGTTGTTGTTAAACATCATCATATTCCCGCTAATCATGTTTCGTTACCCAGTACTACTACTTTTCATATCGTTCATACTGATGTTTGGGTGTCCTGCCCCGTTGCCGCAATTTTTGGTTGTCATTAGTTTAAAATCTTTATTATTTATTTTGCTCGCACATCTTGGGTTTTTTTGATGAAAAATAAGCATGAAATATTTTTTATTTTTCAGAAACTTCATAAAATGGGTTCTACTCAATTCTCTGCTACTATCAAAATTTTACGCAGTGATAATGGTCATGAGTATATCAATTCCACTTGGAACACTAGCTTGCTGATCATGACATTCTCCATCAAACATCATGTGTTCACTCCCCATCTCAGAATGGGGTCGCTAAGTGAAAAAAACATCACCTCTTGGAAGTTGCTCGTTGTTCACTATTCACTATGAACCTCCCTAAATTTTATTGGAGTGATGTTCTCACGGCCGCCTACCTCATTAACCTCGTGCCATCTTAGGTATTAGGACACCAAACCCCTTCTTATCACCTTAAGGGTTACCCCAATCTTTGTCCAACCAAAAACTTTTGGTTGTGTGCTTTGCTCACTTACACTCTTCGGGCCTATCTAAACTTGACCCTCGTACTCTCAAGTGTGTATTCCTTGGCTATTGTCCTACTCAGAATGTGTATAAATGTTATCAACCCCCGACTAAAAGGCTTTTTGTCTAAACAAATATTATATTTCGTGAATCCACCAGCTAACTATTCATGCTACACCTCACTTCAAGAACTTCCAATTTCCCTTTTAATGGTATCAGATTTTGCACCCAACATCCATTGTATTATTATGTTTCTTATTCTAACCCTTCAATAAGCATCTGATTCTATGCACAGCAGGTCTCATCATGAAAAGGACAATGATGAGGAATTACTGCATAGAAATTTAACACACCTCCTATACAGAAGACCATTAGTTTAAGTGAGTGTTTACTTAAGGTACCGTTTGCGAGGCTGGTGGAGAGGATATACTCGGGGAACCTGAAAGGTTGGGATCCTCTTCACCCCTAGAAAAAATGTATATATGTCATCCCCCCTGATTTTTCTCCTTTCGATTCTGGAGGGAAACTGTGCAAAAAAAAAAGGCTCTTTACGGCCTGAAGTCACCGAGGGCTTATACAGTCATAATCTCTCGCGGATACAGACAAAATCACGCCGACCATACTTTGTTATAAAAGAAAGGGATAAAATGTTAATGACCATCATTGGATCTGTTGAAAAAAGACAAACGATTGAAATATAGAAATCTAGGGAGTAATTTGTTCGAGAAGATATATACTTGATTTACTGGAATAATCTGGTATGAGTGGGTGTAAACTTGCTCTTACTCTTATGTAGGTCAACCACAACCTTGAAAGGATGATGGGGATCCTGTTTAAGATGTTACCTATTGTCTCAATGTCTAATGCAGAGCAGATTTGAAGATTTAGAGCTGTGACACATGACATGGATGTGAGGGGTTGTGTTTACTCTCTCTTATGTGTGATCTGGAATTAAGTGAGGCTAGTTCTATCTGGTTGTATTGTGACAACAAAACTGCAATTAAAATTGCCAATAACCCCATTCAGCACGATCGCACCAAACATATTGAGGTAGACATACACTTCATTAAAGAAAATATTGAGAAGAAGAATATATGTAGTCTATTTGTTCCTTCAGAGGGAGAATTAGTTGATATTCTTCCTAAGAGTCTTGGGGTGAATGATTTTTGTGGTTTTATCGACAAGTTGGGTATGAGAAATGTAACATGCCCAACTTGATGGGTGATGCGGAATGAAGACGCAACCCCGCGGTGGAGGACAAGTTTTGGCCATGCTCTGGGCCAGTTGGCTACCTGCCATATATAACATCTCCGCATTGATGATCTGACTCCACGAATATGTCTGGCTCGTCGTTTACCTACGATTTCATACATAACATTGTTTTTTTAGTTATATTTATTGTATTCGGGCCCTCCGCATCCACGACAACTCATAATCGTTGATGTCGGGTGCTCTAATTTTGTTTTTTTATAAATAGAAGGCATGAGAGCTGCTTGGAGGCTATTGCAAAATTTTGCGATTTAAAATTTTGGATTCCTGTGATCCCTCCACAATGCTGACTTTGTGGAGCCCTAGGTGACAACTTCTAGGTTTTCTCCTGCTCCCCAAAGTTATCCCCTACCCTCGTCACCTTCCTCCTCTTTTTAAACCCTCCATCGCCACCCATACAGTCCTCCAAACACCCAGTCATCGCTCCTCCTGCTTGTTTTCCAGAAAAAGACCACCCAGTCCCGCCCTCTCCCTGCAGCCACGACCCAATCTAGGTGTCCCCTTGCTGCAGCTGCCTGTGTCAGTTCCATTCCCAGCCATCCGCCGCGCCACCTACGCCACCCCCCCCCCCCCCCCCCCCCCCCCCGCCAACAACCCACCACACCACCCCTTTTCCTCCCCTACAACATGCAACCACAAACCCCTCCCAATCACTCTTCTGTGCCCTAAACTGATCTCCACTGATCCGATCAAAGCCCTCACAGTTCAATCCCGCTCCAAACAACCAGATCCTGTCATTACCATCTCTAGTTCCCCTCCGGATCGCCACGTCCGTGCCGCGATTCACTGGATCTCTTCACCTCGGGCATCCCTCATACTTTTGTGGGTTTTTTGCTGTACAAACTCTTGTTTCATAATATTAATATATGGCTATGTGATTTCATGTTTATTGGATCTCTTGTTTCGTAGTTGTATGCTCTGAATTATTATTGTGATTTGTAGGATCAATTTTTCGCGCACTCTTGCTTTGGCCCTCCACGCGGAGGAAAACTATTGCTTGTTCACCTAATGAAATCATTTTGCATTGCTTCAATTTTATATGCGTGATTTAATTCTTTATTGCTTAATTTGATTTCATCGTCGGGTCTTGCATTTTATATACAGTATTTTAGAATTGTCAAGTTAATCCCTCAAACATCAAAAATTTCAAGACCACAGCTGGTCACATAATAATAAAAAAAAAAAATCCAACCCGTGGAATCAAAGTAGCCATCCAACTACAAAACAACCACATAACCACACACAGAGCCACATCATAATTAGAATAAAGGTCCACACCATCGGCATACCCCAGCCAACATCAACAATCCCCCCTTACATCAATATCATATTATAACAACGGACAAACACATAAAAATCAAAGTTCAGTAACTGAAGTAGAGTGGGAAAGAATAAGTAGAAGAAAACCCTAATTCCTTGATCAAATCATGCTCATGTCATATATCGAGAAGAAAAGATAGAGAGAATACCATATGCATGCCATCTTCACGGAAAGAGAGGAAAAGAGTAGATTGGCGGAGAGATGAATCTTACAGTGAGGAAAAGGAAGAAGAAATCGCACGATCAGCCTGTCGAGCAGCGCAGAAGCAATATCGAGCCCTACTGAGAGCTTCTGTGTCAAAATCGAAGAGAAAGGGGAAGGAGAACACCACTGTCGTTGATCCCTGACAAAGATCGCTTCGATCCCTAGCGGGAACAACGGGGAGATTTCTAGAGAGTGCGAGATAAAGAGAGTCTCGTGCGACTAAATGAGACAGAAGGGCGCGAATTCTCGATTTATTGTATCGCGCTAGCAATACCGCTCCGCATTGATGAATGCTTGCAAGGAAAGCACTGCTACCTTCCTTACCTAGAGCCAGACAGCTTGGTGGAAACCCGTAAACTGACCCACTGTCGAGCGATAACACAAGCGCCGACAGTAGCGTATTTAAACTCATACAAATGAGTTTCTTTTCTCTTTTGGACGTGGGAAGAACCCTAGAATGAATATCAGAAGACTGCTACACCATCTCTACAAGGAGATGCCACCCAAGGAGGACTTTCTCCCTCAATCAAGAACGAAGATCTTCAGAGAGCGTGAACAAAGAACGAGAATCAGAGGACGATCGAGCGCACATGCAACGAGAATCAAAGCGTTGATCGCTCCCCGCCTCCGGAGACAATATTTGAGGTAGCTAATTTATTTTCTTTGATCTACTTTTGTATTTCTTTTATTTCACCTTTATGTATCATGTGTCGTGAAATCCTCTGGGGAGGACGTCGAATTTCGGAGAGGAGTCCGTGGAAATCATCCGGGGAGGATGTCGGAATCCAGGGAGGATTGTGTAAAGCGTCTGTGGAGGACGTCTAGACCGGGGAGGTCTAGGTAGGGCTCGAAGACATTCGAGAAGAAGGGAGAGAGCTGGCTCGAAGACCTTTGAGAAGAAGGGAGAGAGTCAATCGGTCCTCGTGGGGAGAGTCGGTATAGAAAGCCCAAGAGCTTTCTATTCATTGCCTTTGATCTCCGGTGTCATGTAGATCATAATTTTGCAATTGTAATCTTCATTTGAAATGTATAATGAATAATGGTTTTCATGCTTTGTTATCATTGTCAATCATTAGTTAATATTTGCAATTGTTCTTTTGAAATCACAATCTCTAAAACACTCAAACGATCACCTGTATGGATTGATCGAAGTTAATTCATAGAAATAAGTTTTTTGTAAGATACCGCCGGCAGTAACCCTACCGCCCCACACTAACATTCAGAAAGCCTATTCCTTTTGTGAGAAGTTTTTTTAAAAAGGGCGCATAACTGTTGCGAATCTTATTTATCCCCTCTCCTCTAAGGTTGTCCACAGATCCAACAGAATCCACTTCGGTTATGGATCTGAAGATGCTCTTCTTACTCCCTCTCTTTCTCAATGTTTTGTACTTCTTTTTCCCGGTTCACGAGTGAAATCTTCTCTCTGTTAGTCGTCTTACCCATGATCATGACTGCTCCATCGCTTTTTCCTCTTTCTTTGTTGTGCAGAATCGACGAATGCGGAGTATCATTGGTATAGGTCAACTGTCAAATGAGCTCTACATTCGGAATCCCCCCCTCAACTCTCTCTTCCATCACTTCTATTGACTGACACCGTTGTCTTGGCTATGCACCTCTTCCAATCTTTTGCTTTTGTTGTAGGCTTTAATTATTTCTATCATTTTTTCTGGTGTTGTACCAATTTTTTTATTGTTGCTTAGTTTGTTTCATATCACGAGTGCCAACCAGGCTTTTGAAATGTTGTTGAACCAAGTAGGGCTGCTACAATTTGTATCGATCCGCCATTGGTTATTCTATGACCCAAGCATCCAAACAAAAACTAATTGGTTATAGGCGGTGACAAAGAGAAGAACAAAAGTCGCAAATCTTCTTGTCGACTGGAGTTGCTCCAAACGAAAATTGCTTGAGTACTTGTCGACTGGAGTTGCTCCGATAGAGGATGTCAATAAGACTGTCTATGTCTACTGGAAGGCGCTGCCACCGGCGTTAGCGCTATCGCCGGGTGCTAGCTTGACCACTGAAAGGACAAATCGACTAGACAACTTATGTTGACTGGAACGAACCTGGTGGCAGCCATATTTGGAAAATGTCGCTACCTCCCGCGGCAGCAACTACTACGTCGCGGTAACCCTGGTGTATAAGGAAAGAGCCTCCGCCTTCCATTCCTGCAGATAGCCAGCTGTGCAAGTGCCAAATCAATCACGCCTATTGTGTCGCGCTAGCAATACCGCTCCGCATTGATGAATGCTTGCAAGGAAAGCACTGCTACCTTCCTTACCTAGAGCCAGACAGCTTGGTGGAAACGCGTAAACTGACCTACTGTCGAGCTATAACACAAGCGTCGGCAGTAGCATATTTAAACTCATACAAATGAGTTTCTTCTCTTTTGGACGTGGGAAGAACCCTAGAATGAATATCAGAAGACTGCTACACCATCTCTACAACAAGGAGATGCCACCCAAGGAGGACTTTCTCCCTCAATCAAGAACGAAGATCTTCGGAGAGCGTGAACAAAGAATGAGAATCAGAGGACGATCGAGCGCACATGCAACAAGAATCAAAGCGTTGATCGCTCACCGCCTCCGGAGACAATATTTGAGGTAGCTAATTTATTTTCTTTGATCTACTTTTGTATTTCTTTTATTTCACCTTTATGTATCATGTGTCGTGAAATCCTCTGGGGAGGACGTCGAATTTCGGAGAGTAGTCCGTGGAAATCGTCCGGGGAGGATGCCGGAATTCAGGGAGGATTTCGTGTAAATCATCTGTGGAGGACGTCTAGACCGGGGAGGTCTAGGTAGGGCTCGAAGACATTCGGGAAGAAGGGAGAGAGCTGGCTCGAAGACCGTCGGGAAGAAGGCAGAGAGTCAACCGGTCCTCGTGGGGAGGGTCGGTATAGAAAACCCAAGAGCTTTCTATTCATTGCCTTTGATCTCCGGTGTCATTGAGATCATAATTTTGCAATTGTAATCTTCATTTGAAATGTATAATGAATAATGGTTTTCATGCTTTGTTATCATTGTCAATCATTAGTTAATATTTGCATTTGTTCTTCTGAAATCACAATCTCTGAAACACTCAAACGATCACCTGTATGGATTGATCGAAGTTAATTCACAGAAATAAGTTTTTTGTAAGATACCGTCGGCAGTAACCCTACCGCCCCGCACTAACATTCAGAAAACTTATTCCTTTTGTGAGAAGTTTTTTAAAAAGGGCGCATAACTGTTGCGAATCTTATTTATCCCCTCTCCTCTAAGGTTGTCCACAGATCCAACAGAATCCACTTCGGTTATGGATCTGAAGATGAGCTTCTTACTCCCTCTCTTTCTCAATGTTTTGTACTTCTTTTTCCCGGTTCACGAGTGAAATCTTCTCTCTGTTAGTCGTCTTACCCATGATCATGACTGCTCCATCGCTTTTTCCTCTTTTTTTGTTGTGCAGAATCGACGAATGCGGAGTATCATTGGTATAGGTCAACTGTCAAATGAGCTCTACATTCGGGATCCCCCCCTCAACTCTCTCTTCCATCACTTCTATTGACTGACACCGTTGTCTTTGCTATGCACCTCTTCCAATCTTTTGCTTTTGTTGTAGGCTTTAATTATTTCTATCATTTTTTTTGGTGTTGTACCAATTTTTTTATTGTTGCTTAGTTTGTTTCATATCACGAGTGCCAACCAGGCTTTTGAAATGTTGTTGAACCAAGTAGGGCTGCTACAATCTGTATCGATCCGCCATTGGTTATTCTATGACCCAAGCATCCAAACAAAAACTAATTGGTTATAGGTGGTGTCGAGGTTCTGTATTAGGTGCACACTATTGTATTAGTTTCTCAACGTGCAACTATTCTAAACAGTTTTTTTTTGTTCTTGATATCCTAGAAAAGTAAAATAGCGCTTCTCCTGATCTAGTGTCAAAGTTGAATACCGCACAGTGTCTTAGGAAATGATTGTAATGGTTTCGCTTAAGAAATTACTTAACAATTTATGTTTCAACATACGTCTTCCTTCACCATGTTTGAAGTACTTAACTAGTTATATATATATATATATGTATTTTTTTTATTATTGCCTTACCTTCATATATATTTCAATTGTTATGTGACCATCTGTGTACAAATGACATATATTCTTCCCCTTAAGAAAAAGCTAACTCACGCGTATTGCTATACATATATATAAATACACATGCAGTCTATATAAAGCCATGATGAGATATCAATATGATAATGCATTGTTTCCTACATAGATATTTGAATGATAGCCTGAATCCTTTGCGTACCCAACAGGAAAGAACGGTGTATATTCCAACCTTGTCAGAGATGTCAAAGAAGCTTTTGAGGTGTGCGAGCTGGTCCGGATCAACTGCAAGGATTTGAATAAAAGTGACTGCAGGAAGATTGGTGCCAAGCTCAGGGTATGGAACCACTTACCGCCATTCTCACGTCTTATGACGCTCTTTTACTAATACTGTTCCTGTTCATGCTCTTTCAGGATCTAGTTTCATGTGTGCTGGTGTCATTTGAGTACGAGCATATACTGTTGTGGAGAGGGAAAGAGTGGAAATCAACTTCCCTGCCATCAGATCATGAAGCTCTGTCCATCGACAAGGAAATACAAAAGATTCCTGAAGGTGAGGAAACGAACGATAAAAACATGAGCCTGGATTATGATTTTGGAAGAGATGATGTTGATATTCCCGGGATGGATATAGTTGAACTGCAAGGAACAGGTTTGATCGAGAATTTGGAGTCTTCTTCTGCAATAAACAAGGAATTGCCCACTTCAGATTCTGGTGGACGATTGGATCATGGTGAAGATAGGAATCTTCTTTTTTCACAAAGTGATACTGATGCATCATCGGTCATATACTCTGATTCGATGGAGATTTCTGAGCTGGAAATGTTAGGAACGGAAGGTGGCAATGGAATGGTAAATACCAATGTTCCATGGTTGGAAGGGGTTATGCGTCTTGTCGTGCGAGCAGTTGAGGCTGGAAGTGCTGTGGTGTTGGATGAGGAAACATTGGATGCTGATATTGTGCTGGGGAAATCTGTTGCTCATGCGTCTAAAGCTCCAGCTCCACCTGTGCTGAATTTTCAGCACCGGTCTAAGACAAATGTATTCACAAAGATCAATGAAGAGAAGAGCGATAGCAATGGAGATGAAGATGTTGAAACCTTAGTAGTTTTTCCGAGAAAAGGCAACGAGAAAAAGAAATCTTGGAGTAGGAAAAATGAGGTTTTTCCGGATGCAGTTCCAAACGGGAGCTTGGGAGTGGATGAATTAGCGAAGCTGTTGGCTTAGTTGAATGTGCACTGTTTATCAGTAGTCGGATTTGGACACGTTTACATCTATTGCAGTAGGGAAATTTATTGGGAGTGGCATTTGAAAGAATATGTAGTTTAGATCTTGTGAATAATGACCATTTGCCTGATCCATATATTATGCTTAAGATAAAAAATTAGAACATTGTGATAATCAAAAAAGACTGACTTTATGAATTGTTAGGTTGAAAGACACCCAGAAGCTGACAAGGGAGTTGCTAGGGCTGCTTTGTTTCAAAGGAAGAGAGGCGTGGCGCAAGTGCTTTATATATATAGTGGGTCTACAACGAGAAAAATACAGGGATAGGCTTGAGATCAAACTTTTCGATTCATTCGAGATAAAAGTCAAAGCTTACATATATGGATACTCTATATTCCCAAATTCCTTGGCCCTAAATGGGCAGAGTTACATCAAAAGCAAGTGTGTTGAAAGTGAAAAAAAAAGCTACTGTCGAATCATTTCGTCATGCTGTGTTGATCCTGAAATCCAAGCGCCTGAGGAGTCTCTGCAAACTGATAAATCAAGCTTCTTGTTGGGACCTGCTCTAACACGAACTTGCACTGAAAGATTTGCATTGTCCTAATGACCAGAATATGGAATTGAACCATGTGTTTTTTGTTGGCATGCATGATTACCTGTTCTTCGACAGTGTGCAGATGAAAGTTTCAGTTGGAGAAAGACCTCATTATAGTCTTGGATTTTATAGGCTAAGCTCTCTACACTCTTGGTAAATGCCTAAGTAAGGTGGGAGGGGGTTGCTGCAGCCTATCAAGTATGGATTGGTGTTGGTTATTGTTTGAGGCATGCGTGATAGATAGTCTCCTACATTGCATGTTATAGAGGCAGGATGATATGAACTGCTTGATACTACGCAACATACCCTACGAGCTAGCTATTCTTGTTATCATCTATAGGTGTGATACGTGAGTGACCTATCATCTGGATAGAGTGATGCAGATCTACTAGTCGTGTAAGTTGTTGTGACGGAGAGTACGAGTTGTCCTGAGAGTGACGTCAACCCTGGACAAGAACACTAGATGATCTATGGGGTCGGTGGTAATGGTCTGTCTCTTGGAGTGGATGTGATGCATGACGACACGTAAGGTTTGCACGTTTGTCTGTTTTTTTTCTCTAAAATCCTAATGCATGCGATGATTAATGGATTTTTGTATAATGAGTAGAGTTGTTGCATGTCTTAAAAAGACAACTATTAACTTTTTTTCTAAAGCATAAAATTAGCTATTTTGCTCAAAAAATGAATCTTTTGAAAAATAGTTCAGAAAAAAGTCGGGGGAAAGAAAATTTACGACTTTTGTTCTTTTCTTTTTTGTCACGACAAACAAAAATCGTGAACTCAATGTTACGTTTCTGATTGGTATTTTGACGTAGTGTTTGCTAACAAAATTCAATCGAAAAACCAGAGATGAGTCTACTTTATTGTAGAGAAAAAATTTAGAAACGCAAAAGTGGGGGAAGAAACAAATTACTCGCGGAAAGAGTCATCTTTCCATAATCGAAGTCAACGGTGAACTCGCGAGACGCTCCTCGTCACCTTCGATCTCCCGCTCCCAGACCAACTGTTATCACACGCGACACCAAGGAGATGATTCACTCTAACTCACACTAGTGGCTGTAATGAATTTCACGAGGCAGAAAACAAATCAATTCACTTCCAACAATTAACGGGTGCAAAAAAACAAACATCACATGTCATTTTCATTCAACTGATAGAAAAAAATTACATGAATCCCTTTATAGGGAATCAACGAAACAAAATTAAATAACATAAAATAAATAAAGGAAACCCCTAAACCGGCTACTTTGTGGGAGTAACTTGCATGACAGAAGCTTGGGCGGAGCAGAACAGTCGGAATGTTGCAGCGGTTGCGCAGGAACGCGGTTGAAGGTGTCGTGGAAAAGGGGGTCGCGGCAGACGGTAGGAGCTCCGGTAGTTGCAGGAGGAATATTTCATATTTATTTTATTTTCTTCATAAAATTGAAATAAATAAATAAATAAATAATAGCATAATTTTTAGTTTGTACGCAAAAATATAATTGAAAAATGAATAAAAATGAAGAGATTTGGCCACTTTTTAATACATACCCTAGTGAAATATTGCTTTATTTTATATTTATGTTAATATGTATCTGTATATAATATATTATAGTAATTGTTAATCAGAACCAAATGGCTTAGTGGTTTATCACTGGCTAAAGTAGAACTGTTGGTAGATTGAATCACACTCCCTTCACATTTTGGCTATTATTTAACTACGGCTCCTTGGTCCGCCTGGTTTAGTAAACACGCTTCTGGTCACTGGTCGCCTGCCCGGTTTTCCGGTTCTTGGGCGGTCCTCTGTTCTACCGGTCCTGTATCCTTGACCGGACCGGCCGGTGATCCGGTCCACGGTCCAACCGGTTGAACCGGCCGGTCTGGTCCAGTTTTCAAAAGGTTGGGGGTTACGCAGGAATGCAGTCGAAGTTGTCATGGAAAAGGGGGACCGCTGAAGACGGTGGAAGCTCCGGTAGTTGCAGGAGGAAGATGCGCGATGTGCGGGTTTCTTGTTTGCATGCAGCGACGAATTCAGTGAAGACACCGTCGGCTCTGGCTGATCGGAAGGACATTTTGAGCCGGTTCTTTTTTTTGTAGGTTTTGAAATTTTCAATTTGGAGAATAAAATTTGTAAGTCCTTTAACAGTTGTTACCCACGTATGCGTGCAAATAAAATTGTTCAATCATAAAATTGCAAAATAAAATAAAATGCAAGTTTAAACTAAAATGCAATAAACTGCTTGATACTACACAACATACCCTACGAGTAAGGTGTTCTTGTTATCATATATAGGTGTGACACGTGAGTGACTTATCATCTGGATAGAGTTATACAGATCTAGTAGTCGTGTAAGTTGCGGTGACAGAGTGTTTGTTCTGAGAGTGGAGTCAACCCTCAACGAGAATAATAGATGATCTATGGGGTTGGTGGTAATGGTCTCTCTCTTGGAGTGGATGTGATGCAGAACGACGTGTACCATTTGCATGTTTGTCTGTTTTTTTTCTCAGAAACCTTAATGCATGCAATGATTAATGGATTTTTGCATAATGATTAGAGTTGTTGTTGCATATCTTAAAAAGATAACTATTAACTTTTTTTTGTAAACCATAAAATTAACTATTTTGCTCCAAAAATGAATCTCTTGAAAAATCCTAGGCATCTCTCTTCCCAAGCATAAAATTAACTATTCATAAAATTAATTATTTTTGCCGACAGATTCGTTTACCTGACACTGTTACCGAGGGCTCTGCTCTTGCCACTTGGTTCAGTCCCGGGAGCCGCTCTTTTCGTGACACTAGGGGCAAGACTGTGGACAAGGACCAAGTGACATGTGATTATTGTGGGAAAGCCCGACATACTCGGGACACTTGCTTTAAGCTTCATGGCTTTCCATCTTCGCGTGGGGGTCCTGCTCCTCATGGTGGATGTGGCTCTGGTCGCAGTTTGAGCCGACCTTCTTCCTCTTCCTCTCGCTCGGCTCATCTCTCCAATGCCGGTGATGATCCTGCTTCTTATGGTGGACCTGCTGCCAAGGTTGTAGATGTCGGATGTCGGGTTCATGTCGGTTTGACTTTGAAATGTCATATGTCAGATTGCGGGGGATATATCGGGAATATTTTACAATATCGGATTTTAATATTTAAATACAGATTACAGTATTTATAAACATATTTTTTTGCAAATAAGTAAAAATATACAGACAGATAACTATAACAATGTATAGACAAATAAGTATGAACTATAACATTTTATTTGAAATAATTTTGAAAGATAAAGGAGAAGCCCATGTAATTATGTAAAGTTGGAGGGGAGTTTTTCTTAGCATAGGAGAAACAAACATCAGTGTAGATTTACACAAGTAAATGTATAAACTTAGCTATTGCAAAAATAAACTTAACTATAACATAAGTAAGAATCTTACAGTAACACAAGTTTAATAAAACTTTTAGATCTTATGACTTGATCAATATAATAACAACAAATAAAACTTTCAATTGTCGCAGAAACCAAAAAAAAGAAGAAAGAAGAAGGGGGCTTACAGTGGAGTGAAGTATCAGAAAGCCTAAAGCCCGGCATCGACTCCTCGCGTCCTCGCATGCGATGCCAATTCGTAGAAAACCAGACGTCGTCGTCTACTCCTCGCCTGCGATGCCGATCCGAATTAGGGCTTTTCGCATCCAAACGCCGCCAAAATCCCTGATCCCTCGCGGTAGCCTCTTCTCCCCTCACTTTCGAAGGAGGTATATTCCTAAACCCCTCTCCCTTTGTGTGGAGCGATTATCAAACGCATATGCTGCCATAAGAAACGTGTTAATTCAATTTGGAATGCATTTTTGAACTCGAACAGATATAGCTAGAGCTTTTAACCTCGCTTGTGCCACTTAGCTGTCGCGAGCATTTTTCGACGTCACTTTAGGGCAAGTAGAGAACCCTCTCTCACTTGCAAAACTTTAGATTTAATCTGGTTACCTGTTCTTTTACAAATGTTTTTTCTACAAAATTCTGAACTCATAATGTTGACATAACATGATAAGTAACCACTTAAGTACGAAACATAAAGACAAATCCGTAGTTGTAAGCAAATCTTTGAATTGTAGCGTCTAACTGGGCATCTGTCTGTTGGCATGGTCACGACAAGCAGGATTACATTTCCGATAAGACTTGCACATAGATCTGATCGTGATCCATGTGCGCCCGCTATAGCACCTACACACTTCGTCGATCACGACTTACAATATTTTACATAAATAAATTTTAGACTATACTCCGGAGTAGGCTAATCTTTCAGAAATGTCTGTTTGACCTGGTTTTTAGTATGTTTGGTAGCTTCGTACAAGATAGATCAGTACTCGAATATGTCAGTTTATTTTTGCTCACATTTTAATTAATTAACTTGCTCATGTTTAAATCATAAGTTCTAAGGCATTTTCCTTCTGTCTTGAATTTGCCTTAGGTTTCGTGACTGCACCGCCTGCCCCCTGAGCTACTTCTCATTCAGCTACAGCTTTGCTTGGAGGTTTTTCCTTTGTAGTTGTTTGCATCAGGTTTTATGTATTTGAATCATTTACTGTCTGTTCGTTTATCATGTACTAGTTATGGTAAGACATTTTTTTTGTATCATGGACAACTCCTAGGATGTTTCTGATGTACTAGATCGTTTTATTTATGACATTTTCATTACTGTTGTTATTGCATTTACTTCTAATTCAGCACTGCGTGTAGTATTAAATTTTTCAAGGAAATACATGTACATTAATTCTCTCTGTTTTAAAAACTTTAAGCGCTTCCATACATTTGTACTCAATAAATTGTTCAAACCAAATAACTATTTTTCTAAATCTATTTTCAGTATCATTGCATCCGCCTCAGCAGACATGGTTCCTTTCCGCCCATGCTTGTGGCATCACAGTCTGCCCGAAGCGCACGTTCACCTTTGTCAAGACGGGTCGTGACAGTTGGTATCAGAGTGAGGTTAGCTCTAAAAAGAAATCTAAGTATTTTGAAATTACCAAGTATTTTAAATTCTATTATGTAAATACATGAACATGCATCATATCTCACTCACCCTGTCATTATTTGTTGTTTGCGGCTGAAACATTGCACTCACTCACTCATAATCATGAGTAGTATGCACACGAATGTTAAGGGGTTATGGGCAAACTTAACATTTTTGTGCAGATGAATTTTCACTAGTCTATACACCGCTTGCGAATATTAAATTGTTTGAGCGGTTTAATATTTTCAAGTGCGTTGACATTAAAATCATAATATGCATGACATGTTAAGTGATATGGGCGCTTAACATGACATGTGTATCCATTCATAAACATTCGTAGGAATGCACTTTAGACATAATTGCATTGCATGCATAACATAACTCATTACACAAATGTTAAGGCAAGAACAACAGATTATGATTGTACACACATGGATTTATAAATTGTTTGACATTGCATGTGATTCCTTGTCATTGTAACATGAGCATTACCTAGAGTTGTCTAATGAAAATGTTGTAACTAATATATGATTTATGTGTTCGACAGTATCAAAATGCTAGAACATGTTGTTCCTTAATCTTCTATGATTAACATAAATGTCTCTCTTACTCGTTCCTTTGTGTTCCTCCTTAGATGGCCCCTAAGCGATCGCAACATAAGAAGGCTACCCCTCCTGCCGGAGCAACTTCTGGAGACGTCACTGCCCAGCTGTTGATGCAGATTCTCGAGCATCTCACTCACTTAGATGAAGATCATCAAACTCCTGACACAGCTCTTGATTCTGGCAGCGCAGGGACAGCTGGAGTCACTGCTACCGTCGCTCTTGGAACCACCCCTCTTGCACCTGGTTCATGAACTGGCTTGCTTACTGACACCCTGGTGGTCCCGCTCGTGCCAGGTCTAGTTGCTCCTCCTGTAGCGTTGGCAGATACGATGATGTTCAAGAGGCTGAATCTGCCATCCTTCATGACAGTCATAATTTCTTCATCATTTCAGAGTGGCTCTCCCAGATGGAAAAGCACTTCGAGTATGTCGGTGTCCCTGAGGCACAAAAGGTTCATCTTGCGGCCTGCCAGCTGACCGAGGATGCATACACCTGATGGCTTCAGCGTCGCGGTCTCCCCAATTCTTCCACTATGACCTGGGAGCAGTTCAAGAATACGCTCATGGAAAAGTTTCTTTCATCCATGGAGCGAGACAAGTTAGCTGAAAGGTTCCTGTCCCTTCAGCAGCCCGACGGGACCGTGATTGAATATGAGATAGAGTTCTCTCGTCTATCTCTCCTTGCCGCAGAGTTCATGCCCGATGAGTCTAAGAAGATCAGTCGATTCGTGAAGGGCCTCCGACATGACTTTCGCCAGCATGTGGTAGCCCGCGGCGCCACCACCTACACCAAGACTGTTGGGGTCGTCTTGAAGGTCGAGGCTATTGAGCTGGACCGCACTGCCAAGAAAGTTCAGCATGGTACAAGCAATGTCGTTGCACCTGACCACAAGCGTAAGAGTGCTCCACCTCAGGAGCAAGGTCCCAAGTCTCAGGAGGTGTGTGCCTACTGCCATAAAGTTGGTCATACCATCCTAGTCTGTCGCTCCCTCCTAAAGAAGCAGAAGATGGTTGTGCCCGCATAACAACCCCAGGTTACGCTTGCCTCTGCCTCCTCCGTCTAGACTTACTACAAGAAATCAACTCACTTGGTGAGAGATTATCGCCGCAAGATGAATACCTGCTTCAGATGTGAGCAGTTTGGACATCAGATTAAAGATTGCCCCGTGAAGGAGAGCCCGATCCCCGCTCAGCCTCTGCTGGCTATTTCCGGTGCCCAAGATAAGGGCAAGGCTGTACTGAACGTCACCACTCAGGGCGAGGCGCTCGCATCTACCTCTGTCATCTCTGGTATGTTTTATGTAAAGTTTTTTTGTTAATTTCCTGCATCTTTTCATTTGTTGCCTTAGTGTCAAATAATTTTGAATGTGCCCGTAATGTTTATTTCTAGGGAGTTTTAGGGTCAAGAACAAGTGGATGCAAATCCTATTCGATTCTGGGGCATATCACTCTTTTATAGCGCGTCATATCGTGGATCTCCATAGTTGGCCCACTACGCCACTCGAAGTCCCTTTCGAGATTTCTGTGCCCGGTCATCTGCACTTGTCAACTAGAGGCATTCTCAATTATCTGATACTGCTTGGTGAATTGCAAGTTATCGACGATCTCATAGTCCTGGATATGACCAAATTCAACGTAATCTTGGGTATGAACTGGCTGGTGGCGTATCGAGCAAATCTGGACTGTGTGGCAAAGAGGGTTAATCTCAGTATCGATGGCAAAGACTACATCGTCTATGTTGAGACCACCAGCAGCCACCTGCAGGTAATTTTTGTTGTGCGCGCCTCTCGACTTCTTAGCCAGGGATGTTTTGCTTGCTTTGTTTATGCTTCACATTCAGATGATGTCATACCGCAACGTGAGCCTATCCCGATTGCTTCCGAGTTCCCTGACGTGTTCCCCGTCGAGTTGCCTGAAATGCCTCCTGATCGTGAAGTAGAGTTCTACATCGATGTAGAGCCTGGAACGCGCCCCATATCTAAAGAAAGACAGATCCATGAGATTGTGCATCGACAACCGGGACCTGAACAAGGTAACCATCAATAATAAGTACCCCCTCCCGCACGTGGATGACCTATTTGACCAGATCAAAGGCAGTACCGTCTCCTCCAAAATAGATCTCAGGTCGGGTTACCATCAGTTGAAGATCAAGGAATCCGACATCCCCAGGACAGCCTTCCGGACTCGGTATGGACACTTTGAATTTTTGGTGATGTCTTTTGGGTTGACTAACGCCCCTTATGCTTTCATGGATATGATGAACCGTGTCTTCCGCGACTACCTGGATAAGTTCATCATTGTTTTCATTGATGATATCTTGGTATACTCAAAGACTCGTGAGGAGCATGCAACCCATCTTAAACTCACTCTCTCTCCACTCTTCTTCAACACCAGCTCTATGACAAATTGGCGAAATGTGAGTTCTGGCTAGATCGTGTTGACTTTCTGGGGCATGTAATTTCAGGCGATGGACTTTCCGTTGATCCTGCCAAGGTCTCCGCTGTTATGGACTGGAAGCAGCCTTCTACCCCTACTGAGATTCGCAGTTTCCTTGGTTTGACGGGCTATTACTGGCGTTTCGTCAAATACTTCTCCTCTCTTGTTGCTTCCCGGACACGACTAACCCAAAAACATGTCAGATTCGAGTGGTCAGATTAATGTGAGTAGGCCTTTTCTGAATTGAAGCAACGTTTGTGTTCAACGCCAGTTTTAGCTCTTCCTTCAGACGGGTTGGACTTTTCAGTTTATACCGATGCTTCAGGAGTGGGCTTGGGCTGTGTCCTGATGTAAGAAGATCGTGTTATTGCTTATGGGTCGCGACAGTTGAAGAATCATGAACGCAACTACCCCACTCATGATCTGGAGTTCGTTGTTGTGGTGTTTGCTTTGAAGCTTTGGCATTATTACCTCTATGGCGTGAAGTGTTACTTCTTCACTGACCATCAAAGTTTGAAGTATATTTTCGTTCAGAAATATCTCAATTTTCGTCAGAGGCGATGGCTAGAATTCATAGCAGATTATGACCTGCAACTCACTTATGTGCCCGGGAAAGCCAATTCAGTGGCGGATGCTTTGAGTCGTCAGGCTTCAGTTGCCACCTGTGCACCCATGTCAGCTTCTCTCGTGGTCCTGATTGATGACCTCAAGCGGATGGACATATCCTTCTCACCTGGAGGCCAAGAAGAAGTCTCTGGTCCATTACGGGTAGAACAGGTGAAGGATCTGCAACCATCTGATCCCGCACTCCAGCGCATTCGCCGACAGGTTGAACTTGGTACTCTTCCAGATTTCTCTATCTCTGACGACGTTCTACGTTTCCGAGGTTGCCTATGTATTCCCGATGGCCCTGAGTTGCTGGATAATATTTGCTGAGAAGCTCACGAGCCTCGCACCTCTGGTCATCCTGGCAACAACAAGATGTATCATGACCTGAAGCAGATCGTGTGGTGGCATGGTATGAAGAACTTTATTGCACACTTCATCTCTCGATGTCTGACGTGCCAGAAGGTGAAAGCTCAGCATCAGCATCCTGGTGGACTTTTGCAGCCTCTGCCTATCCCTGAATGGAAGTGGGAATATATCTCTATGGACTTCATCACTGGTCTGCCCCGCACTCCGAGGGGACATGATGTGATTTGGGTCATAGTAGAGCGCCTGACTAAAGTGGCTCACTTCATCCCGTATAAGGAGGGTCATTCCAACGAGAAGATGACCCGAATTTATGTTTCTGAGATTGTTATGCTCCATGGGATTCCTCTACGGATTGTTTCTGATCATGACTCGAGATTTATATCACACTTCTAGAACGGATTTCAGCAAGCTTTGGGCACTGATCTCAACCTAAGTACCGCATATCATCCGATGACCGATGGCCAGACTGAGAGAGTTAATCAAATTCTCGAAGATATGCTACGGTGTTATATTTTGGACTACAAGGGAGCTTGTGATGAACATATACCCTTGGTTGAATTCGCCTACAACAACAGCTATCAAGAGAGCCTCAAGATGGCTCCCTTCGAAGCACTGTATGGGCGTCGCTGTAGGAAATGGTGATTATGGGCCCTACTGGTCGAAAGTCAGTGAAAAGGTGATTATGGGCCCTGAGCTACTTCAGGAAATGGAGGAAGCCACCAAGAAGACTCGTCTTCAGCTTAGTCGTGTCATTGAGAGGCAGAGAAAGTATGCAAATCAGCGCCGCCGTCCGTTAGAGTTTGATGTGGGTGATCAAGTGTTCCTGAAAGTTTCTCCTACTTCTGGGGTGAAACGGTTCGGTCGTCATCATAGGCTCAGCCCGAGGTTCGTGGGACCGTACTCCATCTCAGAACGTGTTGGAAGATCTGTCTATCGTCTGGAGCTACCTGCTTCTTTGGTCGGTGTTTATGACATCTTTCATGTTAGCCAGCTTCGGAAATATATCCACGATCCAAATCATGTTCTTGAAGAAGTTCCAGTGATTCCTGAAACCAATCTATCTTATCCGATCGAGCCTTTGAAGATCGTCGAATTTCAAGAATGCAAGCTTCGCACGAGAATCATTCCGATGATGAAGGTACTTTGGGTTCATGTCAATTCTGAGGAGTACACTTGGGAACTCGAGTCTGACATGCGCAGCAAGTACCCACAACTTTTCTCTTGATCTTGGTACGTCTCTAAGTCTGACTTCTTTATTATTTCAGTATCTTTCCAAGTTAGCTTTCATGTGTTAATCCACAAACTTCTGTTTGAAATATATGTCATCTGAAACTTCGTTGTTTAGCCTCATTCAGGGAATTCTCAGAAAAGTTTCGGGACGAAACTTCCTAAGTAGGGGAGAATGTAACAACGCCATTATAATAATAATAATAATAATAATAATAATTCCAGCAGTATTTTCCCGCAACCCGTATCCCGCGAAAAAGCTCCTGATCCCGCTCTGTCGGCCCCGCCTCCGTCTCCAGAGTGCCCTGCAGCCCTCTCCTCCTCCTCCAGTGGCCGGCAACACCCCCTCCAGGCCCGACACCTCATCCTCTTGTTTCCCCGTCGTCTCTGGCACTCCCCTTGGCCGACAAATCCCGCAACAACTCCTCCTCTCTTGGCCGGCTGCATCCAAGGGAGTGGCTGACAACTTTCTCCTTTCCTCTTCTCCTTCTCGGCCAGTGAGGGCAAGGACATCATTTCTTCTCCGGCAACCTTAGCTCCTCCTAGTTCCGGCCGATGGTTTTCGTGCGGGACTCCTAGGGTTTCGCTCGAAACCCCTCTTCGTGGATTTCGGAGCCCCGATCTGGTCTCCTTGGGTAAGGAATTCCACCAACCTCTTATTTTTTTATTTCCCTAAATTGTTCTTGCAAATTTTCGCTCTCCGACCTAGGGTTTCTGTCGTACCAACTTATGTCCATCGTTTAACCCGCTAATCCCAGATTTGTTTGTGTTTTTCGGTGCATCTCCTCGGATCTAGGTGGTGGAATCGCTCCAAGACCTCTCCGAATTAGGGCTTTTCACATCCAAACGCCGCCAAAATCCCTGATCCCTCGCGGTAGCCTCTTCTCCCCTCACTTTCGAGGGAGGTATATTCCTAAACCCCTCTCCCTTTGTGTGGAGCGATTATCAAACGCATGTGCTGCCATAAGAAACGTGTTAATTCAATTTGGAATGCATTTTTGAACTCGAACAGGTATAGCTAGAGCTTTTAACCTCGCTTGCTCCACTTAGCTGTCGCGAGCATTTTTCGACGCCACGTTAAGGAAAGTAGAGAACCTCCTCTCACTTGCAAAACTTTAGATTTAATCTGGTTACCTGTTCTTTTACAAATGCTTTTTCTACAAAATTCTGAACTCTCATAATGTTGACATAACATAACATGATAAGTAACCACCTAAGTACGAAACATAACGACAAATCCATAGTTGTAAGCAAATTCTTGAATTGTAGCGTCTAACTAGGCATCTGTCTGCTGGCATGCTCACGGCAAGCAGGATTACTTTTTTGATAATACTTGCACATAGATCTGATCGTGAGCCATGTGCGCCCGCTATAGCACCTACACACTTCATCGATCACGACTTACAACATTTTACATAAATAAATTTTAGGCTATACTCCGGAGTAGGCTAATCTTTCAGAAATGTCTGTTTGACCTGATTTTTGGTATGTTTGGTAGCTTCGTACAAGATAGATCAGTACTCGAATATATCTGTTTATTTTTGCTCACATTTTAATTAATTAACTTGCTCATGTTTAAATCATAAGTTCTAAGACATTATCCATCTGTCTTGAATTTGTCTTAGATTTCGTGACTGCGCCGCTTGCCCACTGAGCTACTTCCGTTCAGTTGTAGTTTTGCTTGGAGGTTTTTCCTTTGTAGTTGCTTGCATCAAGTTTTATGTATTTGAATCCTTTACTGTCTGTTCATTTATCATGTACTAGTTATAGTAAGACATTTTCTTTTGTTTCATGAACAACTCCTAGGATGTTTCTGATGTACTAGATCGTTTTATTTATGACATTTTTATTACTGTTATTATTGCATTTACTTCTAATTCAGCATTGTGTGTAACATTAAATTTTTCAAGGAAATACATGTGCATTAATTCTCTCTGTTTTAAAAACTTTAAGCGCTTCCGTACATTTATACTCAATAAATTGTTCAAACCAAATAACTATTTTTCTAAATCTATTTTCAGTATCATTGCATCCGCCTTAGCAGACATGGTTCCTTTCCGCCCATGCTTGTGGCATCACGGCCCACCCGAAGCGCACGTTCACCTTTGTCGAGACGGGTCGTGACACCAGGTCCATCCCGACCCGATCAGACTTTTTGAACACTACATGCAGGCGTGCAAATAAATTTGTCCAATCATAAAATTGTAAAATAAAAATGCAAGATTAAAATAAAATGCAATAAACTGCTTGATACTATGTAACATATCATACGAGCTAGGTGTTCTTGTTATCATCTATAGGTGTGACACGTGAGTGACCTATCATATGGATAAAGTGATACAGATCTAGTAGTCGTGTAAGTTGTTGTGATGGAGAGTACGAGTTCGTCCTGAGCGTGGAGTCAACGCTCAACAAGAACAATAGATGATCTACGAGGTCTGTGTTAATGGTCTCTCTCTTGGAGTGGATGTGATGCGGGACGACGCTTAGGGTTTGCACGTTTTCGGCCTTTTTTTCTTGAAAACCCTAATGCATACGATGATTAATGGATTTTTGCATAATGTTAGAGCTTGTGTTGCATATCTTAAAAAAACAATTATTAACTTTGTTTGTAAAATATAAATTTAATTATTTTGCTCCAAAAAATGAATCTCCTGAAAAATATTCAAAAAAAAATCCGGGGAAAGAAAATTTGTGACTTTCGTTCTTTTCCCTTTGCCACGGCAAACAAAAACTGTGAACTCGACGTTATGTTTCTGATTTGCATTGCAATGTATCGTTCACTAACAAAATTCAATTGAAAAACCAGAGATGAGTATACTTTATCCTAGAGAAAAAATTTAGACACGCAAAAGAGGGGGAAGATACAAATTATCCACGAAAAGAATCGTCTTTTCGCAATCGAAGTCAACGGTGAACTCGTGAGGCGCTCCTCGTTACCATCGATCTCCTGCTCCCAGGCCAATCGTTATCACACACGACACCAAGGAGATGATTCAATTTAACTCACACCTGTGGCTCTAACGGATTTCACAAGGCAGAAAACAAATCAATTCACATCCAACTATTAGCGGCAGCAAAAAAAACATCACATTTCATTTCCATCTGATAGAAAAAAACTACATGAATCCATTTATAGGGTATCAACGAAACAAAACAAATAACATAAAATAAATACAGTAAACCCTTAAACCGGCTGCTTCGTGGGAGCAACGGGCATGTGTAACGGGAGTTTATAATTTCCATCTCCATCCAACGCTCCAGAACAGTCCAGCGAATACAATCTGTGGCCACTTACAGCAGCCTACCAGGCGTCGCCAGCTGTCCCACTCTTGTAACGGATCTATTGTAATCAGACACAAATGACAAATGGGCCTATTTAAAGGCCTAAGCTGTACTAATTGCAATTAATGAATAAATAAATACTGTTTTTTTCTGTCTTTAGTTTAGGCCCGACAACCTTGCCGGAATTTCCGTCCGGGAAGGTTACATTGGTGCTCTCGTTGAGCCAGACATTCCACATGTCTGGCACCGAACCACCACCGGCGACTCGTTTGAAAGATCTGGCTACCGGCCAGCAAGAATTATGGAAGACCATGGATTCCCGGCAGGCGGAGCACCTCCAGAAGTTCACCCGGCTCGAATCCGAGCTCTTCAACCTCCAGAAAACGATTCAACATTCTACCGACAAAACCACGCAGGAACTCTCCTCTTTTCGGCAAGAGGTCCTCTCCCTGCTCAAAGATCTCCCCGCGGCCACCCGTGACGAGGGTTCGACCGGTCCACCGCCTCAGCC